>CM065592.1:385541140-386141140 GCA_033119425.1 Bufotes viridis | reverse complement strand
AATACAAAGGTCATCACCGCAGGCGTAGCTATATGGGGTGCAGAGGTAGTAGTCGCTACCAGGCCCAAAGACCCTTGTGCCACATAAGAAGACACCGGTATTATAGAAGGTGCATGCTGGTCAAGTTACACCTCTGGCTGGAGGGAAGGGGTTAGGTCAAGAATTTGGCATGGGGGGGGTGCCATTTCAATTTTTGCCTCAGGCAGCACAAGGCCTATGTGCTTCCCTGCCCCTAGCCATAAAGCACTGAGGGAAGGGGGGCCCAAGTTAAACTCTGCCCCTGTCAATCAAAGTGGAGAGGACGTGGCAGTTGCAGAGAGAGCTGAGCCTCTAGGGGTAACTGCAAAAGGTCAGCAGTTTCATAGGTATAAATATGCTGACAGATGCCCTTTAATAGTTATGGTAACGAGATAGTCTACAGATGCACCAAATTTATCAAAATGGCTCATGCTGGATAATAAATTTAGTGTTTCATAAAGGGGTTGTCCAGGACTAGAAAAAGCTTCCTTCCAAAACCAGCACCACACCTGTCCATAGCTTGTGTCTGGTATTGCAGCTCTGCTCCATTGAAGTGAATAAGGCTGAGCTGTAATACCCTACACAACCTGTGGACAGGTTCTGTTCTGCATTACAGATGATTTGAATGAGCACTGTGTAATGCCTACTTTCTCCTGTAGGGGCGCTGCAGGAAAACTGAACACCTACTGCCAGGTTGCTGGGGGTGACTGATCTGCTTATTATCATGGAACCGTCTTATAAGTAAGGATTGTCCAAAGGGAGCAACAATTTCCAATTAAAGCGAGTTTTTTGTTAAAAAGTTAAGCGATGGTTTTCTTTTATAATAGGTAACATTTATTTGACAGAAAAGGTTTAGCTCTTGAATGTGAAACCTCATCAATGTCCACAAAACCGATCTTTAGTAAGGACTGGAAAATACTTGTAAGCAACGGTCTACTGGCATGGCCTCAACACGATAATTGTTGAGCTCTGCTCTAGTAGGAAAAAGTTACATCACTTTTTTTATTTCAGCTTCACCTATTTTTAGACAATTTGAAATGTTAAAAAAATATTTTCCTCTAATGCAAATAAAGCACCTCAGTGTTTTTAACATAAATGGGTTGAGGCACATTGCAGTAAAAGATAAGAAATAGTCTGACAAAAATATTCCTAAAGCCTAGCTCTGAGTGGTCACAAAGTACAAGCTATGAGGGTGTCCACAGATATAAACTTGTCTGATCCTTTATTTTCCCTAACAGCAGATTTTAAAGGACAGCCCTTCATTCAGTGTACATAAGGTTCTGCTTACAGAAGTCTCATATGTATGGCCAGTTTAAAGTGGTTTCCCGTGAAAAATATTCTACAGTTTTCACACCAGCACCTGGATCTGAATACCTTTGTAATTGATTGTAATTAAAAATGTAATTATAGTTACTGGGTTACTCAATGAGATCTGTCTGTATAGCGCCACCTGCTGTTTGTTCTTTTCCTAATTTCTCTGTCCTGCTCACATAGATGGAAGCACATGCTCAGTCCCATCCTTCAACTTCCAACAGCTGCAGCAGAAATTATATGGCCTCTGAGAAAGGACACTTTCCTGAAGCTAACTGCGTGAAATAAATCTAGCAGAACAATTGGAGCAATGAATGGGGAGATCTCTGGATCCATGTGAGGTACTGGCCTGGTTCTAGCTTTCTAGGAAAGAGATCACCATGTACTAATTAAGTTTAAACACTTTATTGAACATTTTTAAACATTAGATCATCAAACAAGATGTAATCCTCACCAGAGGTATTAGAAAAATCAAACATACAAATGCAGGTGTGTATAAGGGTACTTTCACACTTGCGTTGGTCCGGATCCATCTGTTTATTTGCACAGACGGATCCGCACCTATAATGTAAACGTTTGTATCCGTTCAGAATCGATCAGTTTGCATTAGTTAAAAGAAAAATTACAAAGTCCAAAACGGATCTGTTTTGAATTACATTGAAAGTCAATGGCGAACGGATCAGTTTTCAAATGCACAATATTGTGTCATTGAAAACCGATCCGTCCCCATTGACTTATTGTAATTTAAAAAGGATCCGTTAGGCTCCGCCTCTTCAGACAAACACCAAAATGCTGCATGCTGCGTTTTGGTGCCCGCCTCCAAAACAGAATAGAAGCGGAACGGAGCCTAACTGATGCATTCTGAACGGATTCTTATCCATTTAGAATGCATTGGAGCTTAACTGATCCATTTTGGACTGTTTGTGAGAGCCCTGAAACGGATCTCACAAACGGAATCCAAAACGCTAGTGGGAAAGTACCCTAACATAGGACGTACAGTATTAATAATCAACTGACAGATCAGAAGAAGGGTCAAATAAATGATGATGTCAGCCAGGCCGAAAGGCAAAATAGTGGCAAAGTCATGAAGTGGGGAGAGTAGGAACAGCATGATGAAGTCCACAAAGTGGTCCTATGACATAGTGGTAAGGTGAAAGCAGCATGAGGAGACCACAGAGTGGCACAATGACAGTGTGGAGATGGCGGGAGCATCATCAGGAGGCCACAGAGTGGCACAATGACAGAGTCTGGAGATGGCGGCAGCAGCAGCATCAGGAGGAGGCCACAGGGTGGCACAATGACAGTGTGGAGGTGGAAGCAGCATCAGGAGACCATGGAGTGACACATTGAGAGAGTGTGCAGGTGACAGCAGCATCAGGAGGCCACAGAGTGGCACACTGATAGTGTTTAGGTGGCAGGAGCAGAATCAGGATGCCACAGAGTGGCACAATGACAGTGTGGAGGTGTCAGGAGTAGAATCAGGAGGCCACAGAGTGGCACAATGACAGAGTGGAGGTGGCAGCAACAGCATGAAGAGACCACAGAGGGGCACAATAACAGAGTGGAGGTAGCAGCAGCATGAGGAGACCACAGAGTGGCACAATGACAGAGTGTGGAGGTGGCAGCAGCATTTTTAGGAGGCCACAGAGTGGCAAGGTGACATAATGTGGAGGTGGCAGCAGTATCAGGAGACTACAGAGTGGCAAGGTGACATAGTGTGAGGTGGCATCTGCATCAGGAGACCACAGAGCGACCCGGTGACAGAGTGGGGAGGTGGGTGGCAATACCAGTACCATTTGAAGATGGTGGGTGAAAGAAGGAGCACTTGGCATCAGATGTGTGGCATCAGGCGGGTGGCAGCATCAGAATAGTAGCTGAGGCAGGTAGCCAGAAGAAACCGGTCTCTTTTGTCTTTTGTGTGGCACCATGGATGATCTAGTCTGATGCATCAGGCATTGGTGGGTGGAAATCCTGGCTGATCCACGACTGATTTCTTGACAAAGGTCAGTCTCTCCACATTTTGGGTGTATGCAAAATAAATGTGGAGCCCCAGTTATGCAAAGGGGTGTCTCCATTACAGAGATCACCAAATCCACCATATTAAGTGGCCCCTATGTCAAGATCCCGCTTTTTTTACAAGCTTTAAGGATGTGACGGGGAAAACCTAAGCCAGTTATCCATCCACAGACAGCTGTTTCGGGGTGTTGCCCCTCATCAGTGCGGAGTAGGATTCTGGCTAACCGGGAGCAATGCCTCGGAGACCACCCAAACAGAACAATAGCTGATCTCAGGGAGACCAGCTACAAAAAAACACCGCGGAGCCTCACTTAAGAGTCTCAACACAGCAATCCGAAGTGCAAAGTTCCCTGGGAAAAGGGAATATGCAAAATAAATGTGGAGCCCCAGTTATGGGTCTACAACACAATGAAAGCCAGATATCCCTCAAAGGAGAGAAAAACAAGCAAAGGGGTGTCTCCATTACAGAGATCACCAAATCCACCATATTAAGTGGCCCCTATGTCAAGATCTTGACATAGGGGCCACTTAAAATGGTGAACTTTGCACTTTGGATTGCTGTGTTGAGACTCTTAAGTGAGGCTCTGCGGTGTTTTTTGTAGCTGGTCTCCCTGAGATCAGCTATTGTTCTGTTCACATTTTGGGTGGACAGGCGAGTTCTTCTTGGGGCAACTATGGCTCAACATCCGCTCTGATGCCACACTACTGGACGGGCAGGACAGCTTTTCTAGGGCGAACTCTGCCAGTTGCGGCCACAAATCCAGTTTGGCTGCCCAGTAGTCCAGCCGATCTTCAATGTGGGGTGGCAGGGTGCTGTCCAAGTATTTACCACCTGCTGGTTCAAGTCCTACTCCAGGTCTAGCTGCTGCTGGTGAGTAGTTTCTTCACTAGGCGGGTGAAAAAAGCTGCTCATCAGCGACTCTAGACTTAAGCTGCTGATGCTGATGAACAGTTCCTACCCCCACCCTGCCACAGCAGCCATGGCAGAGGAACGTGAGCGCCCAAAAACCACCCATTTCGCTACACATTGCTTGTGCTCTAATTTCCTTCTCCTCCTCCTCCTCTTCCAGTTCAGCCCCCACAGGGCTCACGTGGCCGTGAGATCTTGGCGCCATGTCTCCAGTCCCCTGACCAGCCAGATTTACCAGCATCTGTTCCAGGACATGAAGCATTGAAAAGACGTTGTTCATCCCGTAGTCCTGTCGACTGACAAATGACATGGCCTTCTCAAAGAGCTTGCGCAAAACGGCAGGTGTCACGCATGAGCTGCCACTGGCTGATATTGACGCTACATGGGGAAGTATTCCTGTCCGCTTTGATCATCAAGAAATCGTTTATGGCCTTTCTCTGTTCATATAGTCGGTCCAACATATAGAGGGTAGAATTCCAACGGGTGGAAACGTCGCATATTAGCCCATGTTGAGGGATTCTGTTCTGCCGCTGCAGCTCAAGGAGGGTGTGCTTTGCGGTGTATGAGTGGCTGAAGTGCATGCAAAGTTTCCTGGCCATTTTTAGGATGTCTTGCAGGTGGTTGGAAGACTTCAGGAACCGCTTGACAACCAGATTGAACACGTATGCCATGCAGGGCGCATGGCTCAGCCCTCCTTGATGCAGCGCTGACACCATGTTCTTCCTGTTGTCGGTCAAGACGGTTCCGATTTTGAGTTGTCGCACAGAAAGCCAGGATTCGATTTCTTGATGAAGGACACGGAGCTGTTCCTCCCTTGTGTAACATAGTAACATAGTATATAAGACCGAAAAAAGACATTTGTCCATCCAGTTCGGCTTGTTTCCTACAAGTTGATCCAGAGGAAGGCAAAAAACCCCTGTGAGGCCGAAGCCAATTTTCCCCACTTAAGGGGAAAAAAATTCCTTTCCGACTCCAATCAGGCAATCAGAATAACTCCCTGGATCAACGACCCCTCTCTAGTAGCTATAGCCTGTAATATTATTACACTCCAGAAATAAATCCAGTCCCCTCTTGAATTCCTTTATTGTACTCACCATCACCACCTCCTCAGGCAGAGAGTTCCATAGTCTCACTGCTCTTACAGTGAAGAATCCTTTTCTATGTTTGTGTACAAACCTTCTTTCCTCCAGACGCAGAGGATGTCCCCTTGTCACAGTCCTGGGGATAAATAGATGATGGGACAGATCTCTGTACTGACTCCGTTCACCCAGGCAAACTAGGTGCAGAACAGCGTGACACCGCCATGCCCTGCACATGTGGTATGCTGGAGGGGCACTGTTAATTGTCCCTGCAGTGGAGGCTGAGGACACGGTGGAGGATGAGGAGACAGAGGCGGACATTGTCGCAGGACCAATGCTGGTGTGGCTGTGCAGGAACCACATTCACCCAGTGGGCCGTAAAGGACATGTATTGTCCCTGACTGTAGTTACAGCTCCATACGTCAGCGGCCATGCACTTTGGCAGACACAGACAGGCTCAAGGACTGGCCCACCTTCTGTTCTACATACGTGTGCAGAGCTGGTACTGCCTTTTTGGCAAAGAAATGACGGCTTGGGACTCTCCACCTTGGCTCGGCATAAGCCATCAGTTCTCTGAAAGGTGCAGAGTCCACCACTTGAAAAGGGAGGGACTGAAGCACCAGCAACTTAACCAGGAGTACATTCAGCTTCAGCGCCAGTGGATGAGTGCACGCATACTATTGTCTCTTGGCAATCGCTTCGGTGATCAATTGCTGATGGAATGACTGACGAGGAGTAGGAGAAGGAGCAGTAGCCTCAGGACCAGCAGATTATGGGAAGGACAGACTGTTCCCTTCGGCTGAGGTGATGGAGCCTTGACTGCCTGAAATCGGGTGCGTGCCATTGGGTGATGCAGCGGTTGATGCTTCAGGCTGGAGCACCACATTGGAGCCACGGTTCTCCCAGGCCACTTTATGGTGACGCTGCATATGTTGTCGCAGGGCAGTGGTGCCAACATTGACCCGCTGGCCACGCTTCACCTTCTGCCCACAGATTCTACAATGGCCATGTTCACCTCCTCCAACGGCTTAACAAAAAATGCCACACTGCCGAGTAGGTGATTTTACCCCCAACACTCCACACTGACTGACTGCTACCGCCGCTGATTCCGTGAACCCCTGCACCACTACTTTCCGGGCAGGTAGGCTCCTGCGAAGCGGGTGGTTTACCCCGGGCATGTTTGGCTCCCGAACTCCCACTGCTGCCACCCTGCTGACTCCCACGCTAGCGACTTGCTGGCTCCGCCGCTGCTGCTTCACAGGCAAGCTGCCACCCTTTTCTCCCGATGATGATGAAGCCCCTAATTCACCCGGCTCCCAAGTGCGATCAGCTACATCATCATCAAGTACTACTGTCTGCACGTCACTGATGTCCTCCTCAACGGTCTCTGGGTCAGGAGCCTGACCGTTCGCAACACCAGCTCCCACGCCACTCATCACTACTTGCCCGCCTACCGGAGGAAGCAGCGGATGTCTCCTCCACATCTTGGCTGGCCAGTAGCTGCTGACTGTCGTCTCTTAGCTCGCCATCGCTGTATAGTGGAGCTGAGCCTACAGCATATAATACTTGTCTGGCTGAGGGAACAGAATAGGACAGAGACAGGTTGAGGACAGGTGAGGGCAGAGGGCCTGTTCCCGGGCCATGCCAACTAAGCGTTGTGTTTGAAGAACCCACCGACTCTTGGCTGTGGGTGTCTGATGTCACTTGGGACGAAGTGGATGACCGAGTCAACCATTCAAGAACCGCTGGGTTGCTGGTCAAGACACGACCGCTAGATGACACTGGGAGCTCAAGCCTCTCACTGCGACTCCTGCTGCCACGCCCCATTACTCTGCTGTGATCTGTGCCTGTGCCAGGGCCTGGCACTTCTCTGTCTGACATACTGTTAGATCAAAAAACTAAATAAAAAGGAAATTTAAACACCCCAGAAAAGTCTGTAATTTTCTCACTTCACGCACAATGGCTAATAAACCCTTTTGTTTTTTTCCACTAATACACGCCAAAAAGGGCTTTAGAACATATAACTGCACTGCTGAAGGCAAATATATATATATATATATATATATATATATATTTTTTGCCACTAATACATACCAAAAAGGGCTGTTATTTTCTCACTTCACTATACAACTGCAAATACTTTTTTTTTTGCCACTAATACACACCAAAAAGGGCTTTAGAACAAATAACTGCACCGCTAAACGGCAAATAGCCCCTTACTTTTTTCCACTTATACACTCCACAAAAGGCTTTAGAACATATAACTGCACAGCTGAACGGCAAATAATATATATATATTTTTGCTACTAATACACGCCAAAAAGGGCTGTAATTTTCTCACCACCACACAACAGCTAATAAGCCCTTTTTTCCCCCACTAATACAAGCCAAAAATGCTTTAGAACATATAACTGCACCGCACAAGGGCAAATAAGATGTAGAAATATTTCTTTATAATAAACCCTGTTAATGGCTGTATCAAACAGCACTTGCACCCCAATAACGAGAACGGTTTGCTGGAGTCACAGAGCTGTATAATGGCAATTTGGATCCGCAGTCAGTGCAGCAAGGTGCAATAGGATTGTTCCTATTACCCAGGCTTGAAACTTCCCTACTGATCCCTGTTCTGCTTCAATACTGTGGAATGATTCCTCCCTATCCTTTCCCTGAACTTCTATACAGCAAAATAAAAGTTTTAAAGTCTTTCCTACCACTGTCCCTAGCGCCTGCTGACGTCTCTCCCTGCACTAAGTACACTGGAAGATGGCGGAGGCTGTTTATAGGGCTGTGACATCTCAGGGCTGGCTGGCTGCTGATTGGCTGCATGCATGGCATTGTAGATGATCCCTCATTCCCAGAGTTCCTTGCGCCATGTCCTAATACGTGCAGCAGGCATTTTAGGGAAATGTGTGATTCGTTTCCATGAAGCGTGAGGAAAATCGGATGAAGTGCGAATCGAATTTTTCCTGAAATTTGGACCGAATTCTACTTCGTCAATTTTGATTCGCTCATCTCTACTGATAACATTCCTGGAGAACCCCTTTAACAACCAAAGGGCCATATACACTCCTCCAGCACTTTCCCAGCTGATGGTTTACAGCAGGGATGCACAACCTGCGGCCCGGGGGCCACATGCGGCCCTTGATACCATTCTGTGCGGCCCCCAACAATATGGTAACAGACATGTATGTCTATGCCTTGTGGCTGCTCACATGTATTTTTCATGTATTTCTCCCATTAGATGGGAGTCCTGGAATTGGAACTAGAAATTAATTATATATATTATGTGTTTAGTATGCCACAAATACAGTATTTCAGTTGTTAATACCCCTTTAAATTTTAATTTCGGCCCTCATCGTTGGTTCGGTCTGGCAATGTGGCCCCCAACCAGGAAACGTTGTGCACCCCTGGTTTACAGGATCTATGAGCTGCAACTACACACGTGATGCATCGCAGCAACTGCTGCGCATTAGACACGCTCTGCCTAAATCAGCATGTTTAGGCTTTGTTAACATTGCATTCAAGCCTTTGCCATGGAGGTATACATTGTGAAGATTTCCTGACGTGTACCTCAGACAAAAGGATCTGATGAATATCATTTTATAGGTATATAGTGGCATATGTCTCCATAGGCATCCATGAAAAAAATGCACATTGTGCAATGAAATTTATGGAATTAAAAAAATATAGAAGCAATGTTTTACCTCTACATATAGTGTTTCCCTGTATAAATAAGAACTGTACAGATTGGTGCTGAAAAGTACTTAAGTCACAGCTGCCTAATTGCATGACATTTCTAAAGTGGTCATATGGGGAAGAGTTTAGATGTCAACACATTCTTATTACGCTCTGCAATGTCCAGCATTGACTGATGTTTCCTGGACCTTCCAAAATCAATTCTGGTTTTCACCAACAGTTCTTAAAGGAAACCTATCACTATGAAAAGGCAATGTAAGTTACAGGTACAGTGGCGTAGCTACCAGGCAAGCAGGGGAAGCAGCTGCTTCGGGGGCCTGAGCTGACTAGGTTCTCATTCTGCGGAATCGTAGATATATTTACTGTAGGGAGCCAGGGCAGCAGGCTTCTCATTAGTACCCAGCAGCAGCTCCTGAGGGAGAGGGGGATATAAATAACGGAAGTGCAGGTGTGCAAGTATATACAAATATACATATACAGTCCTGATCAAAAGTTTAAGACCACTTGAAAAATGGTAAAAAATCATATTTTACATTGTTGGATCTTACCAAGGCTCCAAGTAGTTCCACAACATGCAACAAGAAGAAATGAGAGTGAGACAAAACATTTTTTGAGCATTAAATTAATTGAAAATAACGATTAAACTGAAACAGGCTGTTTTACAGCTGATCAAAAGTTTAGGACCACATGCCTTTAAAAGGCCAAATCTGTGCAAAGATGTGGATTCATTGTCATTTTCTGTCAGGTAGTCACACGTTGTGATGGTAAAGGCAAAAAAACTCTCCTTTTTTGAACATGTTCGGGTTGTTGAACTGCATAAGCAGGGTCTCTCACAGCGCGCCATGGCTGCTGAGGTGGGACGCAGTAAGACAGTCATTTGGAATTTCTTAAATGATCCTGAGGGTTATGGAACAAAAAAGTCAAGTGGAAGACCCAAAAAATTTCACCAGCACTGAGCCGGAGGATCCAATTGGCTGTCCGTCAAGACACTGGACGATCCTCGACCCAAATTAAGGCCCTTACTGGTGCTGACTGCAGCCCCATAACCATCAGACGGCATCTGAGACTGAAGGGCTTCAAAAACAAAAAACCTCTTCAAAGACCTCGTCTCCTTGAACGCCACAGAACTGCTCGTTTGGATTTTGCAAGAGAGCCCAAAAAATGGGACATTCAAAGGTGGAAGAAAGTTTTATTCTCTGATGAGAAAAAATGTAACCTTGATGGTCCTGATGGTTTCCAACGTTACTGGCATGACAAGCAGATCCCACCTGAGATGTTTTCTACGCACCACAGTGGAGGGGGCGCCATAATGGTCTGGGGTGCTTTTTCCTTCAGTGGAACAATGGAGCTTCAGGAAGTGCAGGAGCGTCAAACGGCCGCTGGCTATGTCCAGATGTTACAGAGAGCATTTATCATGACTGAGGGCCCTCGTCTGTGTGGTAACGACTGGGTTTTTCAACAGGACAACTCTACAGTACACAATGCCCGCAGGACAAGGGACTTCTTTCAGGAGAATAACATCACTCTTTTGGCCCATCCTGCGTGTTCCCCTGATCTAAATCCAATTGAGAACCTTTGGGGATGGATGGCAAGGGAAGTTTACAAAAATGGACAACAGTTCCAGACAGTAGATGGCCTTCGTGCGGCCATCTTTACCACTTGGAGAAATGTTCCCACTTACCTCATGGAAACGCTTGAATTAAGAATGCCGAAACAAATTTTTGAAGTGATCAACAATAACGGCGGAGCTACTCAGTACTGAGTTCATGTTTGGAAGTTTGATTTCTGTTTTGGGGGGAGTTAGTTTTTTTTTGGAGGTGTGGTCCTAAACTTTTGATCAGCTGTAAAACAGCCTGTTTCAGTTTATTCGTTGTTTTCATTAAATTGAATGCTTAAAAATGTTTCATCTCACTCCCATTTCTTCTTGTTGCATGTTGAAGCTCTACTTGGAACCATGTTAAGATCCAGCTATGCTAAATATGATTTTTTGCCATTTTTCAAGTGGTTTTAAACTTTTGATCAGGACTGTATATAACAAAAAGTACACTGATGTAAATGCAGCCTATAGGCCAGTTCACATTGAGTTTTTTTGGTGCTGATTTTGGAGCATTTCTGCATCTAAAAACAACCTTCCATTCACTTCAAAGGGAAGCAGCACCTGCTTTTGTTTACATATATAAAAAAAGAAGTGTGGAAAAAAGAAGCAAGCGCACCCTATCTTGGGGCAGAATCGGCATTGAATCTCCCATTGAAATAAATGGAAAGCACAAAAAAAAAAATTCCATGTCAGTCCATGCAGTTTTTGTTCATTTTCGGTGCATTTTTTGGCACAGAGCTGAAAATTTAACTTTGTATTGAAGTGAACATCCATTAAAAAAAAAAAAAAGACGCATAAAAAAACATGCTTTTTTTTTCGAGCTTAAAAAAAAAGTGCATTCCATGCTGATTTTTTAAACGTGTTTCTCAAAGTCAGTTGTGTGAACTGGGCCTAAGACTGGCACCAGTGGGGTATCTATCAGGGAAGCAGGGAAAGCAGCTGTATCTGGCCTCCTGAGCAGTACCAAATGATTTTGTTGCCAGGCCCCCTTAACATGTGGTAACATTGATACCTGGCCTCCTTAATTCATGAAAGGAAGGGCCCACCAGCCTGACTAATATGGTGCTGCATAGACCAGACAGAAGGACCACAAGGAGAAGAAGGCATGGCAGCCTTGTGAAGGTATGTGCCCAGCCTCGTTGCAGAGAGAGAGCATCCTGCAGGTTTGGGGCATGAGGGCAAGGCAGCTGAAGGGGAGAGGTATGTGTTAGTGTAACACCCCGGAGTGGTGTTAACATTCCTACACCCTGCTACTATCTCTAATGGTCTAACCCACATGTCATCTGTGTATTTCTGTCCAGCTCCTCTACATGGTGCAATGATAATATCTTTATGCAACTGTTCATTACATGTAATGTGCCTGGTTTACCAGCAGGTGGCAGTGCGAATGGCAGAGCTATCCTTAGATAGAATGGAACTTACCATTCCTTTCTCCCCCTTTGGGCTGAAGTGGGTTAGTACTACTTCCTGCCGGAAGGGTGGGGTAGAAGTTAGAGTTATACATTCCACATGTATAGAGAGAAAACATAAAAGAAACTTGCAGCACTCACCGGAGCAAATAAGAATTAATCTTTATTCTTCATCTTGAGGGAAATACAATTGCGGGGTCAGGGGCGGACAGCTGATTTCAGAAGGTAAGCGGCTTACGGCCATTTCACGCGCAGAATCGCGCTTCCTCAGGCCGCACTGACGTCTCTGCGTAACACTACGCTATATAAAGGAGTGTCAAGTGGTGACAAAGTGGCCGCTTAGTGGATAAATCTTTTAAAGCGTGGTCTCCCCTCACCAGGTCCCAATTATCATGGATCACCCATCTGACTATGTCAGCGGCCGGACTGTATTTAAAGGCAAACGCGAAACGATCGCTTTTGGGGTATTTTGTTGTTGTGAATATAAGTGATCATGAGAAATCGGTATTAATAGTTGGATATAAGTGCTGAAGTAACCTGTATTCAATCCTGTCATTCATCTGTTATGGTTTTCATGTCTGGTTCTAGTAAGAGCGTCCTGCTGCTACCTGGGGGACGCTCCTTTATATAGCGTAGTGTTACGCAGAGAAGTCAGTGCGGCCGGAGGAAGCGCGATTCTGTCCGCCCCTGACCCCGCGATTGTATTTCCCTCAAGAGGAAGAATAAAGATGAATTCTTATTTGCTCCGGTGAGTGACGCAAGTTTCTTTTATGTTTTCTCTCTGTACATGTGGAATGTATGACGGTCTATTCATCTTTTGCTGAGCACCATAAGAGGAGCAGTAGAGCTCAATTACTGCACGCTGCCAGTGGAGGTTCTGTGTGAGATTGCGAGTAAGCAAGAGGCAGGGCCACCATATTCACCTTTCTACTTTGGACTTAGTAACATGACTTTAGAAGTTAGAGTTAGTTCTAGACAGGTGAAGTGCGAGCAGGGGCACGCTCGGGCGTGACTATGCCAGCCAGAGCACACTAAGCTCTGCTGGCTATGAAGAAAGATGTCTGGAAGCCATAGGGGCCAGAGGAAATTGTTATTTGGGCACCACAAGAGAAATCAGCAAAAGGACATCAAGCACCACCTCGCTGAAGCGGAGACATGGATCCGGCTACTAAGAAATCTTCTGACCAGAATAAGAAAGTCCCCTGCTGTCAGCACTACTTGACAGCCTGCCCCACCGAAGAGTCTCTGTAAAAGCGCTACCTCTTCATAATTGGGGATGAGAGTAATGGACTTGGGGCAATTGTCATACCATCAGTTTCTTCGAAATTCCCCTCTCCACATAGCCACACATCTATATAGACCAGAGTTTCCCCAAATAGTTAATTAATAGTTAGTTTTAATGCTGGCCTACGGATGCCCTCTTAATGCATCTTTTTGATCGGTCAACCGTTTCACCTTCCCCCACTAGGGTACTGTGATCTTTTTTAGTGAACTACCCCCCTGTTCTTCAGGCAATAAAAGCGGACTTGGACCGCTGGCACAAGGGCACATTCACATGGTTCGGACAAATCTCCATTTTTAAAATGAATATTCTACCTAGAACACTTTATTTCTTCCAAGCCATGCCTATACACATCCCAAGATTATTCTTTCATACTTTACTATCAGCCCTCACACACTTCATATGGGCAGGGAAAACCCCGAGAATAGCCCGCTCGGTCCTATTTCGCCCCAAATTTCGAGGAGGCATAGGCTTGCCAGATTTCATTGCCTACCATAGAGCCACACACCTCCTGAGAGTAGTAGACTGGTGTCGCCACCAGTCGAATAAACAATGGGTAACTACCCACCCCACTGGCCACAACGCCATGGCTAGAAGCGCGAATTCATCCCACAATAGGACCGACTCTTTGGTCTATTTCTTCTATCCTGGAAAGCCCAGGCATCTCTCCATCCCCCTCACCGATGTACCTGATTTTGGGCAATCCCATGTTCCCCCCTGGGCTAGAACCCCGGATTGTTTTGGAGACTATTGACAGATAATACGTTTAGAGCACATCATTTTATTGTGTCTGATTCATGGCTCTCCCCTCAATCTCTCACTGACACCTCGAATACACTCAGTCTGACGACTTGGCAATCCCAACCATTGCAAAAGTTTCTCACCACACTACCACCAGCGGTTACATATAAAAGAGACAAAACTGACTTTGAACAAATTTCCGAGACAAGAGGCATAATCCGACACGTGCTATCTCGACTGTATGGTCTGCTGATCTCACCTCCTAACCAATCGCCACCAACCTACATACTTAATTGGGAAAGGGAATTGGGTCTTACCTTTTCACCAGAACAGAAAGAACTACTATACACATTTACACATAAGACCTCCATTGCAAGCAATATACAGGAAGCAGGGTTTAAAGTCCTTTCCAGATGGTACAGAGTACCCACCAAACTGCACTCCATCTTCCCTACAGTTCCCCCACTTTGCTGGCGATGCGCATGAGCTAGGGGGTCAATGTTACATGTTTTCTGGGGGTGTCCCGTGCTTGCCGGCTTTTGGAATGAGGTATGGCGTATCACATCTAAATTCACCTCTTATGACCTGCCTAAAACACCAGCATTCTTCCTGCTCCATCATAGCGAGTTCCCCGTGGCAACATATAAGAGGTCGGGGTACGACATTTGGTCAATGCCGCAAGAGCATGTATCCCTTGTATGTGGAGACAAACGTCTGCTCCCACAATAACAATGTGGATTAATAAAATTCAGGAGACCATAAGGATGGAGGATATGACAGCTTCATTGAGAGGTACCGACAAATTCCATAAAACATGGTGATATTGGATTATATTCCAAAATTTTCAGGAATTCAAAACATTGCTAACGACATAGAGAGACCCATTATTATTTATATGCAGAAAGACGTTTTTTTTATTGTTTCCCCCCCCCCCCACTCCACTCTTCTCCTTTCCCATCCGTACAACTATACTGAGTTTCCATGCTCTTTAACCAACACTTTGGTGTTCACCTAACCTATGCACACTTAAGCAATAGACATTCTGTTATTACCTCTTGTATAATTATCCTGACACTGTTGTTGGGCTGCGTCCCACACTAGATTTATACGGTGGTTTTTTATTGAAAATCTAAATAAAGAATTTACAAAAAAAAAAATATTGATGACTTATCCCCAGGATAGGTCATCAATATCAGATCAGTGGGGGTCCAACACCCGGCACTCCCGCCGATCAGCTGTTTTAAGAGAAAGATGCGCTCCATGCAAGAGCTGTCTTCCCTTCATTGTTTACCTGCTCGTCATAAGCATCACAGCGGTGAGCAGGTGTTATTACAAGCTGTCCCATTCACTTCAATTGGGTGGCTGGTTTCAATACACTCGAATGGAAAGGAGCCATCACATTGAAGTGAATGGGACAGTTCTTGTAATTACACCTGCTCAGCTTTGCTCTTGCAATGGTGAGCAGGTAAACAATGAAGAGAAGGCAGCCAGGCTCGGACTGGCCCGCAGGGGAACAGGGAAATTCCACGGTGGGCCCCTGAGAAAGGTGGGCTCCCAATCCACCAGCACAGCATCTCAAATAACCTACATCAGTATAAAAAACTGCGTAGACTATCCAGTTTAATATTGTAGACACATTGGAAGGTTAAGATGGCCTCCAGTAATGGAGGCAGGCCAAACTGTATCTTCTTTTCCCTGCCTCTGTGTGGCCAGGTACTATTTGCATGTCGCTGAACAGTGGGCCCCCAGAATGAGTTTTATTGCCTAGGCATCCTAGTCCAACACTGAAGGCAACGCTGGCACGGTGCACACCTTCTCTTCAACCAGCTGGTCTGATATTGATTACCTATGCTGAGGATAGGTCATTAATAAAAATAACTTGCACAACCCCTTTAAAGGGGGTTTCCCATCTCAGCATTTGTGGCTTATCTCTAGGATATGCCACAAACATCAAATATCATGTGAGCTCCATGGCCTTCATACAGCTAAACGGTGATGTGAACTCAGCCTTACCGAACACAGTGCTGTCTGTTGGATAGAGGCTGTTCTTGGTATTGCAGCATTCCCCGGGGCGCCATAACCTCTTCAAACAGGTAATTTGCGGTGGTGTCGGGAGTTGGAGCCTCACCATTCAGATATTAATATCAAAATGTCAGATACCCCTTTAAAAAGTCTTTCTCATCTGTGTAGATTAAAGGTTATATTTTGCAATGGGTGCCATCAGTCAATTAATTCCATCAATTTATAAAGCTTTTTTTTTCCATGGTCCTTGGTTCTCATCCTTGAATAGGCTCTCTGAGTAATTGGTTGGCTAGCCTTCACATTACATCTGTGCAGTTCAGTTAATTATATATTGCTGTCAGGGGCATGAATATTTTCTTCATACACATTAAAAGTGCCCTGTCTGACCCAGGAAGAAGTACAACAGCGACTTAAAAAGATTAAAATAGACAAATCGCCAGGACCGGATGGCATACACCCCCGTATCCTAAGGGAATTAAGTGATGTCATAGCCAGACCATTATTTCTGATATTTACGGACTCTATAATAACAGGGAATGTTCCACAGGATTGGCGCATAGCAAATGTGGTGCCAATATTCAAAAAGGGTCCAAAAACAGAGCCTGGAAATTATAGGCGGTAAGTTTAACATCTATTGTTGGTAAACTGTTTGAAGGGTTTCTAAGAGATGCTATTTTGGAGTATCTCAATGAAAATAAGCAAATAACGCCATATCAGCATGGCTTCATGAGGGATCGGTCATGCCAAACAAATTTAATCAGCTTCTATGAGGAGGTAAGTTCTAGACTTGACAGCGGCGAATCAATGGATGTCGTATATCTGGACTTCTCCAAAGCATTTGACACCGTACCTCATAAAAGGTTAGTACATAAAATGAGGATGCTCGGACTGGGAGAAAATGTCTGTATGTGGGTAAGTAACTGGCTGAGTGACAGAAAACAGAGGGTGGTTATTAACGGTAGATACTCAGATTGGGTCACTGTAACTAGTAGGGTACCTCAGGGGTCAGTATTGGGCCCTATTCTCTTCAATATATTTATTAATGATCTTGTAGAAGGCCTGCACAGTAAAATATCTATTTTTGCAGATGACACTAAACTGTGTAAAGTAATGAACACTGAAGAGGACAGTTTTCTGCTACAGAGGGATCTGGATAGATTGGAGGCTTGGGCAGAAAAATGGCAGATGAGGTTTAACACTGACAAATGTAAAGTTATGCACATGGGAAGGAATAATGCAAGTCACCCGTACATACTAAATGGTAAAACACTCGGTAACACTGACATGGAAAAGGATCTAGGAATTTTAATAAACAGCAAATTAAGCTGCAAAAACCAGTGTCAGGCAGCTACTGCCAAGGCCAATAAGATAATGGGTTGCATCAAAGGGGCATAGACGCCCGTGATGAGAACATAGTCCTACCACTTTACAAATCACTGGTTAGACCACACATGGAGTACTGTGTACAGTTCTGGGCTCCTGTGAACAAGACAGACATAGCAGAGCTGGAGAGGGTTCAGAGGAGGGCAACTAAAGTAATAACTGGAATGAGGGATCTACAGTACCCTGAAAGGTTATCAAAATTAGGGTTATTCACTTTAGAAAAAAGACGACTGAGGGAGATCTAATAACTATGTATAAATATATCAGGGGTCAGTACAGAGATCTCTCCCATCATCTATTTATCCCCAGGACTGTGACTGTGACAAGGGGACATCCTCTGCGTCTGGAGGAAAGAAGGTTTGTACACAAACATAGAAAAGGATTCTTCACTGTAAGAGCAGTGAGACTATGGAACTCTCTGCCTGAGGAGGTGGTGATGGTGAGTACAATAAAGGAATTCAAGAGGGGACTGGATTTATTTCTGGAGTGTAATAATATTACAGGCTATAGCTACTAGAGAGGGTCGTTGATCCAGGGAGTTATTCTGATTGCCTGATTGGAGTCGGAAGGAATTTTTTTCCCTTAAGTGAGGAAAATTGGCTTCTGCCTCACAGGGGTTTTTTGCCTTCCTCTGGATCAACTTGTAGGAAACAGGCCGAACTGGATGGACAAATGTCTTTTTTCGGTCTTATATACTATGTTACTATGTTACTATGTTACATACTTGCAATGGTTTCTGCAGGACCTTGAGCACTTTGAAACCTATGCGTTGGTCTTTAACAAGATGAAGTTGCCACAGTTAATAGTGTTCAGTTGTTGACCAATAGACCTTCATTCCCACCATTCTTTGTGTGGGAATTGCAGCTGTATTTGTAGGATCATGTCATGATCTTTTAATAAGAAATGTAGTTAGGCCGTGTAGGTCTTTGACAGCCCAATGTTGGTCAACATTCATTGAGTAGGTCCAAAGTCAAACAGCTTTAAGGGCTGCTCTTAAGATAGTTCAACCAACAGCTGTCCCTCCTACCCGATCTTCAACAGTTCGACCTTCTCCAACATCTGCCACTGGGGCAGATCGGGAAGCCCACATACACATTAGATGGTTGTCTGGTCCCACTGAAATCTAATGTGCATGGCCAGCTTTAGTCTAGTATAGGACTATTATTTTGGTATAAAATTATATGGTATTACACTGTGTAACATCTCTTTAGATCAGTGTTTCTCAACTCCAGTCCTCAGGGCCCACCTACAGGTCATGATTTGAGAATATCCCACAGAATGAGTACCTGAGGTGAGTCCTGATGCACTGACACTAATTATATCACCTGCTAAATACTAAGGAAATCCTGAAAACATGACCCGCAGGTGGGCCCTGAGGACTGGAATTGAGGAACACTGCTTTAGATGGAGGAGAGAGGGCACAAGCCCAGCCACCATAAGACCTGCCCTGTCTAGATGTGATATGCATGTATTCAATTTATTATCTTGCTATTTTGTCATAATGTCACCATGTTTTATGGCTTTTATTTTTTTCTACTTTCTGCTAAATTCTTTTCCTATGGGAATTCTTGAGGGAAAGACGTGCAAAGTCATGTTGCTATGGAGATGTGTAATTATACGGTTCATAGTGGGTTTTGTATGGAAATGATCTTATTTTAGTTTTAAAACAAACATAAATCAAACTCTGTAAAGGGAATGAAAACAAAATGTTTATTTCCGTTTTTTTACATTACATGAAATAATGCCAGCATATTATAAAATTAAAAAGAACTTATATTATGTACAGACTCCATTATTTAGAGATTTACAATATTACTATATAGATTAGCAAATACTCATTTATTATATGCACGGCTTTCAGGTGATTTTAGACTTAAGGTGGCAGAACACATGCCCAAACTCTGTAAATTCTATAATTCTATATAAGAATAATAAACTCTGTCTTGTGGCTTCCAGTTCTCCCACTATACACCAGTGAGGTATAGAGTGCATGCACATCCAACTCTCTGCTACAGCAGGACACTGAATGTGCAGGGCCAAGATGGGTTGCACCTGAAGTCCCCTTAATGTGCTAGATTAACCACAACCATTTATTGTCATGTTGACACGTTCTAGTCTCTGTATTAGGGCTCATTCACACCACCATATCCGTTTTTTCGGACTACCAGACGTGTAACGTTTTACATTTTGTGGATCGGAGTGTCCTTCCCTATAATAGAAATGCCTGTTCTTCTCCGCAAAAATGGACAAAAATCAGACATGTTCTATCTTTTTTGCAGGGCGGATGCAAGAATCTTTTGCAGCCCCATTGAAATGAATAGGTGTGCATCTGATCCTCAAGTTGGGAAACAGATGCAGACAGAAAAATACAGTTGTGTGAATGGGGCCTTAACTTGGGTATTTTTGAGACTTTCAGTGTCTCATACTGGCAAATGTGAATAAATGCAAAAACACATATTTGTTGTTTATGTACAGTCGTTTTCTATGACTGTGACACAATAATGGCCCCCAAAGGTTCAGCGAAAAAACATTTGGTGCTTATAATGCCATTAACAGTGGGCATTGACATGTTCTCTGTAAAAATAAAATGGAGGGTCCTTAGAATAATTTCTAGGCCAATTGAACTCTAAGCCAACCCTGGCAATGAAAAATGGTATACTGATAAACCTAGAGACCTTTTGCACTGTTATGGATTTGCCTTTCCTGGGCCTAGGCCTACAAAATGAATTCAGGGCAATATAGGATACTAAGCTCTGATTTAAAGCATTGAACAGATGGGTAGGAGTGTATGGCCCAGTTGGTAGTAGCCACTCCTGCAAAAGAGGCAAATCGCATAGGTTCCCATCTAAAGATGCCACCTTGTCATTGGCAGATACTGTAGGTCCACACAATTTTAATCAGAAAGGTGCACAGAAAGCCTCAAATCTTCATGTACAGTATGTATAGCAGTTATGCAATTCAGGATATTTGATGTTTGCATACATCTTGGCTCATAGAGCAGTGCGTTGCTGTATGTAGTGCTTGTTTGCTTTTGCATATTGGCCATGGTAGCACGGCCCGGTACATTATTTTATATTGTTTGGAGGTGCTGGTCTAACTTTTATGCGTTTTAAGTTGTACATTTGGCCAGGCATTTCTACCCATCTGTCCAAGACTTTTAATTGTAACACTGTATAGCTGAAGCCTATATTGAATTCATTTTTTATCCTGGTGGCCAAGGCAAGCATATCTGACAGTGTAGGTTCTATCTAAAGAAGCCACCTTATCGTTCGTAAATAGACCTTCAAATTTTGATGAATGGTAGTTAACATTAATGCAATTCAGAATAATCTAGCTATGCTGCTGATAACGGCAGCTGTATTGGCTATCCCCTGCTTTCTAAGAAACTGTGAATAGAATTTTTAATAATGCAAAGAGCGGCTAACTCAAGGACTTCTATTTACAAGTAACTTTTTCAAGGACAAATGATCATTAATTGAAACCACATTAGAGCAGGAACAATCTACTCATCCGGGAAAAGTTATGATCAAAGAGACCTTTAAGTCATGTCAAGATATAGCAGTATAATACCTTCTTTCTATAACCGGAGTAATATATGCAAAGAAATGAAGGATTATGTGTTCTTAATCCCTGCAGTTCTCCCCGGTATATATTAAGGATTCTATATTATCTGTAGGCAAGTCATAAGAATTTAGTCAGCACTTTAAAGGGCTGTTATTTAACCCAGACCTTGTGTAGAATAAGTCTTCATTTGCATAGGCTCTTGTTATGCTATCATTGGTAGCTGTTACATTTGCTTACTAATGAGAAATTGGTATTAAAAGTTTTGTGTAGTTACAGTTAGGAATGAGTCCTGAAGGTGAAAGAAATGCACCAAAAATGTTTTTTCCTAATACAGAGTAAAATGTGCCTCTATTTTAGAGATAACTGGGCTTTAAAGGGGTTGTCTCATCATGGACAATGGGGGCATATCATTAGGATATGCCCCCAATGTCTTATAGGTGCGGGTCCCACCGCTGGGACCCGCCCCTATATCGAGAACTGAGCCCCGCAAGTGAAGGAGGGTGCACTGCACATGCACAGCCGCCCTCCATTCATTTTCTATGGGGCCGGCGAAAATAGCTGCCATTTCCGTCAGCCCCATAGAAATGAATGAGAGCGGGGGCCGACGCAGTACACTTCCATTCACTTCTATGGGGAGCTGACTTGGTGGTGGCCGGACCGGAGTCCTCCAGCCATGAACTTGCGGGGCTCCGTGCTCTATATAGGTGCGGGTCACAGACATGGGACCTGCACCTATAAGACAATGGGGGCATATCCTAGCGATATGCCCCCATTGTCTATGATGAGACAACCCCTTTAATATTAAAGAATTGCATTAATAGTGTTTTTCTGGTATATTTACAGTAGGTAAACTGGCACTGGCAAAACAATTCAACCATCTAAGATCAGTGGGCACAGGAAATTCAAATGCCATGCAGTTGGTGCCAAGCCTTTACTCAGTCTATGGATGACTGCCTACAAAAGTCTTTAGTTAACCCATGGAGCTCAGGGTGCAAACCAATGTACAACCTGCATCACCTATTGGGATGGATTACGTTTCAGTTGCTCTCAATTACATTTTGCCAGGTTTGACTAAGGAAAGAAGATAATTGCACAGGGCTGATGTGACTCCAAGGAAACTTGGGCACATGTAAAGGATTATTGAACTTGTAGGGGCTTAAGGAGATCTGGATAAACACATATGGGGTCATTTATCAAACTGGTGTAAAGTAGAACTCGTTTAGTTGCCCATAGCAGATTCCTTTCATTTTTGACAACTCCTTTGGAAAATGAAAGGTGGAATCTGATTGGTTGCTATGGGCAACTAAGCCAGTTCTACTTTACACCAGTTTAATAAATGATGATCCTACAACATGAAGGAATTGAGAGAAAATCTCAGTGTATTGTTAAAAGCGTGGTCAAAGTGTTTAATGCTGATGACCTATCCCCAACCAATCAGCTGTTTTATGAGGCTGCGGCACTCCGTGAGCATCACGGCCTACTTACCAAGCACATCGCCATCCATTGGATAGTGGTTGTGTTTGGTATTGCAGCTCAGCCCTATTCCCTTCAATGGGACTGAGCTGCGCCTAGATCATGTCACCGATGAACGTGATGTCACTGGCAGAGGAAGAGGCTGCAGTGCTCATGGTCTCTAAGAACAGCTGATAGGCAGGGGTGTTGGGAGACGGACCCCCACCAGATACTGATGACCTATGCTGAGAATAGGTAATCAGTATTAAACACTTGGACAACCCGTTTAATTATTGATTTACTGTCTTAGGTTTGTAGTACCAACACAATTTGCAGCAATTCATAGTCATGCTAGACACAGACATATTGGTCTTTGAAAAGATGAGCTTACAACTAATTTTACCACCACATGTACAAAACTTAGGGGGTCATTTAGCAAACTGGTATAAAGTAGAACTGGCTTATTTGCCCATAGCAACCAATCAGACTCCACCTTTCATTTTGAACAGTCTCTTTGGAAAATGAAAGGAGGAATCTGATTGGTTGCTATGGGCAACTAAGCCAGTTCTACTTTACACTAGTTTAATAAATGACACCCTTTTTTTGGAAGAAACTACTATATAGAGTTGAGTATTTGAATTTAAGTTGACCTAAGAGGTTACCATGGATAAAACAGATCTGCAAAATAATACGGATGATGTCCGTGTGCATTGTGTATTTTGTGGAACAGAACAGCTTTCCCCTAATAAAACAGTACTATCCTTGTCCGTAATGCGGACAATAATAGGACATGTTCTATTTTTTTGCGGAACGAAAATGCGGACAAACGGAAACGGAATGCACACAGATTAACTTCCATTTTTTTTGCGGACCCATTGAAATGAATGGTTCCGTATACGATCAGCAAACAAAAAACAAAAAAACGGAATGGACATGGATAGAAAATACGTTCGGGCCTTAGGCTAGGGCTACACGACGACAAATGTCGCGCGACACATAGGGCACAACTACACTGCTACATTTGTCGCGTGACAATTTTTGTAATGATAGCCTATGGTGTCGCACTATGACATGCGACACACTGCGACTCGACAGTCGCAGAAAAATTCATTTTGGATGGTTTTTTTTGCCACTGTTGGGTCGCAGTTGCAGCATGTCGCATGTCACAGTGCAGCACCATAGACTATCATTATAAAAACTGTCGTGGGACAAAATGTTGCACGACAAATGTCGTTGTGTAGCCCTAGCCTTAGGCCTCTTGCACACAACCGTATGGCTTTTTCAGTATTTTGCAGTCCACAAAATGGATCCGCAAAAAAAAAAAAAAGGATGACGTCCGTGTGCATTTCATTTTTTGTGAAACGAAACAGCTGGCCATTATACTGCAGTGACTTCACAATGATCAGATGTGCTGTCAGGCTGCTCAGACTGATGGCATACCTTATATGATTGCTCCAGTAGGCAGTAGCACCTTTTGTAGAGCAGGAAATCTTCTCTACAATAGATACTCATGATGTGCTTGTGTAATGGTTGAACAGCCTGACAGGAATGGGGTTAAGGGTACGAGAATCTGATTTACATGTTTGCTCGTTCATTGGGCGACCCGCGGCAGTATTATACTCAGGGCTGGGCCGACACAGAGGCTGGGGAGGCTCCAGCCTCAGGGCAGAGGCAGGGGCCGGCCAGAGGGAGAGGGACTGACAGGGGGGAACTGCTCAGCGCTCCCTCCTGTCATTCCCTGATTGTAGCATGACCGAGCTCTGTCCGGTACGCAGGTACAGAGAGCATCAGTCTCCCGTACCCGGCCGGACTGACAGGAAGTGTGCACACAGTTTGCACTTTAAGTCAGTCGGCTTGGTACAGGAGACAAAAGCTCCTCCTCCTGTACCCGCGGAGGCGCAGACCATGCAGAGCTCGGCCACGCTACAGCAGAGGTAGGAGGAGAGGAGGGGGAGAAGAAGGAGCATGACAACATGGGGGGGCAGAAAGCATGACAACATGGGGGAGAAAAGCATGACAACATGGGGGAGAAGAAAGAGCGTGACAACAACAACATGGGGGGAGAAGAAAGAGCATGACAACATGGGGGAGAAGAAAGAGCATGACAACAAGGGGTGGGAGAAGAAAGAGCATGACAACATGGGGGGCAGAAAGCATGACAACATGGGGGAGGAAGAAAGAGCATGACAACATGGGGGGCAGAAAGAGCATGACAACATGGGGGCAGAAAGCATGACAACAAGGGGTGGGAGAAGAAAGAGCATGACAACATGGGGGGCAGAAAGAGCATGACAACATGGGGGGAAGAAAGCATGACAACATGGAGGGAGAAGAAAGAGCATGACAACATGGGGGGAGAAGAAAGAGCATGACAACATGGTGGGGAGAAGAAAGAGCATGACAACATGGTGGTGGAGAAGAAAAGCATGACAACATGGGGGGCAGAAAGAGCATGACAACATGGGGGGCAGAAAGCATGACAACATGGGGGAGAAAGAGCATGACAACATGGGGGAGAGCATGACAACATGGGGGGCAGAAAGAGCATGACAACATGGGGGTATAAAGAGCATGAAAAGATGGGGGAGAATGACAGGGGCAGAAAGAGCATGACAAGAAGGGGGATTATGACAAGAGGGGGAGAATGACAAGAGGGGAGAGCATGACAAATTACTATGTGGGGGCACTGCTGTGTGGTTGAGGGGGTGTGGCGGATATTACTGTGTGGGGGCAGTGTGCGGACATTACTGTGTGGGGGCAGTGTGGCGGACATTACTGTGTGGGGGGCAGTGTGGCGGACATTACTGTGTGGGGGCAGTGTGGGGGCAGTGTGGGGGACATTACTGTGTGGGGGCAGTGTGGGGACATTACTGTGTGGGGGCAGTGTGGCGGACATTACTGTGTGGGGGCAGTGTGCCGGACATTACTGTGTGAGGGGCAGTGTGGCGGACATTACTGTGTGGGGGCAGTGTGGCGGACATTGCTGTGTGGGGGAGCAGTGTGGCGGACATTGCTGTGTGGGGGGCAGTGTGGCGGACATTACTGTGTGGGGGCAGTGTGGCGGACATTACTGTGTGGGGGCAGTGTGGCGGACATTACTGTGTGGGGGCAGTGTGGCGGACATTACTGTGTGGGGGCAGTGTGGCGGACATTACTGTGTGGGGCAGTGTGGCGGACATTACTGTGTGGGGGGCAGTGTGGCAGACATTACTGTGTGGGGGGCAGTGTGGCGGAGATTACTGTGTGGGGGGCAGTGTGGCGGAGATTACTGTGTGGGGGGCAGTGTGGCGGAGATTACTGTGTGGGGGGCAGTGTGGCGGAGATTACAGTGTGGGGGGCAGCGTGGCGGACATTACTGTGTGGGGGGCAGTGTAGCGGACACTACTATGTGGGGGGCAGTGTGGCGGACACTACTGTGCGGGGGGCAGTGTGGCGGGGGCGCACTTGGGCAGCTCAGCCTCTGTTGGTGGTGGACCTTGTCCCAGCCCAGATTATACTTCTATACTTCAAGATAACCGCTTTAGAAAAATTGGTGAGTGTAATACAGCCCTAAAGGTCTCTTTAGACAAGACGATACAGCAGGTGATTGTTGGGTAGGAACTGTTCATTCCCGGTAACCGCCTGCTCGTCAGGGGAGAAGACCACTGCATTTCTATGCAGAAATGATCTCCACCACAGTATTGGGAGGAGCGATCACTAGTCCCCATACAGACTCGTTGTTTAACTGCAGCAGAGCGCATTTACAAAGCACAATCTGCTGCTGGCAAACAATAATTTATGTGCCTACACAAACAATAGAATTACCTGACGAACGTGCGTTTCGCTCGTTCATCGGGTAATCGGCTGCACCATTACACTGCCAGATAATCGCTGATGAGCATTCCTATGAACACTTGTTAGTGATTGGTGGATTCTCGGCCCATGTAAAGGGCCCTTAACTCTGCCTGTAATAAAAGTAGATAATTTCAGTAAAATTACCCATACGGAACCAAGAAGTGGTGCCGATTATTAGGCTTACTGGTCAGTGAGAAAACTGCAGGATTTTATGGGTTTTGTAAATATAGATTTTGACATGGAAAATTAAAAATAACATTGCCAAAAATTCTTTATAAATGTGTTTAACAAACTGTGAAATAAAACCAGATATTGGAAAGCGAAGTATTCTGTGTCCACATAAACTAGTACAGTAACAGTAAAGAGGAACGAATATAAGCAAGTACGTCGTTATGTTTAAATATATCTGATTTATGACTATTCTTCTACTCTGGCAAATTAGATGGTTGTCTGCTTCCATTTCCTAAATAAACTAATTTAAGACCTCAGTAATTGTGCATCTCCCTGGCAACTAGACGTCTGAGTGCTATCCCACTGGGACAAGCGTGCACACCTTAAATGGAAAGCAAATCTAGACAGACATAAGGTTACCCTGAAGTCTGCAACGAACTGGAAATTCCTGGAGAGGAGGTGAAATGGAGAAACCAGATGCAATGTAAAATTGAGTGTGAAGCCCCATGATCTGATCAGTCCTTAAATACTATCAACGTATTTCACAGGAAAATTGGCAGATATAAATAAAAATTACATGCCTGTACTGTAAAGAAAAAATTGGAAGATGACCGTATTCAATATTCATAATAATTGTATAAAAGGTGCCAATCACCCTATAGCATTTGGAACCTTTATTCTTAAATCAGCCATGAAACCACATTTTCATGGCCGAATCGGAGATTGCTAGAATCAGTTTCTGTCTGGAAATTGTGGAGGGAACTAGGAAAGCCTTTCATTTCCTCAGACATGCCCATGTAAATTAAAACGGGCTCACTAAGCACAGCAATATTACAGATATGTACCCCTTATCAAAATGAGTATCAAAGTCCAAAATGTGAAGGAATACTTAAAATATAACCTTTATTAGGAAACTAAAGTTAAAATAATAGGCAGAGAGTTATTAATGTGTAACACCTAACAACTGTGCCTGGAAGGGGGGGAACTATACACTACAGGGAGGAACTGGAATGGAAACTGACACCAGATTATTTCCCTGAATTCACCCCCACCTCAGACAGTCAAGCACCAATTGAGCAGCCCAATATCGTGGTACTAGCCCAATCGGCTGCAAAAAATGTTAAAATAATGTGCTCTATGATTGCAGCCCGAAGTTGGCCCCAATTCTACTCCAACGGGACCTCATCAGCAATTGGGGGCCAAAATCACACCTGTTGCTGCTATTGGATTGGCTGAGACTCACCAGCCGTTCAACAGAAATCGTAGAGCACATGTAGTCCAAGAGGACCATTGGCGGGCTATTAACAATGCGTCAGTCACTACCTAAATAATAGTTGCTAATACTACGATTCAATCTGTTAACTGTCACTAAGTGCAAAGCTCAAGCTCAACGCGTTTCCACACTGAAATGTTTCATCAGGAGCTGTTGGATGTACTTTCTGGTGACACTAATAAAGCAGTAAGCAGCGTGTTGACAAACAAACACAAGGCGCTCTACCCCTCTCTCACTAGGGGCAGCGCTCCGGCACTCGGACGGCCGTGAAGCAGCTGTCCGATGAGGGCATCTAAATACTATTAAGCCTTGCCCACTGGGGGATGCCCCGAACCGCCCACACCCCAGCACGGGTACCGGCAAGTGTGAAGACACTGCGGACAGCAGCGCACTGCCGGATCCGGCTGTGACAATCAAGGGGGGCTGATCCATTGCATACTGACAATTCAAAAGGGACCAACGGCGGATAGAGCATAAAGGCAGAGAAGGGACAGCGTCAGGGGCTAGATCAAGAGGCATGATATAGCCCCCCAGAAGGAAGGGATGACAGAAAAATTGTTCTGGATAGGACATAAAATCGATATCAGACACTAGCAGTAACTGATGACTACATATAATGGCAAAAATGAATGCCAAAATCATAGATGTAACAAAACCCATCAATGGTCATGGTTGACAAATATTCAAGAGATCACATAATGAGGGCAATGGAGATCTCTTATTCTCATTAAAGCATATTAAAGTGCGCTAATCCTCATTATGCCAAACTCAAAAGCCACAACAGGGACTGCTGCACATCAACAATGAAACCGACACACACGTCCCACAATAACGGTCCCCTAGAGCTCGAGGGCCATCCCATGGGTACTACGTAAATTGAGGTGAGTATACTGGTCCCCAAGTATAACCATGCTTAATTACTAGTGCGACCCTCCCAAGCAAAGGACATATACAGTCATGTGAAAAAATTAGGACACCCTTTGAAAGCATGTGGTTTTTTGTAACATTTTTAATAAATGGTTATTTCATCTCCGTTTCAACAATACAGAGAGATTAAAGTAATCCAACTAAACAAAGAAAACTGAAGAAAAGTCTTTTCAAGATCTTCTGTAAATGTCATTCTACAAAAATGCCTATTCTAACTGAGGAAAAAGATAGGACACCCTCACATGTATTCCCTCTTAAATTGGCTCAGATCTCACACAGGTATATCACACCAGGTGCACATAATTAGTAGATCGTTACTCTGCATGTTGAATGAGGCTTGCCCTATTTAAACCTCAGACATTTAGTTTGGTGTGCTCCTGACTGTTGAAGTGAGAGTGAGCACCATGGTGAGAGCAAAAGAGCTGTCAGAGGACTTCAGAAAAAGATTGTAGCAGCCTATGAGTCTGGGAAGGGATTTAAAAAGATCTCCAAAGATTTTGAAATCAGCCATTCCACTGTCCGGAAGATAGTCTACAAGTGGAGGGCTTTCAAAACAACTGCCAACATGCCCAGGACTGGTCGCCCCAGCAAGTTCACCCCAAGAGCAGACCGCAAGATGCTAAAAGAGGTCTCCAAAAACCCTAAAGTGTCATCTCGAGAACTACAGCAGGCTCTGGCTACTGTTGATGTAGAAGTACATGCCTCTACAATCAGAAAGAGACTGTACAAGTTTAACTTGCATGGGAGGTGTGCAAGGAGGAAACCTTTGCTTTCCAAGAGAAACATCGAGGCCAGACTGACATTTGCCAGAGATAAAGTTGACAAAGACCAGGACTTCTAGAATAATGTTCTTTGGACAGATGAGTCCAAAATTGAATTATTTGGACACAACAGCAGAGGACATGTTTGGCGTAAACCAAACACAGCATTCCAAGAAAAGAACCTCATACCAACTGTGAAGCATGGAGGTGGAAGTGTCATGGTTTGGGGCTGCTTTGCTGCAGCAGGACCTGGTCAGCTCACCATCATAGAATCCACGATGAATTCTACTGTGTATCAGAAGGTGCTTGAAGAACATGTGAGACCATCAGTTAGAAAATTAAAGCTGAAGCGGGACTGGACCATGCAACATGACAATGACCCAAAACATACTAGTAAATCAACCAAAGATTGGCTGAAAAAGAAGAAATGGAGAGTCCTGGAATGGCCAAGTCAAAGTCCAGATTTGAATCCCATTGAGATGCTGTGGGGTGACTTGAAAAGGGCTGTACGTGCAAGAAACCCTCAAACATCTCACAGCTGAAAAAGTTCTGCATTGAGGAGTGGGGTAAAATTTCCTCAGACCGATGTCGAAGACTGGTAGATGGCTACAAGAACCGTCTCACTGCAGTTATTTCAGCCAAAGGAGGTAACACTCGCTATTAGGGGCAAGGGTGTCCTATCTTTTTCCTCAGTTAGAATAGGCATTTTTGTAGAATGACATTTACAGAAGATCTTGAAAAGACTTTTCTTCAGTTTTCTTTGTTTAGTCGGATTACTTTAATCTCTCTGTATTGTTGAAACGGAGATGAAATAACCATTTATTAAAAATGTTACAAAAAACCACATGCTTTCAAAGGGTGTCCTAATTTTTTCACATGACTGTATGCACTGAAGTTATACCCCTCCCGGATCAAAGAATCTGTAAACCATGAAACCGATGACCAGGGCCGGTGCTATAATAAGGCAGACCAAGCGGCAGTCTTAGGACGCATAGAAGGGGATTGGGGGGGCCGCCAAAATGAACATTTTTTTTTAAATCACTTTCGTGATGTGATCATGGGGGGGGGGGCGCCAAAATGTAGCTTCGCTTGCGCTGGCAAAAATCCTGAGGACCTGTTTATCAAAGTCACCGCTTCTCAGAGATGAATGGATAATCTCCATCCCCTGGAAAGACAGGACTACTGGATCGCTGTTATGACATTCCATCACGTGTCGGGCCACGGGGGTATCAGCTTCATTTCTTACGTCATTCAGATGCTCACCAATACGTTGCCTAAACTCTCTCACAGTTTTGCCGATGTATTGGAGGCCACAGACACAGGTGAAAAGATACACAAGACCAGTCGACCTGCAATTGATGAACGACCGAATCTGGAAAGTGCGACCAGTGACAGTAAAACAGAACGAGTTACCTCGCATAATGGAATCACAGGCTATGCATCCTGCACATTTTAAAGTCCCCCTCAGTTGATCCCTGAATGAAAATGCGGAGCGGGACGGAGGGGAGTACAGGCTGTGAACCAGACGATCTCTTATATTCCTCCCACGTCTGTAGGTGATCGATGATACCCATCCAACCACATCTGGATCCGCCTGTAAGATGTTCCAAAATTGCGACAAGATTCCTCTGACTTGACCATGCGCATCGTCAAAATTAGCCACAATGCGCAACTTCTCACTGTCCCCCTGACGTTGACGGGGTGCATAACTCATTCCTGTCACAACTTAGGGCATGCTTATATGCTTGCCTCAAAACTCTTTCCGGGTATCCCCGTCTGGAAAACCTCTGTCTCAGATCCTGGGCCGCATCCCTAAAATCACAATGTGTGAGCAATTGCGTCTAAGACGCAGGTACTGCCCCCATGGTATGCCACATTTCAGCGTCCGTGGATGGCAGCTATTCCATTCCAGCAGGGAATTAGTTGCCTTCTTTTTACGGAAAAAAATGGTCCTGATCTTACTGTTTTCATCCTTAAAAATGGTCAAATCCAAAAACGTGATTACTGTCTGATGTATTTCGGATGTAATAAATAAGCCCCAATCATTGCGATTCAGATGCTTGACAAACAGACCAAAACAATCATCAGTGCCCTTCAAGAGGATCAGCACGTCGTCGATAAATCTCAACCAAAGGAGAATCGACGTGAACGCCCCCATCGATTCCGTAAACACAACCTCCCTCTCCCAACCACCCAGGTAGAGGTTAGCGTACGTGGGGGCACATGGGCTCCCCATCGGTACGCCCCTCACCTGGTGGTAAATCCTATGGTCAAAGATGAAGGAGTTGTGTTCTAGAATAAAGCGCACCAGTTTGATCACAAACTCATTATGCTGCTCCATATGAACACTCCTTTCGCGCAGGAACGAGGCCATCACCTCACACCCCTTTTGTGAGGGATGGAGTTATAGAGAGCATCTACATCTAGGCTGGCAAGCATCACATTCTTCTCCACCTGGAGGCCATCGATCTTCTTGGACTACATGTGCTCTACGATTTCTGTTGAATGGCTGGCGAGTCTCAGCCAATCCAATAGCAGCAACAGGTGTGGTTTTGGACCCCAATTGCTGATGGCCTGCTCAATTGGTGCTTGACCGTCTCAGGTGGGGGTGAATTCAGGGAAATAATCTGGTGCACCAGGTCTGTTAGTTTCCATTCCAGTGCCTCCCTGTAGTGTATAGGTCCCCCCCCCCCATCCAGGCACAGTTGTTAGGTGTTACACATTAATAACTCTCTGCCCATTATTTTAACTTTAGTTTCCTAATAAAGGTTATATTTTAAGTATTCCTGCTGATCCCTGCTGTAGATGATCGTACAAAATCGAAGGGGACATTTTTTAGTACAAAATGATTAGAATGCAATAATAAAAAAAGAAATGTCCCCCTAAAAGGTGTCCATAGTCTTTAACTTTACTGCTCTGTTCATTCTTGGATCAGGCATGGATACACACTGTAGCTGTAAATGACTTAAATTAAAAGAAATCATGTCCCATAACATCAATTCCTTCCTTATAAATAGTAAATTCTGAAGCAGAATTGCAAGTTGGAGCTCCTGAAATCTGTAACAGGACCCCCAATCCACCATGTCATTTCTAATACTAGTAAAATAAGTGACACCACAGCACTCAAGGACTGTGATTGTTTTGTCTTCATACACGTTCACACAGTGTGCAGTCTCACATTCAGCATAAACCATTCCTGTCTTCCAAATAAGAGAGATTGTATAAGTGTGCGAATGATTGATAAAACAGGATTGTTGATTGGCAAAACAGGATTGTTTGGTAAAACTACAACAATACAAACAACATGTATAAGTATAACGTATAGAATAGCATGTACTGTATTATTTGCATAATACTGAAGGTAGCTCTCTCACCAGATATGCTTTTACAAGGCTGGTGGAGTTTGAGAAGGAGACATGCATAGGACAGCTCTGCTGATGTGTCCTAGAGACTGGATATTTCTCTTTCCCAGTATGCTTTGCACTCCCACAATGCAGTGCACCACCCACAATGCAGTAGTATTGTAACAGGCAAACAAAGTGTAATACAATTTAAGACAGCTAGATGGGGCTATAACCACACCAAGCACTTCAGAATTACCCTGACCCTGGCAGAATGAACTAGAATCATTTTCTAACCCTGCTGGGCAGAACAGTGATGCAAATAAATATGTCTTTATTCAGAGAGCTCCAAATACGACCATTAGAGGACCAACACTGACGACTCTCCACTATGCATCTGCTAGTCTACACCAGCTCCAGCACCTTCTTATCAGCCGTAACCAAGGTCTGGAATGGACCAAAACACTAGTGTCAGCTGTCCCTCTAATGGTCATATTTGGATCTCTCTGAATAGAGATGAATTTATTTGCATCACAATCTTTGAGTTCTGTGGTTTCACTCACTTTACTTTTTGGAGATTGCCTCCCACCACTGAGCACCACCTCCACCATGGTAGCAATCAGAGACTATATTTATAATGCTAGCTTCTCCTTATCTGGCAGAGGGGCTTTTTGACCCCCTGAGGCATCAGGACCTCTGCACCCCATTCTACATCCATTTTCAAAAGCGTGATTACCAGAATTCTTAACTGTAAGGAACAATAACATTTAAAATGATAAGTTATTTAAAATCCAGAGATCATAGATTTAGTATATTCTAATATGACCTGCTATTCATCATTATCAGTGTATTTAATTTTCGGAAATGCCTCAGACTCATCATGTGAGCATTATTATACCCGTACCTAATCATGATTATTCAAAGGTTCTTCAAAAGAGAACGAGATCAATTGATCTTTGTAGCGGCTGCAGGGATTAATAAATAGGACACTGTGTCTTAACAAATCAATTCCCTGCTGCACTCTATTGAACAGTGAGTCTTTTAGGAATAGCAGACAAAGCCTGACTGCTAAGCAGAGGATGCCAGGAGATGCCCTTTCCTGGCGGCCAGCCATAAAGTAAAAATTAACCTTCCAGAATGTGAATGCCAAGACTTCTTTTCAAAGCATTATCAGCATGGTGCGAGGATACCAGGTACCTTCAGGGGAAATATCTGACATACTTGAGATAGTTCCTGCTTTGGATAAGAGGTAAAAATGATAAGAAGTCACAGAATACACACAATATCCATTATAGCTTGTCTTTTATTTATATAAAGATATTAACAGCAAAATATATATATATCTAAAAAAAAAAAACAGACGTGACTATAGTATAGTCGTATTCATATTAATTACTAATAAAAATGTAATTGGTTGCGGTTAGTCCTATTATGATATTAGTTGGCTTATAATATATTGAACAGTCTGCTGCAAAGATTAAGTTTTATATAGTTATGCTGTGCAGGCAGCCCTCTATGACAGCACTGGGAGCCTCCACAGGGCCCCAGGCTGTCATTGCAACAGATCAGAGCCCCACAGTTTTGCCACAGGGGCTCCGATTGGAGGGCAAAGGTAGCCCCTCCCTCTGTCTAACTGCTCAGATGCTGTGGTCGCTATTGACTGTGGCATCTGAGGGGTCATTGCGGTTGGGTGACGGCTATATTATAATAACAGGATCAGCTCATGATCCATCTCCATGCACCTCTCGTGTCCCACTGACGTACCATTACATCAGCGGGTGCCAAGAGGTTAAAATAGCCCATTAATATTAGATCCATGGTGGTCTGTTTCTTGGTACCCCCAAAGATCATCTCTTTAAAAGGGGCTGCAGTACTTCTGCAGACCCTGCGGCCTCATAATTGCTTACCTCAGTTTGTCATAAAGGAGCCCAGTACAGGGTATAGTAGCTTCATCCCTTCACTGCCATGACTAAGGTTGGCACCCCGATCACACAGACAATTGGGATTTCCATTGCTCGTCCCCATGCTTTACAGTGGTTTTCCGGCGGCAGATCGTAATTAGAGAGCACAATCTTCCGCCGGCAAATCCTGATCTTTCAGCATGCTGAAAGATCAGGAGTGCCCGATGAGTGTGTGTTTGCTCGTTCATCGTGCAATCGGCGGCAGTATTAGACTGCCAGATGATCGCTAACAAGTATTACTATGAATGCTCATTAGTGATCATCGGGCAGAAAATCTGCCTGTCTAATATACCCTTAAGTAGAGAACATGCTGGTAGATGGACTGAGGTAACAATGAAGAGGTTCTATTTAAACAGTTGATGGCTGGTGGCTGAGAGTCGGACCACCACCGATCTGATATTGATGACCCACTCACTTCCATTAATTGAAAGAAAACAGCGCTGTTCTGGCATCTTGTAGGATCCTTTCATTCACTGTAGTGTCAGTGTTGGCATAAGAAGAGGATACAAGGGAAGATGGCCAAAAGCAATGAAACCAAAAGGTCTAACCAGCCCCTGTTTCTCACATATCCAATATAACGAAATACATGTTTTAATGGCATTGTCACCTGAAGACAACTCATGTCCATTTGCCTTATTAGGGCAAAAGACCATAATAGAGAAGGTTCAAATCTTGAGACAGCCCTATTTGGGCCAGAAAATAGAGCTGCTCTGATGGTCTCCTGCGCTGATAGGCTTGAGTCATCAATGTATTACAAGATGCCATCCATCTAAATGGGAGCCATGTAGTACTAGATTTTCCCTCTGCAGGGGATATACCTGTAGGCCTCAGCTTTCCACAGCTATATCAGCCGTGGCTCCATTTTGAAAGAGTGTTGGTCTTTCATATGACAACCCTTTTAGAGGGACACTAACACAACATATTAACAGCCTATATGGGAGTGTTTTGGGGGGGGGGAATTGTCATGTTTTGTTTTGTTGTTTTTTTTACTAAAAAGGGTGGGGGGGTTTTTTAATAAATTTTTTTAAATCACTCCATGTATTCTGCTTCTTCTCATGGATCTTTAGCTTTTAGCACAGCAAACAGCCTCATTTGACTTTCTCAGTCCGACCATTCACTGTGGCCAGAGAGGGATTGGGACAAGTGACTCTATTAGAGGATCACACATTACACTAAGTGCAATACTGTTCTGTGAACGCCTTTATCTAGGCGTATCATGAAAACAATAGAGCTGTCATACCGTTATCCTAATTCTACTAAATCTACTATTTTACTAACAGATCACACCTTCCCATCACATCAGTAAATAAACAATGGGTTACCTATCTATACAGCAGTTTTATCTCTCTGGGCTGACTGCTAGAGGACAATATTTTGTATATAATTTTCAATGGTATTCTACTGCTGAAATGAAGAAGAGAAATCTAAAAAGAACGGTTTTCTATTAAAATTGAGTCCCTTTCTGACGGAAGCCTCCCTTTAATCATTAGAGTTAGAATTAATGGTGAATGTGCACTTGTATATGAAGGAATTGCATATAGAGTAATTTTTAGGAGTGGATTCTGCTAATAGTGTGGATAAAACCCTATTAAACATGTATTTTTTCTGTATCCCATAAACACACACAGATGATTTTAGCTGTATACACAAACATAGAGGATACAAGAATTAGAGTCACCTTCAAACCTCCTCTGCAAAACTGCCGAAAAAGGCAAACTCGGTCATGCTTACCTCATCACACTTTACGCAGAATTGACTGGTGTGATATTAGGCAATACTGGAATAGAATAGTATAGAAGGAATACACAGTAACCTATAATAGCATTCATCCTGAACGCGTAAAAACAAATTGCTATATGTTGACGCCGACCATTTGTTTTTCAGATTCCCACAGGAATGCGCCATTATTTCTAAAGTTTTCTTCATTGTAAAACATTTATGACCCCATAAAAGCAGCATCCTTTGTCTGTATGTAACCTACGTACATGCTCCCCTGCTGCATGGCGACTTCCCTGTCCGTGCATCACTACTGCATACTAACCCTCTGAATTATAGACTACATGAATCTTTTATCAAGGTACATGCCACGCACTGTGCATTTTTACCTTCTGAACAGTAGCATCATGTCCGATTTTTCAGTTATGCAGCTTTTCTCTGTTCTATTTTATTAACAATTTTTTATTTATTTTTTTGTTTTGAAAGGGAAGCACATCTGGACACTATCTAATTTCCCAGGTCAGAAATCAAGTAAAATCCCATATAAGATCCTCCATATTGACAATATTAATATAAAAAAAAACATAAAAATAGCATACTACTAAACTACAACACTACTATCACTTTCTCCTGTGACTGTAAACATTAGACCCAGGTCAGTATCAAGCATCGTTCAGGAATGTTTCGGATGACCCTGTTGTGATCCCTGGCAATACAGTATTTTCAGTAAGTTGATATTTTTTATATAAAACCTAGTCAGCTGAGCTGGTTTTAGGGGGGTAAGAGCAGGGACATTTTTCAGAGCTCCCACCTCTTAGGGGGGCCAGTGAGGACAGGAGTCCCAGAAGCATCCTAAAGTTTCCTTCTGACTCCTTTACAGCCCTAGACCACCAGGGAATTTACAACGAAAGCTCTGGTCAGGTTTCCAGCAAACAGACTATAAAATCAAATCCTGATGGATGCAAACCAAAACCTTCTGTTAGGATCCGTCATGCTATTCCAGCCAATGGTTAAAAAAAATTGCTTTCTGTCAGCTGTCTGTTTTTTTTTTTTTTGTTTTTGAGGGAAGCAAATACGCAGCAGGCTGCACTTTTAATGGGTACTTTAATGGAATTCTAAAAATGGAACAGGAAAACTGAAAGCTTGCCTGAAATGTGAATACAGCCTAATCCTTCTGCTGTCTTAGACCACCAGGAATTCTTACATTACAAGACAAGCATACTAATAATGGCAAGAAAAGGGCTTCTATTTTACTAGAAGAGCTCATGCACATAAACATGTGCCGGCCGGGTAATTTGTCGTCCGCAGCATGGGCACCGACCATAGGACACCCGTATGCGGATGCAGTACCCATTCACTCGAATGGGGTCCACGATCTGCACCAGACAGTCCGTGCATGCACTACTTTTTTTGCGGTGCGGAGACACGGACAGAAACCACGTAGAAGCACTACGTTGCGCTTCTGTGGGGTTCCGTCCCTCCTTTCTGCACAGCAGTTTCTGGATCGCAGTTCCATTTAACTGTGTGAGGGGCACAATACGGGCACAGCCAGGTAATGGCCGTGTGCATGAGCCCTAAGGGTACGTTCACACTTGCGTTATTCCTTTCCGGCATAGAGTTCCGTCAAAAGGGCTCTATGCCGAAAAAGAACTGATCAGGCATATCCCAATGCATTCTGAATGGATAGAAATCCGTTCAGGTTGCATCAGTATGCCTTCCGTTCAGTCACTGTCAGGCATTTTGGCCAGACATAATACCGCAGAATGCTGCGGTATTATGTCCGTCCAAAATGCCTGATCAGTCGCCGGAATCGGCATTAATTTACATTAACTTGCATTAGTGCCGGATCCGGCATTGTGAAACAACTGAAGGACTGATCCGTCCTTCCAGTCTGCGCATGCGCAGACCGGGAAAACTGTAAAAAAAAGACTGCAGGACGGATCCGTCCATCCGCATGACAAGCGGAGAGATGGATCCGTTCTTGCAATGCATTTGTAGACGGATCCGCACCCGGATCTGTCTACAAATGCTGTCAGTTGTCACACTGAACGGCGGATCCGGCAGGCAGCTCCGACGACAGAACTGCCTGCCGGATCACACTAACGCTAGTAGCCTAAAACTGCCATACTAGAATGCCTGCTGACCCCATTGACAATAATTAGGTCCGGAGGAGATCCAGCCACTAACAGGCAAATATGCCCGGATTCAGGTCGGACAATACAGACCCAACTGGAAAATATATTACTTACGCTCAGATACTGAAAGTCTCACTATGTATTGCAGCCATTGCCCAAATGTAGGAGGAAGAGGAACATTGTTGCAATTACAGCATTTTTGTTGGGATTGTCATTTGTCTGTTAAAGCTGAAATTTAGCATCAGTATGGATAGCACTTCACGAATCAAAAAGTATCCACATTATAAAAAGTCCACATTATGTAGAGCCCTGTGCTAGTCCTTGTACAGCTGGAGGAGACTTCAGGGACAATTTAGGGACTACTTCTTAGGACTCATTCACACGACCGTATTTTTGGGAAGTAAAGAGAAAACTCTCTGCACTCCAAGGTTTATGTTGCAAATAAAGATATACCGTAGTTTATTGTCCTTTACAGAGACATCAAATGGGTTTCTGATCCAGATATTATTATTATAATTTTTCACAGTAAGGGCTTGTTCACACGAACGTGCTGTGTTTTGCGAGCCGCAAATTGCGGATCCGCACAACACAGATGCCGCCCATGTGCCTTCTGCAATTTGCGGAACAGAACAGATGGCCCTTTATAGAAATGCCTATTCTTGTCCAAAAACAGACAAGAATAGGACATGACATCATTTTTGTGGGGCCACGGAACGGAGCAACGGATGAGGACAGCACACGGAGTGCTGTCCGCACGTTTTGCGGCTCCATTGAAGTGAATGGGTCTGCGCCCGAGCCGCTAAAAATGCTGCTCGGATGCGGAACCAAACCACGGTTGTGTGAATGAGCCCTAAGTCTGAATTACTGTGAAAAAATGATGATAATATCTGGATCAGAAATCCGTTTGATGTCTCTGTAAAGGACAATAAACTATATCTTTATTTGCAACATAAACATTGGAGCGCAGCAATTTTTCTCTTTACTTGGTATACTGACCTCCTGGTCCTTTCGCTAGCACCAACACGTGACTGAGTGTGCAGACCCCAACTTTGTCTTTAGAACCGTATTTTTGGTCCACATCTGATCCGCAAAAAAAGTGCAGATCACACGCCAAAAATAGCAAAAACATTCAGGCAGCACACAAGTGTCATCCGTGGACTGTCCACATCTGTGTAGCTATTTGGCAAAATTTAAAACATGTCCTATTCTTGTCCATTTTGCAGCCAAGAATATCAATTTCTATAACAGGAACTGAGGAAGTGTGGGATTCATACGGCCAGTATCCGTATTTTGCGGATCCGCAGTTTGCGTGCCTATGTGCGCTCCCACGTTCCCGACCACCAGAGAGGCCGGCACCTTTTCCTATTATGTGCAAGTATGCCACTTCTGCTGGATTGCAGAGTGGTCGTAACCCCTGGAAACGAGCAGTGTATAATGTGATGGAAAAATGAATCTAGCCGGCAAAGGAGGCAATATATTAGTAAGTGCCTGTATTAACTTTATCTACATGACAAATGCCATTTGCTGAAGTGAGACAACCCCTTTAAGCCGTGGATGAGTATATCTTCCTCAAGTTTGCACGTGTTTCCTTTGAGACCCAGTTTCCTGTCAAATGGTGAAAACAAATAGGAAGAATCACTGTCTGCTGCATATGTGGTTCCTGGTGTGTATGCGGCTGTCTAAAGGAAAATGAGTTTGTAAACTCAACTTATGCGAACAATGAATCATTCTTTTCCTATAAGGAATTGCCCAACTACATGGCGTAAGTGGTAGTAAAAATGGAAACTTATAATACACCAAAAAGTACATGGGTTCATAGTGAACACAGTATGCAGAGTCTGTTTCCATATAAGAGATGGATCCTGCATACCGACCAACTCAATAGCGGTTATAACATAACTCAAAAGAAACCGGAGAATGGGAAAAATTGAAATATAGCAAAGAGAGATCACAGAAAAGATAAATGTTGGTTATAGAAGCTGCCCATTTGTGAGCTTAAAGGGGTTGTCCAGAGGAGGTTCACCCAGCTTTCACTCTGCCACTGTCCCTCCCTCCTTCTTCGCAACTGTCCCTGCCTTTATCCCTTTCTCATCTTCATAAGCCTCCTATTAAACCCCCAGCCTACATCAGCCTCAGATCAGACTCCCATCAGACCTTCCCTAGCCTCAGATCAGCCCTCATCAGACCCTCCCTAGCCTCAGATCAGCCCTCATCAGACCCTCCCTAGCCTCAGATCAGCCCTCATCAGACCCCCCCAGCCTCAGATCAGCCCCAATCAGACCCTCCCAGCCTCAGATCAGACCCCCCAGCCTCAGATCAGACCCTCCCAGCCTCAGATCAGACCCCCAGCCTCAGATCAGACCCTCCCAGCCTCAGATCAGACCCCCCAGCCTCAGATCAGACCCTCCCAGCCTCAGATCAGACCTCCCAGCCTCAGATCAGACCCCCAGCCTCAGATCAGACTCCCCAGCCTCAGATCAGACCCCCAGCCTCAGATCAGACCCCCAGCCTCAGATCAGACCCCCAGCCTCAGATCAGACCCCCCAGCCTCAGATCAGACCCCCAGCCTCAGATCAGACCCCCCAGCCTCAGATCAGACCCCCAGCCTCAGATCAGACCCCCAGCCTCAGATCAGACCCCCAGCCTCAGATCAGACCCCCAGCCTCAGATCAGACCCCCAGCCTCAAATCAGACCCCCAGCCTCAGATCAGACCCCCAGCCTCAGATCAGACCCCCCAGCCTCAGATCAGACCCCCCCAGCCTCAAATCAGACCTTACCCGCTCTCAATTAGCCTTAGATCAGCCCCTATCAGACCCCACAGCATCCAATCAGATGATTAAAAAAATAAACTTACCTCTCCAGCTCCAGACGGCGCTGCCACTTGGCAGATTCACTTACTCTCCCTGGTCTTCTTCTCGCCCGCGCTGTACTGTGACCGGACATGGCACAGCGTCAGATCAAAGTGCTCGTCTACGTGCACTACATCCTGACACTGTACATGTCAGGACACAGAGCGGGGCTGGAAGAAGACCAGGCAAGGTGAGGAGAGCCAGTGCAGTGCTGTTCTCAACTCCCTTGCCTCCCGCATGCTAATAACCACTTCCATTATGGAATTATATTAGCATTTTCACTATATGTTCTGGCAGGGGGCCGGGGGCCACATGAATTGATCCCGGGGCTGTATGCGGCCCGCAGGCCGGAGGTTCCCCAGCTCTGTATTAGAGCAAGAACAGAATGGTATAAAGTACCAACTAATAAAGCAGCTATTTTCCACACCTATATAAAGGTATAATGGGGAAAGGTGTACTCGGATACCCCTTTAATGGCATCAGATATAAAAGAGTGCAGAACAATTAAATCAGACACCAGAGTCATGGATAGGAAATAAAGAAAGGAGAAGCGTAGGAGCCTTGATAATAAACAGCTAAAGGAAATTAAACTGAGTCTTCGCCAATGGTAGACCGTGCCCTTCCAGAAAATGGAAGGAAGTGTTATGAATTCCGGAAGCACCTCATGCACCTGCACTTACTGACTGCCAAGGGAGTCATAGGGCCAGCAGAAATCTCCAGTCACATCCATATTAAAAGCAGGCTGGAGCCATTGTCAAGTTAAAGGGGTTCTACAGGATTAGACAAATATGGCTCCTTTCTTCTACAAATAGCTCTACAACTGTACAGCTGTGCCTGGTATCAGAGCTCAGCTCCATTAAAGCAAATAGGACTGAGCTGCAATACCACACAGAGCCTGTAGACATGTGTGGTGCTGCTTATAGAAGAGCAGCCATGTTTTTCTAAACCTGTACAATTCATTTAATCAAGAAAAATGTACATAAAAAAAACATTACACCTAGAACATCTGCTATGTTACCTACCCCAAAACAGGACATTCATGGATGGCCTACAGAAAATACTTGTGCTGCTAAATGGAAACAGTGTTGATGAAATCACCAAGGATGTCCATGAATAAGGACGCAAGGCCGGAGGGCAGAGACTGGATCATTGTATTGTGTGTACAGTTTTATTTTTTTGTTTCTTTTTACAACTGATCCAAACTGATGTATAAAATGTTAGATAGAATGAATCACCTTGCAACAGTTTTGCCATCAGTTCTTCAGATCTTGTTCATTTAGAAGGACCTAAGGGTACTTTCACATTTGCGTTGGTGCGGATCTGTCTGTTTATTTGCACAGACGGATCCACACCTATAATGCAAACGTTTGTATCCGTTCAGAACGGATCTGTTTGCATTAGGTTTAAAGAAAAATGACAAAGTCCAAAACGGATCCGTTTTGAATTACATTGAAAGTCAATGGGGAACGGATCCGTTTTCAAATGCACCATATTGTTTAATTGAAAGTGGATCCGTCCCCATTGACTTACATTGTAAAAAAAAACTGATTTGTTAGGCTCCGCCTCTTCAGACGGGCACCAAAATGCTGCATGCTGCGTTTTGGTGTCCACCTCCAAAACGGAATAGAGGCGGAACAGAGCCGAACTCATGCATTCTGAACGGATCCTTATCCATTCAGAATGCATTGGGGCTGAACTGATCCGTTTTGGACCGTTTGTGAGAGCCCTGAAACGGATCTCACAAACGGAATCTAAAACGCTAGTGTGAAAGTAGCCTAAAACATATGTTGTGTTTTAGGGATCCTGTAAAAATGTTGATCCCAATTCACTGGATATAAACTGATGCACTGAAAAGATCGTCAAAGTATTCTTCTTTTATAACAAAACATATTTAAAGGTGTTGTCCCACAATAAGAACGTATCCCCTATCCACAGGAAAGGTACTAAGTATCTGATCTACAGGGGTCCGATCAATGGGACACCCTTCAATCTCAAGCATGAGGTGCTAAAGTTTCTCTGTACATTGCCGCTCCAACTGTGTGGAACTGCCAGAGATATCCGAGAGCTTCTCTTAGGCACTCCCATAGAGTTGAATGGAGTGGCAGTAAGCATCAATGACCACCACTCTATTCACTCTGAGGACTCCATTCTTGTGATCGGCGGAGGTTCCAGTAGTCAGACCCCCACCAAAGAGATACTAAACTCCTATCCTGTGATCAAGGTATAAGTTCATATGGTTCTTAAGTTCTTATGTGATAAGTCCTTATAGTGGAACGACACTATTAAGGTTGGATCTATTGGATCTAATTTTTGAGGTCTTTTTTGTTTTGCTTAAAACACAGCAGCCACACGAAGTGACAGAATATATTATCCTTTGTTGCTTTTGACCCTTTACAAAAGCCAACATTCTCTAATTGTGATAGCATTATCTATGTACAGACCTCAGTTGTGACAAAACTGAAAGTCATCAATGCTATATGGAAGGCCATTCATCTATGGGTGCCAGCTTAGTACCACCCCACAGTAGTGATGTCCCCTTAGTGCCTCCCCACATGTTATGGATGCTTCCTTAGTGCCCAACTACATGGCGTAAGTGGTAGTAAAAATGGAAACTTATAATACACCAAAAAGTACATGGGTTCATAGTGAACACAGTATGCAGAGTCTTTTTCCATATAAGAGATGGATCCTGCATACCGACCAACTCAATAGTAGTTATGACATAACTCAAAAGAAACCAGAGAATGGGAAAAATTGAAATAAAGCAAAGAGAGATCACAAAAAAGATAAATGTTGGTTATAGAAGCTGCCTATTTGTGAGCTTAAAGGGGTTGTCCAGAGAGGGGTTCACCCAGCTTTGACTCTGCCACTGTCCCTCCCTCCTTTTTCGCAACTGTCCCTGCCTTTATCCCTTTCTCAGATCTGCCCCACCCCCATCTCCATCAGCCTCCTATTAAACCCCCAGCCTACATCAGCTTCAGATCAGACTCCCATCAGACCTCTCAGCCTCAGATCAGACCCCTCCAGCCTCAGATTAGACCCCCAAGCCTCAGATCAGACCCCCATCAGACCTCCATCAGACTCCCCCAGCCTCAGATCAGACCCCCATCAGACCCTCCCTTCTTTTATAACAAAACATATTTAAAGGTGTTGTCCCACAATAAGATCCCCTATCCACATGAAAGGTACTAAGTATCTGATCTACAGGGGTCCGATCAATGGGACACCCTTCAATCTTAAGCATGAGGTGCTGAAGTTCTCTGTACATTGCCGCTCCATAGAACTGTGTGGAACTGCCAGAGATATCTGAGAGCTTCTCTTAGGCACTCCCATAGGCTGGGGACACACCTAGGCGTTTCTGAATCGCGCGTATGACGCGCGTTTTACGCGCGTATGACGCGCGTTTTAAGCGCGTTTTTGGTTGCGCGTTTTTGTAACTAAGAAACGCGCGTCATACGCGCGATTCAGTGATTCTCCCCTATGGCAACATTGTCCATAGGCGCGTTAAAACGCCCAAAAGAAGCTCATGTACTTGTTTGGGCGTTGGGCGTTTTACAGCGCGTTCAAACGCGCTGTAAAACGCCCAAATGTGAACCATGCCCATAGGGATGCATGGCTTTTCACATGTTGAGCGTTTTTCAGCGCGTTTGAACGCGCTGAAAAACGCTCAGGTGTGTTCCCAGGGATAGAGTTGAATGGAGTGGCAGTAAGCATCAATGACCACCACTCTATTCACTCTGAGGACTTCATTCTTGTGTTCTGCTTCATCATTGTACTCAACTATATCTGCATCCCAAGGTTGCACAGCTGGGACATGTGGCTGCCTTCTGGGGACAATGGCACAGCAGCCGAAATCCGGGACTGTCCCACTGGGATCCAGAACAGTTGGGAGGCATAGATGTATAGGACCATATTATAGCTCTGTTTTGGCAGGAGCCATAATGATGTAGAGATTGTGGGGCCTCCAACGTCAATCATAGTATGCTATAATGGACTCCACACAAACGCCACTCGATGGAGCCTGTAGGGCAGCACACTGGGGCCATGGGGCTCCATCCTAAGGATCCGCAGCCTGATGCAGTGCTGTACAGGCTAAATGCACATGCGAAGGAGGCATACAACAGATAATCTGTCACTTATCTTTAATTTAAGATAAAAAGAAAAAAAAAAAAAGTGTTTTTGATCATTAAGTATTTAGCAGTGGATGCCGGTGTCCATGCAAAATCCGTGAAAATGTGGTCAGTGATGCCTCCGTGAAGATGTCCCTGATGGATCCTTGTTGGGTCAGTGTGTCCGTTTTTTGCTGTCCGTGTGTTATCCGTGTTTTACTGACACTGAACAGCTGAAAAATTATTTTCAAAGCATCCCTTCCTAATGATCCGTGAAACACGGATGACATCCATGTTGCATCTGTAGTTTTCACAGACCCATAGACTTTAATAGGAATGATGGATCCGTGAACATGGACAAAATAGAGCGTACATCCATGCTAAAACAAAAAAAAGACGAACCCACGGACTGCGCTAAACCACTGATGTGTGAATACACACATTAAAATGGATGGGTATATGTGCTGTCCATGGAGAACACGTACAGCACATGTCGGGGAACGCTGAAGCGTGAATGAGGCTTAATAGATAGTTCCATAGAAATCTATATGGCCTACAGACAGATAACCTGTCGATCAATGGCTTCTATGTAGCACCCGCGTCTTTTTGAAATCCATGAGCAGGAACATCCTACAAAAGTGGCAATGTCTGGTGAAGTGTCACTCTAGCAACATCGTAACTATCCAACGGTTTGCTGCATTGCCATAGCAACGAGACAGCCCGCCATTGTTTTACAAATCCAGCTTTATTTATACATTATTTACCGACGCTCGTTCATTTTGAGCTCCACTTAGGCATCTCAAGAACGCAATGAAACATATTTTGCCTGTCCATAAAATACCACGTAAACGGTCTCTACATGCAGATTTCAGTAAAACCTAGATATTTCTTCTTAAACAAAATCACAAAACCAAGTATAACGAGGAAAAAGGACTAAATGAGCCTGAAAAATGCGTTCCCCTACACAAGTATATTGTGCAGCGTCAACTCATGACTGCATTCAGTGCCCCGGGTTTCCAGTCACCATGGAAACGACTATAAGAAACCGCAAGCACGGGCCTCCAGATCTCCATGTTTGTCATGTGCTCTTTACATCACGAGTTTTCATGGTTTTATCTACAGACTGACACTAACAACGCAGAATATAGATGTGGCAGATACTTCTCTTGCAGTGAAATATTAGAAGAGGATCCGTCTCTTACAAGACGCAATTCTGTAAAACAGATAAATGCACGGCTAAGGCCTCATTCACATCTCCGTTAGGAGATCCAGCAGACTGTTCCGGCACAGAGCAGCTTGTCAAATCCTTTACTTCACCACCAGATCCCCATTGACTGCAATGAGGCGCAGCAGTGATCCAGTCGATTTCCGTCATAAATATCGGGTTTCGGTTGAACAAAAATCGTTGCATGCAATTTTTGTTTTTGTTTGCCCGACATCTAGCATTTGTGACGGATCTCCAAAACAGAGATGTGAATGTAGCCTTAGGCCCTATTCACATGACCGTGTTTTTGCCGGGATCCAATCCACATTTTTTGTGGATTGGATGCGGACCCATTCATTTCAATGGGCTTGCAAAGAATGTGGACAGCAAACCGTGTGCTGTCCACATCCGTATGTCCATTCTGTCGCACCCGCAAATAAAGACAGAACATGTTGTATTCTTGTGCCTATTACGTACAAGGATAGGACAGTTCCATTATGGGCCGGACGGTTCATAAAATGCAGATCTCACAATTTGCAGACCGCAAAACAGGCTATAGTCGTGTGCATTGCATGCAGATTTTCATGGGGAAACTCAGTGCCGATTTCACCATTTGCAATGCAATGGTTGAGAACATGGGGTAAACTGCATCAAAATATGCAACCAAATCCGTAAGTAATACATGTAAATTTTGGTGCGGAAAAAAAGCAAAAACACCATGAAAGTCCATGTGGAAAATGTGCATTAAAGGGATTTTCCAACACTTTAACTGATGACCTATCCTCTGGTTCCTGTGAGAGCTGTGGCCTTCTTGCAGCTTTCCCTAGGCATCATGCTCATCAGTCATGTGGTCTAGGGACATCCCAGTCCTACTGAAGTGAACTAAACACAGCCGCTGTCTAATATATGGCGCTGCGCTTGGTAAGCACGGAGAAGGCCGCGGCGCTCACAGGAGAACCGGTGCCTTCTCAAACAGCTGATTGGTGGTGGTCCCAGTTGTCGGACCCCCGCCCATCAGATACTGATGACCTATCCAGAAGATAGCTCTTTAGAAAGAGTCGAAATACCTCTTTAACTACACTGTTGTGTGCATATACGTGTTGTATTCACACCTATTCTCACGTTGTGGTCACAAATGCAAACGTGAGAATATGCTATTTGGTGATTATTACATGTTGCGTCAGTTACGGCTGCTCCTTAGTGAGAACCACGCAGCAAAAAAAGTGCGGTGAAGCCCACCGATTTCACGTGCGGCTCCTGTACTTCCATGAACCTGCAGCATTTCACAGTACAGCTATGTACTGGCAATAATCACTGCATAACTGCAATGTGTGAAAGAACGAAGCTTGAAAGCAAATCCAATTTAATTAGTAGATCCTGCAAAGGAAGCAAGGGCATAACAAGCTACTGTATATTGAACCCATATGTATGTGGAAAACTGCACCAGGCTAACAGACCCCAGTAGTGGCCCCATCTCTCCTAAGCCAATTAGATTTCTTAATATATACCAAATGTGTCCGTGTCCTCTAACCCTATTCTACAAGACCAAAACTTTCTTACCTAATCATCTATGCTCCAGTGATATAATAGGCGATGCTACAGATGACAGCCGTAGTCCTCAGAACCCCATGTTACTAGTAGACAGGAGGGAATAGCTTCACCTGATTGGATGATTCTCAGATTCACCAATCCATAGAACACAACAGAAAAATCTATTTGCCTATTATTATTATTATTATTATTATTATGAATTATTTCGATCAATTAGGAAAATGTAAATTTCAAATTTAGAAATTGACTTGTCAATGCACGCTAACAGCCGTCAAGTTGCAAGAAAACCGAAAATCATGTTTGGATTTTTCAGGATGCTGCGTCACAGTCACATCACGTGTAGTAACACGACTATATCCCTACATAATCATTACTTGTGATGCCCCCACAATGTCACCTTGCGATCTTGGTATCTTTGTCTAGTCCTAGCCTTAGGGCTGATTCACATGACCACGGTTTGTCCAGGAAACACGGGCCGTGTGTCAGCCCCATCTCCTGAACGGACTGCGGCCTTTCTGACCCCAACTGACTGCATTAGAGTGATTTATGATACAGTCAGTTCCTGTCTGAACGTGGGTTTCTCTACATCACAGATGCTCAACCTGCGGCCCTCCAGCTGTTGTAAAACTACAACTCCCACAATGCCCTTCTGTAGGATGATAGCTGTAGGCTGTCAGGGAATGATGGGAGTTGTAGTTTTGCAACAGCTGGAGGGCCGCAGGTTGAGCATGCCTGCTCTACATCATCATGTCAGTACAGTACAATAGACCCGCAATCTGATGGGAACACACTGTATCATAAATTACTAGTTTGGATCTGGAGAGCCGCAGTCAGTGAGATAGGGCCGACACGCATCCGTGTTTCCTGGACCGAGCGCAGTCGTGTGAATCAGCCCTTAACCTAAAGCTAATTGCACATGATCATAATAGGTGCCTGGCCTGACCGGGGCGGGGGGGTTGGGGGTCTAATAACCTAAACTGACTGCAACATAAATTCCTAGATCCACTTGCAGCCATAAAATGGGCACACAAATATAAAATTGGCCATGTACAGTATGTATGTATTTTGGCCCTCAAAATACAGATATCTTCCATGTGCATTCTTTATTTTTCTTACTCCCATCAATAGAAAGGACTATTTATGTCCTCAATGCTGACAAGAACAGGACATGTTCTATAACTTGTGGTGTGATGTGACTATGGCCACATAGAAATTAATGGGTCAGTGTGCTACCTGAAAAAAAATGTGGATAGCACACAGATGAAAAATATGGTCGTGTGTAGGAGGCCCAAGTGTGAGTCCACACACAGCGGCAAGAGCGTAGCCCGAACCTGCATGGCTTTCAAAATTAATGTTAATGCCAGCAGTTTTGCAGATGCAGCATTTTTACCCTCAAATTTTGTGGCTATTAAGTACCAGTTTGAAATCTGCTCTGATTTGCAGTAGTTTAAAACCACATGGCAGTGCAATTTTCGCCCACTATGTGTGGACATAGCCTAAGGGTACAACCACATGGCGCAGTCATGTTGCAGGTGTAAATCGGCTAAGCGGCGGTCTAATACCACATGGCTGTACGATCTACAGTGGGCTCTCAAAACTAATAAGAATCACGTTGTTTAGTCTGTCTGTATTGCAGGTGGCGATTGGCCATTAAAGCGGTTTTCTGAAACAGTTATACTGGTGACCTATCCCCTGGATCGGTCATCAATATCTGATCGGTGTGGGTCCGACACCCGGGACCCTCGCTGATAAGCCGTTTGAGAAGGCACCGGGCTCACAGTAGTATCACAGCCTTCTCTCAGCTCACCAAGCTCAGTGCCATCCATTGTATAGCGGTTGCGCTTGGTATTGAAGCTCAGCTTTAGGCCGGACAGTTCCGCTTTCAGACTCCCCGTCCTCTGTTCGGCGCAGGGCCTAGACAGATGCAGGGATATCCTTTTTAACAGCTCACGCTCAGACAGCAGCACTGTGTGAGTGTGAGTTGCAGGGAGAAAGTCACCCTCCCTCCTTCCCACCCCTGCATCTGACCTGAAGTTGGTTCTGTATTTTATTTTTTAAATCTCCATTGTCTGTATGCGGGGGGCCTAATGGGATCGGGGAGTGGTTTTGCAGAGTCGGGAGCGGGGTTGTAAAGTCTGGCTTTTGAGGATGATCTGAGTGGCCACCCTAGATGAACATCACATGTCCTAGGCTAAGTTGCAAGAAAGCCGGGATGGTACTGCAAGCATCATTGCCTTCTCCTGGATGTCAGACCCCCAGCAATCCAATACTGATGGTCTATCCAGAGAGTAGGCTATCATTATAAAGGCCTGAAAAAAAAAAAACATTAAACAATACTGACTGACTAAACTGTTCGGTCCCGATGTGGCTATTTTGGCTGCTCTGTACTCGACCGCCAGGTGGCTGCTTTGCAACCGCAACACGACAGCGCTGTGTGGTCGTACCCTAAGAAAGGGACGAATCTTTGGTGATAATTTGATAGAGTCTGTGCAACAAACCATCCTTGTGGCCTTCAGCAGGGTCAAATTGAATAAAAGTGGTGTGCAAAGTGTGCCCCAGGCAGCGGCTCAGTACATAAATGACTTCAAACATTCCTACCAGAACTTCATAAGAAAAAGGAAGCAGATTTTTCTCTCTCAAGGTACAGAAGTGGCTAACTGTGACTATGCAGGCCTGTCCCTGCTCAGTGTCATATTTCCTCCTCTTATTGTATTTCAATGTCCATATACTGGATATCCCCCCTGCTGGCTGTGGACATGAAGGCTAATTAAAGGGCCACAGCTAATCATTTCTTGATGTCTGCTACACATACTGATGTTCCGTAAGACTGTATCCAAAATGCCAGTGGCATGTATTATGTCAGACTGGGTCTGAACAGATGGAAGCCTGATCCACACGTCATTATAACCGTGAAACATACCACATTCATCTGTAAGCTGAGAAGTGAGGTGCACTGGGCCCTGGATATGGAGTAATTCATCAAAGGGTGAGGTCACTTAATGCAAGCTACGCAGCCAATCAGGAGACTGATCTCCAGAGCTGTCACTGGAGTGAACGGTGGGACATGTCATTGATAGCTTCAGGTAAAAATGACCCGATGGGCCCTCTTGTCTGCAAAAGATGAAAGAACGGCCTGTGGGCCCCGCCTGCTGACAGGCTCTGGGACACTATAGAGAAAAAACGATCTACTCCAGATACTATAAAACTACAAGTCCCAGCATGCCGTGACAGCCATTGCTGATTTTTTTTTTTTTGAGAAGCTGAAAGAGGTAACCCCATTCAGGACATGAGTACACTAACACGACTTTTTGGGACCCCCGTATGACAATTTGCAGTGGCCACTGTCCTCACAGAAGTCAACTGATTTTGGGACCATGCTGCTTTCTTGCCTCTTTCCACTGACGGCCGCACGCCAGGACAGCCCTATAAGTGACAGAAACTAGGAGGTCTGGGGGCTGCGATTATATTCCAACTCTGTTTTTTAGTTTCTGCAAATACTTTCACTGGTTTCCTTTTGCATTAGGCCATAAATCAGTAAGAACAGACAGCAGCGGTTATGAAATCAGACCCCAACATCCTCCTGACATGGCTGGACGCACAGGACATCCTTATCTTTCACTGCAGCCTATCTCGCCCTCCGCATGCTGTCCGATTGTTCGTTAGATAAAGCTTTTCCTAACTTATCCTTTCTTCCCCAAAATAGAAATTTTGCAGAAAAGCATGGCCCTATGCAACCGAAAGCCTCCACAGCAACTCCTCATCGCCTATTTCATTCCTTCACATGTAAGCGAAACTAAAAGGGGGAGGGGGATTGTTTAATTCAATCCTCAGCCATTGTATATGGGTGTCAAAGTCAATCAGGCAGCGGCTGTCAGCAGCAGGAGATGACAGCCTTCTCATCCTAACATTTAGTGGTACAGGCCCCCGGTGCGTTTCAATGCTGTCACTGTGGCTCCCAATAAAGTAACCTGCAAATCTACCATCTGATTTTTTTTTTCTCCTCTAGATTCCAGACAGTGAAGCCCCGAAGGCATCAGATTTCTAAAATTTCTACTTGAACTGGTTTGCATTAGTCCATTTGTACTTCCCCCATAAGGAAGAAAATAACCGAAAAGGCAGCTGCTGAAAGTACGACTAAACAATCACATTCCTATGCTTGCTTTCACGCTAAAGAGGCTCTGCAGTAGCTGCGACCACAAGAAACAGAGGGGGGACTCCATTGCCCATGCTCAAACCCACCAATTTTTCACTTACATTTGAAACATGACCTCATTGAGGAAAACGCCGTCCACTAAAGCCACATATTCATCCAGCAGAGTCCCATTTCCTTTGACCAAAGCTCCAAAAGTCTTGATCTGAAGGGGGTGAAAAAAACAAACCACGTTAATAGAGGCATAGCAGCACATGGATCAGCGGCCGCCTGACCCAGCGTGGAGGAGAAGACACAGAAGACTGCTTACCCAGCTCACTAGAGCACTGCTCATGAAATTTTCCAGGAGTGGAGTAAATAGATCATTCTCCATTTTCTAAACCAAATACTTCGATAGAGTCCTCCGGGTATCGAGTCCAGAAAGCAATCCAGATGATATTCCTAATACAACAGTGTAATCCAGTGTCTGGGGTGTAGTAATGCCATTTGAGGGGCAGGCAAAAATAAAGACAAAAAATAAATAATGATACAAATCCAAAAATAGGAAGCACTTGTGGAAATCTCCCGGATCCTCTAATAAATAAGAGACATTGTAGTATAATAAAAGCCCTGCTTCCCCTCCCTCCCTTCTCTGCAGAGGTGCAGAACTAGGGTCTGCATGCAGCACAAGTGGGAGGCATCATCTGGAGACTGGGAAAGGGGGAGGAATTGGAGGGGTGGAGAAATAGGAAAAAGGGCTCTAGTCTTCAGCAGCTCTGGAAGGAAAAAAAAAAAGGCAAAATCCAAGCAAAGGCTGAAGAGCTCCTTCTGCATCCACCCAAACCCTGGCAGCTTGTGACTCCTCCTCATTCACACTCAGGACTGGGGCTAAGGCAGGCGGCAGAACTGGTGACATTGTTCCCAATCATTTTATATTTATATAAAACAAAGGATTTTTTTTTTTTCCAGACGGCATTTTATTACAAGAGCTGCGCCCCCCGCACCCCTCCCCTCTTCCTGTCTGCTGTTACATTTTACTAATTCACAAGGGTCAGGCTCTGCCCCCTGGAAAACGCAGATTACCACCACCTCTTCTGCCACCTAGGCACCCAAGTGTTATGCACTGCAGAGGGCAGACCCCCTCCTCCAACATAGCAGTACCACTACCTCCATCATTCTCCTAGGTAGGCTGCATGGAGGATAAGAGCCCAGGAAAATCAGGGATTATCTGCAGCGATCTAGGCAGAGGCTTGAGTCACAACCACAGGGGGAAAACTATTTAAAAATGTGACTTTTAGGTTTCTGATTGAGCTAACCGCATGTGGCGATCCTGTGCTTGTGCATTCCCAATATGAGATGCGGATATGACATCATCCCAGTAAGCGCCTGCCATACAGAATTGTCCTTAGGTCATATGTTTTTTTTTTTTTTTAATTTTTCATATAAATTTCCCACAATCCTTTCCAAGTGAGAAAAAGAAAGTGCAATGTAATTTCCAACTAGACAGCCCCACAGTCTCACAGGGCCATGTGCGAGAAAGGGAGGAGGGGAGTGGGAAAGATGTGCGAGCGCAGAAAACCACTTACAGAGCTAGTAGCCCTGAGCAGGAAAAGCCTTTTTATATACCCCTCCCCCCCATAGATGATCCAGATCTGCACCTCAGCCATATATTAACTCCTGACTGACCTCGTGTTGGCCCTGCAGCCGTACAGCACTCAGTATATAAAGATGGGAAGCATGACGTCATCTATAGCCATCATTATGCCTGTGAAAATGTCTTGTCATTGCTATATATATATATATATATATATATATATATATATACACACACACACATATATATATATATTTACTGCTAAAAAATCCATAAAAACCTCCTGCCTTTTTTTCCATACAGCAAACATAGATTTGGCAAAGCAGACTTAAGGCTCATGCACACAACCGTATGTATTTTCCGTTACGTTTTTTTTTTTTTTTGCATTCCGTATAAGGATCGTATACGGAACAATTCATTTCAATGGATCCGCAAAAAAAACCAGAAGGTACTCTGTATGCCTTCCTTTTGCATTTCTCCGTTCTGTTCAAAGATAGAACATGTCCGTATTGCGGACAGCATATGCGGATCCTCAATACACGGGCGCCGTTCCTTGTGCATTCCGCATCACGGATGCGGACCCACTGCGCATGAATGGGTCTGCAAATCCGGAGATGCGGAACGGGCTCACGGAACGTAACACTACGGAAGAACTACGGAATGCTTCCGTGGGGTTTCGTCCCGTACTTCCATTCAGCAAAAAGATAGAACATGTCCAATCTTTTTGTGGAACGGGCGGATCGCGGACCCATTCAAGTGAATGGGTCCGCGATCTGGTCTGACTACAATTTGCGAGACGCAGCACGGCCACGGGGCGCACACGTTCTTGTGCAATAGGCCTTATTGTCCGCGAAACGGACAAGGATAGTACTGTTCTATCAGGGGCCAGCTGTTCCGTTCCGCAAAATACGGAATGCACACGGACGTCATTCGTATTTCTTTGCGGGCTGCAAAATACAGAAAAAGCCATACGGTCGTGTGCAAGAGGCCCTAGGGCTCATGCACACGAACGTATTTTCTACCCGCTTCCGTTACGTTTCCATTCACTTCAGTGGGTCCGCAAAAATAACGGAAGGTGCATTCCGTTTCCGTATTTCCGTTCCGCCAAAAAGTAGTGCATGTCCTATTATTGTCCGCAAATCACGGTCCGAGGCCCCATTCAAGTCCGCAAATGGGTCCGCAAAAAATACGGAACGCACACAGAACACATCTGTATGTCATCCGTATTTCATCAGTATTTTGCGGATCCATATTGTAGAAATGCTATGCCCAGCCCATATTTCTCATGTGTTTTTGTTATTAATAAGTTATTGTTTCCGTTTCCAATCCACAAAAAACGGATCGCATACGGAAACCATACGGATATGTTTTGTGGAATAACTGAACAGAAGAGGACTTAAATCAGAGGGAAAAAAAACTCAGATATGGAACAACGGATCTGTTAAAATCGGACCAGAAAACAACAACGGTCGCGTGCATGAGCCCTTAGTCGTAACTGACTTCAAACATAGTTCTCATGATAAATCCCCCCCCCCCTCAATTGCTGAAATTTGTGCCACAATGATCAAATGTCGCACTGTGTTTGATAAAGTTGGTGCATCTTTACCACATACCTCCATAGTAATCCAAGTGTCAGATTTACACAGGTCTACTGATTCAACCGCTGTTTCCCCCATCCTGATCAGTGCATTCCTGAGAAATCCTTGATTTTGTAATATGCCAATAAGCTGCTTGGTGCAACCGTGGTGTCACCGTTGCTCCGAAAGCTCTGCTCCCTACGGCTGCCAGCACCCCAGCTTTGAGCGACAGGGCTAGGCAGGGGAGATGTGCACCAGTGCTACGGGAATAGGTGCATGTTTAGTACAGACCTGATGCTTGCCAGGACTGCGTAGTAAAGATGACTTATACGTTTTCTTGCCAGAAGTTAGGTGCTTATGTCTAATTTTACACCACCTACAGATTGGTTTCGTTTTACCAAAATGTTGCAGCACCCTCTCGCATTTTCAGGCCTCTTGCACACGACCATATGGCTTTTTCAGTGTTTTGCGGTCCATTTTAAACTGATCCGTTTTTTTGTTTCAGTAGTGTTTCCGTTTCCATTCCGTTTTTGCAGATCAGAAATGGAAGCATACAATAATGTTTAAACAGTAAGTACATAAAAAAATTGGACTGGGCTTAAAATTGTCAATAGATCTTTCTGCAAAAACGGAACGGATACAGAAAACATACAGATGCATTCCGTATGCATTTTTTTTTTTTTGCAAAACCATTGACTTGAATGGAGCCACGGAACGTGTTTTGCGGGCAATAATAGAACATGTTCTATCTTTGAACGGAATGGAAATACGGAATGAATACGGAGTACCTTCCATTGTTTTTGCGAACCCATTGAAGTGAATGGTTCTGCATACGGACTGCAAACGGAATCTGCAAAAACTGAACAGAAACGGAAAAAAAAACGTTCGTGTGCAAGAGGCTTAGCCTACGTTTCTGGCACACAGTGAGTGTATATGGTAAAAAATGACTGATAATGAATGTGATGCTCTCTGCTGAGGCTAAGGCCTCATGCACACGACCGTAAGTATTTTGCGGTCTGCAAAAAAAATGGATTCACAAAAAATACGGATTACATCTGTGTGCATTCCGTATTTTGAGGAACGGAACAGCTGGCCCCTAAGGGCTCATGCACACGACCGTTGTTGTTTTGTTTTGTTGTTCCGCATCTGAAGTTTTTTTTTCCTCTGATTTAAGTCCTCTTCTATCCGTTATTCCACAAAACATATCCGTATTGTGTCCGTATGCGAAAAACGGAAACAGTAACTTATTAATCACTAAACACATGAGCAATATGGGCCGGGCATAGCATTTCGACAGTATGGATCCGCAAAATACAGATGACATACGGATGTGTTCTGTGTGCGTTCTGTATTTTTTGCGGACCCACTTACTTGAATAGGGCCTCTGACCGTGATTTGCGGACTATATCAGGACATGCACTACTTTTTTGCGGAACAGCCATGCAGACAAACGGAAACAGAATGCACACGGAGTAACTTCCGTATTTTCTACAGCTCCATTGAAGTGAATGGTTCTGCATACGGGCCGCACAAAAAAGGGAACGGAAGTGGAAAAAAAATACGGTCGTGTGCATGAGCCCTAATAGAACAGTACTATCCTTGTCCGTAATGCAGACAATAATAGGACATGTTCTATTTTTTTTTTTTACGGAACGGAAATACAGACACAGAAAAGGAATGCACATGGAGTAACTTCCTTTGTTTTTTCCAAACCCATTCAAATGAAGGGTTCTGTACACGGTCCGCAAAAAAACAACAACGAACGGACACGGAAATAAAATACGTTTGTGTGCATAAGGCCTAAGTCATCCGTATCTAATTGGTGGGGGGGACACCTGGGACCCCCGATGATCAGCTGTTAGTGAAGGCACAGGTGCCCGCAGTAGAACCCGACCTTCTCCCTGCTCACCATTACATTATATAGCGGCTCTGCTTGGTATCAAGGCTGCGCCTAAGCCATGTGATCAGTGAATGTGACCTCACATGGCCAAGGGAAAGCTGTAAGAAGGCCATAGTTCTATTGCAGGCGCCAGTGCCTTCTCAAGCAGCTGACTGGCAGGGGTTCTGGGTTTCAGACCTCCATCAATCAGATACTGATGACCAATCCTGAGGGAAGTAAAAAGATCTCAGAAAAACCCTTTAACAAAGAATCTTTTATCTTGATTTGGATGTAAAGATAATAATAAGGTTATCAATGAAACATCAATGAGAATCCAAGGCTGGCCCTCATATTTTTGCATACGCCACGGATCAGCATGCGAATTTAGCTCCATTCAGCAGAGCTTGTCCGAGTGTGACCACGCACCATGGTTTCCTCACAGGACCAAAATACAGGAATATAGAAGTAAAGGAATTCTAGGAAAAAAGTAATCACAATAGAAATAGTCAATTCAGATCCTAGAGTCAGGGGTGCACCTAGCCTTTCTGCTGCCTGAGGCGAAAACTGAAACGGTGACACCCCCGCCCCCCCCCCCCACCTCATTTCTTAACCTAACCCCTTTGCTACAATGAAAGCACTCATTCCCCATGGCCCTTCCGTTACCCCCCTCTTGCCCCTACCTGGTGCTGCCTGAGGCTTCATGTGGCCGCATTGGTGGTGCACCTCTGTCTAAAGTGACCTTTCCACTACCACTTTCTAAGGCTCTCAACAATCCCATGTAAAATTTTGGAAACTTCTTTTTTTTTTTTTTTCCATTTGTACCAGTGAAGCCAGAAACGTACTATGATCATTATAGCCGACTACACATATATTACAACAATATAATAGGGATTTCTCTGTGTAATCTGTTATAGAATGGAGCATGTATAGAAGAAGAAGTCAATAAGAGAATGATAGAAAACATATTGGGGGTCATTTCTGAATATTTTTATTGTGTAGCTTTTAGCGTAAATAGACCCCTTTTTGAATGCCCATGTGCCAATATTTTGCCACACAGGCATTTTTGTGCTTTCCTTCCCACTTGGGAAGGACATCGCGTGAGCCTTGTTGTAAATTAGAATTTTTAAGAAAGAGGAGAACCGCACTCTAGTTAACAGGTTCTGGTGCCAGTCAAGGGCTGCAAGCAGCCAGTATACATGTAGTAAAATTGAGGCAGTTTTGAGTGTTGCAATTCAAAAGGATTTATTCATTCAATCCATACAGTAGTTTCATCCATTGCCCCACAAGCCTCTATACCCGCCAGAACAGATAAAAAATGTGACCGCAGATGAAGGTCTAATGTGACCGAAACGTCCGGTCTATGATTACTGTTCATACTCACTAATATAAATATTGGGCCAAAGGATGAAACTACTGTATGGATTGAACTAATAAATCCTTTTGAATTGCAACACTCAAAACTGTGTGCCTCAATTTTACTACTTGTTGTAAATTAGAGACTGTCTCTGCGGTGCAGGGGGGAAACAAAGACCTGCGTAAAAGTCCGGTCTTTGTAAATGACCCCTATTGGCTCCAATTCACTTATATGTTTGCACCTAAAAGCTGTCCAAAAAGTGGTGCAAATGAGTGCAATTTTGGCACAACCAGAGTTTCCACTCGAAGAGCAGGCTGGGTTTAGAGGAAAGGGGTCGCACCTAAAGGGGCATGACCTAAGATGCACTGTTTTGCACCAAAATTACGCCACAAATCTGGTGTAAAAGTCTCAAAGTAAGCCAACCAATAGTTGGCATAGAACTTAATAAATCTGTCTAGCCCTGCACCAGATTTATCATCCAACCTAAGCTCCTGGTGCAGGTCTAGGCAGCTTAAAGGTCCGCCATCTATAGGTTTAGTAATTCCTCCGCCTTGTCAGAGTACAGGATAGATGAAGGTGATGTAATCTATATGCCTTTTATATAGCTCCGTCAGGTGCAGTCTACAAGTAAAGACAGAACGCAGGAAATGACTTGTAGCCTTTGGCTTGCCTTCAGCACCTATGATGTCTGGAGCATTTGGCTAAGCACAGACCTCAAAGCAGACGAAAAATACATTACTTTACTTCAGTCCAACTGAACTGGCCTATTTTTATGTTTGATCAAATGATCTAAAAATTAATTTCTGTTCTATGTATTGTATGAGAGCATTACAAATGATTCTGTTGCTTGCTCTATATTCTCTATATTCTTAGTCTACCACATAATTGATGTGCTGCTCCTGACGTGATAACCTGTTGGTGTCACCTTGATCTCTAGATATGGCTTCATTGTTCCACTTGCTCTATATTCAAGCGTGAACTTTGCTCTGTTGCATGTGCTGTGACCCAGCGGATCACCGCTAAAAGGCTACCGTAATTTGTTGCCAAAAGACTTAATGCCTTGTGTTATGTCCTGTATGTGATCCCAAGAGCTGTTTGAGGGTAGCACACCTTAGTTTTTGAGGCCCTACACAGTAGGAGGGATGCTGGCCCTGCCGCTCTGGGTGGGGAGATGATTAGTGCAGACCAGTTTTGGTTGCACCAGTTAACGACTCTGGTGTGATCCAGGGAGTTCTCAGCCTGAGGAGCAAGGGACTAGACCTGTTTGGTTTTTGCTGCTGTTAAACAGGCCAAGAATTCATCCAGGAAAGCACCAGTTCTGAGGCTGAATCTTGGTAGAAAAGGGCTACTAAACTGAGAGAATACCCCTGAGAGGAAGAGAACAGCCATTTTCACAAAACGTAGAGCACGGTCTGTGATATACCTAAGAATTGTGCCTGATATGCTTTTACTGCATCACTCATCATCCTCAGTAAAGAAATGGTACTTTGTTATCATTAGTGTTTAGCGAATCGAAGCATCCGATGTGAAACTTGATCTGAAATTTGGGAAAAATTTGATTCACAATGAATCCGAATTTCCTTGCGCTTTGCGGTAACAAATAGTTTTTTTCCTAAAATGGTGGCTACAAGTGTTACAAAGCGAAAGCAAGACGCCCGGGAACTCGTGATCACCCATAATGCCATGCAGACAGCCAATCAGCAGCTAGCCATATCCTGTGATGTCACAGCCCTTTAAAAGCCTCATCCTACTCGGTCTCCGCCATTTCACTGTGAGCTAAGCACAGGGATTGACGTGGCAAAGTTTTTAATTGTGGAATATTGGATAGGGAAAGTATAGGGAGATCATAGGGACAGTTTTTACACACTGTAGGGAGAGCATAGGCAGGGACTGGAATCTGAAGCTGAAGGGATCCATAGGAGACAGCACATTTGCATCAATCCCTGTCTAGGGCACAGAGCTATCTAATTGAACAGTGACCTCCTTGTTTAATAGATAATTAATTTCATTAGGCCTTGAATTGGAAACTGGGGTCAATAACCTGTCTAGTTCTACTGTTATTGGGGTGTCCACCTGCCACATTACTCTGTTAACATTAACTGTTTCACTACCAGAAAGAACTAGCTGATGTGCAGGCAGGGATATAGCCAATTTAACGCGCTTTGTGACAAATACATTGTAACTAAGCAAATTTGTTGAAAGAATTCGGCGAAGCGCCCGAATCAAATTTTGAAAACTTCACTTATCTCTAGTTATCATTAAACTGGGCCTGATCATTGTCTCCACCATTTGCTGGCTCTCATTCACCCTGACCTTAGTGCCCCCACTAGCCCCGACACATGCTGACCTCTTAGTATTCCCACATAGTAGTTTTCCCCTTTAGTGCCCCTCTTACAGTAATGCTGCCCCCTTTACAGTAGTGCTGCACCCTCAGTGCCCCCTTACAGTAGTGCTGTAAGGGGTCACTGCCCCACAGTAATAATTCCCACTCTGTACCCTATAACAGTTATGCCCACCCCTTCACAGTAGTAATGCTTTCTGTGCTCCTTTTATAGTAGTAATGCCCTTTGTGCCCCCTTTATAGTAATAATGCCCATGGTGCCCCATTCATATTTGTAATGCCCATTGTGCCCAGTTTATAGTAGAAATACCCATTGTGCCCCCTTAATAGTGGTAATGCCCTCTGTGCCCCTTTTATAGTAGTAATGCCCTCTGTGCCACCTGTGTTAAAGAAAAAAACAAAAACACAGTAACTACTCACCTTGTCTTGTTCCTGATGCTCAGATCCAGCTCTCCCCTACAGACACAGATAGCTTTGCAACACTGTGTGGGAGGAGCTTAGTAAGAGTCCCGGGCTGCAGGCTCCGCCCACACAGGCCGGCAGCGCGATCTGTGCCTGCAGGCTGAATGTACAGGCCCCCCAGAGCATTTAGCTTGGGGGACACATGGGGGCAATGACACAAATTTTTGTATATATATTTTGTTGGGTGGTGTTCTCTTTCTCTCTCCCCCCCCCTTTTTTTCCCCTTTTTCCCGCTCTTTCTTTCATTAGGATCAGCTGTTTTTTTCTGGTTTGCCTGTGAGCCTGAGTGACAGCCAGGTGACAGCTGATTGGTGGCCTCTGTTGCTGAGGGAGATTTCAGAGCTTCTGGTTGGTGGTTGGACCTGCGGCGGGAAAGCTCTGGTCCTTAAATTGCCGGTTCAGCAGCGTTTCTGGGCCAGTGTCAAGAAGACCAGATCGTCCGCCCTCCCTCTCCTTTTTATTGCTTATGTCGCTTTGCTTTTTTAGAGGGGCTGAGTCACTCAGCTAATGCTGAGTGGATTTCGGTCATTATTGGAGTTTGCAGTGGTTATTGATTAATGAATTTAATGGTTTTCATTATTTAAATTATTTATTTATTCTATTGGTTTACCCTTAATAAAGCATTGTGGCCATTTTTATTCCATAATAAATGTTTGTCGTTATTTATTAGTTACTAAGGAATTTATTATCTTACTCTGAAAAGGTGTCATTTGCATCCATGGTGGAGCACACCCTTTAGTGCGGGAAGGACAGAGTGCGGGAAGCTGAGTGACAGGACCGCAGTTCCCAGCGCTCCAGCAACTGCCACCCCTTTAGCACGCCACTGCAAATATCCCGAACTTTTCGTGTTATGATCACTACTTGTGATTAAGTGAGGGATGTTTGGGGTATATGTAAATGGATGGCACAATGCATTACCTAACATACACCCTGTGCATCAGAGTCTCCCTGATGTAACTAGTGAAAAATAGTGACTGATGGTGTGTGCTGCCTATATGAGTGTGTATGCTGTATACTGGATGTGCGTATATATCATATGTGGGTCCAGATGCTATATACTGTATTTATGTGTCCCTAAATCTCCCTGACCCCACACCTATTCCTGGTTGTCTGTCAGGCAGGATCCCCAGATTCAGCTCCTAGTTGTGGACCAAGGATTAGAGCAGCAGATACCACTGGAGCCTGAGGTGGTGAGGAACCACCAGACACCAGGTACTTGACTCTTTCCATTACATATGGCATTAACCCCTTTACTAATAAGTACAAAAAATAATAATACACAAAGTGGATGTTTTTTTTTTTTTTGCTGAGGACAAGCCACCAAAATTGAGCACATATGACATTGGGGACATCACTGATATGCTTCTGAAGTAAGCTCAAATGTAATGGGTGTTTATAGTGGCATCAACCCAGCCACCATAAAGAAAGCCAACTACTGTATGTGACGCTGTATAATAGCTGCCAGAACAGAGAGCGGGCACATTGCTAATCCATCACTGGCGGGCCCCATCATGTAAGTGGGCCGCTGACCCTCCACCCTAGTTTTAGGCTGCTAGGTTTGTGATTCTCCCCAACTAGTACTATTGTACCATACTCATATAGGCCCTACTTCCTAATGTTTTGCAGACACTACTGACCTCTGCTGGTTTTCTGGCAGATGTGAATATCATCATTTGCACCAATCCTCACTAGAGGACACACTTTTTACATATGTATCCACAATAAAACCCCAAGGGGGCATTACATTATGTTTCTCATATAGGTAAAAAAAAGTGGTGTGAACAAAGCCTAATTTGTCATGCAAACCATAGTCTGCTTTATACTTTACCTACAACATATTTAGCAACAAAGTAAAAAAAAATAAACATTTTATAATTTTTGTACTAAGGCTACTTTCACACTAGTGTAGAAGTTTTCCGGTATTGAGTTCCGTCATAGGGGCTCAATACCGGAAAAAAACGCTTTAGTCTCGTCCCCATTCATTGTCAATGGGGACAAAACTGAACGGAAAGCTCCAAAATGCATTCCGTTCAGTTGCGTTCCCATACCAGAGAGCAAACCGCAACATGCTGTATTTTTCTTTCCGTCCCGAGATGCAAGTCAATGGGGACGGATTCATTTTCTCTGCCACAATCGAAAACGGATCCGTCCTCCATTGACTTTCAATGGAGTTAATGACGGATTCCTCTTGGCAGTGTTAAAGATAATACAACCGGATCCGTTCATAACGGATGCAGATGGTTGTGTTATCAGTAACTGAAGCGTTTTTGCTGAACCCTGCCGGATCAGGGAAAACACTAGTGTGAAAGTAGCCTAAAGACTATAACATCAACAGTCTAATATCATGAGATCTCTTAAATACGATGAGTGCAGAATGCAATTGGAAACAAAATCAACAGTGCCCTCTAGTGTATAATAATATAACTGCAAAATCTTCATTGGGTATGCAAAATTCTGTGATGTGATTTATGTATCTGGCTGTGCAGTGATGGGATGAATACATTGAAGATATGAGAGTATTATTTTATTTCATATAGCTGGTCTGTTCCATAAAAGAATTACATTCTCCTTTACTTTTCTTCATGTACCTCTGTACAACTGGAGCTTCTACTTCTTTTCTACGCTTATGGATCTAGTATACCTTTTTCTCTAATGTAACTTGTTATGAAATCTTTTATTTCCTATCAATATGGTTCAGTGCTTGTTCAGAATATACAACAAGAAACCATCCAGGGATATACACAGAATGTATAGGTGGGTCATACTGCCATATGCTGTACAGTAGCGTTTGCCTGCCACTTGCTCTTATTGTACCACATAGTACTACATAGTACCAAAGTACTGCATGGTATATTTTCCGGGATACCTTGGTGTTGAAATGTATAGTCAACTAGTGTATGTACCTGGCAAAACATATGCAGGGCATAAAAGAGCACCTTTGTGGCATAAGTTGGGTCCAAATAGGTCTATGAATATGTTCCGAATATGTAGGGAGCTTTCTCTGACATACAGTACAGTATATGAACCACAGTGTGTACATCGCCTAAAATAGGATTCACTTTGCAATATATTGAAGCATGATTGAAACGTTTTAGACATTTTTTTGAACCTAGAATGGAATTTTGAATTGCCTGCACCCTGAATATAACAGAGTACTTGTAGTTTCATGCTTCTATTATTTTGCAGTTGCACAGATATCCAGCATTGCAAAATCCTGTAGTAAGGGAACAGAGGAGAAAAAAGGGGAGATGAATAGGAATGAAGAATGTTAAGAGTTTTCTGAGATTTTAAAGGGGTATTCCGGTTGTTACAAGTTATCCACTAACTACAGGATAGGGGATGAGTATTAGATCGGTGGGGGTCCTACCACTGGGACCCCAAAAATCACAAGAATGGGGGGCCATACCCCCTGCAGCCCCCCTGACATTATATATTGTATAGCGGCTCTTCTGTTCTCACTTAAGTGGGGCTGAGCTGCGCCTAGGCCACGTGATACATGAACCTGTCTTCATTGGCCTAGGGCAGCGTTTCTCAAATAGTGGGGCGCGCCCCCCATGGGTGAGGCTCCGTAAAGGGGGGCTCCAGGTGACAGGAGATGAACGCTTCCACTGTGGAAGCGTTCATCTCCATAGTGATCTGTATCGCCGTCCTCTGGACAGCAATACAGATCGCTGTGCGGCAGGGGAGGGAGAGGCGTCTCCCTCCCCTGCTCCTCCGATAGGCTGCGGGCCTTGTGCCGGCAGCCTATCAGAGTGGTTCAGGCGGCGCGATGACGTCATCGCGCTGCCTGAGCAGAGTGCAGAGCGGGACACAGGCCGGAAGAGGCCTGCATCCAGCGCTTCCAGGGAGGTAAGTATTGGGTGGGTGAGGACCCTGGACCCTATTGGGGGAGAGCCTGCATATAATTTGGGGGAGAGCCTGCACATGATTTGGGGGAGGGGAAGCCTGGACCCTGCACATGATTTGGGGGAGGGGTTAATGTAGCCTGCACATGATTGGGGAGGGGGTTAATGGAGCCTGCATATGATTGGGGGGTTAATGGAGCCTGCACATGATTTGGGGGGTGTAGGTTATGCTGTTAACACGATTTGCGGATCCGGGCCGGCTACTGGGAGCAGGCATGATTTGAGGGTGGGTGCCTGTCTCCCACGGTCCAGGCCAGGTTTTGCAGGGAGGGTTTAAAACCCGACCAGCAGCAAGGGTGTGGTGTGGAAGCTGTTGCTCTCTTGCTGTGAGAGTGAGAGGTGAAGGTGAGCTGGGCTGTGTACTGAGGTCTGTAAAGGACTGTGCGGGGAACCCCAGCTGAAGCCAGGAGGGATCCGTATTCCGTGGCTAGAAGCCGGACCCAGGGCTTGCTTCCCCAAGGAGAAAGAGGTGACATTACTCCTGGCTTTGAATAGACTTTTCTTGTTGTGATGGATCCAGGCCTCAAGGAGCCTGCAGCTGGTTTGGGACTGAACTATTGTTTTGCCGTTGTGTGTGACCACCCTCTCTATGAACTGCACTGCCTTTTCACTTGTGTTCACCGTGTGAATAAAGAAAGCACCGTTTAACACCAAGACCTGTCTGTGTTGCCTCTGTACTGCACTCGCTACCACTGCCTACCAGAGCGGATCCCCACAGGGGGTTAATGGAGCCTGCACATGATTTGGGGTGGAGGGGGGGGGGGGGTTAATGGAGCCTGCACATGATTTGGGGGGGGGGAGGGGGGGTTAATGGCCCTCACCTGTGGGGAGATTGGTGTACTTATAACAATTTTATAGACAAATGATACTATTTACAGTCGCGCGGGGGGCGCAAAATGTTTTCTTCTTCCTAGGGGGGGCATGACAGAAAATAATTGAGAAGCACTGGCCTAGGGTAAGTTGTGAGAAGGCTGTGGCGCTACTGCGAGCACTGCTCCCTTGAAATGGTGAGACCAGAAGTGTTTTTGTATGGCGGTGATTACAAAGCTGGAGCTAATTATGCTAAAGTTTGTATCCTCCTGATGCAGAGCTTTAAGTAAGACATTTCTTGAAGTATAGTCTTAAATTTAGTTGTCAGTGGGAGGTTCTTGGCGCACACTTTGATAAATTGTGCGAGCCCATCTGCCACGTCAAGGCGACCTCATTCAGATGGGTCCCTACACTAAGACTTTATTTGAATAAGAGGAGATACACAGATGTAAAATGTGTTACTTTTATGTGTGGAGCATGTCATACTCCGTCTTTTGATCCACTGCACAGCAAGGCAATGTGCCCTGTATGCTCCTGTAATCAAAAAGCCCTATAGACAGATGATGCTAAGAAACAGGTTATTTGTGACCATATAAACAAAGTGAAAATCATACTGCATGTGTTAGAGGGTTTCTCCAGGAACAAATAAATAGCATCTACTGAGCACCTGGAATGCTCTGACCTTCTAATAGATCTGTGTTACTCCACCTACAGACAAGATCCCCAAGATCAAGTACTTAGAGACTGCATTTTAATAATAAGAATTTAAGAACAGTAGTGATATATGAATGCTATTTATATATTCCTGGAGATCCAACTAATTAGACTTTAGATCTCATGGTCTAAAAATAAAGTGTTAGTGTAGGAACCCATCTGAAAAAGTGGTTGATGGGTTGAAAACTATGATATATTATCTGTGCTCCTCTATTTTATCGTCAAACCCTATTAAGTGTAATTGGGAGGCTTTAGTCAAATACAATATGTGCTGTATTCATATTTTGTTCTGTATGATCAGTCCTGTTTACATATTTAAAGGGGTAGTCTTACCATATACATGTATATATATACCTCCCCAGGGCTCTAATAGGATATTATGGCTTCTCCACTTTATAGATGATAAATGTTAAATCTAACCTTAGATCTAACACTTATCACCGATCCAATTGGTAAATATTTTAGAATATTGGAGTGGTGCACCCAGAAGTGTTTTTGTATGGCGGTGATTACAAAGCTGGAGCTAATTTTGCTAAAGTTTGTATCCTCCTGATGCAGAGCTTTAAGTAGAACATTTCTTGAAGTATAGTCTGAAATTTAGTTGTCAATGTGAGGTTCTTGGCGCACATTTTGATAAATTGTGCGAGCCCATCTGCCACGTCAAGGCGACCTCATTCAGATGGGTCCCTACACTAAGACTTTATTTGAATAAGAGGAGATACACAGATGTAAAATGTGTTACTTTTATGTGTGGAGCATGTCATACTCCATCTTTTGATCCACTGCACAGCAAGGCAATGTGCCCTGTATGCTCCTGTAATCAAAAAGCCCTATAGACAGATGATGCTAAGAAACAGGTTATTTGTGACCATACAAGCAAAGTGAAAATCATACTGCAAGTGTTAGAGGGTTTCTCCAGGAACAAATAAATAGCATCTACTGAGCACCTGGAATGCTCTGACCTTCTAATAGATCTGTGGTACTCCACCTACAGACAAGATCCCCAAGATCAAGTACTTAGAGACTGCATTTTAATAGTAAAAATATAACGACAGTAGTGATATATGAATGCTATTTATATATTCCTGGAGATCCAGCTAATTAGACTTTAGATCTCATGGTCTAAAAATAAAGCGTTAGTGTAGGAACCCATCTGAAAAAGTAATCGATGGGCTGATAACTATGATATATTATCTGTGCTCCTCTATTTTATCTTCAAACTCTATTAAGTGTAATTGAAAGGCTTTAGTCAAATACAACATGTTTACATATTTACCATATACATGTGCTCTATATATATATATATATATATATATATATATACCACCCCAGGGCTTGAATAGGATATTATGGCTTCTCCACTTGATAGATGATAAATGTTAAATCTAACCTTAGATCTAAGACTTATCACCGATCCAGTGGGTAAATATTTTAGAATATTCCTGTATATCTGCTGTTACAATATTTTAAGCAAATGCCCCATTGAAGAGATAATGGCTTACTTATGGCAGCTCTGTAGTTGTCCTCATTAGATAGGTCCTCCAGCGATACACCATTCTCAGGATGTCCATATACATGCATTCCTCCCCTTCCTGTCATTGGGCCAGTCCCCCCGCCAGTGAAAACCAGTAAGAAATAGTGAAATAAAACCATGCATAATACACAAACTTACTGCTCTTTATTCCTTAGCTGCCAAGCTGGACTTGTATATAAACCCCACCAGTGGTGCACAATTATTTCTGGTCTCATTGGTCTGATTTTCTGTATAAACCCAAATGTCATCAGATAAAACATATAAAATAAGTAAAATATGAGTAAACTCACTTCACCCAGGAGGTTTCGGATGGGATAAATTCATGACACCCTCCGAAATACCTCCTGCGCCTGGGTGGCTTGTAGATTTCCACGAAGTGACGGCAGTCCAACTCGTACTTCTTGTCAAAACGTCTTTATTAAGAACCACAGGGTAGGGGTGAAGGTATTGGCTCAATGCGTTTCGGGGCATAGGTAGAACCCCTTCATCAGGAGACATTTATAGCATATCAAAAATAAATGTCATAAATGTGTGATAGGTGTGGGTTCCAGTCCCAGTACTCCCAGCTATTTCGTAGTAAAGAGTGCACTTTTTACCCCTTCAACACTCCAGAGAATAAGAGACTATTCATGCAGCTGTCTCCATTGTAGACCTCTCTACATCATGCACTCCTGAAGTTTTAAACTGGGATCACAGGAGCCCATTTCTCTTGGTATGGCCACACAGTGACCACTTGTACCAGCCCGATCCTGCACCCTGGCTTGACGAAATGGGGTTCATCAGGTTCCGTTGAGGTGTCCGTCATTTTGATGTTACATGCAGGGTGCCATACTGTGGCACCGCAACACTGACAAAAGGAGAAGTGGCCTCCCTCCAGGTCCTAGTTTTCTGGAATTGTATGGGATGCACATTAGGTGATGGTGGTTGCAATCATACTCAAGGTATGTTTGCCCTAATTTGTTAGGTTCACATCTTTTTATTTTACCTGGAAACACTTCTCTCAAGACACCAGGATGGGGCAGAGCATACTCACTTTCTTTGGAACGTGGGTAGCAGTACACACATTCCACACAGCAGTCATGAAATATTCAACTGGTAATGGGCATATGATGTTCTCAGTGGTACGCTTTTATGTGTACCGGTTATAAAAGGAAACATATATGTACTAAGATATAAAATATGCAGCATTACAAACATACAGTTCATTTATTATTATTACAGACGTATATAATACACATGTGGATACTTGATATATATGTTACTCACTGCTCCCCGTTCCAGCTCTCGGTGTCTGCTGTCAATCATGGTAGACCCAAACCTTTTCTGGCTCTAGGTAGTTGTCAGTTTCTAACCTCGTTCCTCTCTGGTCGCTCACATTTACGTTTTGGAGCTTTGTAGTTTTACTTCTGGATTTAGTCCTGACTAGGTTTTTGGGGATTCTCCTCTTGTCCATTGTATCCTGTTTGCATCCTGGTGATGGAGCATCCTATGTTCATGACCATGCCATTCATCTGTACCGCTACCATAGACAATCTGAGTCTATCCAGGGGATCTACTTGTATCTGAGTCACAACCCTGGCAGGGGTTAAAGAGTAAAAACCAGGAGATCCCTTAGATTCTGCTCCCCCTGTCTGGTCAGTGAAGTATATTGTTATGTGACCATTGACAATATATGCAGGTGTTTTAAATATCTAGACATTGCAAACATACATGTATATATTACGTTAACATTACATACATGTAAATATATTACATATGTAGACATGGCACACACACCTTACATGTTATCATTACATACTGTAGTTAAAAATAAATATACATATGAAGACACTAGAGATACGTATATAGATAAATGTGGTGTATGTACAGTATATATATATATATATATATATATATATACACATATATATATATATATATACACATATATATATACAGTTGCAGCAGGGTTAACACATCTAGTTAACGCAGTGCTTCTCAATTATTTTCTGTCATGCCCCCCCTAGGAAGAAGAAAACATTTTGCGCCCCCCGCGCGACTGTAAATAGTATCATTTGTCTATAAAATTGTTATAAGTACACCAATCTCCCCACAGGTGAGGGCCATTAAACCCCCCCCCCCGCCCCCCCCAAATCATGTGCAGGCTCCATTAACCCCCCCTCCCCCCCAAATCATGTGCAGGCTCCATTAACCCCCCCAAATCATGTGCAGGCTCCATTAACCCCCCCCCCCCATCATATGCAGGCTCCATTAACCCCCTCCCCAATCATGTGCAGGCTACATTAACCCCCTCCCCCAAATCATGTGCAGGGTCCAGGCTTCCCCCTCCCCCAAATCATGTGCAGGCTCTCTCCCCCAAATTATGTGCAGGCTCTCCCCCAATAGGGTCCAGGGTCCCCCACCCACCCAATACTTACCTCCCTGGAAGCGCTGGATGCAGGCCTCTTCCGGCCTGTGTCCCGCTCTGCACTCTGCTCAGGCGGCGCGACACCTGAACCGCTCTGATAGGCTGCCAGCACAAGGCCCGCAGCCTATCAGAGGAGCAGGGGAGGGAGACGCCTCTCCCTCCCCTGCCGCACAGCACAGCGATCTGTATCGCTGTCCAGAGGACGGCGATACAGATCACTATGGAGATGAACGCTTCCACAGTGGAAGCATTCATCTCCTGTCACCTGGAGCCCCCCTTTACGGAGCCTCGCCCCCCCCATGGGGGGCGCGCCCCACTATTTGAGAAACGCTGAGTTAACGCAATATGACTGTAATTGTTAACACTGCTACATCTGTATATATATAATTTGCTATAAAATGATGGAGCAGAATAGTGTAGAGAGAAGCTCCTGTGACCAGAGAATAATACTGGACATTTATTACCAGCCCCCATCCTCCATTATCAGTTATGTCCTGTATGATAAGCGGCCATTTCTTCAGATCTTCATCCTCATGATCAGCTCCTGGCCTCTTACCTCAGAGATCGCACAGTTACAAGAAAAAAGCTCAGAAGATGCTAAAGACATCACCATAAAGTGATCTCCCCACTGAGCAGAGCCGAGCGCGTAGACGTCCATCTCCCCTCATCACTGACCAGTAACTGACAGCAGCCAACTGACGGTTTGTTGTTTTCAAATTCACATCCAGCAATCCTATTGGTTGTTGGCTGCAGCAGTTACCATGGTGACATATACAGCTGAAGATTTAAAGAGAAATGTGCCATTACATGAGACTAGAGCCATTGTTATATTTTCCTTGTCTTCACTTACAGTCATCTCTGGAGGCATCCATGCTGTACTATCAATGCACTTTTCAAATGAAGAAACATAAGAACATAGAAAATACATATTTTGGCCTGTATTGAATTATGTTTAGGATCATAATATTATATTTGTAAAATGATGATAGGTGTAGTTGTTACATGGTCCAAATGTAACATGGTCCAAGTTATTACCAAGAAGATGGGGGTGGCATTGTCCTCTGTATATGTTGTCCTCTGGATGTTGACTGCTGCTCATACAGTTATCCCCAGACTCGAGAAGTCTAAATCTCCATGTATATAAATATATGGATGGTGTCAAGATATATAGACATGGATTTATAGATATCAGTCATCTGAGACGTTTCTCCATGTACATGACTCTTGGTGTAGTAGGCACATGTCCATTGGATTAGTTGACAGCTGCAGGTAGTCTTCAGAAGATGGAGGTGACATCTATCTTTCTGGTGACCTGTCCTATGTGCTGATGTCATTTATCCTCCAGTGTGTAAACAATATGTATTTTATATTAAAGAGTCATATAATGGTCTAGAGGAGGACACAAGCCACATCTCATCATGGGGTGGTTGATGTTTTTCATCTATGTTATCATCATAGTCTGTATAATTCCACTGATGTATAAGCAGTGTGGCTTGATTTTCCTCTTGTAATTAAAATAACTGGTAGCAAACAAAGACCAAAAAAAGCATTATTAAGCATCAACTAGACATATTTTCATAAAATTTCAATACCAGACACACACAACACAACACATGAATCTCATTTTTATATGCTCTCTTTATTGGCCGATTTATGGTCCCCTCACTCTGGCAGATAATCCTTTTGGTGTTGAAAAAACTTGATGTAGTTGTACAGCAGAAAACCTGAACAATTTAGCAGGTGAAGCAGCGGACCCTGACTCAAGCACTATTATATTGGCTTGGGTTGAGTTATGCCGCTTAAAGGGATTAAAAAAAATAAATGTCAAACTCATCCCTTTTTCCAGCGCTGGTTTGGCTCTCTTCATACTGTTTGCTTACAAACATAAGCTGGTTAGTGATATGACACCTGCAGATAATCACTGTCCTCAGCGGTAGGACCTGAGGTCATGAGGTTGGGGCATGAAGCCAAAAGTTTTGTGTAGCACATGACTTTGTATACTACTAACTGAAGTCCCTTGTCAAAGTCTTAATTCCTAGGGATCTCTACTCTGTATCAGTGGCCTACAACTTCTACGTAGCTCTAGCTTATATAGTCATATAAATAAGAGAAGGATAGTAGGGTTTTGGCACTTCCCTAAATCCTATAAATGACTTGAATTTTTTAGTGTATAAAAACTTGGTGAACAATAGTTCTCATTTAGTCACCCAAGTCCTAGCATTATCTGCAGGGTGACATGACATCAGTGGCCACAGAAACTAATACTTTAAGCTCTGGCATCAGTACTACACAAATACACAGTGTCCTTATTGAAGTGCAAGGGAGCAGCACTACAGTAATCAAGTCCATCCACTATATTTTTAGAAAGGGTGAGTAGGATCATCTGTAGAAGAATGAGAGGATGGAACAGGAGAAGTAGTAGAAGAGTAAATCGGACAATGAGTAAGAAATTAGTGTCATGGTGAAATCTCATCATTTTGCTGTACACTCCTTCATAATGTGACCTGTTGTGTTCAGGCCTGGACTGGCAACTTCCCCCACTGGGCAGATTCCCAGTGGGCTGTGTTTGCAGATCACAGAGTTGGCAGGGAATCTCAGGCCTCCCATCCCAACACAAAGAGTGTTCACATCCATAATAGAGGTCACTTATATCTTGACTTCCCTCTACCGCCCGTGCCCGTGTAGCAATGCTGCCTTTCAGTGGTCTCATCTTCTTCCTCCTTCTCAGGGAGACAGTCCAAACTCTAGTGTACTTGTTTGCCTGTGAGTGTGAGCCCCAGTTTCCTGACTCAAAACCTGCACACACTATGGAGAAAAATTGTACTAATGGTGTTACTGCAAGAGAATTGGGAGGTCACAAGAAAGGTGCTGCGGATTCACTCGATACCTGCTCTGGACACAAGTCTCCAGGAATTAGTCCTTGAGTCCGAAAATATTTTAATATTACCCAGTTATATCTGTTGCTGGAAAGGTTTGGTGACATGACATCCAATATGGCTTCAATGGTGACTGTTACCCAGTTTTTCTAGAGCCCTAAGTGTCAGATCTGAATAGTTGTAGTTACATGCTTTCACTGCTCCTGAACTGCAATATACAGATGCAGCCGAGCTAAACTTGATGGTTAATGCATTAAGTAAAAAATGGCACAAAAAGGTTAACTAACTTTTTCAATGTATTTCAATGGCTTTTGTCAAAAGATGGTACAATAATAACACTGTGGCGTGTTATCAGAGTCAATTCTGCCTCGGCTACATCTGTACGTTTTTATATTTAGAACTCTAGAAAAGTTGTTTGACAGCCAATATGGCTCTTGTGGTGGTGGTTTACACAGCTATCCTAGAGTAAAAAAAAACTAAATTGCAAAGTGGTGGATAAAAGCACCCTTTTGCTCCAGTAATGTAATATAATGTAAGAATCAATGTGCTTTCCACTAATGCTACCATACTAACCAGCTTTCACAGAGACCTATACACCAAATTTAAATAGTTGTTTGCAGCATACCTCACAACTGTCCTGGATCTGGCAGTACAGTCCCAGATGTTGCCAGCTGGCCCGGAGTCCCAGGACAGCTGAGGTATGCCCTGATTGTACCTGTGTACCTCAGCTCCCTGCTCCACCATTACCCTGCTATTGCTCTGTTCCACAGCAGGCACAATGCAGTGATATTATCGCACCTGCTGAGCTGTGGAGGAGAGTACACAGGTCGAGGATCAATCCCCAGCTGAGAAATCGGATTGTGCTCACTCTCACTCATCTGTCACGGTGCCCCCCCACTGTTCAATGTCTAATACGACTGGGGAGCAACTAAGCCCGGACACTGAGAAAAGGGAGCTGGTCACCTCCTATAGCATCCCTAATCCTAGCCCTTACCTCATCACCGTATAAGTGGGCCTGGATGGTAGGACGGCTCATACCCAGGAAACCTAGGACTCTGAGTCGCCCTGATAAACCCTCACAAAGGAGCAGGGGTGAGACAACCCATGCTTCCAATATACGGATGCACAGGAGTCTCCACCGGCCTAGCTGCAGGGAAAGAGGAAGCTGTATACATACACTGGGACGGCAGGTAAGCACACAATACAACACACTTACCTGCCACTGACACCACGCCTGGAACCCGTGCATAGGCACTGGAGCCCACACACTAAACCAGACACCGTACCAACAACACACACACAGGAATCAAGTACACCAGTTACTGTCTGGACCCCCATGGAGATAGATGCACGGCAACCCCAGGCAGCGCTGCATACAGATATGAGGTTCACCCCTCCAGGAAACCATAGAGCCTACTTCCGCAGGTGAACAAGGGAATGTCTAGCATACATGCTGGACAACAACAAACAACAGACCAGACATGTAACAACAGACTAGACATGAACAACACATCTCCAAATCAAACCCACACCTAACATAACAGATAAGGTAGGGAAAGGACAAGGAAGAGACAAAGGAATTACATAGCAGATGACATCAATGTCAAACTAGGATGGCCCTCAGTTTGCATCCAAGAAAGGAGCGAGCTACTTCTCACCAAAAGGCAGACATAACAATGATCTCAGTCTCATAGCAACAGTATTAGAAGAGACCTGAGACCACACCAGCCAGAGAATTAACCCCTCCGGCACTGGAAAGGACCCAGGGGAAAGGAGGAGCCACCTACATGCAGCAACAACACGTTGCCACCAGCAACCACATGCATGGCAACAATGTCACGGCGCACACAACCGAGGCCGTGACATCACCTCTGCAGACACGATGATATCACTGCATCACACCTACTGGTGGGGAGAGCATGATGTACTCTATTAATTGGGGTAACAGGGCTTGGTGAGTATACATTTCTGTATTTTATTAACACTAAGGGGCTTCACTACTGTAAGAGGGGCTATAGGGGAGCAACATTATTGTAAGGTGTGGCCCAGTCACAGAGTGGTGAGGTGGCAACAGCATGAGGAGTTAACACAATGGCCCAGTCACAGAGTGGTGAGGGTGGCAACAGCATGAGAAGTCAACACAGTGGCCCAGTCACAGGGTGATGAGGTGGGGGGAAAAGCAGTGGCCCTAACAGCACAAGATGGTGGATGGCAGTAGGAGCACATGGCAGTAGGTGTATAGCATCAGACGGAGGACTCAAGCAGGTGGCCAGAAGAAACTGGTCTCTTTTGACAATGTTTGGGTGTGGCACATAGAATGATCTAGTCTGATGCATCACGCACTTTCACAAAGGTCAATCTCCCCATTTTAGGTGGAAAGGCGAGTTCTCCTTAGGGTAAATATGTCCCCCGCTGCACTAAACACCCGTTCTGATGCCACACTACTGGATGGGCAGGAAAGCTTGTTCAGGGCAAACTCGGCCAGTTGCAGCCACAGATCAAGTTTGGCTGCCCAATAGTCCAGGGGATCTTTGATGTGGGATGGCAGGGTGCAGTCCAAGTATGCCACCACCTCCTGGTTTAGGTTCTGCTCCGTGTCTTGCTGCTGGTGGTGGGTGGTTTCTTCACTAGGCAGGTGAAGAAAAGTGCTCATCAGGACTCTAGACTTAAGTTGCTACTGATGGAGCTGGTACTGCTCCTGCCCCGACCCCCCACCCCCCCATCAGCCATGGCAGTGAAATGTGAGCGCAGAGGTCCTTCCTCCGTGAGGATGGGCAATGGCACACATAGGCAGCGGCCAACTGACTGCATAGGATGTCTCGATTGTTGTTCACTTCAACCTCCCTCATCAGGTGTAAAAAAAAAGGCCCCCATTTTGGACCGGTAGCAAAGGTCTAATATGGCGAAGAACCAGTAGTCATCCCTCAGCCGAATTGTGACAATTCGGCTGTCACTATGCAAGCATCTGAGCATGCATTGGGCCCAGAGGTGGACATACCGCCTGTGCGGGAGGGGGCCCGTGAGAGGCCCATCGTGGAAGCACTCATCTCTATATTCATCTGTATCGCCATCCTCAGGACAGCGATACAGATTGATGCTGCGGCAGGGGAGAGGCGTTCCCCTTACCTGTTCCTCTAATAGGCTGCAGGGCTAGTACCTGCAGCCTATCAGAGGCCGGGGCAGGCGGCGCAATGATGTAATCGCACCGTCTGAGCCGTACAGAGAGGGACACAGGCCGGAAGAGGCCTGCAGCGCTTCACTGAGATTGTCATGGAGGTAAGTATGTGAGTTTATTTTTTTTATTAACACTATGCTGTTGCTCAGAATGGGGAAGGGGGGAGAGGAGCACTATGGGGGCATCTACTAGGGGGCATTATACTGGCACAGATGGGGGGAGTATATAGGAGTATTTTATACTGGTGCAAATGATGGGGCACTATGAGGATCTTAGCTCAACTGGGGGCACTAAGAGGGTTTTTTGGGCACACAGTTGGGGGCACTGGCACATATTATGAGGGCACTATGGGGACATTGGCTCTACTGGGGGCAGTAAGAGGAGGTATTTTTTTACTGCCACACAACAGGGTATTTTTTGTATCATTATTTTTGGGGGGACATTATGTTTACACTATTAGTGTCAGGGACACTGTTTCTTGGGCGCAGTTATTTTTTAGGGCACTGTGTGCCAATAATTATTGAAGGGGCACTATTTGGTACTAGCATTTTCAGGGGGTTTATCTGATTCTGCAGTATAGTATTGGGGAGCACAGTGGGCACAGTATTAGAGATGGCAGGATGGCATGTTCAGAAGGTTAGAGGATGCTGGAAAAGTAGGAAACTAAGATGTCTGTCTGTCAAACCCTGCAGAGACAAGAGATGGCTGAAAGAAAGCATCATGGTGGTCTGGTCTGAAAGGATAAGATGAGGAAAGAGAAGGTCTACATCTACGGAGACGTCACTGGATGTACAAGGTATGCGGCACTGTATTAGGCTACTTTCACATCAGCGTTTTCCATTCACTGGATCCGGCACTGTTGGATGCAGACAGAATGCCCGCCGGTCCCATTAACTATAATGGGGCATGGCAGAGATCAGGCCATAATCTGGCAAAAATGCAGAGAATAAGCGGGACACAAACCTCTGCATGCTGTGGTGTGTGTCCGGATGGATCGTAGTGCCACAGGTGTGAAAGTAGCCTTACCCTGTATGTTTTTTATTGCTGTATGTAATGTTAGGAGGGAATAGGTTAGGTTGAGAATTTGGCAGTGGGGGTGGAGGGGCCCAGGCACATTCTTTGCACAGGGGCCCTCTGCTGTCTGTGTCCGCCGGCGATTGGGCCATTTTCACAAGGGACTCGGAGGGACTCCCTGCCTTCATTTCCACTGCATACTACCATAGTATGTCGGGGTTATCTGCCTGGTCTTCCTCATCGCCCACTAGTTCCTCCTGCTCCTCCTCACCTGTCACTTGTGCAGAAAAACCACCCACTGCTGCCACCCTGCTGACTCACGGCCACCCTACCACCCTGCTGGCTCAGCCGCTGCCTCACGCGCAAGCTGCTACCCTCTTCTCCTGATAATGATGAAGCCCCCTCTTCACCCGGCTCCCACATTCGATCGGCGACATCATTGTCCGCCACTGCCTTCACATCACTGTCACCCTCATCAGTCTCAGGGCCTTGTGCCTGACTGCTTGCAACACCAGCTCCAACGTGACTCTCATCATCGCTACTTGTCCACCTACCAGAGGAATTAGTGGATCTCTCCTCCAGATCTTGGCTGGGCAGTAGGTGCCGACTGTCCTCTAGAATCTCGTCCTTGCTGAAAAATGGAGCCGAACCAAAAGCATACAATACTTCTCAAGCTGAAGAAACAGAAAATGGCAGAGGCAGGTTGAGGACAGGTTGGGGCACAGAGATTGTTCCCGGCCATGCCAAATAAGCGTTGTGTCAAAGAAACCCACCAACTCCTGGCTGGGGGTGTCTGATGTCAATTGTAACAAAATAGAAGACCAAGTCAACCATTCAAGGACAGCTGTGTTGCTGGTCAAAACATGATCGCTAGATGACACTGGTAGCTCTGGTCTGTTGCTGTGACTGCTGCTACCATTCCCCCTTCTTTTGCTGCTACTTCTGCCAGCTCCAGAAACATTTTGGCCACTGCCCGTTCCCTTAGAAGGGCCTGTCACCTGTTTGACATACTGTAAATTAAAATAAACAGCAAGGGTCAAAGAGCAATAGCATCAGGCTGCAATTTCACCCCGGAATCTAGGAGGAATGGATGTACTTATATAGAAAATAAAAACACTCCAAAATGGTTTGTATGAGACTGCAATTTCACCCCGGAATCTAGGAGGAATGGATGTACTTTTATATAAACTAAATGCATCCCAAAACGGTTTGTATCAGACTGCAGTTTCACCCCAATAGGATTACTGGAATTACTGATGTATCAAATAATGCAAACAACCTAAAATCTCATGTGGGGAGTCGCTCTGGTAGACAGCGGTGCGGGTGCAGTTTAGAGGCAAAACAAGGAGTCCAGATTGTGCAACAAACAGTGTTTTATTCACACTTGCACACAAAATGAAAAACAGTCTCTTGGTGACAGTTCACACACAACGGAAATAACGTAGCCAAACAAAAACAGTCCAACACAGGTTCAGTCACCTGGGAGGTGTAGGTGCAGGTTCGCACCACGCTGTCGGCCCAGCCGCAGGAGAATCCAGCTTCAGGTAGCCAGGAACAAAATACCTCCTTGCTGAGCTCTTTCCTCCTGGACAGAGAACTCCCAGCCCTGTTAGCAGCTCCAGGATAATCACACTCCCCAGACACAGCTGCTGGCTGCGTTTTATATCCAGCCCAAAACATGGACTGGACCGTGGGGAGCAGCCACCCACCCTACTCTTTAGCTGCTCCCAGTAAGAGCCGGCCCGGATCGGCTTTGCAGCCATGCTATTTAACAAAGTCAAACAGCACTAGCTGCTGCAGACAAAAACCCGGCTCTCACCTCACCGAGGCCAGCAACCTCGGTGACACGTACCTGCCATCACATATGACACCTTGCACCTTACCACATACCCCCCTTTGTTCAGCCCTGAGGGGTGAACACACGTGAGGCAGTGGACGCGGGACAGGGCATCTGCGTTGCCCTGCAAGCGGCCTGCCCTGTGTTCCACGGAAAACTTGAAATTTTGAAGAGATAGGAACCACCTGGTGACCCGAGCATTCCTCTCCTTGGCCTGACTCATCCATTTGAGGGGAATGGTCGGTCACCAAACAGAACCTCCTCCCTAACAGGTAGTAGCGGAGAGATTCGAGTGCCCACTTGATAGCCAGGCACTCCCTCTCCACTATACTATACCTGGACTCGGCGGGACTGAGCTTACGGCTCAGGAAGACAACGGGATGTTCTTCCCCGTTGACCTCCTGCGACAGTACCGCACCGAGGCCTACCTCCGAGCGTCGGTCTGTACGACAAACTCCTTGTTGAAGTCGGGTGTCACCAAAACCGGGGACCCACACAGGGCCGACTTCAACGCGGAGAAAGCCTCCTCCGCCTTCTCACTCCAGCTAACCCTCCCAGACTTTCGCCCCTTCAACAGGTCTGTCAATGGCGCTGCTATTGTGGCAAAGTGGGGCACAAACCTCATGTAGTAACCTACAATCCCCAGGAACGACTTTACCTGCCTGGTGGTGACCGGTCGGGGCCAGTTACGAATGGCCTCTACCTTAGTTACCTGAGGTTTGATGACTCCCCGCCCAATTACATATCCCAGATATTTTGTCTCCTCTAACCCTATGGAGCACTTCTTTGGGTTAGCGGTCAGTCCGGCTTTCCTCAGGGCATCCACTACCGCCTGCACCTTGGGTAAATGGCTTTCCCAGTCGGTGCTGTGGATGACTACATCATCCAAGTAGGCCGAGGCGTACCGGCGATGTGGTCGCAGCACTATGTCCATTAACCTTTGGAAAGTGGCGGGCGCCATGCAGGCCAAGGGTAACACCTTGTAGTGATACAGGCCCTGCGAGGTAACAAATGCGGTTTTTCCTTAGCCGACTCCGTTAAGGGTACCTGCCAGTACCCTTTAGTGAGGTCCAGCACAGAAAAATAACGGGCTTGTCCTAAACTTTCAACCAGCTCGTCTACTCGGGGCATGGGATGCAGCGTCAAACTTGGATACTTCATTTAACTTGCGAAAGTCGTTGCAGAACCATAGCGTCCCATCCGGCTTAGGTATTAGGACTATGGGACTGGCCCACTCACTTTTCGACTCCTCAATGACCTCGAGCTTCAACATTAACTGTACTTCCTCCGCGATGGCCCGTCGCCGAGCCTCGGGTACCCGGTATGGTTTTAACCGGATCTTGGCCTGAGGCTCAGTGGCGATGTCATGTTGGATGAGAGACGTGCGGCCAGGGAGGTCCGAGAACACATCCGTGTTCCGACTGATGAACTCCCTGACTTCCTGAACTTGTTTGGAAGACAGGCTGTCTGCAATTTTACCGTGGTTACTGCTTCACAGGCCTCGAACTGTGGGGCTGGACCCTTTCACCTAGAAGCCCTGGCCGGGGCTGTGGTCGTCGGCTGTGTCCCTATCTTTCCACGGCTTAAGTAAATTCACGTGGTACACCTGCTCCGGCTTGCGCCGCCTGGCTGGTGTACTTTGTAATTACTTCCCCTACCTTCTCGATCACCTCATAGGGGCCCTGCCACCTAGCTAGGAATTTGCTGTCAAGGGTGGGTACCAGAGCCAAAACCCGATCTCCCGGATTGAAGTCCCGTACCCGAGCCTGACGATTGTACACCCTACTCTGGGCTTGTTGCGCTGCCTCCATATGCTCCCGGACCAAGGGCAACACCCTTTCCATCCGGTCCTGCATTTGGGCGACATACTCAATGACACTTTTGTGGGGGACAGGCTGTTGTTCCCACGCTTCCTTGGCGATATCCAACAGGCCCGAGGGTGTCTGCCATAAAGCAGTTCGAAGGGCGAGAACCCAGTAGAGGCCTGGGGCACCTCTCGCACTGCGAACATGAGATAGGGCAGAAGCAGATCCCAGTCCTTCCCATCTCTAGACACCACCCTCTTTAACATATTTTTAGAGTTTGGTTAAACCTCTCCACAAGACCGTCTGTTTGCGGATGGTAAACGGACGTCCGTAACTGCTTTATACGCAACAATTTACACAGTTCCCTCATTACTTTGGACATAAAAGGGGTCCCTTGGTCTGTCAGAACCTCTTTTGGCAGGCCCACACGGGAAAACATCTCCATTAACTCTTTGGCAATGAGCTTAGCTGAGGTATGTCGCAGAGGCACCGCCTCCGGATACCGAGTGGCATAGTCGAGAACTACCAGAATGTGTTGGTGGCCCCTGGCGAACTTTGGTACAGGCCCAATTAAATCCATCGCGATTCGCTCAAGCGGTACTTCAATAATTGGCAGAGGTACCAGGGGACTACGGAAATGTGGCTGGGGGCTAGTTATCTGACAGGTCGGACAGGACTTACAATAATTCTCTACCTCCTTGAACACACTGGGCCAATAAAATCGCTGCAGTATGCGGTCCTGGGTTTTCTGCCACCCCAGGTGTCCCCCAAGAACATGTTGGTGGGCAAGCTCCATGACAAGCTTGCGATGCGCTGTGGGCACCACCAACTGTTCAACAGGTTCGCCTCGGATTTGGTTCACCCGATACAACATATCCTGCAGAACAATAAACCGTGGGAACATTAATTCAGCCCCTGGTTTCTGGGGTTTCCCATCAATTTCAGCACATTCTCCCAGGCCCTGGTTAGGGTTTGGTCCCGGTGTTGTGCGGTCCCAAAATTTTCCCGGAGACATTGAGGTCTGCCAACTCAGGTCCCGGTGGCAAGTCCTCCGTGTCTCCCACCATTACACTCAGTGGGGTTGTCTCCCCCTCTACCGCTGGAGCAGTGGTCACCCCTACCGCCCGGCCCTTCAGACTCGGGCTCCCAGGGTTCTGGCCTTCCAGCGGTATCAGGCCACTCTACTAGGGTCACCCCTGTCTCGGGTCCCTCAGATACCTTTATTGCCGGCCACAGCGCCGGAAAACCGAGGAAGTCCCTCCCAAGTATTAGTTCGTGTGGGAGTTTAGTAGCGACAGCCACCTCGTGGGTCCACCTACCAGCCGCTGTGGACAAAGTCACTAGTGCAGTGGGATAGTCTTTCAGGTCTCCGTGGATGCACAGGACCCCGACTTTACGGCCAGTATACTCCGCAGGCCGTACAAGTGCAGCCCTTACCAGGGAGACTAAACTCCCGGAGTCCAGCAGAGCCACCGCCAGAGAGTCTCCCACCTCTACCTGACACAGGTGGTTATGGTCCTGCACCTCACGGGTGCCAGTTGCGCACAGCTTCCGTGCATACAGGGAGTGGCGACCCCCGTAGTTCATATCCATCGGCTCATCCCGATGCGGACAGTCGGCCCTGATGTGGCCTGGCTCCTGACACCTCCAGCATACCACGGGAGGCGGACTCGCAGGGGTATATTCCGGGCAGGCCGCTCTGTCGCCGGACGTCGGAACTGGGGCAGAGGCCTCCGGGGTTTGACTGACCCCTTCCCGCAAGAGTCCCCTGCAGGTTTCTGGTGGCCTCGTGGCGCTCCACCAGGTCGACCATCTCCAGGGCATTGGTGGGCGATACCTGGCCGATCCAGTGCTGGAGGGGATAAGGCAGGGCCCTCCAAAGATGTCCGCCAACAGTCGATCCAGCATGGCAGTGGGACTTAGTAGATCGGGCTGCAGCCACTTTTGCAGCCTGTGCAGCAGATCGTGAGAACTGCGGCCTAGCGGGTTCAGTCGTTTTAAAGTCCCACTGGTGGACTCTTTGGGCGCGGACCAGCACGTTCACGCCCAGTCTGGCTAGGACCTCTCCTTTCACAGTGTCATAATCTGCCGCTTGGTCATCCGACAAGTCGAAAAACACCTGCTGGGGTCCGGAAGCCAGGAACGGAGCGACCACCTCAGCCCACTGGTCACGGGGTAACTTTTCCCTCACGGCGACCTTCTCAAAAACCGCCAGGTACGTCTCAACGTCGTCTGCGGGGGTCATTTTGGGATCGCCGCACGGACCGCTTTCCGGGCATCTTGGACGTGGTGGGACGCTCCTGCCGCCTGTAACGCCATCACATGTTGTAGCAGTAGTTGGTTGGTCTCCCGCTGCTGCACGTTAGCCTCTATGAGAGCCTTCACAGCAGCCTCCATGTTGCCAGAAACTCCTGCTTGCAGCTTTGCTGGCTTAATATATTCCATACACTTTAGAAAAACAAAACTTCGGCGTTCACGCCAGCCTCACTGCGCATGCCGCATCCTCCACCAAATGTGGGGAGTCGCTCTGGTAGACAGCGGTGCGGGTGCAGTTTAGAGGCAAAACAAGGAGTCCAGATTGTGCAACAAACAGTGTTTTATTCACACTTGCACACAAAATGAAAAACAGTCTCTTGGTGACAGTTCACACACAGCGAAATAACGTAGCCAAACAAAAACAGTCCAACACAGGTTCAGTCACCTGGGAGGTGTAGGTGCAGGTTCGCACCACGCTGTCGGCCCAGCCGCAGGAGAATCCAGCTTCAGGTAGCCAGGAACAAAATACCTCCTTGCTGAGCTCTTTCCTCCTGGACAGAGAACTCCCAGCCCTGTTAGCAGCTCCAGGATAATCACACTCCCCAGACACAGCTGCTGGCTGCGTTTTATATCAGCCCAAAACATGGACTGGACCGTGGGGAGCAGCCACCCACCCTACTCTTTAGCTGCTCCCAGTAAGAGCCGGCCCGGATCGGCTTTGCAGCCATGCTATTTAACAAAGTCAAACAGCACTAGCTGAAAGACCATAAAAGTAGACATGAGGTTGAGGACAAGATCAAAATTAGTGATAACAAAAAAGGTATGCTAAATCAAAGTCCACATATTAAGAAGTGCAATATCCAAAAGCCACATGATTAGCACAAACTGCCCATGGCCTTCCTAAGGTACTAAATTATAAATGCCAAAGATGGTACCTGAGGCAAGGTATATTAAAAAAAAAAAATTTAAAAAGGAAAAAACCAAACCTTTAAAACCAGAAAAGAAAAACAAGTAGAAGAAAAGAGAAACTGGCAGCGGAGTTCCAACTAAATAATAAATAAATGAGGCAAGAGGGGTATGATCCTTTGTATCAGTAGCATATCCTTTTTTTAATTATTGTAGACTTCCATTCCCAGTCCCAGAGTCTATCCAGGGCTGCCAGACCTCCAGATATCGTTGTCTATTATTGTTTTCCCAACTCACCAATTCTTCCACCCTATTAATTTGCTGAATTCTCACCTTCCATAATGCAATAGTTGGTGGGGATGTGCCTCTCCATTTTGTTGGAATGAAAAGTTTAGCTGTTTATAACATATGTGTGGAAGGTTAAAAGGTTGGTTGTGGCAGCCAGAGAAGGACCAACTCCGCCGAGACTGTTAGAGAGAGAGAGAGCATCTTTCCAGAATTGAGTGATTAAAGGGCAAGACCACCAGATATGGTACATGGTGCCCTTTTCCTATTCACATCTCCAACATCTATCAGAGGGTGAAAGCCCTGAGGCAAATAAGAAATCTGAGGTCTTGTACCATCTGGTTATAGTTTTAAAAAGAGGTTTTCTTGCAAACAAATACATCTAGAAAAACCACAAGCATGTGAGTAAATGTAATCGGTTTCTTTTTTGGAAAAGACCCTACCTAATTCCTTTTCCCAATATAATAAGTAATAAGGTTTAGGTGGAGCCAGGACCAAAAGCAAATAATGATATATCCAAACCCCTCCTTCTTACACCAGTTCTTGAGCCACTTGTTAACCTCCCTAATCTCCCGCTGCCTGTGTTCTACTCGTTACCCTTTTGAATCCAAATGAAAATGTAAGATCCATGGAGGTCCAACTTTGTAAAGATCCTGGCTCCACAAAGCCTATCAAAAAGCTCTAGGATTAGTGGCATAGAGTGCTTTTACAGTCATTTTATTCAGCCCACAGTAATCAACATAAAGTCACAGGGAGCTACTGGATCTTTTTTTCTTAACAAAGAAGAAATCAGCACATGCTGGTGAAGAGGACTTCCGAATAAAGCCTCTCTCAAAGTTCTCCTTAGTATAATTAGACATGGCTTGTGTTTCAGGAAGAGACAATGGATAGACACGGCCACATAGCGTAGTAGTTCCTGACACCAGTACGATGAGACAGTCATAGGGACGATGGTGGTATCAGTATCAGCCTCCTTCTTGTCTTAGACATCCACTTGCTAGGCAGGAGGCACGCTCTAAACATTCTGAAGAACTTGTGGAGCTTAGGCTGGCTGTACAGATGCTAGACAGCAAGAATGCCAAGCAGAACCCCAATGCTGAATCTTCCCCAAGTACTGTGCACAAGAAGCTAGAGCAGTCCCAGTAGGAGAGGACTAGTAAATACAGACAAGACATAGAATAAGATCTTTGTGTGCAGAATTCCCACTTGAGGATCTATGGGCATGGTGATGTATTGTATGGATTCCAGGGATGCCCTCCCATTGACAGATGTCACCACCAAGGACTTCTCTAAGCTTGCGTTCGGTATGCAGTGTCAGATCACCAAGGCCTGCTGTAGGAAGTTTCCTGCCAAGCCAGAACCAGGAAGGTCTGTACAGTAAACAGAGTCTCACCGCAAGGCAGACACACAGGATGTGTCAACTTTGTTGAGAACTTCACACAGGGTCATTTCTCCAACTACTCTAGGCGCTGGAGTTTCCTGTCTTGAGAGGGCAGGTATGCACATAGTAAAAAGTAGTTGCGAACCTAGGAACTCTCCTTTCATGTGAAGATTATTTGAAGTGCTATTTGAGGTATTTTTCAGAGGTCCATGCATTGATGGTGTGGTTTACACATATAATATCTCCATTTTGCACCCATATAGTATACAGTAATGTCTCCTTGTTGCACCCATACAGTATTGTCTCCTTGTTGCCCTTATAGTATGGGGGCCACAAGGAGACATTACTGTATACTGTATGGGGGCAACAAGGAGATATTATATAGTATGGTGGCTACAAGGCAGGATATGTCATTAATATCTGATTGTTGGGGTTCTGAGACCCGGGACCCCCGCTGATCAGCTGTTTGAGAAGTCACAGGCGCTTGCTATAGTGCCGCAGCCTTCTCTGAGCTTTTCCTAGGACATGTTCATCGGTCACATGGCCTAGACGCAACTCAGCCCTATTGAAGTGAATGGGGTTCAGCTGCGATGCCAGGCACAGCCGCTATATAATGTACGGTGCTATGCTTGGTGAGCTGAGAGAAGACCACAGCACTATTGCGACCAACTGTGCCTTTTCAAACAGCTGATTGGTGGGGGGTCCCAGGTGTTGTACCCCCATCGATCAGATACTGATGACCTATCCAGTTAAAAATGGAAAACCCCTTTCAAAGACAGCACTTATGGTTTGTACACCATAGATATTAAATTGATATTGTACCTATTGTATATAGATTAGGGAAAGAAAACTTCAATCAAGGTGATTAATACTGAAAGACTGGGGGTTTTGTATTTAAAGACTATGATATTTTTTACATCAGAATGCTGTCTTTTTCTATTTTTTTTTGTACCTTTGTACATGATTGTACATGATGCTTTGCTTATGGTTTATTAATAAAAAGGATCTGATTTAAAAAAAAGACTATGATATTTAACCAACTCAAGGATCCTCACAAGTTGCAAGAACAGAATAATTGATGTCACAGTTTAAGCAATTTCCTGGTAACAAAGCTACAATATTTCCAAAGGACTACCGTATGTATATTATATCTCCATAAGTGACAATCATGAGGAGAGTTGCAAATGTCCATGTGATATTAGGTGGACTGTCTTGTTATCAGGTTTGTCTTTTCCAAAGGTAATTGTAAAATCCTACCAAGTCCACCACTCCAAAAATCAAGATATCCAAAATATGGACTTACAATTTAAAGGGATTCTCTGGGAATTGAGAAAATGAAAATACTTAAATATTACTTTATTATAAGTATATTCTAAAATACCTTTCATTATTTATAATGGCTCGTTTTATCTGGGGAACAATCATCAGGGGAAACAAAAAGGATCGCTGTCCTATTAGTTCACACAAAACCTGTCCTGATCACACATGAGGACAAGTTACTGTACAACACTGAGGTAAATAGCTGCCTCATCCTCCTCTCTGCTCTACTTGTCAGGGACTATGATTCTGAGTACAAATGATAAGAACTTTAGCTGAATCTCTGGAAAATTTAGTTTATGAGGAGACCTGAAGTACAGAGAGGACGGACAGGGCAGGCCGTGGTAATGCGTTGTTGTGGTATTGGAGACTGTAAACAAGTACTGCTGCTTAGTAGCCAGTGTTTCCCTATCTACATTTGTTTGCAGGGGATTTACCTACATTTTGCCGCCTTTTGCAGCCCTCTAGCCCTTTCCGGGAGTCTTTTACAGCCTTTTTAGTGCCTAAAAGTTCGGGTCCCCATTGACTTCTATGGGGTTCGGGTTCGGGATGAAGTTCGGGTTGAGTTCGGATCACGAACCCGGACATTTTCCGGAAGTTCGGCCGAACCTCTCGAACCCGAACATCCAGGTGTTCGCTCATCTCTAGTAGCCACACCTCACCCTCCTCTCATAACCCCTGACAAGCAGAGCAGAGAGGAGGATGAGGCAGCACTATGGCTCATTGTGGTGAAGTAACTTGTCCTCCTGTGTGATTAGGACAGGTTTTGTGTGTAGAGATAGAACGACGGCCATTTTATTTCTCCTAATGATTACTTCCCAGACAAAACAAGCCATTCTAAGTAATGAAAGGTATTTGTGAATATATTTATTATAAAATAATTACATATTTTCATTTTTTTTATTCCTAATATCATAAATTAGATATAATAATTTCTATCTGACTTATTATCGATAGACTTTTATGCAATTTCAACTTCAAAGGGAACAAGTTAAATACTACGATGACATCAGAAGAAGTTAATGAGAAGATGCCTTCAACATTAAAGTAAGGATAGTTTCTACATTTATTTTATATGTATTCAATCACAGTTTACCATAACATTTATCATCGTCAATATATTGCAATTTTGATTACATTACCTGTTCTTATGTAGCTCATGTTTGAGGCTACAAAACTCTGTATTTTTTTATTCTGTACCATTATGTTTATTATATATCCATATATATATTCATATAAAAATAAGAATTGCAGCTTCAATACCCTGGGTCTCTTTAGAGAGATCCAGCATATTGAAATCAATTACCAGCATCCTCTGCGGCCAATGAGAATGCATGAGCTTCCGGGTTTTTCACCCTTTGCCGTGATCACACTTGATCACGACATCTAAAGGCTTTAATGACCACGATCAGCATTATTGTCATTAACCGCGGATCTCTGGTGTTTGAAACAGCGGAGAACTGTCGGCCAAGGCGCCCAGTCCACAAGCAAGCGGATGCCATGTTTGCCCATCGCTCTAGCGCCATATATGTATATATGGTTAAATAGTCCTCTTGACCTGTTAAATAATACTGCAGCTGTGTCCCCTGTAAGATCTGCAGAAATTGCATTTTGAACATAAACTGCCAGTCCATGCATGCTGAGAACTGTAACTGCCGAAACTGAACTTGAATCTTCAGTAAAGAACTTTTCTACTGCAATATTGCCGCATCATTGCTTTAGCCGCTGCAGGGGATCCTGCCTTGCACCTCACAATTCATCACCATCAAGAGTATCCTGAACCACCATCAGGCAGGAATCAGGATTTGCCCCAAAGGGAAGAAAGGTGCACCCTTCCCAGGGGCGGACTGGCCATAGACCTTACAGGGAAATTTCCCGGTGGGCCGATGCCCAGGGTGCCACCCGGGACCTCATCATGGCTGACCACTGGAAGTTTTTGGGAATGTATTTTGTGCCGATGGCAGTATTTTGTGATAGACTGTGGTATTTGGCTCTGTTGTGGTATAATGTGGTACAATATGGTATTTCTGGCCCTGCCTTCCATCAATTTGGACCCAACTACAAAATGGGGCCACTTTTAGTATTTTTTCCAGGGCAACTTTAAAGGAGTTGTCTGGGATTGGTGACATTTGTTTAAGTGGACTTTAGTCACCTAAATAGTCCAGGCATGTGTTGCCTTTATTTTCCTTTTGTCATGCCCCGTTTTCTAATCTGAAAATTCTGTGCCAGAAGTGCAGATTTTCTACAAGTCAGTGACGTATCGGGCCCCTTTGTAGAGAGCGAAGCCTCTTCTTCCGCTTCGCAAGGAGCCCGGTGACATCACCGGCAGCCACAGACATTATTCAGAGCGCAGTAAGGGCGGTTTGTAGACGGCAACATGCAGCACTAAGTAACGCCCCTCTGGTCCGGTGACGTCACCGGCACACAGGATAATTATGCAGAGCACATGAAGGGAGGGTTGTAGGCGGTAACAAGGAGCTATATGTAACGACGCCCCACTGGTCCGATGACATCACCGGGCACTGTGCAGAGTTATCTATGTAGCAGGAGGCGGAATATCAATGAGCGGGGAGGATGCACGGAGCAGTGGTGACTAATATGACAGACAGCCCGAACGTCGCGATGCTGCGTTGCGCTGGGACCCACAAGGCAGTGCGGCAGGAAGTTACCGCACACATACACAAACATGTAAACAATCAGTGGGGGACCGTAGGAGCACTGGAGAAGTGGTAAAAATACAGGAAAAACAACAGGGGGACCATGAAGCAGCAAGACATGGTGAGATATCATGTTTTTTTTTTAAATGTGATCCCGGCCAACCCCTTTAAGTTCCCAATCCGCTCCTGGCCCGTCCTATCACTGCACGGAGCATCAGAGTGAGTAATAACTACAACCACCATTCTTGCTACTATGAGATCTCTCCTGCGCTCTCCCCTCCTGGGTGCGCTGAACATCTGGGAAGCAAAAGAACAAAAAACACATACTTTATGGCCATTGCATACTGTCACTTTATTAACTGTACAATGTGCACACAAAAAGACACAGTATTTCCTGCTTAGAATTATTAGATACAGGTTACATAATTAAACATCGAGAAGGAAGACAGATTGTCCATTATATAGGTTGGAAACTGCAGCATGACATTTTGCACAACAGTCGACACATGCCATCTACTATCTAAGTTATCCAGAGCGTCTAATAAATGACCAAAAGACATAGGACGAGACACAAGACTACAAAAACTATTGCAACATATTACTGTGACACGGGGTAGTATGCATATTCTCACAACTGTGCAAAAATACTGTTTTCTGATCATTTCAAATGAAAAATTACCACACTAAAGAAAGCAGTATCACAAAAGTCAATAACATACGAAACAGTCAGAGGCTTCAGAAGTGATGTCCCAGGTATAAAATGGGCTGCGCTAGGTGAACCACAAAAACAAACAAGAAAAAATGCACATACAAATACTAAAAGATATCAAATAAAAGTTGTATTACATGTCTGCTGGACTGTAAATCATGTCATGTAAAATAATAGAGCGATGACTGGATCTGAAAGAACTTCATATGAACATGGCCAAATTTGCCTGCTTCCTATACACAGTGAAAGCAGAAAATATTAAAGAAAAAATCTGGTGATCTGATTGGCAAGATTTAGACAACTCATGCCAGCCAAAGCTCTGTCTTTACAATTCTTAAGGACACATTGGTCAATAAATAGAGTTATCCATATACTATGCCGTACCCACAAAGGCACAGAAGCCCTTTACAGTCTTTTAGGCTAGGATTTGGGCTCCATGACAATGCTTGCAAAATGGCAAGATTGGCACATATTTAACAGTTTTCTGATTGGAACCATATACATTTTTTTGTTGTTACAGCTTCACCTTTTTTTCTACGGGAAAATGTGGTAACCCTGCAATTTTACCATAGCATGCCATGAAGCCCTAGCCTAAGGAAAATCTGCCACCTCCAAAATCGGTTTCAAAGTAAACACTCCCCCATGTTAGGTAGAGGCGCACAAAATGTAACCATATCTTTTTGGTGCACCATAGGTGGGGCCGCTACATTTGGTGCATCATCGCTCTGCCATAATGCCGCCCAACGCCTCCCCCTCTTGTCGGATTGACAGCCCCTAAGATTTCAGAGCTGGTAGCAACGACTCAAGCGGAGATTTTCACTAGACAGATATGGTCATTTTTCAGGGCACTTTGAAACCGATTTTGGAGGTGACAGACTCCCTTCAATTCAGAATCACGTACCTCTTACATACATTATATTAGCCAAAGACAAAATTCTTATCTAGAGTTCTTTAATACATTTATATTATTCATTTTAATAATCTATTTGATATAACATTTCCTTTCAACACACACAGTTCCAACCAAGATTAAATCTATGAAAACAGTGTTTCCACACAATGTATGAAAAATGAAACGTTAAGGTGTCCTGGTTGGAACTACAAAAATATCATAATACCCGAACCCCTCCGATCAGTTATCCGACCAGGATATAATGTAAATATGTATATCATATACTCAGGTTACATACACTTTATTTTTTACATTTATTTAGAGTTTTAAACAAATAAGCCCTTATATGACTAAGGCCCAATAAGACAATTAATATGTTTTCTAAGTGACGCAATCCTGAATCAGTGGCCATAGCTATAGCAGGAGCTCTGCTGAGATGCTACATTGCCTATTTAAGTAGATTCATTTTTGCATTGCCTAATCCATCTCCATCCATCCTTTTTCAAAAATCTGATTACTAGTGTAGAAAAAATACACAATGTTATTCTAAGCTCAGACCTAAATCAGCCGAGTCGAAGACCTAAGCAAGTAGACTGATTCTTCTGTAAGCTCAGTCTGACAACCCCAAAGTCTATCTTTAACAACTAGTCTCATCTGACTCAATACTGCATGGACAGCAGAGCATTAATCGGCTTGGTAGTAGCCGATCCTTGCCCCCAACTGATCTCGCATTATTAATCAGATTTTGTAAAATGAAATTAAGCCATAGAAGCTCTTAAAATGACACCAATACCAGACTCTAACTTACTAGAGTATCCGTCTTCTCCTTACTGTTATGTTCCGAACCCATGGCTAATAATCATTAGGGACCAAATGTAAGTGACTTCAATGGACACTATAATAAGATATCTCATATAATGGCTGCTTTCACTGTGCAAAGATAACAGGTAAATTCTTAAGGAATAATAATTACACTTATTCATTCAGTTATGGGATTTATACATTAATCGCTTTCTCCAACCTTCTCATTTTGACATAATTTATTTACTATGAAATCCCTTCAGTGCTCCATGACATGCAGCCACTTACATTGTGTTGTACTACAGACTAGACTGGCACTGAAATGTAAAAGTAAATTGAAACCGCAGAGACGGGAACAAAGAGGGACCTGGTATGTATTCACTGTAATCCCCTTCCTCATTTCAAGTCGCCATCGCCATCTCCTTGGATTGATTTCTTGATGCGAAGTAACATGGTTGTTAGCCATTGATCCAAACGAGATATTGAATCAAATTCCTTCACCTGAAATTTGACAGAAACAGATTTCAGATTTGCTATTGGCAAATAGAAGAAAATGGACTAATCATCAATCCATTCTATTTTATATTTTCATTAGGTGTCTGACCACGAGAATGTCAATTCTATGCCCCTCCTTTTGGCAACAAAATACACAAATTAGCTCTGTCAAAAAAAAAAAAAAAAGGTTTGCCATCCGCTGGAAGGACGCTATCCTATATAAAGCAATTATTTAACCCTTTAAACAGAAGACAAACTTAGTGAGCATGTCCTGAAATTGCCGATCAATGACATCCAAAATGTGCTCAATGGGAGACAAGTCCGGAGAGGCTGCAGGCCAGGGTAGCACATCTAAGCCACTCAGACAGCTCACAGTAGCATGAGCAACATGTGGCCTGCTGTTCTCCTGTTGAAAAACGGCTCCTGTGACACTTTAGAGAAATGGCTAAATCAATGGTTCCACGACCAGATTAATGTAATGCTGAGCTGTTAGTGTATCTGAAATGAAGACTAGAGGGGTCCAGCTACTGTACATTATTCCACTCCACACCATAATCCTCGGAGTAGGACCAGTGTGACTATCCCTTATGAAGACCTCTTACGGTATTGTCCACATCATCTCCAGATTAATTTCCAGGTATCACTGCATCCGAGACAAAAGCAGGACTCATCGCTGAAGAGGACAGCCTCCTTTGCCATCTTGCTGTGCACCATGATAGCCTTAGAGAGAGGTGGCGTGAGGTCAGTGGAACTGGACGTCTGGCTCGCAGTCCGATGTCATTTAAATGCCTTATGATGGTTTGTGCAGACACTATTTGCCGCCCCAGGCTTGGGATGAGACGTTCAATTCAATTTGCATTACAGAATGGATTACTACACGCTATTCTTCTAATTAGACCATCCATCTGTGCAGGGCTTCTCCTCTGTGCACCTCTTGCTGTCATTCCAGTTTGTTGCTGTTCTCCCAACTACCAGGACACGCAACATTGAACAGTGCTGACATCTTGGCCTAGGTGTGTATCAATTTGCCCGAGTGATAAACCAAGGTCTCTGAGTTAAGCGATTCTGTCCCTCTCAGTTTGCAAAAAGTGTCGATAACTGAAGGCATCACAACAAACAGAAGGCATCACACAACTGTCCCGCTTGACTTGATCTGAATTTTGAGGTTTTATTTGCCTAAAAATACCGTATTTTCCGGCGTATAAGACGACTTTTTAACACCTGAAAATCTTCTTAAAAGTCGGGGGTCGTCTTATAAGCCGGGTGTAAGGCAGCACAGGGAGAGGGAAGCAGTCCCTCCCTCCCCCTGTGCTGCTGCTGCCCCAATGAGGAGAGAGGGGCAGAGGAGGAGGGGCGGGCGCACCGTGCTCCAATGAGAACGAACGTTTAATACATTGCTGGCACCCGGGCACCTCACGTCTGTGCGGCGCATTGCTTAAGCATAAGCAATGCGCCGCACAGACATGTGAGTTACCGGAAGAGGGAGAGCCCGGCGGCCACAGCACATACAGTAAGAGACCGGCCGGCCCTATCTGGTGCTTTTTGACAGGGACCGGTCGGCAGATTTGCAGGGAAATGTTGATGGGAGCGCAGGAGCAGGCAGATGAGGGGCGGAGCAGGCTGGGGAGCTGATGAGAGGCTGGTGGGGCTGATGAGAGGCTGGTGGGGCTGATGAGAGGCTGGGTTAGTCTTATACAGCGAGTATAGCCCAAACCCTATATTTTAACTGGAAAAGTTGGGTGGTCATCTTATATGCCGGCAAATACGGTAACTGCTTTCAGTCTAGTTTTTATGCCCCTTCCACAAGCCACATATTCAAGCTAGGTGTTGATCTGTAGATCTTAGCGGCACCTGTTAATCTTATGGCTTGTTCTTCTTGGTGTTGCAATTTCAATGTTGATAAGTGTTTATTTGCTAAGTAACTCAAAGTCAATTTATACAGCGAATAAAATTCTTGTTTGCAAAGTGCTATTATACTGTATGTGCTTTTCGTTTTTGCAGTTTCATCCAGTTTCCATGCAGTTTCGTTTTACAGGACACGCTGACTAACTTTGTCCTTTGTTTTTGTAGTATGAATCTGGAGGTGTGCCTGCACCGAACATGGTTGTGCACAACCCTATCTTTTCCAAAGGTTGTTTGGAAAAGATAGGTTCTCCGAATTCGCTAAATTTATTTTTGGCCAGTTGGTTGACACAGAGAGAGAGATATCATACAGAGCAGGTTCCCATCCAGAAAGAGGTCACCTAACCATGGTGGATGGATACAAATAATTTAGCTTAAAATTAATTTGCTAAGTACCAAATATTCTTTTAATATTGTGAATATAGCATTAGTTTATATGTTCTATGCAAAGTGCTGCAGCATTCTGTTTGCTTCAACCTTTTAACCACTTCAGCCCCCCTAGCTTAAACACCCTTAAAGACCAGGCCACTTTTTACAATTCCGCACTACACTACTTTACCCGTTTATTGCTCCGTCATGCAACTTACCACCCAAATGAATTTTACCTCCTTTTCTTCTCACTAATAGAGCTTTCATTTGGTGCTATTTCATTGCTGCTGACAATTTTACTTTTTTTGCTATTAATCAAAAATTACCGAAATTTTTACAAAAAAATGACATTTTTCACTTTCTGTTGTAAAATTTTTTAAAAAAAACTACATTTCTATATAAATTTTTCTCTAAATTTATTGTTCTACATGTCTTTGATAAAAAAAAGTCCAATAAGTGTATATTTATTGGTTTGGGTAAAAGTTATAGCGTTTACAAACTATGGTGCAAAAAGTGAATTTCGGCATTTTGAAGCAGCTCTGACTTTCTGAGCACCTGTCATGTTTCTTCAGGTGCTAGAATGTCAGGATGGTATAAATACCCCCAAATCACACCATTTTAGAAAGAAGACACCCCAAAGTATTCGCTGGGGGCATGGTGAGTTCATGTATCATTTCATTTTTTCACAAGTTAGCGGAAAATGACACTTTCTGAGAAAAAAATAAATAAAAAGTTTCAATTTCTGCTAACTTCTGGCAAAAAAAAGAAATCTCAGACGGACTCACTATGCCCCTCAGTGAATACCTCAGGGTGTTTACTTTCGAAAGGGGTCATTTGTGGGGTGTGTTTACTGTTCTGGCATTTTAGGCGGGGCTAAATTGTGAGCCGCCATGTAAAATCTAAAGGTACTCGTTGGAATTTGGGCCCTTTGCACTCAGGCTGCAAAAAGTGTCACACATGTGGTATCGCCGTACTCAGGAGAAGTAGGGCAATGTGTTTTGGGGTGTATTTTTACATATACCCATGTTGGGTGAGAGAAATATCTCTGTAAACTGACAACTTTGTATAAAATTTTTAAAAGTTGTCGTTTACAGAGATATTTTCACACACAGTATAGGTAAATATAAGAATACACCCCAAAACACATTGCCCTACTCTCTGAGTCGGCGATACTACATGTGTGCCACTTGCAGCCTGGTGCAAAAGGCCCTAAACCAATGAGTACCTTTAGGATTTCTGAGCCATTTTTACGCATTTGGATTCCAGACTTCTTCTCACGCTTTAGGGGCCCCTAAAATGCCAGGACAGTATAAATACCCCACATGTGACCCCATTTTGGAAAGAAGACACCCCAAGGTATTCTGTGAGGGGTATGGGAGTTCATGTAAAATTTTATTTTTGTCACAAGTTAGTGGAATATGAGACTTTGTAAAAAACAAAAAAAAAAAAAAAATAAACTATTTCCGCTGACTTGTGGCAAAAATAAAAATTCTGTGGACTCACCATGCCCCTCACGGAATACCTTGGGGTGTCTTCTTTCCAAAATGGGGTCACATGTGGGGTATTTATACTCACCTGGCATTTTAGGGGCCCCTAAAGTGTGAGAATCCAAATGCATAAAAATGCCCTGTGAAATCCTAAAGGTACTCATTGGTTTTAGGGCCCCTTTGCGCATCTTGGCTGCAAAAAGTGTCACTCATGTGGTATCGCCGTACTCCGGAGAAGTAGGGCAATGTGTTTTAGGGTGTATTTTACATATACCCATGCTGCGTGTGAGAAATATCGCTGTAAGCGACCACTTTTTACATTTTTTATTCAAAGTTGTCAATTTACAGAGATATTTCTCTCACCCAGTATGGGTATATGTAAAATACACCCTAAACACATTGCCCTACTTCTCCTGAGTACGGCGATACCACATGTGTGACACTTTTGCAGCCAAGATGCGCAAAGGCCTAATTCCAATGAGTACCTTTAGGAGGAGCATTTTTACGCATTTTCTTCTCACGCTTTAGGGCCCCTAAAATGCCAGGGCAGTATAAATACCCACATGTGACCCCATTTTGAAAGAAGACACCCCAAGGTATTCCATGAGGGGCATGGCGAGTTCATAGAATATTTTTTTTTGGCACAAGTTAGTGGAAATTGATTTTTATTGTTTTTCTCACAAAGTCTCCCTTTCCGCTAACTTTTGACAAAAGTTTAATTTTTCATGAACTCATTATGCACCTCAGCGAATACCTTGGGGTGTCTTCTTTCCAAAATGGGGTCACATGTGGGGTATTTATACTGCCCTGGCATTTTAGGGGCCCTAAAGCGTGAGAAGAAAAATGCGTAAAATACCCTCCTAAAGGTACTCGTTGGAATTTGGGCCCTTTGCGCATCTTGGCTGCAAAAAGTGTCACTCATGTGGTATCGCCGTACTCAGGAGAAGTATGGCGATGTGTTTGGGGTGTATTTTTACATATACCCATGCTGGGTGAGAGAAATATCTCTGTATATTGACAACTTTGAATAAAAAATGTAAAAAGTTGTCGTTTACAGCGATATTTCTCACACCCAGCATGGGTATATGTAAAAATACACCCCAAACACATCGCCCTACTTCTCCTGAGTACGGCGATACCACATGAGTGACACTTTTGCAGCCAAGATACGCAAAGGGCCCAAATCCAACGAGTACCTTTAGATTTTACAGGCCATTTTTACGCATTTGGATTCTCACGCTTTAGGACTCCTAAAATGCCAGGACAGTATAAATACCCACAAGTGACCCCATTGTGGAAGAAGACACCCCAAGGTATTCCGTGAGGGGCATGGCGAGTTCACAGAAAAAAAATTTGGCACAAGTTAGCGGAAATTGTTTTTTTTTTTTTACAGTCTCATATTCCACTAACTTGTGACAAAAATAAAATTTTGCATGAACTCACCATACCCCTCACGGAATACCTTGGGGTGTCTTCTTTCTAAAATGGGGTCACATGTGGGGTTTTTGTACTGCTCTGGCATTTGAGGGTCTCCGTAATCATTACACGTATGGCCAGCATTAGGAGTTTCTGCGATTCTCCTTATATTGAGCATACGGGTAATGAGATTTTTTTCCGTTCAGCCTCTGCGCTGAAAAAAAAAAAATGAACGGCACAGATTTCTTCATTCGCATCGATCAATGTGGATGAATAAATCTCTGCCAAAATCAGTGACTGCGGTGCGGTGGGCTGGGCGCTAGCTACCTAACAAGTAGCTAACTAACTGGTGGTGATAGGTGACCCTTATGCCCCATTCACACGTCCGCAATTCTGTTTGCGGAACGGAATTGCGGACCCATTCATTTCTATGGGGACAGACTTTGTCCCGCTCGGATCCGGAATTACGGATCCGCGCTTCGGGTCTGCACTTCCATTCCGCAAAAATATAGAACATGTCCTATTCTTGTCCGCAATTGCGGACAAGAAAAAGCATTTTCTATATAGTTCTGGCAATGTGCGGATCTGCAAAATGCGGAAGCACATTGCCGGTGTCCGTGTTTTGAGGATCTCGCGGATCGAATCCGCGGATCGGATTCGTGAATCCACGGATCCGTGAATCCACGGATCCGCAAAACACATATGGACGTCTGAATGGAGCCTTACAAGGGGTGTGATCAATGACAGGGGGTGATCAGGGGGTCTAGATGGGGTGATCAAGGGGTTAATAGGTGAGGGGGTGGGGGGTTAGTGTAGTGTTTGGTGCAACTTTACTGTGTTACCTGGTCCTCTGGTGGTCGATTCCAGAAAATGGGACCACCAGAGGACCAGGTAGCAGCTATATCAGATGCTGTTCATAAAACAGCGTCTGATATAGCTGTTTGATGCGATTCGCATCTACAGCCTGCCAGCGATTGATCATCGCTGGCAGGCTGTAGTACAACTCTTCAGACGCCAGACGCTGTGAACGCGCGCGCGCGTTCACAGGAAGTCTCGCGTCTCGCGAGATGACGCCCCGGCGCGTCCGATCAGAAGAACAGGACCGCCCGCAGGACGCAATCCTGCGTACGGCGGTCCTGAAGCGGTTAAACAAGCCTTGAGACATAACTCAGGACTATAGGTAAGCCAGTGCTTCATTTGCCGACAGCTGTTATAAGATGATTGTTGGGAATCTGGGGGGTACTATTTCTCCTTGTGGACTGCTTTAGTTGGTATAATGGGTTTTATAGACAAAGCAATGCACCTCTGGGAAAAAAGATATGCAAATTAGCTCTCTTCCCAAATAAATGACAAGTGAGGCCCCAGTTGGAAGGTAGCCATTATATAAATCAAGATTTAAGCTTTGAGACATAATTTAGGATTATATCCAGGCCAGTTCCTCATCTGCAGACAGCTGTTTTGAGGTGACTGGCCTCATAAGTACCGGGAGGAGAAAACTGGCTTAGCTAGGTGAGAGGTCTTTGTCGGGGATCTGGGAAGTACTATTTTGTGTGACATTGCTCGCTTCTGGCAACTCAAACCAGTCCCATATAGTCATCCATATGCACCCCACCCTGTCATATGTTCTAACTCTACTGTGTAAGCTAAAACATGGACTAAAATGTATTTACACTTCCTTGAAATGCAGGAAAACTTCAACAGCAAATGATCTGGTCAAATTTGCACTGGAGGCTCTTTAAAGAGGACCTTTCACTGGTCCACAGCTTATCAATTAAAGCTATTTACATTGAGAGCGGCACCCAGGGATGTCCCTGCACTTACTTGTATCCCTGGGTGCCGCTCCGTTCGTCCTCTGTAGCCCCCGGTACCGGCGCTCCTGCTGCTGTAATTTTGCCTGGGGCAGAGACTTCTTCTTCTGCCCTGGGCGTCTCCTTCTCCCAGGGCTGGAGGGCTGGCCAATCGCAGCGCTCAGCTCATATCCTGAATATGAGCTGAGCGCTGCGACACAGTGCTCCAGCCCTGGGAGAAGGAGACGCCCAGGGCAGAAGAAGAAGTCTCCGCCCCAGGCAAAATTAGAGCATCAGGAGCGCCGGTACCGAGGGCTACAGAGGACGAACGGAGCGGCACCCAGGGATACAAGTAAGTGCAGGGACATCCCTGGGTGCCGCTCTCAATGTACATAGCTTTAACAGATAAGCTGTGGACCAGTGAAAGGTCCTCTTTAATTCTGGGCGTGAAATGACAAAGGACACTACAACAAGTCAATTGGGTGCGTTGGGACAGTGGTTAGCACTGTTGCCTTGCTGCGCTCGGGTCTGACCAAGGACAACATCTGCCTGGAGTTTATATGTTCTCCCCGTGTCTGCGTGGGTTTCCTCTCAAAGACATACTAATAGGGAACTTAGATTGTGAGCCCCATTGGAGACAGCAAGTGATGATAATGTCTGTAAAGCGCTGCGGAATATGTCAGCCACTGTGTTGTGGCTTTCATTATAAACTGAATCCACAATGCATATGTGAAAAAATACTTTTACTATAACATAATAATGCATTAGTGGTAGATAACTGGTGTCAAATATTTAAAGGCTTTGTACACCTTTGGAGGCAATTTTTGTTTATGATTGCATTTTACTCATTTTTGGCTAAAAATCCTAATTTCAATTGGCCTTTATTAAAAATATTAAGCCATTCTGTCACAAAGGGTTAACTATTTCTCTAACTGTATGACTGGTAAAGTCCAATTGAAAAAAATGATTTTTAGCTTAAAATAAGTAAAATGCATTAAAAAAAAAATGCCCCCAAAGGCGTCCATAGCCTTCAAGGTGACTGGTTTGAACCTCCCAAGCACTTCATTTTCAAAGTAGGCTGCCTGTATGCTGCAGGCAATACCTGTCATGTATCAGCGTACAATTCGGTTACACTGCAGGATATTTGGATTCACACTCCAAACCGGAGCTAAATTTTAACTATTAATCCTTTGGCTATATTATGGATCCATGTGGGAGCGTGCCACATACTGGCAAAAAATTGTAAATGTGGCAAGCATGTGATGACTTCAATTATGGCCCACCTGCTCCTTCAAGCAATCGTTCTACACACGTAAGGAGAACTTCCATGTATAGACGGACAAAATGGTCATGTGGGTAAATCATGTGAGCACCACTTCTATTATCCAGTAGCAGCTACTTATACACGAGTCGAGTCACATTATTATAACCAACAGCTAATGTCCAGAGTATCCATCGCGTGCAGCACAGACAGCGGACTGGGAGTAACTCAATAAGGTCCTGGTAGGTTGTCACAGGTATCTGGAGCCATTGCACTGACTGCAGGTGACTGCAGCATTGGTCTGCCCTTGCCCACCTTCGTAGCCGGCGTTCACCTCCACATCAATGGCTCGTGGTTCTCCCCAGTTTCCATGTAGCTCATTCACAATGGCGCCATTTGTCCATTCAGGATACACTTTCACCAGAACAGTTCACAAACTGCACAGTTTCAGAAATACCGCCTCTAGAGATGAGCGAATCGACTTCGGATGAAACATCCAAAGTCGATTCGCATAAAACTTTGTTTGAATATTATACGGAGCGAGCGCTCCGTACAGTATTAGAATGTATTGGTACCACTTGGAACCAAACCCAAGTTTGGGAAAAGGTTTTTAACAGTAGAAATTAATTTTTGACGTTATTATCCGAATTCTCACGAGACTTCACAAAGTAATAACTTCGGCTCATCTGAGCCAATACATTCTAATATTGTACGCAGCGCTCGCTCCGTGCAGTATTCAAATGAGGTTTTATGCAAATCGACTTCGGATTGTTTTATCCGAAGTCGATTCGCTCATCCCTAACCGCCACCCTTGGCCAGAAACCTAATATTTATCCCTTTTTGCAACTCTGAAAAATCCCCCATTTGACCCATGACAGCAGCGAGGAATGTGTGTGCAGACAGCATATCGCACACCTTATATACCCACCGAGCCAGCTCACCACACGTGACTCATGAGCGACGCACTGCCGACGTCGAAAGTAGGAAGTGGTCAGAATATTGCGCCTTAACCGTGTATATGGCCCCCGCTCGTCAGCGCTGTTTGCAAATCAGTAAAGCTAGGCTGCATATAATATATATCAAATATTGTATTAGTAAGTGACTTAATGTATAACTGACACATGGGCGCAATTTATTAAAAAAGAGCCAACCCCTGTAAGACATCAATGTTACTTACAGCTTCAGTGTATGCATCACTGTTCTGTTCTTCATGAGCTATAAGCAATTTCTGCAGGAGAAAACATGGCGACATGTAAGCACACAGGACACTGACAGATTTACTAAGAGTGGCGTTTCATATGCTAGTCCTCGTAAAACATGCTCTGGAGTAAGATGCGCCAACTTTATCAAGAGGCACATAGTTGGCGCATGTTCTGGCTGGCTGTGTGCCAGAGGCTAAAATTTACCACCAAATAAAAAATAACCTCTTGGGTCTGGCTCACTAGTTTTCGGCGTGGGCAGCAGATGCCTCACTTTGCAGATTTTACTCAATTTTGCAGATTTCTGTTGCAATTTTAAACCACAATGGATTTAGTCTACAACTGATAATGGATACCTGTCACATTATGCTGTATACATTATCCAGTGCACAAAACGTAATAACAGCCGTGCTTCAGACTGATAAATGAGGCCGGTCTGCGTGATTATGGCAAAACTGAATTCATGTTTTATTATAATTTACTACTACTAAAAATACCTGTTTATTCTTCTCCAGTGGATCTGTGTGAAGGCTTGTTTTTACCTGAGTTAGTTTCTCAATGATTGTCAAAAGATCTGTAATTACTTTATAATAACAGCTTTTTATTAATGTCCTCTGTCCCTTTCCACTGCTCCCTTAAAAGACCGTTGCTAGGGCTTGTCTGTCTTCCTTTTAGTGTAAACAGAAGACGGAGGGGCGGTCCTTCACACTGCATGGCTGCATTAGGCTTCAGAGTGAGGAGGCGTGTCTCTCAGTAATCCAATCTGATTGGCTGGCAGGAAGCTGCTGGCTACAGCAAGTGTGTGTGTGAAGTGAGGGAAAGCAGTTTTGGCCTCAGAGAACTGGCAGAGGAGCCATCTTGAGAAGATCCCCATAATGTAGGGTTCAAAACAGCCGTAACTAAGGGAAAAGCTCAAGGAAAACAGTGGTATGTGAAGAAACTAAAGATTGCTTTATGTATAATGCTGCTGCAGCAGTAACATGTGCTAAAATTAATTTTCTGATGAAAACATGACAGTTACCCATTAACAACTAATCAAATACATGTATACTCATTGGTCGCTAAGAGGTTAAATCCAAATCACATGTGCTGACCCACTCCTATCCTACTATCACATCCCCACCACCCTGATGACTTCTGCGCACACTGACCTTTATTAGCTGACATTCCCTTGAATCCGAAAAGGCGGGGAACATTTCTTCATATTTCTCCACCGCAAGCTGAAAAACAACACGAGACAAGTCACAACCCAGTGCAAGCAATCTCATGTGTGCCCCCCGTCTACATGTGACGAGGGCAGGGTCCAGATGGTTTCATAATATGTACTTATGACATAGCGCACAGGTCAGCAACCTGCCACACTCCAGCTGTGGTGAAACTGCAACTCTCAGCATCCTCCATTCATTTCTTTGGGAATTTCAAGAACCATCCAGGCAGTGTGCATGCTGGGAGTCGTAGTTCAACCACAGATGTAGCACCGGTGGTTTCTGATCCCTGACAGAGTATTAATGAGGAACAAATAAAGTTCTCTTTAGAGAAGACTGGACGTTCACGTCAAATTGTATACTGCATGGTCACGATCGCAATGGCATACCGCTTCTACAGTGGCGCTACCGTAGAGCACTGCCACTTTAGTGCGCATGGCGTTATTCCTGCCACAGTGTGTCCATATGTCCGACATGGCAGTACCTTTAAATATACAGTACTAACCATAACTGGCCGCCATATTTAAAATTCAGCTGCACGGCGCCCATTCAGCGCATAGCTGTGCGCATGTAATGGGGTGTACTCCCCATTACATGCGCACAGCTATGCGCTGAATGGGCGCCGTGCAGCTGAATTTTAAATATGGCGGCCAGTTATGGTTAGTACTGTATATTTAAAGGTACTGCCATGTCGGACATATGGACACACTGTGGCAGGAATAACGCCATGCGCACTAAAGTGGCAGTGCTCTACGGTAGCGCCACTGTACAAGCGGTATGCCATTTTCGAGCACTAATATTTGGAACAATTTGGGGTGTATGGGACCTAAGCAGATCCATAGTTCTGCAGGACTCGGGTCAATCAATATGACTGCAACATGCCGCTTAGTGTGCCACCTATGGGACTCCAGCAATTCCTGAAAAGCAGGCAATGCCACACATTATTGGATGATAATTGGGAATCTATGAAATGCTATGATGCTGATAATTCTCTGGACTGATCTCCTCATTGAATACACAACGCTCACCTTTGCATTCAGCTCATCTACAATGAAATGGCACAGGGCGGCTTTGAAGAAATATTCTTTTGCACTATACTTCAGCAGAGGATTATCCATGGTGCTCGTGCCGACCTGAGAAACATTACAATTTGGATATGAGAACAAAATACAATAAAATGAAACGCTAGCAGGCAGGCTCCTCGGTCCGCAGGCATTACTGAATCCATAAGGGAATATACGATATTTAGGGACAGGTTCATAGTGAAGATATGGGCCTGTGACTAGATAATTATGCTGGATTGCAATTCAAAGCAATATTTCAATTTCTAATCCCAGCCAGGCACCTCATGGATTTATGGTGCAGTGCGTTTGGTTAATACAAGGACTGTTAAACACAAATACAATAGCCCCATCTGAGCGCGGCATTACTCTTCTGGCACAGCGGTGTGATTGTGCGTACTGGTCACATACACCACCTGTTGTACTCTGTGCAAACTCCAGAGCGCCCCCCTCCACTTCGTTGCAGCAATGTTTTGGCCGCGTGGGGCCTTTTTCAGAGTTGCTTTTAAAATGACTTAAAGATAACGGTTTTATTGGATCTCGGGTGCCTTGAGTTTTGCATTATGGTGGTGTAATTGGCGACGAAAGCCCAAGCGCAGTTCTTGCCGCAGATTGAGCTGCACATCTACACATTCTATTGAAATCAGTGAAACATATAGTTAAAGCACCCCCTCATACTTGGGATCAGTCATGTTCAACTGCTTGTGACTAGGGATGAGTGAACTCAAACTTTACTGGTTCGGGTTCGGTGTTCGGAATCCAGTTATGGATTACGTTGTGACGGAATATAACGGAGTGCAAAACAGAAGCCTTTAAGAGGCATTCCGTTTTGATCCATCATAATAGAAGTCTATGGCCAAGCATAACGAGTCCGTCTGGTTTCTATTACGCAGGACGATAACCAAAGTCCTGCATAACGGAAACCGGATCTGTTATGCTTGGACATAGACTTCTATTATGATGGATCAAAACGGAATGCCTCTTAAAGCAGGGATGCCCATCCTGCGGCCCTCCAGCTGTTGCAAAACTACAGCTCCCAGCATACTTGGACAGCCTACAACTATCAGCCTACAGCAGGGCATGGTGGGAGTTGTAGTCTTACAACAGCTGGAGGGCCGCAGGTTGAGCATCCCTGTCTTAAAGGCTTCTGTTTTGCATTCAGTCATAGAATTCCGTTATAACAGAATCCTTAACTGGATTCCTCCACTGCCCGAACGCTGAACCCAAAGCTGTAAAGTTCGGGATCGCTCATCCTTACTTGTGACATCACTACTTCTATGAATGGTTGACTGCATATAATATGTCAGGCTGGTGGCGTTGTAAGCAATAAACCCCTTACAACTGCAGATGTAGCACGTGTTAACACTTTGACACTTAAAGGGCATGTGCCATCAGAACTTTGTTTAAATCACATTTTATGTTAAACATATTTTTAAAGAATGTTTGATGATGTTATTTTTTATTTTCCATGTCAAAAACGATAATATCCTGCAGTTTTCTCACTGGTCGCTAAACCTAATAATAGGCGCCGTTTCTTGGTCTGTAGAGATCACTTTACTATAAATACCTGCTTAGATGTTAGGGCTGTTTCACACGAGTGGATCCCGTGCGTGGAATCCGCTGCGTGAAAGAGAGCCAAGCCCCGTTCCAGACAGCAGAGACACGGAGCATTAACATGATTGATAATGCGCAGTGCCTCTCTGTGACCTTTTTACTACAAAATCACGGTGACAACTTTATCTCACTGCGATTTTGTAGTAAAAAGATCACAGAGAGGCACAGAGCATCATCAATCATGTTAATGCTCCGTGTCTCTGCTGTCCAGAACGGGGCTTGGCTCTCTTTCATGCAGTGGATTCCACGCACGGCTTCTGCTCGTGTGAAAGAGCCCTTATTCTAATCCTGCCTGTAATGATATCACGTCTGTGTTCAGATAAAACAGGATCTACCATTCACAATAGGTGATATTACAGTTTATCTGTTCTTTCCTTGTACAATGACCTGCACAGGTCACAGAGCATGCCCAGAAAACTCGCCCATAAACGTCATTAGGGTCCCCTCCTGTCCACTGTCTCTATGTCCCTTGTGGCTGCCATAAAGCATTTCTCTTAATACTTTCTGAATGCTGTTAAGAACAGCTCAGGTAAGATGGCCGCCGCCATAATCATGTTCAGTAAATAGAAGAAAAAATTCTGCAATCAGAAAGTAAAAGTGCTGCCGACTGGTTTTAACTGGCAGATAGAATTTTGGGCGACACATTCCCTTTAACACAACAAAAGCAATTGAAAAGGTCAAGCTAAAAGTTTGCTGCAACTGTGCATTCTGCATGTCAAGTTAACATTCCTTCAAAAGAAACCTGAAAAGCCACCTCTATAGACAAGCCTACAACCAGTGACCCCGCTGCCTCTATACCGCCATGACCAGCTTCACCCTCACCTACTGTGTCCTTCTCCCATACCGTGTGGATTGTAAGCCCTCACGGACAGGGCCCCCTCTCCTTCTGTACCAGTCTGTAACCCGTTTTGTTCATGCTTAGTGCAACTGTCTGTATTATGTATGTGCACCGCTTATCATATGTACAGCGCTATTAAATGAATGGCGCTTTAATAATAAATAATAATAATACCATTTGCTATGTCTGTACATCTAACGTTCAAAGAGTTTTTCCGAGACTTTTCTACTGATGGATCAGTATCTGATCAGTGGTGGTCCGACACCCAGGACCCCACAGGTCAGCTGTTTGAGAAGGCAGCAGTGCTTGCAATAGCGCAGCGGCCTTCTCTCAGCGCACCAAGCACGGCGCTGTCCACTCGATAGCGAGCTGTGCTTGGTATCACCGCTCAGCCCCGTTCACTCAGAAAAGCCCTTTAATGACAGACCAGTACAAACCTGTTCATAGATTTCTATTGCTTTTTGATACTGTTCCAGCTGAGCAGCGTACGCGGCCACTTTTAGCAAACACTTGTTTGCAGAGCTGAAATGAGAAAAAAATACTGAAAGATTAACCTTTCAAGAGTTGTACGTTTTTATTAATATTTTCTACATTATTATTATTATTTTTTATACAATTAATCTCTTTAAACCTGGTAGTAACAATACAAAGCAAGAATAACACAGCAAACCCCGCCATGACATGTACCTGTTGGACTCTTCCCCTTTATAGTAATCTGCTGACTGCTCATAATGTGCAACAGCCTGTACAAAGAGGACAAAACATAATGTAAGAATCACAATGCCATGACTCAACTCGCTATTACATCAAAATTTATAAAATGGGGTCTCTAATTCGTGACGATCATTTTATAGATAATACGTATAGTCTCGCATCCGCGTGAGTTCCCGTTAGAGCTGGAAAACAGCCCCATGTGATGGTACTTTTCACTGACAGCGCTAACCTGGGTCTGCTAAGACTCGGCAGTTATGATCAGCAGTCCAATAGCAGCATACTAGTCCATTGGTTTTGCCTGGAGAGATGTCATCAAGAGAAGCATCTTCTAAATTTACCACCAGGGGGCAGTGTTACACCAGGAAATGTGGATTCCCATATGAAAACACTATCCATAGCAGATCAGCTGCTCTAGTCATCATCCACAACAGTAAATGGCCGCTTCAGTGATGCCGACGCCACCTTTCTACACAATGGTCACAGTATATTCTTACCTTTTCAATATCTACAAGTTCAGTTTCATAAATTTCAGCAATTGTAATGTGATGCTTGGCAGCAATTGTAAACCTTCCCTGCATAGGAGAAGCAGATAATTATTGCTATAATAACATGCAGCACGGACATAGTACAAATACATCTACAGACTATGTAAGACTATGCCCCATACGTAAAAGTGACACCATACAACATACATAAGATTCACACAATTTCATTTAATTCAATAGAGCATGGTGTAACTAGCAACTTTCTAAATCATTTCATTTAACCCCTTCCTGATGGAGCGTTTTTGCAGCACAAGTTGTACTTTCTAATGGCACAATGTAATACTGCAAAGCATGTAGTGGGGAAAAAATTCCAAATGGGATGCAACTCACAAAAACGCAATTTGTTTTTACGGCGTTCTCCAGGTCAGTATGATTACGGAGATACCATATTTGCATGTTTTTTTTTGTCTTAATTCTGGGGGTGGGGGGGTGTGGGGGCATTTGAAAATTAAAAAAAAAAAAAATATTTCATCACCATATTCTGACCCCCATAACTTTTGTCTACGGAGCAGTAAGGGATCATTTTTTGCTCATTTATTGCTACCATTTTCAGGTGTGTAAGACTTTTTGAGCACTTTTTATTAAATTTTTTGTGGGAAGTGATGCACCATATGGGATAAATATTTTTAGATTTTAATAATACAGGCTTTTTTGCATGCGGCAATGCCTATGCCTATTACACAGTTTGTATAGAGCGGGCATGCTCAACCTGCGGCCCTCCAGCTGTTGCAAAACTACAACTCCCATCATTCCCGGACAGCCTACAGCTATCATCCTACAGAAGGGCATGGTGGGAGTTGTAGTTTTACAACAGCTGGAGGGCCGCAGGTTGAGCATCCCTGGTATAGAGTAATGGAATTTTATCCATTACCTTATACATAGATCACTATATTACAATTCAGTGCCTGCTGGCCTCAAGTGTAATATACAAGTAATGAGGCCAGAAGCCTAGTACAGTCTCTAGCTCATTACCTTCATGGAACGCCTTCCCGATCTCCGCCCGGAGGAGGGGTTCCTGCCTGGCAAGCGTGTGCTTCTGGGTTTTAGGCATCTCACATGCCATGATCACATTTGACCACAGCATCAGAGGGGTTAAATGTCAATGATCAGCATTATCGCCGATCACAGATATTAGACCCGGGTGTATGCCTTGTGAAACAGCAATCACCTGGTTTCTATTGCACTCGCTCCAGAGCGTGCACGCTAAGGTATGCCCCCACTGTCTGATAGGTGCGGGACCCAGAGCTACACCAAGAGCAGAGCGGAAAAAGGTGGTGGGGGGCGCACTGCACATGTACAGCCGCCCTCCATTCATTTCCATTGGGCCGCTGAAAATGTCCGCGCTCTGGCTCAGCTATTTCCGTCGGCCCATAAAAATTAATGGGAGTGGTGGCCGTGCACACGCGGTGCGCTCCCATTCACTTGTATAGGGAGAGCGTTTGACGGTGGCTGGAACCCAGGAAATACGGAGTCCTCCAACCACCACTCTCCCCTCTCCGTTCTCGGCATAGGTGCGGGTCCCAGAGGTGGGACCTGCACCTATCAGACAATGGGGGCATATCCTAGCAATATACCCCCATTGTCTGTGATGGGAATACGCCTTTAAAGACCCGACATCCACCGTACCATTATGGCAGATTTTAGAAAGGGGTTAAAGTATCTGCCAGCATCCACGTGAAAAAAGCCGTAAAGGCATGGCCACTAGGGGTCTCACTTTTACCTATCTTGCAATCCACTGACTGTTGTCAGGCAGGAGCTGTCCCTAGTAACAGAGAGACAGAAGACGGCTCCCAGGAAATGGGGGCGTGTCAGAGCTATCTGCGATCCAGAGTCGGATAAAAGAACTTTCTACGCTGGTTTTGAAGATTACAGGAGCCTCCATATGGCTGTGGAAGACCGCAAGACCTTAATACTGACCCCCACCGATCAGCTATTTGAGAAGGCGCTGGCAGTAGTGATGTGGCCTTCTCTCTGTAAACCAAGCACACCGCCGTACATTGTATAGCAGCCGTACTTGTATATCGGCTGCATTCACTTCTATGGGACACAGCTGCGCCCAGGCCATGTGACCGATGAACGTGTCATCACACGGCCTAGGAAAAGCTGGAGAAGGCCGCAGCGCCACTGCCTTTTCAAACAGCTGATGGGTAGGGGACCCGAGTGTCGGACCCCAACGATCGGATAATGATGACCTATGCAGAGGATGGGTCATCAGTATTCAAGTCCTGGAAAACCCCTTTAAGGAAGGCGAAAATAGCATGTTACGCAGCAGTATTAGGACTTTATTTTGTCTCTTCTGAACACACAGGGTATGCACACCCCCAAAAACCTCATGAGAACTGGATTTTAAAGAGCAAGTCCTCGTGTGCTGCTATAAACCAAACCAGTTCTAAGGATCAATTATACCAATTAAAAAAGAACTTCAATGACACATTAGTGCCCCTGTTGCTTTAGCTCCAGCTATAAATAAAGGTGACAATATTATAATTGCCGCTATCCTTTTAGACAGAGAAGACGCCATATGTAGTGCTGCAGTGCGTCCTACTTTGTTTCAGCGCATATATAATGTATGAAATGTGCTACTTTCTCTAGAGCGTCCCTTTGAGTAACACTGCAATGAACCGTGTATGTGAAGACATTTCATGTAAAACACAAAACCTGAAGACACACATAAACCAAAAAGCAAAGTAAAAACCACGGATCATGCAAATCAAACGTGATCTACAGAAAATACCCTTAAATACGCAGGCACCACAGAATCAGAGCATGTCACAGTCCCTTATATAAAGGACGGTTTTAGATGTGGTACAGCTGCATGCATTGGTAACATCTGGATTAAAGAGGTAACACCCGGACCATTGTGACGGCAGCGGGTCCGTTTCTTGCAACCGTAATACAAACGTTAAAATGCAGTGTGTATGCGGTGATATGTTCCTCCATGTTTATATGAGCAGTGGGAGATCTGTACAATGGGAATCCTTACCATATCTGTGTAAATATCGATGGCTGCATTTAAGCAGTTGATGGCCTCTGATGTTAGCAATTGGGAAAGACAATGAAAAGCAAAGTGACCAAACGATTGCAGTTACTTGAGATAAAGTGGAAAAGTCCAAAAATGAAACAGAGCTGTTATTCAGAATGCACAATAACATAACGGTCAAGAATTTCCCATTTCTGACGAATGATCTTCTACATACAAAGGAATTATTCCCATCCTATAAAGGGATAGCGCCTCACAAGAACACAAGGCATTCAGAAAGTCTTTGGACCACTTTTCCCTGTTTTTCACATTTTGTTATGTTGCAGCCTTGTGCTAAAAACAAAAAAAAAAAAAATCTAGTTTTCCTCCCATCATTCTGTCCTCAATACCCCATATTGAGAAAAAGAGAATTTGAGAAACGTTTGCAAATTTATAAAAAAAAATAAAAAGGAAAATTTTTTTTTTTTGCATGGACATGAACAAATATTCAGACCCATTGCTAAGACACTTTCATCCCCAGAGGGTTTTTCGGTTTTCCACTAGTGGGGTACCACAGGGGTCAGTATTGGGCCATATTCTCTTTAATATATTTATTAATGATCTTGTAGAAGGCTTGCACAGTAAAATATCTATTTTTACAGATGACACTAAACTGTGTACAGTAATGATTTCGGCAGGCACTCTGTTCCAATCACCCCGCACTGTGCGGCGGTGATTGGAAATACTCATGACGTACCGGTACGTCATGGGTCCTTAAGGACTCGGGAATCATGACGTACCGGTACGTCATGCGTCCTTAAGGTGTTCAAGTCCCCGCCAGCATCATACAGTACATGTACGGCGCTGGACGGGAAGGTGGCAATTTAGCTCTGGGGGCCTTCCATTTCTGTTGATCATCTTTGGGATGTTTCAACACTTCAATTGGAGCCCACCTGTGATAAATTCAGTTGATTTACATAGTTTGGAAAGACACAGCCCTGTCTATATAAGATCTCACATCAGAGCACAAACCAAGCCATGAGTAGGAAAGAGATGGCTATAGAGCTCAGAGACAGAGATCAGGAGAGGGGACTTTCAGTGGAGCAGAATTTGGTTATACTCAAGAGCACAGTGGCCTCCATCATTTTTCAATGGAAGAAGTTTGGAACAACCAGGACTCCCTAAAGCTGGCCACCCAACTAAATTAAGTAATCGGGGAGAAAAGGGCCTTGGTAAAAGAAGTTACCAAGAACTCAATGGTCACTCTGGCTGAGGTCCAAAGATTCTTTGTGCAGATGAGGTCAACCATCAATGTTGCACTCCACCAATCTGGGCTTTATGGCAGGGAAACCAGAAACAAGACTTTCTGGTATGATGAAACCAAGATTAAAGTTTCTGGGCTGAATACCTAATCATCATGTCTGGAGGAAACCAGGCACTGCTCATCACCTGCCCAATACATGCCTACAGTGAAGCATGGTGGTGGCAGCAGCATCTGGGAGAGGGAGACTGGTCAGGGTTGAGGGAAAGCTGAATGGGGAAAAGTACAGATATATACTTAATGAAAACCTGATTCAGAGTGCTATGGACCTTGGAAAGTGAACCTTCAGCCCAGTCTAACAAGACAATGACCCAAGAGTCACAGTCAAGACAATACAGAAGTGACTTAGGGACAACTCTCTGAATGTCCTTGAGTGGTTGTCCACCTATGGCCCTCATCCAATGTGATAGACATTGAGAGGTTCTGCAGAGAAGAATAGCAGAAAATCCCCAAATCCAGGTGTGCAAACCTTGTGGCATCATTACAAAGAAGACTGGAGGCTGTAATCACTGCCAACTTCAACTAAATACTCAGTAAAGGGTCTGAATACTTATGTCAATGCAAGATTTTAGTCTTTTTCCCAAAAAAATGGCAAAGGTTTTTAACGTTCTGTTTTCACTTTGCCATTATAGGGGTATTGCGTGAAGAATGATGGGAAAAAACTTGGATTTTTATTTTATTTTAGCACAAGGCAGCAACAAAACAAAATTTGATAAAAGCAAAAGGGTCTAAAGACTTTCTGAACGCATTGTATGCCATCACTTTATGATCCATGGGGTTCAGACCTCTGGGACCCCCATTTATCCTAAGAAAAAAGGGGACGCAGTGCAGGTTTAGTGCCATGTAGAGATGAGCGAACTTCTATTTTTAGTTCGGTGTCGGGTTATCGTAGCATCCTGTTATGGATTCCATAACGGAATTTGGAATCCATAAGGGGCTGCTTCATTGAACCCGAACCTTGGACAACCCTAAGGACCTGGGGTGACGTCACCGTCATGTGATCAGTGCAGGGGGCGTGGCTCAGCACTGGATTGGATAAGAGGTGAAGCAGCCCCTTATGGATTCCAAATTCCGTTATGGAATCCATAACGGGATGCTACGATAACCCGAACCCGAACTTTGGACGTTGAACTAAAAATAGAAGTTCGCTCATCTCTATGTCTTCTTTACTGTTTTTCTCCACACAGAGGCAACTCAACTACCACTGCAGCAAAGCTCTATTCAAGTGATGGGGTGGGCTACAGGAGGTGGCCAGAGCGTAAACGGGAGAAAACTGCGCTTGCGCGGCCACTGCTCCCGTTTATTTCTATGGGGCCGACGGAAATAGCAGAGCAAGCATACGGCTATTTTCTGCGGTCCTATAGAAATTAATGGAGGGCGACTGCGCATGCATATAAAATTACATCCAGAGTTTGGTTGACCGCACTGATCATCACTATACCATATTCTCTTCGGTCATCCCCAAATACCCAGGATAGTCAGCTATGGGGGAGTCATTGGAGAGTGTACTTGAAAGGAAGATCTGCCATGACTCCGTTTTCCTACACTAAGGAAACAGGTATTAAAGGGACCTAAACCTTTACTGAAAGCACAGAAGGCGCAGAAGTGTTGCTCATAGCCCATAGCACTATGCGCCTTTGGCTTGAATCGGGTCTGAAGTGTGTGAATTATGGATCCTATTATATACCTTCTATGGATCTGTACTCCGCATGCTGGAAAAGCAGAGCAGACCCAATGCAAGTAGAAGGTTCAAAGTGCTATGAGCCGTGGTAACATGTCACCCATGTGTGACGTCACTGGGTCAAATGACGCATTTGGGACATGTCACAGCTGCAGCCAGTTATTGACTTCGGAAGTCACATGACTCAAATCAAACCAGATGTTGATGCGGGAAGACCCAGGACCGGCAGGCCCAAGGTGGTGCGATAGAGGGTCTGAAAATAAAGAACACCAAAGGTGAACAACCCCTTTAATGAGTTCCTTGGTGATATACAGGGATGGTTGTAGATTGTTTTACTAACAGCCCAACTGGTAATTTCAGTAAGTGATATCGACCAATGACTGCTGAGATTGCACATAAAGAGGTCAGATTTGATGTAATGCGCCATACAATTAAAGATTCTGTGGGAGAAAAGGAATAAATCTGGACCAGGGATGTGTATAAATTACAAATGGTGCACAGGTAGTTCGGCACTGTTAGGCTAAATGCAGTCGATCAGCATTGCATGCGGATTTTCTGCTTGAATTTGCGTTCAAAAAATCCGCACCGTAGGTCATGAACATTGTAGTCTATGGGAATTTGAAATTCTCATGCACACGATGCAGATTTTTTGTCCCTGCAGATTTTGACCTACGGTGCAGATTTTAAAATCCGCAGCATGTCAATTTATTTTTTTTTTCCTGTCCGGATTTTCTCTATTCACTTCAATGAGGACAGTAAAATCCGCATGCGGATAATCTGCACTGATGCGGATTGACCGCACGAATTTCCCTGCAAAAACCTGCAGATTCCAGTGGGGATTGTCCGCACATAAATCCAGATCGTGTGCATTAACCCTTGAAGATTTTGCAGTGGGCTCAGTTATGCCTCACATTTGAACTCAAATTGTTAACCTCTATAACCAACCAAATTTAGAAGACCTCACATTTCCTAACATATGGGGTCATTTATCAAACTGGTGGAAAGTAGAACTGGCTTAGTTGCCCATAGCAACCAATGAGAAACTAAGCCAGTTCTACTTTACACCCGTTTGATAAATTACCCCAATAGAAATACATTTCTAAGGTTTGACAACACACGCCAGGCGACTTTAGTTTCTTAATCTGTATATCCTAGCTTCATGAATGTCAGTCTAAAGCCTCTTTCAGAAGAGCGTGTCCAGTGCGGAAAACATGCTCCATGTCGGAGCGCGATTTCCCGTTATGGTCACACCTCGTTTCACAGGATCGCAAAGAATTATAATGATTTATAACGCTGTGTGTCTCTACAAGACCTTACTTCTGACAGCATTATGTCAGCATAATTCTATAGAAGCAAGATCATGCAGAGACACACAGCATTATAAGTCACTATAATGCTGTGCTATCCTTTGAAACGAGCAGTGTCCATAACAGAAGATCCCACATGGAACATGTTTTCCACACTGGACACGCTCATCTGAAAAAGCCCTAATTTTTGTCTGTGGGCAATACCCAAATAAGACTACTTTTACACTAGCATTTTTAGCGGATCCGTCATGGATCTGCAAAAACGGATCTGTTACAATAATACAACCGCATGCATCCGTTATGAACGGATCCGGTTGTATTGTGTCTTCTATAGCCATCCGTCTGGAACACCACTGAAAGTCCATGGGGAACGGATCCATTTTCTATTGTGCCAGGTAGTGTCAGAGAAAACGGATCCGTCCCGATTGACTTACATTGTGTGCCAGGACGGATCAGTTTGGCTCCGCTTCGTCAGGCAGACAGCAGAACGCTGCAGGCAGTGTTTCGGTGTCCGCCTCCAGAGCGGAATGGTGACTGAACGGAGGCAAACTGATGCGTTCTGAGCAGATCCTTTTCCATTCAGAATGCATTAGGGCAAAACTGGTCTGTTTTGGACGCTTCTGAGAGCCCATGACGGATCTGAGAAACGGAAAGCCAAAACGCGAGTGTGAAAGTAGTCTAAACAGGCACTGCCCCACAATGATCCCCAAAATCAGAGCCTGGTGGCTGAAAATAAATGCCAGAGCACTTGATGGCTGGGGTCCTTCATTTACGGTATATTGTCTGGAGAACCCAATTGTGCATTTAGTGCTGACTTTTAACAATGGCGTCTTCATGTTGTGTCTTATAGCTTGGGTAACACAGAATTGTAGCAGTAGGTAGATATTTCATGCCAGTTACCTTGAGGATCAGCTTTCTTATAGGCATTCCCGGCATCGACGAAACTTGTGGCGGAGTCATGTTTACTCTGAAGCTGCATGTGTAGTTTGGCCGCTTGGCAGAATGCATTTCCCGCAGCTATAAAACAGTAACAGAGATCACAACAGCTACAAAATAGATCGTATATCTCTCCCACATCTCTCATCAGCACATCAGCAAAGGAGGCCCAACTATGCGTATTGCAAACGGAAACATACAATAATCTTTTAACAGTAAGTACATTGAAAAATTCGGCTGGACATAAAATTTGCAATAGATGCTCCCGCAAAAACGGAACGGATACAGAAGACATACATTTTTTTGCATCCCCATTGACTTGAATTGAGACACGGAACGCGATTTGTGGGCAATAATAGGACATGTTCTATCTTTGAACGGAATGGAAAAACGGAAACCGAATGCAGACGGAGTAAATTCCCTTTTTTTGCTGACCTATTGAAATGAATGGTTCCGTATACGGATGATATACTGAATGCAAAAAACGGCCCGTATACGGAATGCAAAAAACGGAGAAAAAAAAAACGTTCGTGTGCAGGAGGCCTTACCTGGACGAAGTATGCTGACAGTCAGTACTTTAAGGGTAGCTGCACATGCTGCCGAGATTCCACTAAAAATCTGCTTACTTTTAGGCTTTTATGCGCTTTTTGGTGCCAACGTGTTGCGAATTTTTACACAATCTCACCTTTCCATTGAAAAGGGCTAAAACTGCACAAGAAAAACTGAACTGACATGCTACAGATTTCAAAATCCGCACAGCAGGTCATTTTTCTCACCTAAGACAAAAGCAACATTTTGCTAGTGCTCTATTACGCTGCGGTTTTCTGCACGAAAATCCGCATTGTGTGCAGGTAATGTTGGATGAGTGACATGGCCAAAGCCCACAGTGTGCGCCAGCGCAGCGAGGGCGATAAATCTGATAAAGCTTGCTGGCCTGCGCCTCGACGATGACTGGAAGATTTATTTCCTGTTGTAAGTACGAAAGAAGCCTGCCAGTCATCGAAAAGGATGCGGAAGAGGGTGGGGACAACAAGCCTCATCAGACTTATCTGCCTCGTAGCGTTGGCACCATTTCAGTACTATAAAAGAAGTAACTGTCAGCACAGAAGCGACAGACCACTGGAATCTGTGGTTCTTGCACGACACTATGCTACATACGTGCAGGGGTGGGCAACCTGCATTACTCCAGCTGTTGTGAAACTACAACTCCCATTCTCTGCTCTTCTCAGAGCTCTCATAGAAACAAATGAAACGAATTTTAGTTCCACAACAGCTGGAGTGCCGCAGGTTGCCCACCCCTGTGCACGTATGGTCAGTGTAAAAGGTTTATCTATCAGAAGAACGCCCTGCACTTACTGTAGGTAAAGGGATTTTTCCATCTCAGACATTGGGGCATATCCAATATCCCGCATCTATACTTACAACTGAGACGGCAAAGTCCCGGAGGGCGCACTGCGCATGTGCGGCCGCCCTCCATTCATTTTTATGGCACGCTCGGAAGTCCTATTGAAATGAATGGGAGGCGCTCCACGCAAACGCACTAGCCGCTCAGTTCACTTTTAGGGGGCAGACAGAAATAGCGAAGCCAGTGCTGGGCTATTTTCTGCACTCCCAAAAGAATGACTAGAGGGCAGCCGCGCATGTGGCACCGTTCTAAGTATGGTTGGGACGGGCACCTATCAGACATTGGGGGCCAACCCCTTTAATTAATGCATCTATTTGTTGATATGTGCAGAATACTGTTGGGCGTTATGGTTCTTTACTTGGAAGTAGGGCAGAGTGTTGGCTTGTGGTAGTCCTTTAGGACAGTAAGGCCTCATGCACACGACAGTATTTTTTTTCCGGTCAGCAAAACGGGGTTCCGTTGTTCCGTGATGCGTGTCCGTTTTTGCTTCCGTTGTGTTTCTGTGTGTCTTCCGTTTTTTTTAGCGGACATAACTCAAAAGACATTACCAGAAGACAGGCTGACAATTTGCCAAATGACTGCCAAGGGATCCGCAAAAAAATGCGGACGCGGAAAGCAGAAGACACACGGATGGCCATACGCATTTTTTCACGGTCCCATTCACACTACAGTCGTCTGAATGAGCCCTTATTAAAAATTAGCAGTGGAAGAAAATAAGTTATTAGCTAAAAAGGAAAGACCAGTGACGGGGAGCTGAGGAGAAGTCAGACAAGGAATAAGACACAGTCAGCAGTACATTGGGCAAATTTACTAAGACTGCTTTTTGCGCCGGTCTTAGTTCCCCCTCTGTGCTGCCGCTAGATACGTCTAATTTATGATGAAGCGCGTGCCTCGTCATAAATTAGGCGCATCTGTGCGCCTGGAGCAAAAACAACGCCAGCCCCTAGGTGGTGTAGTTTTTAGCTCACATTTGCGCCTGTTTCCAAATGTAAATGTAAGTAAATTTGCCGTGGATGGAGACCCAGCCCCCGCCCAACTGGCGTACAAAGAGCAAAACCGGCCGTGTGCCAAAATTGTGCACAGCCGGACAGAAAAGAGGACTTGCGACACTCTTTACGTCTAAAAGTGTCGCGAGTCCATTAGTAAATGTGCCCCATTATCTCTACAGCAAAGCCAACCCAAGTCTATGAAAATGACCACAGTTCTAAAGTTTATAACCAAATCTAATTTTAGGGACATTCTAAAAAGAATGAAGAAAAAGAATAAACCATTTTATTAATTTTAAAGCTATAGAAATAGGAATAATCAGTTTCCTGGATTTGATATTCCACATATACAGGTGTACACTGAATTCTCTGTGCTTCCTAGACAGGGAATGAACAGGATATATGTGTAGTTCAGGGATCAGCAACCTTCGGCACTCCAGATGATGTGAAACTACAACTCCCAGCATGCACACTTACTCGGCTGTTTTTGTAAGGCTGCATTCACACGTCGGTGGAACACGGACCGTGTGATACCGGACTGGCACCCTGCTTAGTGCAGGAGCGCACGGCGTCATTGGTCCCTATGACGCCGTGCGATTCCTGCTGCCGCCACAGTACAGTAGTACACTCGTATAGATCATAGAAGTGTACTACAGTGCAGTGGCGGCAGCAGGAAGCGCACGGCATCACAGCAACGAATGACGCCGTGCGCTCCTGCACTAAGCAGGGTGCCAGTCCGGTATCACACGGTCCGTGTTCCACCGACGTGTGAATGAAGCCTAACTCCTATAGAAGTGAAAGGAGGATGCTGGGAGTTGTAATCTCAGAGCAGCTGGCATGCCGGAGGCTGCTGATCCCTGGCTTTTTCTAGCCATATGTTATATCTATTGAAATCAATAATACTGACCTGCTCCCCGCTTCTCCATTCAATGATCTTCTGGACTGATGGTGTCATGTGCACTGCTTGAGCCAATGTCTAGCCTCAGCGGTGACCTGTCCCCAAGCAGCATGTAAACCAGAAGTGACACCTTACCGCTGTGGAGAGTCATTGGCTGTAGTGGTGCAGTGACCCTGTCCGTGTGGAAGCTTACAGGCCGGAGATCAGATGATCAATGGACACAGCCAGGACAGAGTACTAGAGAGCAGATGAATGTGACTTTCGAACAGATACAACACATTGCTGAAAAAAGTTGAAACAGTCCCTAGAGCTGGAAAACTCCTCCTTTCACCCATTTCACCTTTGTCTTGGAGAACTGGGTTTCTACGGAAAGTATTTCTACGGAAATACTTGGGCCACAATCCTCCACTGAAGCAGATATGGATGAGTATGCCGGTGGATGCCTTCAGCAAATGGTAAAGCACTTGTTGATTGATTCCCCTTTAAAGAAAGACTATTGGCTAATTTCTAGCCTCTCCCCGCTCTACACATCCGCTGGAAAAACCCAACTGTGACAACCGCAAAAACCCAACTGCAGAGTGCATTTGGAAAATCTTCAGATTTTCACATTTTGTTGTGTTGCGCTAAAATAAAATTTTTAAAAAAATCAGGTTTTTTCGTCCCCTATCCTGAACTCAAAACCCCATAATGAGAAAGTGAAGAATTTTAGAAACGTTTGCAAATTTATTAAAAATAATTAAAAAGAAAAATCTAAAATTTTGAATGGGCATTTAGACCTTTGCTATGATACTTGAAATTTAGCTCTGGGGACCTCCCATTTCTCTTGATCATCTTCGAGATGTTTCTACACCTTGACTGTGGTGGACATGATTTGGAAAGACACACCCCTGTCTATATAATTTCTTACAGCTGACAATGCATATCAGAGCAAAAGCTAAGTCACGAGGAGGAAAGAACTGCTTGTGGAGCTCAGAGACAGGACTGTGTGGAGGTACAGATCTGGAGAAGGGTACAAAAAAAATTTATGCTGCACTTGAAGTTACCAAGAGCACAGTGGCCTCCATAATTCTTCAATGGAAGAAGTTCGGAACAAACAGGACTCTTCCTACAGCTGGCCACCTCACTAAGCTAAATCAGGGGGAAAAGATCTTGGTAAGAGAGTTGACCAAGAACCCAATGGTCACTGTGGCTGAGCTCCAAAGATTCTATGTATAGATTGGGGAAACTTCCAGAAGGTCAACCATCACTGCAGCACCAGTAAAAGCCACATAAAAGTTTGTAAAAAAAAAAGCACCTAAAGGACTCAGACCGAGAAAGAAATTTCTCTTGTGTGATGAATAAAACCAAGGTTGAACTTTTTGGTCTCAATTCTTAGTGTTATGTTTGAAGGAAAGCCGGCACTGCCCAATACTATCCCTACTGGTGACAGCATCATGCTGTGGGGTCTTTTTGAGCGGCTGGGACAGGGAGAGTGATTATAGTTGAGAAAAATCTGAATGGAGCAAATTACAAAGATATTCTAAACCTGATCCAGAGTGCATTCCTAAGCACTTAGCCAAGACAACACAGGAATGGCTTAGGGACAACTCCATGAATGTCCTTGGTTGAGTGGCACAGCCAGAGCCCTGACTTGAACACAATCGAACATCTCTGGAGAGATCTGAAAATGGCTGTCCACCGACTGCCCCCATCCAACCTGACGGAGCCTGAGACGATCTGCAGAGAAAAATGGCAGAAAATCCAGGTGGGCAAACCTTGTGGCATCATACCCAGGAAGACTGGAGGCTGTAATCACTGCCAAAGGTGCTTTAACTAAGTCCCGAGTAAAGGCTCTGAATACTTATGTCAATGCAAGATTTTTGTTTTTCTTTTCAATACATTAGTAAAGATTTGTAACATACTGTTCTAACTTTCTCATTATGGGGCTCCGAGTGCAGAATGATGGGGAAAATTTAAACTTTAACAAAATTTTTGCACAAAGCCGCAAAATAACAAAATGTAGAAAAAAGGGAAATAGTTTAAAGACTTTCCAATTGCACTGTATAGAATGGTAATGGATGCGATTAAGTAATTACGCATAGGCCCCAGAGTACCCCCAACAGATTTTCTGAACCGGGCCCAGAAATGTTTGATGGAAGGTCTTAAGCGGCTTCTATGATTACAAAGTAGATGGACAAAGCTGTAAAAGCTCCCCACAGAGGCTGACACATACCATTCCAGTTCTTGGCCATCTTGAACATGTTGGCAGCTCTGGCATACATTTCACAAGCTTCTTCAATCTTTGTATTTCCACTATGGAAAACAGAAGAGAAAAAAAATTAAGAATTATTAATGGTCAACGACCATTAGCATTTCATTAGTATTGTTGTATCCATATTACCCATATCTAGCTGGGAAAAAAATTGGGTTATCCAATATCACAAACAGCCCCCCCCCCCATGTGCCAGGCCCCTCAGAGGGAATATACTTACCCTGCTGCCTGCGCCGCTCCTGGTCCCCGTACCGCCGCTGCTGCTTTTCTCTGTACACGGATGAAAACATCCGGTGGGGGGAGCAGCTAATGGGAGGCGGGGACAGGACCGAGCATCCCTAGCGTCACCTGCGATGCTAGGGAGGCTAGTCCCCGTCCGCCATTGGCTGCACCCCTAGACCCCCAAAAAGGGTACAGAGAGAAGCAGCAGTGGCGGTGCGGGACCAGGAACGCCGCGGGTCATGGGATAAGTATATTCCCTCTGAGGGGGCCGGCACATGGGGGGGCTGTTTGGGATATTGGATAACCCCTTTGATTTTTTAATCCGCACAAGTCAAGAACATTGGATTTTTCATCGTTACCATTCCCTTTCATATCCTCAACATTAAAGGGAACCTGTCGCCATGAAAATGCAGTGCAAGGCAGGAGGAGAAGAGCAGATTGATATATAGTTGATGTGAAACAATTCATGAAAAATTGATAATATTTATTCATTTAATTATTAATGTAATTATTAATTATATTTATTTATTAATTCAAACCTCTGATCTCTCTATGCTTGAGAGTCATGTGCACTCCTGCCCATCTGCCTAGTATCCCATAGCTGGATTCTACTTTTCCCTGAAACTTGTAGGCCTAAGGCCTTTTGCACACGATGGTATGTATTTTGCGGTCCGTTTTTCACGGATCCTTTGTTTTGTTTTTTGTTTCAGTTGTGTTTCCGTTCCGTAAAAAATCTCTGTATGGTTTCCGTATGAAATCCGTTTGCAAACGGAAACATAACATTTTTAATCATTACTGTAATGTACAGTAATGTTTGTAAACAGTAAACACATGGGCAAAGTGGGCATGGATCCGCAAAAATCGGATGACATACGGATGTGTTCCGTATGCATTTTGTATTTTTTGCGGACCCATTGACTTGAATGGAGCGACGGAATGTTTTTTGCTGGCAATAATACGACAAGTTCTATCTTTTAGCGGAACGGAAATACGGAAACGGAATGCATACGGAGTACATTCCGTTTTTTTTTTTGCGGAACCATTGAAATGAATGGTTCCGCAAACGGAACGGAAACGGAGGTCCCACCTGTTGGATGTCACCCTGTCACAGGTATATGAACCAGACACAAATTTAATTAAAATGTGCGCCAACAGCTTCTACTTTTCATATAGTAAGTATAGCAGTAATGCACTGTACATCTATTCATGTTTTGCAATGTTTGCATGTGTCTTTGTGCATAAAGCAGTGTGCTGCTACTTGTAGTTCTTGTTCGCCCTTGCATTGCAGCCATGGTAGCGTGCACCTGCACTCTCTTTATATTTAGTTTGGAGGTGTTGGTCTAACTCTTTTTTGCATTGTATATTTGGGGCAGTGGCTTCCCCTATTTAGACCATGCTTGGGAGTCATGTAAGGCTACTTTTACACTAGTGTTTTTTGCGGATCCGTCATGGATCTCCAAAAACGCTTCAGTTACAATAATACAACCGCATGCAACCGTCATGAACGGATCCAGTTGTATTATGTCTTCTATAGCCATGACGGATCCATCTTGAACATCATTGAAAGTCAATGGGGGACGGATCAGTTTTCTATTGTGCCAGATTGTGTCCGAGGAAACAGATCCGTCCCCGTAGACTTAGGGTCCATTCACACGTCTGCAATTCTGTTCCGCATTTTGCGGAACGGAATTGCGGACCCATTAATTTCAGTGGGGACAGACGATGTCCTGCCCGGGTCTGCACTTTCGGGTCCGCAATCGCTTTCCCGAAAAAATAGAACATGTCCTATTCTTGTCCGCTATTGCATTTTCTATGTAGTGCCATGTTTTGCAGATCCACAAAACACACACGGACGTGTGAATGGACCCTTACATTGTATTGTAGATAATCGGGCGGGACAGCGTTGGATGTGGGTGCACGGTCAGCGGGCGTCTCCCCAAACACTTCAAAGGAAACGAAAACTGGCATGGATTCCGCTACCACAGATCAAAAGTTATGGTCCGTGGTAGCGGAATCTATAACAGAATTCTTAGATAATAAGAACCCGAACCTTGTACGCTGAACTTGAAACATAAGTTCGCTGAACACTATTGGAGACCTATCCTCGGGATAGGTCATCAATATCTGATCAGCGAAGCTCCAACACAGGGCAGCCACGCCGATCAGCTGTTTGAAGAGGAGGCAGTGCTCCTGAGGATAGCTTGTCAATATAAAACCCCTGCACAACCCCTTTACGATCTCTACTGCGGTTTTCTTTTCTATGTTTTCCATATATCATACAACCAGAATAAAGGGGTTCTCCAGGAATTAAGAAAATGAAAATACTTGAATATTACTTTATTATAAATATATTCCAAATGCCTTACATTAGTTATAATGGCTCGGGGAGCGATCATTAGGAGAAATAAAATGGCCGCCGTCCTATTAGTACACACATAGCCTGTCCTAATCACACAGCAGAACAAGTTACTTCCCAGCACTGAGGTAAAGAGCTGCCTCATCCTCCTCTGCTTGTTAGGGATTATGGATCTGAACACAGATGATAAGATCTTTAGCTGAATCTCTGTTGGAATTGAGTTCATGAGCAGATGTGGCTAATGAGCAGCATTACTTGCATGCAGTCTCTATTACCACAGCCTGTCCTGTCCTGTCCGTCATCTCTGTACTTAATGTCTCCACATGAACTCCATTCCCACAAAGATCCAGCTAAATATCATATTAAACTGTATTCAGGATGATAATCTCTGACAAGCAGAGCAGTGTTGTGAAGTAACTTTTCCTCCTGTGTGAGTAGGACAGGTTTTGTGTGTAGTAATAGGACGACGGCCATTTTGTTTCTCCTAATCATTGCTCCCTAGACAAAACGAGCCATTATAACTAGAGATGAGCGAATTTCAGGTTACGCTTTGTTTACTGGTAAAAGGTGAATTGCGTTATGGATCCGTTTTGCAGCCCATAGACTTCTATTATGACGGAATGAATAAACGGAAGGCCTCTAAAGGCTTTCCGTTATGCATTCCGTCATAGAATTGCGTTATGGTCTGTGGTAACGAAGTCTCTAATTCTAACTAATGAAAGGTATTTGGGAATATATTTATAATAAAGTAATATTTCCGTATTTTCATTTAGTTAATTCCCGGAGAACCCATTTAAGCTGTAAAAATCCCTGTGGCCCTCTCCTGCTTGTGACTGCACCCCTAGACCCCCCCTCTGAGACATCCTGCGGTGGTAATCTAATAATAAAAGATCATCACCTTGATGTTCACCAGAAGTAATTTCCCCAGACTCGGTGTGATAAGGGACAGGTGGCGCACAAAGAAAGCCAGAACAGACTCCTGACCGCCATCTCCTACATCAAATCAGCAGCTTGTACGTCCTGAAGTCTGGATTACCAAGTATAGACTTGAATAATGACGGGTTGTGCGCCCCCAGAGAGACCCAACGTCCCCGGTGTCACCGCTGTAGTCTTCAGGCTGGAAGGCAGGACTGGAAATGTGTTTGCCAGGTCAGATTCACACATCAGAAATGCTCCAAATCTCCCCCCGTTTTATGTGATGTCCAAAGAGTCGAGGGACGGTCGGCGCTTTTATTAAAAAATGATGCATGTGGATAGGTTAAGTGTTCACATACAAGATAAAGATCAGACACCGTGTATGAGCGTGGGCTAAAGTGATATGATCCTAAAATAATCCCGCCGCGCCACGCAGTCCGCAAGGGACAATCTCCACGGCAAACATCACATCCAATTTCTCAAAGTATAATCAAGTGGGGAATTTTTTTAAGGTCAGTTTTGCACAAATTTGAAAATTTGACAAATTTGGCGCATCTTTAGGTCTAACATTTCTGTTTGGAGAGGTTACTCCACTTTCTACTCCAGCCCTTTACTGGAGGAAGACTGGGACAATTTTTGCAGCTTTTTGACAAGTCTCAGTTGATAAATCTGGCTTAAAGGGGTTGTCTGAGTTTTCATATTGATGACCTATTTTCAGGAGAGTTGGCCCCCGCCGTTCCAACAGCAGCAGCGAGCAGGTGTAATTGTACCTAAGCCGTACCATTCACTTCCTATACACTCAAACAGGAGGGAGCCGTCCCATAGAAGTGAATGCGACACCATTGCTGTAATTGTATCTGCTCACTGCTGCGGTTGCGATGGTAAGCAGGTAAACGATAAAGGGAACGCACAAGCGCTGCTTTCTTTTCAACCAGTTGATAGGTGGGGGTGCCAGGAGTCAGACCCCCATCGATCTGATATTGATAACCTATAATGAGGATAGGTCATCAATATAAAAAAAAAAGTGAACAACCCCTTCAAATCAGCTCGACAGGCGACATCTCATGCACAGGATCGTATTTTCCCTCCGTGCGCTATCCGTATTTCTTTTTTCTCTAACAGCACATGGACCCATTCATGTATTTTCTGTATTTTTGGCGGATCTGTGTGGCTGTTCCACAAATCATAATACAGACATGTCCTATTCTGGTTCACGTTGCAGACGAGCATAGTCCTTTCTATTGACAGGAGTGAGAAAGATAAGGAGTGCACATGAAAGGTATCCATATTTTGCGGAAACGTTTTTTGCAGACGGAAATACGGACAGGATTATGTGCAAGAGGCCTAACTATGTCCACCTTCAATCCACTTTTCAAAACTGCAGTGATGTTGCTAAATTTTTGGATCAATAAACCTAAAAATTTGCAACACCCTATTTTTACCCCCTAAATGTTTGGTGCAATTAAAGGGGTTCTCCATTTTTCCTTTATTGATAACCTATGCTCAGAATAGCTCATCAATATCAGACTGGTGGGGATCCGACCCCCGATAATTAGCTGTATGAAGAAAATGCAGCACTACTGTGTGTGAGAGCTGTGTTCAATACACTGGTTACCTGCTCGGCGTTGAAGGGGGCGAAGGAGCTTTAATCACAATGCTCGCCACTGTCAATGGCGAACAGGTAATCAGCTTAAGCACTGCGGTCTCCGGAAGACCGTCATGATGAGGTCTACTGTCTCCAACATAATTGAGTCTCTACGGAAGATCGCTGTATGGAGAATCCCCCAGTGCTACTGAAGATGGCAGTATGGGGAATCCTCCAACGTTACTTAACAGTCAGAAATCTAGTTCTCAGCTTAGGAGTCCTTGCTCTGACTCCATATATGGCTATGTACATGAAGGGGGTATCCCCAAGCATTGTCAGTATGCTTGGGGACACCCAGTATATTTAGGTCTAATTTATTTCTGAAATGTTTCTGCCGGGATTTGAACTCACAACCTTCTACATTAGAGGCAAGAACCTTAACCACTGAGCTATGGAGCTAAATGTTAAACTATGCTAGAAAAACCTCATAGTAGTTTATCATGTATTAGGTATTCCTATACAGCAGAAGTATAATTTAATATTATTTTTTTTAGTAATTGTAAAAAAAAAAAAAATGTATGGCACAAAATAAATGTGTAATTACTAAAAAAATATACTTCTTATATATATGAATGCATAATATGTGGGAAACTACTACTGAGGTTTTTAGCCATAATATATGTACAGCAGGTTAACATGAAGCTCTATAGCCCAGTGGTTAAGGTTCTTGACTTTAATGTAGTGACTTTAATGTGAGTTCAAATCCCAGCAGAATCATTTCAAAAATAGAGGCTAAATAAAACTTATATAGACATACCAATCTTTTTAATTTGTGTAACTATTATTTTTATTTTATGTGTTGGGGAGAGTGCCCTATTATTTAATCATTTATTCAACACAAGCAATTCTCACAGTTGGGTGAAACTGTGGATAGGAGCACCTCCATAGGCACTCATTCTATCTAGTGCGACATTCATTTTTATTATCAACTATTATTTTTTGTTGGGTAAGGTGGCAACCCTAACAGAAACCCTGCTCCCCAGTGACCCTCATAACTTTTTTTATAGTTATGTCTACGGAGATGTGTGGGGGCTTTTGAGGGAAATCTGTCTTTTTTTGACAATACCATTTTGGGGGATGTATGACTTGATCACATTTTATTCAATTTTCTTGGGAGATAAAGTGATGAAAAAAGGCAAATCAGCTTTTTTTTTTCATTTTTCTTCTGTTACATCCTTCACCATATTAGCTAACTTTTTAAAATATTTTAATAGTATCAGTGTTTTCGCATGCGACGATGCCCATAATGTTATTCTTTTTTGGTTCATTTTTATTTTGGGAAAAGTGAGGTGATTTTACGTTTAAATATTTTTTTTTTTTTATATTTTTAAAACTTTTTTTTCTTTTTATTACTTTTGATCAGATTGCAACTTATTCTGTACAGAAACCACTATATCACAGTTTAGTGCTGCCATCTAGTGGCCAGAACTGGGATATACTAACAATGGGCCTGGAAGCCTAGTACAGGCTGCAGCTCATTTTTAGAACAGTGTGCTTTCCCCAATCTCCGTTGGGGGAGGGCGCGTCTGAGCAGGAAGAACGCGCTTCCGTTTTTTAACACTCTCAGATGCCGTAATGACATTTGACAAATGCCGCAAGGGGGCCCACTGAGATTTATCGCCCAAGGGCCCACATGGACCAGGAGCCGGCCCTGGACTACTGGGTTACAATCACTGACAAAAGGAGTGCCCAAAAGAGTTGGCGGCGCATTTATAGTCTCTCTCCATTACAGTCTATGGATCTCAAACATATGCAAACTAGCTATAGGCTATAAAGGTCTACTATAGAAAATCCCTGACACACCCATTTGAAAAGGAAGGACATCTAGGTCCAGCCCTGACAGAGGAACCCCCTTATTCTGCTACCTTGAGGACCAACCTAGATGATGATGTCAACCCCTATAAAGACTTGTTCACACGCTGCGATTCTACCATCTATGAGTTAGTTACCATTACGATATGGGTGATCTATCAGATTCCTGGTGACATCATCACATGACATAATGACATCCACTATATATATATCTCTATACTGGTGACATCCCCAGGCATTTATCTGCAGGGACTGGTCACAGTCCTCCATGGACAGGGACATCTGACAGGCCTGACACAGCATCCCAGATCCTGGCTGGGAAAACACCTCTCCCTCCCCCCTCCTCCTCCTCCAAGAAGCCAGCCAGCATCCCCACCTCCTCCCTACACTTACCCGAAGAGACCCCTCAGGAAGGAGTGCGAGGACTTCACCCTCTTCTCGGCATCGGCCATCAGCTGCACGGCTTCTCGCTCTTTCCCGGAGCTGTCCATGTCTGTGCCTTGGGAATCTCTGCGAACCTTACAACCTGCAGCTAAGCCTGACCTGTATCCTGCACCAATACACCGACACTGACCCTTGCCGGCCACTGTCTCTGACAGCCGACGCCGCGCTGCTTCATGGGAAATGTAGTTCTTACTACCTTAGTGTGCAATGCCGTTGGCGGCCATGTTTAATGAGGGCAAATACGTTCGTGGTGCTCCAATAATTTATATTCTTTATGTATTTTCAGTCACAGATGTAGGGCTGTGATAAAATCATCTTAACCATAGTTCCAGCCGCAAATATAAGCATGTGGCCATAAACAGAGGATGCTATAATCAGACAGGTGAATAATTACCATTTAAAGGAACACGTCAGGCAAATAAAATTCACCTAGAATATTGTCCAGTGGTTCTTCCAGGCTTCATTCAAACAGGCATAAGGACACAATATGTAATTGGCTGCAGTGGCATATGTCAGTGACCCTGCCCATGTGGAAGTTGAGAGGGAGAGACTTGAAGTGCGATGAAGACAACCTGGCGGCGGAGAGCAGGTAGGTATTGATCTCTTCACAGGTACCTTTGGGTGGAGCCGTGGCGACCTGCAGGGGAGGCGAGGATGAGAGGAGTAGTAGTTGATATACTGGCAGTAATACAGTTCATAGTGGCAGTCTCCCTCTGGGATCGTGCAGTGATTGGGGGGGGTTCACCCTTACTTCCCTTGGGGACACCGTGGAACTTGGGCTCCTGTCTGGTGGTAAATGCGCTGCTTTTGATGGAGTTGGTTTGGAACGTATTTATTACAATCCAATTGATGATGGGTGCAACAATACAAATAGCAGCAAAAGGCACAGTTCAGAGGTAAATCACAGTGCAGTCCTCTCAATAGCAGCGTAGATGCAAAAATGATGGTAGTGGCTGTCCCGAGATGGCTGAGGTATGTCCTCCTCTCAACTTCTAAAAACGCAGACAGTTGATTGCAGTGGTGAAGCAGGGAGCTGTCCGTACCCTACTTCACAACGCAGCTCAGCTGCCGGCACTCCCCATCAGGCACAAAAGTGATCATATTGCACTGCTGGGCTGTATAGGAAGAGCGTGCAGGCCCGGGAATCAGCCTCTGCCATCCTCCTACACAGCCCAGCAGGCACAATGTGGGACCACATCGTGCCTGCTGGGGAGCGGAGGATGTGCTCCAATCATCAGGGGATTGGTCTGATATCCCTTTTTGTGATTTTCAGAAGTTGGGAGGTATGTGGTAACCCAGGAATATATCCTTAGGATAGGTCATCAGTATCAGGTCGGCAGGGGTCCAACCCCCAGCCCCCCACAATCAGCTGTTTGAAGAGCTCACAGTTTGCCAAGCACAGCATCGTACAGTATAGCAGCTGTACCTGGCATTACAGCTCAGCCCTACTTACGTAGCACCCGGCCTCTTCTAACAGCTGATCGGTGGGGGTCCTGGGAGTTGGACCACTGCCAATCTGAGATGACTTATCCTGAGGATAGGCCATCAATTTTACATTTCCAGATAACCCTTTTAACTTCTTCTGCAGTTCCTAGACTGTGGGGTGCAGAACTTAGATACAGGCGGCCATTCTGTCTGAAAGTATGGTGGGTGCTTTAAAGGTCCCTCTCCACAGCAACAAAGTCTTTCTGCCACAGATGGACTACAACTCTCAGCATGTCCATTCTGTTATTATGGGATATCATAAGACATTTCAGAGACGAAGTATAAGAAGAGAGGACTACAAAAGATTTCTCAGGATCACTAATTCTCCACTGCTGCACTCCGTCCCCGCCTGCACTGATCACATAATGGTGATATCATCACAGGTCCTTCACCACCTCTTCCAACTCCACTGCTGTGCTCCGAACCCCTCCTGCACTGTTCACATGATGGTGACGTCATCACAGGTCCTTCACCACCTCTTCCCTCTCCACTGCTGCACTCCGTCCCCGCCTGCACTGATCACATAATGGTGATAGCATTACAAGTCCTATCCACTTCTCCTCTCCACTGCTGCACTCCGTCCCCGCCTGCACTGATCACATAATGGTGATAGCATTACAAGTCCTATCCACTTCTCCTCTCCACTGCTGCACTCCGTCCCCGCCTGCACTGATCACATAATGGTGATATCATCACAGGTCCTTCACCACCTCTTCCAACTCCACTGCTGAGCTCCGAACCCCTCCTGCCCTGTTCACATGATGGTGACGTTATCACAGGTCCTTCACCACCTCTTCCCTCTCCACTGCTGCACTCCGTCCCTGCCTGCACTGATCACATAATGGTGATATCATCACAGGTCCTTCACCACCTCTTCCAACTCCACTGCTGTGCTCCGAACCCCTCCTGCACTGTTCACATGATGGTGACGTCATCACAGGTCCTTCACCACCTCTTCCCTCTCCACTGCTGCACTCCGTCCCCGCCTGCACTGATCACATAATGGTGATAGCATTACAAGTCCTATCCACTTCTCCTCTCCACTGCTGCACTCCGTCCCCGCCTGCACTGATCACATAATGGTGATAGCTTTACAAGTCCTATCCACTTCTCCTCTCCACTGCTGCACTCCGTCCCCGCCTGCATTGATCACATAATGGGGACATCATCACAGGTCCTTCACCACCTCTTCCAACTCCACTGCTGAGCTCCGAACCCCTCCTGCCCTGTTCACATGATGGTGACGTTATCACAGGTCCTTCACCACCTCTTCCCTCTCCACTGCTGCACTCCGTCCCTGCCTGCACTGATCACATAATGGTGACATCATCACAGGTCCTTCACCACCTCTTCCAACTCCACTGCTGACTCCGTCCCCGCCTGCACTGATCACATAATGGTGATAGCATTACAAGTCCTATCCACTTCTCCTCTCCACTGCTGAACTCCCCGCCTGCACTGATCACATAATGGTGATAGCATTACAAGTCCTATCCACTTCTCCTCTCCACTGCTGCACTCCGTCCCCGCCTGCACTGATCACATAATGGTGATAGCATTACAAGTCCTATCCACTTCTCCTCTCCACTGCTGCACTCCGTCCCCGCCTGCACTGATCACATAATGGTGATATCATCACAGGTCCTTCACCACCTCTTCCAACTCCACTGCTGTGCTCCGAACCCCTCCTGCACTGTTCACATGATGGTGACGTCATCACAGGTCCTTCACCACCTCTTCCCTCTCCACTGCTGCACTCCGTCCCCGCCTGCACTGATCACATAATGGTGATAGCTTTACAAGTCCTATCCACTTCTCCTCTCCACTGCTGCACTCCGTCCCCGCCTGCATTGATCACATAATGGTGATAGCTTTACAAGTCCTATCCACTTCTCCTCTCCACTGCTGCACTCCGTCCCCGCCTGCATTGATCACATAATGGGGACATCATCACAGGTCCTTCACCACCTCTTCCAACTCCACTGCTGAGCTCCGAACCCCTCCTGCCCTGTTCACATGATGGTGACGTTATCACAGGTCCTTCACCACCTCTTCCCTCTCCACTGCTGCACTCCGTCCCTGCCTGCACTGATCACATAATGGTGACATCATCACAGGTCCTTCACCACCTCTTCCAACTCCACTGCTGACTCCGTCCCCGCCTGCACTGATCACATAATGGTGATAGCATTACAAGTCCTATCCACTTCTCCTCTCCACTGCTGAACTCCCCGCCTGCACTGATCACATAATGGTGATAGCATTACAAGTCCTATCCACTTCTCCTCTCCACTGCTGAACTCCGAACCCCTCCTGCACTGTTCACATGATGGTGACGTCATCACAGGTCCTTCAGCTCTTGTGTAACGCCCCCCGAGTGGCATTACCACTCCTACGCCCTGCTTCTATCTGTGAAGGCTAATATAATGTTATCTTATGCATTTATTTCCAGGTCCCTAGCCACTGTGCATTTATAATAATGTTATGTAATTGTTCATGTAATGTGCCTGGTTCACCACCAGGTAGCAGCAACTATGGCAGAGCTACAGTTAGAGAGAATGGAACTCACCATTCCATTCTCCCCTCCTTTCTTGGTCAGAAGTGGGCCAGTCCTGTTTACTACCAGAAGGAGGTAAGGAGTTCTGGTGGGTTCTGGTTGAGACTCCATGTTGGAGCTGCCAGGATTCTAACCTATTCCCTGGCATAATCAAGAGTCAGACTACAGAGAGAAGTTACAGCATCCTGCAGAAGCAGAGATTCCATTTAAGTCTGTCAGCACAGCATAGCCAGAGAGTAACCAATGTATCAGAGTTGAGATTTTTTGCCTTCCAGAGTTAATGGTAAAGCCTGCTGGAACAAAGAAAAAGTCTGTAAACCGTTTGGAGAAACGTTTATGCACAGTAAAGCTGCCATTGAACTTCATCACAAGGTCTGGACTCAAATATTTCTTCAAATCCCTCAATTGTTCACCCTATTGCTGCTTCGGAGCCAACGCCTGGGGTTCCAGCGTATCCAGGTAGGAGCACCGTGACAAGTGCACAAAACATTAAGGGACATTATAGGACACGCTATACCACTCGGCCATTCCTACACCTACTCCGTCCCATTGTTGCTTCATTGCAACTGGTGTCACAAAACACTTATCTCATCTTAAAGGGACCCCTTGCGGATCACTCTGTTGTTGCATTTGCACTGTAGCAGATTATAGTGCCCGAACTGTGGCACCCCCAATCCCTTCCCCCTTGAAAATCCCAGACATTTGTGGTTACACTAAACTTAAAGACTGTTCTTGAGAAGGCTATGATATTTGTGGAGCACTGTGGCTGTCAATTGTGGCACAACTATAGATATAGTGGAAATTTATAGAGGGCTTTGGCTGAGCTTTATAGGACATTTATCTGTTATGGGAGAACCTTGGCTGGCACTTGTGCAGGAACGATGAAACTATGGCAGGTTACTGGCACTAATATGGCACTGTTAATGTCTGTCTCTTAGGCTACTTTCACACTAGCGGCAGGAAGGATCCGACAGGCTGTTCACCCGACGGAACAGCCTGTCGGATCCGTCCTGCCGCTAGTGAATGTGTGCCCCTGGACTACCGCTCTGGCCCTATTGACTATAATGGGGGCGGGGAGGAGGCACGGCAGCACACGGCGAGAGGCAGCCGGAATAAAACTCCGACATTTATTCTGGCAGCCTCTAGCCGTGCCCTGCCGTGCCTAGTGTTAGTCGGGGGGCACACGTTCACTAGAGGCAGGACGGATCCGACAGGCTGTTCCGTCAGATGAACAGCCTGTTGGATCCGTCCTGCCGCTAGTGTGAAAAGGTGAAAAGTAGCCTTATGGTAGCACTGTGTTTGCTGAGTTAGACGGGCATTGTGGCCAGCACCTAGCGGGGCACTGTGGACAGCATTTGTAGGGGCACCATGGTTGTCACCTTTAGTATCAGTGTGAATAGTGCAGTGTCCCACTCGTGATCATGGGCACAGCAAACTTGTTTTATTATGTTTTATTGTAATATATTATGTCTGCATGTCATACTTCATCTCATGTCATATTCACCCATGTCACTAAGTGATTCTGTGTAAGATCCTTTCATTTAGGCTAATTAGAGTTGCACCACACTAGTGTGACCACTAGATGGGGGCAGTATGATCCAGTGTATATATAGCTTACTCGGGCCTAGTAGGCAGTCTTCTTCCCTGAAGTTAAAGGGGTTTTTCACTTTGTTACAACTGATGATTTATCCTCAAGATAGATCATCAGCATCTGATTGGCCAGGGTCCTCCATTCGATGAACAGAGCTTAGCCTCGCCCATGCCACTTGATACAAGTTGTGACGTCACTGGGCGGGACGCTAGCAGCGGTAAACAGTGAGAAGGCCGCGGCGCTCCAGCAGCGCCGTTGCCTTCTCAAACAGCTGATCGACAGAGGTCCCGGGTGTCGGACCTCGGCCGATCAGATGCTGATGATCTATCCTGAGGATAGATCATCAGTTGTAGCAAAGTGAAGAACCCCTTTAAGTCAATGTACAGTCATGTAGCTGCCTGCTAGAGGCAGGCCTCCTGCCTCTCTGCTCTCTCCCTGATGGCTCCACAGTCCAGGGTTAAAGCCTACAAGATTCAGCCTAGAGGTGAGAAATCTACTTCTATAGCTCGCCCCTCGGGGGTGACCAGTGACAAAGCTGCAAACAGCAAGTTTCAAGGGGATTAATCTATATTTGCAAGTATTCAAGTCAAAGGATATCATAACGGCCATACTAGAGGGCTTCCTAGTTCCCAGGCACCTTTGCAATTAAGTGTAGGACTTAGCTTCCGCCATCCACACCTCCAGTGTAAATCCTGAGGACAGTCAGACCAACTAGAGGTTCAAAGATTCTGAAAACCACCTTTAATCAAGGTTAGAATAAGGCGAGAGTTAATACCAGCCTAAGACTTTTTACACTTTAAAGGCCTAGTCTGAAGCAGTAGCTTTCATATATAAAAGACAAACGGCCTGTTTTCCTTGAGGACTTACAATTTCCCTACCCTCGTATGCATGAGAGACTGTATTTCATATCTGGTTGTACTAGAGACTGTTTTATAATTGGATGTAACTGTTACCAGGAGCAACATTCAGTAAAAGTCATAAGTTGGATTGCACCATCCTTGTCTCAGTTTCCAATTCCTCAATTATTACTACTATAAATGGTTGTACCACCACAAAAGGTACTGGCGTCACGACAATCAGGGACCTTGCCATAGGCACATTAATACAGACCACCAAGGGCACCTCGAACCACCATCTGGCCTGTGTCCCTTATCAGAGCATGCCCCAGAGAATCGTTGTGCCGTTCTCCTTATCACTTATGCAGGCCTGCCCAGGGGCGACATAACCGTGAGTAACCAGAACTGTGTTTTCCCTCGGACTACCTTAATACTCACACTGTGACCTCACATATGATCCCCCGTCGGTCTGGCTCACTGCAATAGCTCCTATGTTACCAATATTGCTGGGAGTTGTAGGGGCAGCGTGGATTTCACTTATGGAGACTCAGTGGCTGGCAGTTTGGGGACACAGTGGTTTTCAATTATGGGGGTAAAGTGGCTGGCTGTTGTAGAGGCACAAAAGCTGATAGTTATGCGGGCACTGGGGCTATCAACCCTGGCATCACTGTGGGTAACACCTTTTGGGGTCACTGTTGCTTGGATTTTTTGGGGACCTATTGCTGCCAGTTATAGAGACAGCAGATGAAACCTATGGGGGCATTGGTTGGCACTTATATGGTGTTGTCGCTCACTATCTCTAATAGGGACACTGTGGATAGCACAAGAGGCCCATCATTCTAGGATCTGTAGGGGTAGTGTGGCTGGCACTAACTATGGTTGGCAGTTATGCCAGCAATCCCAGACTCTTCAATAAATGTATAAGGGCTCAGTCTGGCACCTATGGTAAAGGGGCACAATAAGGGCACTAGGACTGCGACTTGTACTGTGATGATACAGGCATGCGCAAAATCTGTTCTAACATACATCTTAAGGCCTCATTTACCAAGGACTGTCCTTGTTGCCCCTAGCAACCAATCAGAGCTCAGCTTTCATTTCTTTAACTGGTCTGGAAAAATGAAAGCTGCTCTCTGATTGGTTCCTATGGGCAATGTCTAGCTTTGATAAATGAGAACCATTCCTCATCGGAGGGTGTGCCTTTGTTATTATTTATTGCATGTAATCCCCTAATATTATATATAATACGCATTTATATATTAAGGCCAGGCTGTGTTCTAATTTAGACACAAAAAGCGACTTGCGGCTAAATTTGTGACTTTCTGGCGCTATAAAACTGACGTAGAAGATTGATCCATTCGCCCCACAGCGTTCACCTGAACAGTTGTTGACCCTTGGCATCACCAGCGACTGTTCTCATTCGGCGCAACAGTGCTGGGACTCCTAACACAGCTCTGAGTCCTAGTGATGCTGCTAACTTGGATATTTTATAATGAATCTAATTCTAAGGGATATTCCCACCTGGGACATTAATGCATATCCATAGAATGGGGATTCAAAGTGTACAGACAGCAAGTTGCGCATGGCGGCCACCCATCATTCACTGCTATGGAACTCCAGAAAATAGCTGAGCTACGGTTTTTAGGTGTCCCCTAGTGGTGAATGGAGAGGTGGCCGCGCTTCTGCTGCTTGTTCTCCATTCGTTGCTATCAGACTTCCGAAAACAGGCAAGCATTCTAGCTATTTTTGGAACTCGGATAGCAATGAATGGAGAGGATGCTGTGCATGCGCAATGTGCTCTCCGTTTACTTCGAACCACTGTTCTGGAGATATGAGCAGGTCCCAGAAGTGGGACCTACATCTATCGGACATTTATGACACCTCCTATCAACATATGCCTTATATGTCCCAGATGGGAATACTCCCTTAACCTCTTCCCTGAGAAAATCATGCGTACACCCCTGAAGCCAAAGAACGGAAATTAAAGAAACCGAATAAAGACACAGAACACGGTAATTGGGGAATAAATGGGCAAATTGTTTATTTAAAATATTAAAAAGTGGCAAACCCCCGACTCACGGAAAGTCACCCTCCAGCACTCAGGAGAGGAAAACCCCCTGTGGAGGAAACCTCTAGGGAACCATGGCTGGAGGGCTGCCCTTCCCTTGGGCATAGAGGGTAATGCCACTATGTGGCTGCCACATAAATAGTAAGGGGGGAGGTGCGGCAGCCGGGCTCATGTGGTTGGCTAGGCGGATGTCCCTTTTCTCCCGTTGGGGAATGGGCTTCCTGCTAGAACCTCCAAATTTTGTCAAGATGCGGTGGGCGGGGATAGTCAAGCTCAAGGTCCTCAGGCCATCAAGTATGGCACCAAATATGGCCACTTGCACGCTTTTTAGAAGGGTTTTTCTCTTATGACACATGTGCTTGTGATGTCACAGGTAGTGTTGGTGACAGTATTCTGAAGGGTTAACCCTTAAGTGACTGTCAATATACCCTTCTGCAGAGGCTCTTAACCCCTTCCTGACCACACTGTGTCAATATACTCCAGTTTAGATATCTGCCATATATTTATGATCCCCCGACGTTCGCAGGGTTTCCTGCTTCGGTGGAGCGGGTCATCCAGCACCCGGACCAGCGGCTCTTATCCCTTCCAGAGCACACCGTGTAAATGAACAGACTATCAGACTATGGTCCGTTTTATATGTGACCCTTGAGCCTATCCTGGGACTCCACTTGAGGACCACGCAGCCATGAGATGGACACTTGCTTCTTGATCTTACTAAAGCAGGAGGCGCAGTGTTTAACGGTTACAGTCACCATTGGGCACAATGCTTGATGGTTACAATGTTATTATAAGCTTGGTGGTTACTATGGGCAACTGAACAGTCTATCAGGTAAACAGCTTGATGGTGTCAGTCTTTCACTAAGGCACAACACCCTATAGTTACAGATCTCTCTCTGAGAGCAGTTTCTGACAACTCACACTAACAAGATGTGGCAGGGCACGTAGATCAGGGCTCTCTTGTCAGGGCAACACTATGGAGACCATTAGACAGTCTCTTCTTTCCTCCTAACTGTCACCTTTCCCCCAATTGCCTCTTGCTGTTGTCTCTCAATGACTGAGCCCAGACATCTGATTGGTGCTGTGCTCCATTACACATCGGATACAAGTGGACCGGTAACAGAGGACAGACATCATGCATGACTGGGCCTCCTCTGCACATCAGGGACACCGTCTCTTACATGTACACTCAAAGCATGGATGAAATAATTTAAAGGGGCAGCACTACCCCCTTACAAGCTGCTGTATGCCAGCAACTTCAAGGCTACTGCACAGTGGATGGAGTCCTTTGCTTCCGGCTCCATTCACTGTTTTGATTCCTGGCTGACGAAAACAGCTAATCAGTAGGGTGCCGGGTCCCCACTAGGGTTGCCATCTTCCTGGTAAACCATTGACCTAGCCGGTATTACCTGTAATCTGCTGAGAAAAGTGGCAACCCTACATGTAGTGCATGCATTATATAATAGGTTAGGGTGACCACTTTCATAAACCCCAAAAGGAGGACACCATACCCGGGTCAGTGGGTGACGATACAACGCACATAATAGAAAGCATAATCTATATCCAACATCAGGAGACATTACATGGAGGAGAGGACGACAACTCCCAGCATAACCAGGTCGTTATTATAGGATACCAAAGGACGTTTAAAGAAGGAAGTCTATGCTGAGAGGACTACAACTCCCAGCACATCCAGGCAAATATTATGTGATATCAGAGGACATTACAGGGATGGGGTATAAGAAGAGAGGACTACAACTCCCAGCATGTCCAGTAGTGATATGCAGCAGGGGCATTATTCGAATTCGCAATATTTCGCAAAAATTTGGGCGAATATTTGTCATAAATTCGCGATTATGTTCTTGATTGCAAAAAACGGCAATGTAATATGAGCGTATTGCACGCGCAATACAAGCGTGGGTCACTATTGCTACATTTTTTAAGCTGCTAGAAGTTTCCTGAGACTGGAGAAAATGGTTGGTACGCCAGAACATTACAACAGCTTTATATGCAGATAGAGTGCTCCGATATATGCGCAGTTGCGCAAATCGACAATTAATGCGCATATTTTTGCACAATATGTGCAACTTCACATTTTAGCAGGTCTGACTACATATTAGTGATTGGTGCACTAAGTATTGTTGCGAACTTGTGACATCACAGCACTATGTATGCATGTATGTATGTATGTATGGACAGCAGAACCTATGACACTACCTAACACCCTGCACTGGAACCCATCAGCTACACTATATCACTATCTAACCTACACTGACTATCTCCCACTAACTATCTGTATTATATTTATATATATAAGCTAACTAACTAACTATGTAATGACACAACAGAGCACAGCAATGACACTGCTGTCTCTTTCAGAACTGCAAAAAACAGCAGAAAATGGCTGCTGGGGAGGTTTTTATATAGTAAGGGGTAGGCAACTTTCCTATTGGTTAGGGATGTTTCTAAGCTCAAAGATATTGCAGCCTTCTCATTGGTCCACAACCAAGAAGCAGGGAGGGATCATGGGTTCAGAGGGAAAAAAAATCTAGAATATTCGCGAATACGAATATATAGCACTATATTCTAAATTTTCGTGAATTATCGAAGTGGCGATATTCGCGAATAAAATTCACGATACGAATATTCGAGCCCAACACTAATGTCCAGGTCATTATTATGGAATATCGGAGGACAATTCAGAGGAAGTATGAGAGGAGAGGGCCAGGTTCAGACGTGGCACGGTAGAGTGACTGCAGTTCATATAGATAGGCAGTGTACAGTATCTCAACCACCCTAAACGTCCATATAATTTCTTATTATTATAGATGCATCTGGTGGCTGAGATGACTTCTGGACACCGAGGCAGGCCAGGCAATGTCCTCTTTTTCTAGGCACCCTAGAGGTCGCCACAGGGACCCCTATAATCAAACATCTTGTCACATCTTGCTGCTGTCTGCTGCTGTGTGATCTGGTAATATTTGCATGTATCTGTGTAGTGAAATTTACTGGTCGGCCCTAGGCACCCCAGTTCGACACTGCATAGACATGCACAATATCTGGAAGTGGATCCAGCGAGTATAATCTTATCTTTTTAGTAGACAACTGTTCACATACAAAAAAATAAATAAAGAAAATTGCGCTGAATTTGTGCTTTCCCACAGGACTGACTTTATATGAAAGGAGGGAGTCGGATAAAAAAAAGAAAACAAAATTTTATTTTATTTTCATAACTTTATACAATTTTTATAGATGTTTCCAATTCTACTTGGGATTTCTCTTTGCTACTGCCTACTATTCAAAATAAATTGCAATGCCACTCCCTATGTCTGTATGCTACACCTGATGCACTTTCTGTAATTTGTTATAATTATGGATTACTGATAACATATAAGACCGTTGTTACAGTTGAAATGCGTCAGACCAGATTATGATGTGTGTTTTTTTAAATGTGAACAGTTGTCAATAAAGAAGATATGATCCTTCTCTTCCAAGCTTTCTCAGGGTGCGGATACACCTTAGGATCCAAGCTTTGAATCTACAAGCTATTCCCTTGGGAGCTGGACATCCGCTACATGTACAATATCTTTCTGCCTGAGTCCAATTCATGGCCTTGTGAGTTCTGGATCTTCAAAGATGTCTAGTCTCTTTCCTTCAGGGATACTTTGGTAGCATTGTTGGTTCCTTGGTAGTTGTAGTCTCAGAGATATCGGTTCTCTGAGCTTGGGCCTAGTCCATGCAGGAGCTCTCAGCACACATATCTCTCCTGGAGCTTCTCCTCAGACTAGACTCACACTATCCTACCAAACAGGGGTGGAACCAGTCCATCACCTGGTAACCTAAACAGTCTACCAGTTTGTTAACTGTTAGTTTGCCGATATATTGTTATTGAGTTCACATAAACCACAATAAATCTCAACATTTAACTTAAGTACATTGCATTAATTCTTTTGGTATTAGTTAACCCTTTACAGTAGTCTTCTGGGATAACGCAGAGGTGATTTAAAGAAACTCGATTAAACTGCCTTTAAGTCAATGGTTTTTCATAGCATGCATTATTCTTGTCTGTATCATGACCCAGACTCATTTGTTCAAGTGTATAGGTGCGTAACAAAAAGTTGCCTTACAGACGTCCACACAGAATGACGTGTCCGTTATTACAGATGTAAATTCCGAAAGGCCTTGTGAATAAAGCCTTAAAATGTTTTCAGTAACAGACCACAGTAAGTCATAGCTTTTATTATACAGTTTATTATACATTATATTAAAAAAGAAAACATGAGGCTTTTATTATTGTGAGATCGGAAGTTCTGGAAAAATAGACTTACAGGGGTTGTCTCACTTCAGCAAGTGGCATTTATCATGTAGGGAAACTTAATACAAGGCACTAAGGGTACTTTGACACTTGCGGCAGGACGGATCCGGCAGGCTATTCAGCCTTCCGGATCCGTCCTGCCGCAAGTGGCCGTGCACTGCCGCGCTGCCGCTCCGTCCCCATTGACTATAATGGGGCGGGGGCGGAGCTACGGCGCAGCACGGCAGTGCGCGGCCGTAGATCGCCGGACAAAAAGTTCTGCATGTCCGACTTTTCAGTGCACGGCCACTTGCGGCAGGACGTGAAAGTACCCTTACTAATGTATTGTGATTGTCCATATCGCCTCCTTTGCTGGTTGGATTAATTTTACATTTTAAATGATACACTGGTCGTCTCTATGGTTATGACCACCCTGTAATTCATCAGTGGTGGTCGTGCTTGCACACTATAGGAAAAATGCTGGCCTCTCTGGTGGCTGGGATTGTGGGAGCTCACATAGGCTGGTGCTTTTTCTTATAGTGTGCAAGCACAGCCATGCTGATGGATTGCAGGGTGGTCGTAACCATGGAAACAAGCAGTGTATAATGTGATATTAAAATGAATCTAGCCAGCAAAGGAAGCAATATGGATAATAATAATAATACATTAGTAAGCGTCTTGAATATGCTATTTGCGGAAGTGACACAACCCCTTTAACACAACTTAGGTGCATAAAGAGTTTACTAAACTATGTAAAAAGATTAAATAAAGTAACAGCACCAAGAGTCATCAACAAATGTGCGGGCCAACATGGCACTCGGCCGATGCCCATATAATCGAAAGAGAGGTGATGGTAGCAAGACATCTTACCCTGATGCTGTCTTTAATGGAGCTGAGCTCTCTGTTCCAAAACAACGTGTTTTCTAGTCTCCTAGCCCCACCTAAAGGTTGGTACGCATGAACTGTTACCTCATACTGCAAAAAAGTGGACAGGTATCGGATATCTCTCAATAACTTATGATAAATGGGAAGAACCAATTAAAAACCTTGCTTTACAAAAGTAAAAATATTACTGGAATTTTGCATGATACAAATGAAAGAAATTCACGACTAGACTGCCAAAATGAGTACACTGGCAGATTGTACATATTCTCATAATATACAAGCAATAGCAATATAAATGTCTCCCCTGTAAAAACTAAAATCGCAAGATTTTCCAATTCACCTTGGCCCCTAAATGTGAATATACACTTAGGTCGCTTACACACAGTGTTTGATCAGTGATTGCGAACCAGAAGAAGAACCGGTACAGAAATAAGATAGATTGGAAAGATTTGCACTGGTTTTTACCTCACAGTCACTGACTTTGTGGTCTTGATCTGTTGTCTCTGCAAGGAAGTGACCAGTAAGCACCCACTAACAGTAAACACCCACTAGCACCCACCAAATTTGGTGACGGAATTCCAATGTTTTTGTTCCTAGCTATTTCCCTGGGAACCTCCCAACAAACCACAGTTATAGTTCAGATTTGGTAAGTGGCTTCTCAACTGGGAAGCCACCGGTTGCAGAGTACTACTATATAGAGTTTCACTTGAAACATTAATTTTAGCCACGTTCATCCCTTCTCGACCCCCCACCATAAATGTACGGCAGAAGTAGGGTCTTTAAATATGTCTCCGACTCACAAGTGCAATGGGTTTTAAACAGCAGACACCCAGGGCTAATGTCTACACTCCCAGGGCCCAAACTGCTTGCCTGCCCGGAGAGCAGGGAAGCCCTTAGTTCTCTGTAATAGCCTGGGTCTCTCTTGATATCGCCGTTTGCTCCCTTGTCTCGATCTCACAACCGAAAACGACTGCCAGAAGTACAATCGGGAAATCCTTGGTGTAGTGTGCGTCGATGTGTGCGCAATTCCTCCAAAATAACGTTACAGAGACGTTCTCAAGTAGGATCCAATAATGTGCCTGCCTCCAACAGCTAGGCAAGGTTTATTTATACCAGAATATGGAAGGTGGTCTTACAATCATGACCAATGGGGAGACAGGTGATTGGCTGGAAGGCGGTCTTACAATCATGGCCAATGGGGAGATAAGTTATGGTATGAAGTGATTGGCTGGCGAAGATGTGAATGATCGCACTAACTTATTTGTGCCCTTTCCGTTGCCACACTTATCTTCGTGGATGAAGAAACCTTTGTTCGACTTTGTTCGACTGTCCCCATCCCTCCTGCCCCAGCCGGCAGCTATATCAGCTATAGGTCGGGACGACCAGACCATTGTGCGAAAGTTTCTGCGCGATGCGAATGCAAACGAATCGGTGCATCTCGGTGAATCGGTGCATCTAGTATAGATGGCGACCATACGGCGAACAATAATTTTCCACAACAGTACCCCACCTTTTTCGCCATATGTTGTCATTTCAGCGGCTCCCTAACACTACAATCACTCAAACCAGACCTCTAAAGGGATTAAACATGTAAAGGGGAACATGCTACACTACAGATAAATTAACAAGAAGAACCTGGCCTAGCATTCTTGGTCCTCTTCGGTTGGTTGACCGCGTCCGGCAGGGGTGGTAACAGTGAAAAGTCTCTAAAGTGTCTCTAATAAAGAAATGCCTTCAAAAGGAAGGGTGATTCTTCATGACGGTTCTTTAAAATGTGGTGGTTCTTCTTGGGTCGGTCCTCCTGGAGTAAGAATTTGGTTGCTCCGGGCGATGGTTCTCTGCGATTTTTACGTGGTACTCTGAACGGCTCCTCACGACTCGATTCATCAAGCAGCAGGTCAATCTCACCGCCATATAGAAAAGAAATAGAAAGCACAGCAGTAACAGGACATACACTCCTATTTCCTTAAGCCACGATCCTATAGAAAACAACATATCATCGAAGCCCCCCAGACCTTTTAAAGGGTTCCAACCTTCATCTGCAATCACACGTGCTTGCCCCTGTAACGCCTTAAATCTATCTAGATGGACCTGAACCTTGTTACCAGTATCTTCCACCCAGGTGCAGCAATCCTCCCCGATAATTTCACAAAAACCCCCTTTTCAGCTAAAAGATAGTCGAGAGCCATCTTCTCCTGGAGGAGAAGAGTTTTTAACTGTCGCTGTTCGCAGGAGACTTCTCTCATGGCTTTGACTGTCCCGTTGAACATCTCATCCACTATGGTAGAAAATTTGTTTAGCCGCTTCATAAGTTCTATACCCCATCTGGTCCATGCTGGAAACCATGCCCAAGCACGGTCCCCTGCAGAGAACAGCTCCCTCCTAGTCCTTCCTCCCATACTCACCCTCCTCTGCACTATCAGATCCTCGTGACCATCAGCAATGTAAGAGGCGGGGATTAACCTGACTAAGGAGCATGACCCTCTAGCATTCATAAGCAGACTGCCCACACAAGAAGTAATAGGGCCCAGTTAGAGAGACACAAAGGTCATTAGGGTTCCGGTTACGAGAGTTGAGCAACAGCTGGATGGATAAAGGGATTGCTTCACCATCCTGAATGTCACACCCTCCCCCCCCCCCAGCAGATATAGTCGTGTCTGGTGGTTAGGTTGTTACGGTCAGGACAGTGATCCCAGATGGGCATTTGGTCTGACCCATGGACTTAGCTCAAAATCCAGAGCTGATATTAAAAGAAATCTGGGGTCGCCCTAATTGACCGGATACCAACACGGGTCCACTAAGCCTACTACGAGTCTCAGGGCTGACATCAAGACCATAAGTGAAGTTACCATCTAAGAATGTATGGTTGAACTCTATGGATAGATGACACTCTACAGATTTACCTAAAGGGTTGATTTCTCTCATGCCCACCCTAATGTCATAACTGAACTGCCGCCTGGGAGGCTCTGACTCAGAGGTGGTTTGGAGCACACCCAGCAGTTGGATCTATTTGCCGTATTTGCTAACTGCAGATGGATCCTGAATAACAAATTTGGATGTGGCACATTTTCCAAAGTGCTTTAGACAGAAAGAATAAAGGAATATGAGGATCATTGCGCTTTGTGGTCCAGTAGCTTCTTGCAATGGCTGACGTGGATCCACCCGTCACGTTCCTTGACCTTGAGGGAGGTTGGTGTTGTAAGCAGAACCTGGTACACCCCAGTATTTCTCGCCTCCAGTCCCTAACGCTGATGCTTTTTAACGACCACCCAATCGCCTGGTTGTATGGAATGTAAATCAGTTATAGATTCTGGATCAGGAATAGATTCATAAACTCTCTGGTGTATCTTTTGGAGTTCCCGCTGAAGAGACTACACATACCCCGTCAGCTGAGAATGTAAAGATGACAGCTGCTGGGGAAAGTACAACCCCGTCTTTGGTCTACACCCGAACAGAATCTCATATGGGGACAGCACATGAGGCCGTCTTGGTGCATTGTGCACAGAGTAGAGAGCAATGGACAAACACTCTGGCCACTGTTTACCCGTGTCGGCGGAGATCTTAGAGATCTTGTTCTTGATAGTACCGTCTAGTCTCTCCACCTTACCAGTGCTTTGGGGATGATAAGGAGTATGGAGACCCTGATTGATGTGGAGAGCCTCACATATCTCCTTGAAAACTTGTCCCGTAAAGTGAGTCCCCCGGTCGGCTTCAATGGCTTTGGTTACTCCCCATAGACAGACAACCTCAGAAAGGATCTGCTTTTTTAACAGGCCAAGCCTCCAGCCATCCAGAAAACATATCTATACAGACCAAAGCATACTCGTGGGGCCCACTCTTAAGCATGTTGATGTAATCAATTTTGATTCTCTGGAAAGGGTACTCAGGTTTTGGGGAATGTTTCTTTGGGGTTATAGCTGGTTGTCCAGGGTTCTGTAAAGCACAGACCAGGCAAGCACTAGAGAATTTAGTGGCTGTGGTGGAGAATCCTGGAGCTATCCAGTACTCTTCCACTTGAGCACACCTGACAGTTTTGGACTGGTGACTGGGGTAGTGAGCTAAATGGGCCATCATTGGATACAATACTCTTGGCAAGCACCACTTACCACCGAGACCCCAGATCTTATCAGCCCCCTCCGTTGCCCCCAACGCTGCCCATTTCCGCTTCTCTGAGTTCTCTGCCTGGGCCTGCAATTTCTTGAACTCATCCAATGACACATCAGAGGGTTTAGCCCGCATTAGCATCAGGGAAGGGGGTCTAGGGCTCCTTCTTTAGCAGCCAGATATGCCATTGCATTGCCCCTAGCTTCCATGGTGGTCTCTGGTGTGAGCTTTGACCTTTAAGACAGCCACTTTTAATGCGAGTGTAAACGCTACAAACAATCTGTTGATTACTTCGGCGTGCTTCACAGGTTTCCCAGAGCTAGTGAGGAATCCTCTGGCCTTCCAAATTGGACCGAAATCATGGGCTATTCTGAAAGCGTACCTCGAATCTGTGTATACATTGATCCTTAATCCTTCATGTTTCTCACAGGCTTTGTCCATGCGTGTAGTTCGGCCTCTAGGCCTGACATGTGGCTGCTAAGTGAGCCTTTTTCTACAATTTTGTCGACTGTTGTTACAGCGTAGCAGGTGCTTATCTTTGTGATGCACTTTTTTTCGGTGATTTATGTGTTTTAAATATTTTCATCCGCACATTGTTTCATGTTGTGTAGGATGTTTTGTGGTGCATGTGGTTTGCGCCGGCATCCTCCGTTGTATGCAATTTTTGCTGGGGATGGCCGCTCGCTGTGAACCACATGCGGAGGAGCTGCTCCCCCAGTTAGAAACACGCAACAGTGTTTGGAGTTTGAGCAGTTCCACCCATTTAGGCCACGTTTATTTCAGTGATTTTTGCTTTATATGTATTGTATGTGCCATTGCGTAAGGCTGGTAACATTCTGTTGCACCTGGAAGCCTGTGTCACATAGTGTGACTTAGGTGCGGCCTGCGGCCTCAATTTTCTCCCATTGCATTGTTGGTACTGCAGTGCAGGTGAGTGGGATTGGGGCTGTGAGCTGGATATCTGCACCTTTCAGACCCTGTTCACACACCATAGTTAGTCTAGTGGTAGGACCCCATGCCATGCTGAGAAATCTTGACGTGGTGCATGAGGGGCTCCGATATGTTCCTGACTGGGAGATATTGGCGAATGGCTCAGCTTTTAACATCAGCTTGAGGGATTAGCCAGTGTTGTCAGGTGCCTATCTTTGTGGTGCACTTTTTTTCAGTGATTTATGTAGCCCATGTGAGGTTTACCATCTAATGTGTAATACCTGGAACCATCTACAAAAAGATCTATTGCTTCCGGAAGGGGAGCTCCCTTGACAGGGCTAACTGCTTCTGTCTCAAGCTCCATGATCTCGAGACAGTTGTGATCATCTGAGATAATCCTTTCATCCCCCCTCTCTTCTTCCGAGTCTGATTGGGTCCGGAGAAGAGATGCAGGATTGAGGATGGTACATCGTTTTAGTGTAAGTTTAGTAGGGGTGAGGAGAGCCACTTCATATTTGGTCAGATGGGCGGCCGAAAGATGTTTGGTTTGGACCTGGTTAAGGATCTCTTGGACAGAGTGTGGGGTGAAAAGGGTCAAAGTGGAATCTAAAACTATATCACCTACTTTGTGCAATAGTTCAGCGCAGGCGGCTGCAGATCAGACGCACCCAGATGAGCCTTTGATGACCGGATCCAGTTCAGTTGAAATGTACATGATGGGTCTATACTTGGATCCGTGTAATTGGGTCAGTACCCTGGTGGCATCCCCTTTACTTTCATTACAGAAAATGGAAAAGGGTAGGTTGTAGTTGGGAATACCTAATGTCGGGGCTCTAGAAAGTTCAAATCCTGGAGGGTTGACCAGTTTTCATCAGTTAATTAAAATGGTGTTTGTGACGGAAGAGTATAGAGAGGACCCAGTTTGGATGAGATGTTAGGGATCCAATCTCTGCTATAATTGATTAGACCTAGAAGGGCTCTCAACTGTCGGGCACGACGAGGTCAAGTAAAGTCTTTGAGAGTCTGTGTCTGTTGCATTGTCAAATGTCGGGTCCCTTTTCCATACAAAACTGCAATTTTTCCTTGCCAGCCTTATTCCCACTGGATGCCAGATGGTTAAGCAACAAGATGGTATGCCTATAGCATGACTTCTTATGCAGTCAACAAACCAACAAATCGTCCACATATTGCAATAGGGCGACCTCCGGATCCTCTGGCACCCACTGATCTAATACCACCTTTAGCTTACAACCGTATTCCGACGGGCTAGTCATGGACCCTTGTGGTAACTGGGTCCAGGTAGGTTGTCCATCCTGGAATGAAAAAGCAAAGAGATATTGACACTGGGGATCCAGTGGCACAGAGAAAAAGGCATTGGACAAGTCGATGACACTAAAGTATGAAGCTTTAAGAGGGATAGAAGCAAGTAATGTGTAAGGATTAGGCACTAACGGGGCATCACTGACAATGATTTTGTTAATGGCTCTGAGATCATGGACCAGTCGGTAAGTGACTTCCTGGCCCTTGGCTGATTTCTTTGCCACTGAAAATAGTGGGGTGTTACATGGGGATTGAGATGGGGTAAAGACCCCGATTTGGAGATACCTGTCCATCTGGATTTTGAGGCTGTCCATCTGCGCTACACTCAGCGGGTACTGCGGTAATTTTGGTAATACGCAACCTGGGGAAATCCGTATAGTGGCTGGAGGTACTGGTAATAGGCCGACGTCATACTTGTCAACCGCCCAAAGTTTAGGATCTACCTCGGCCAGTACATCCAGGGACACAAAGTTGCCAGGTTATCCAGTATACCACCACTGCACACAGCAGCTCGTCTGTGAGTGTACTAGTAACCACAACACCCTCTGGTGTATAGGAGATTCTGGATTGAATTTCAAACAGAATGTCTGCCCCTAAAAAGTTAATAGGGACATCATCTGAGATCAACAAAGATCTAACTGCTTCTGTGTGTTGGCCTAACTTACAGTGCAGTGGTTTAGTCTCTCTGAGAGTCACTGATTGACCTTTAAGTCCAACGGTGGGGGTAGTTTTGCCAGAAAGTGGAATCCTGCCTCTGTCTTGGGTTTTTAGGACAGTTCTGGCTGCGCCGGAGTCAATGAGGCAGGATAGAGGGTATGGTAATTCCTCAAGAAACAGATTGACATGGGCTGACACCGGTTTGCCATTTCCCTAGCAGGTTGAGATGTTGGAATGTTCGATGTTCTGGGTAGGTACGGGATCGGGGATGAAATGGTAGGTTCCCGGAGGGCCATCCATACTGCATACGGTTTGGTTTATGTGCATAGAGCCCGTCAGGGGTGGTCTTAAGAGGTTTGGGAGAATCCTGCTACTCCTCATCCTCATACTCTGGACAGTGGCGTGCTCAATGACCTTTCTGATGGCAAAGGAAACAGACAGGACTAGGATATTTTTTTCCCTTTGTTTCTCCTTTGCCTAGGATGGTTACTCTGGGCAATTAACTCAAATGTTGCCATGATTTTGTCCGACTTGGCTCTATCGCCTGGATCGTTGCCATGAGGGAGTGGAAGTCCATGGAGTGAGATTCCGGCTGTGCCATCATTAACCTATCCCTCAATTTAGGCAGTAATCCAGGCAGGAATTTGTCCTTCAACATCAGGTGGATTGGAGATACGGGTTGTGAATTATCGGGGACATCTGGACCTGTCTCGAACCCTGCGTCTGATACCCCTAGTTTCAATCTCCACCAGTAGACGGAGGCATCCTCATCTGGACCTTTGATTGCTATCATGACCTGGAAGGGGGACACAACACTGTACATGGTAGGCATTTTGTCTGTCAAGTGTTTGCAAAATTCCTTACCCCCCATCGTGAGTTGCTGATGATGTCATCCGCAACATCTTCACCTACAGCGGCTCTGAGGATGCGTGCACAATCTGCCCCACTCATCCCATAGCTCAACTGATTGACATTCATTTTTTTTGGCAAACCCACGTGGATTAGTCCTGACATCCGGGAGGTCATTCAAGATCTCCCTGATCTCCCCTGTGGTAAAAGGTACATGCCAGATGATATGGCTCGTAGTGTTTTGTCCGGGGGGGTCCCTCACATTCCTGTAACCGGACTGGAAACACCTCGGGAGGTGGACCAGCCTCAGCGGGAGGCTTCTTAGAAGGTGGTAGATCACTGGAAGGGGGTTGGAGAGGCTCTGCCACAGTCACCATTTCCCACAGATTGGCTAAAGACGGATACAAATGCTCTATTTTTTGAGGACTAGCTGTTGGCTCAGAGTCCGGGGCTCTAGAAGTCGGTTCAACTGGAGGTGTCTGCCAGTTCAGGCTTGCATCTAATTTCCACAATTTGGTAATGAGCAGTCTCCGACCACCATCGAACATGACTCCATAAACCTCCCTGAGTCTGGCCCTCAACTGTTCCTCTCAATAGTGCCTATAATCCCCCTCCGGGCTCTGTTGGAAATCACCCCTTTCTAAGGCCGCTATGCATTCTGGTTTAAATTTATTGATTATGGAGATGCCTCTTGCTTCACATAGTGTGACTAAATCGGTTTTATCAGAGACATCGGTTGCCGGTCCCTGAGTTGGTGGTGGAGATGAAGACAGAGCAGCTGAGGCTGCTGGTATGGCCTGAGTAGCCAATAGGTTTAAGCCTGCCTGCAGCTCGGTCTAATCCGTGATTTTATTGGACTGAGTAGTTTTAGTTGGACGGGAGTACATGATAGTATTAGTTCGCAATGTCTGGGACTTTTGAATGCCCTGTTGCTGGAGCTCGATGTAGTCGTGCAGCCACAGTTCTGCCTTCTGGAGGGAACCATGGTTTTGGAGTCTAGTGGAGAATTCACGGACGAACTTTTCCGAAATCCAGACCTCAAAGCTCCCTTCTTTGGGGTGGTCCACTCTGAACCTACAGTCCATTGGTGCCAATCTTTGAGGGGCTTAACAACTCCTCCTCCATAGATGGATTTCATGTGCTGCTTGGCTGTCCTATACTCAAAAGTGGTATCCTTCTGTTTCCTATATATTCCTACACCCATGCTCGAGCCTTCTGAAAGTAGGTGCATCCACCTACAGTGTCCTACGACACACGCCTGGATGGCTGCTACTCCCCTTCGTTTGCCTCTGAGTTGCCCTAGGATTTCTGGCACAGACACACGGACTCCGTTCACCCTAGTTAGACCTCAGGAAAAGGAGTAGTAGCGTGAGGAAAGGGGCTCTTGCCGACACACAGCTGCCCTCAGAGTCTCCTAATGAGATATACCAGCCTCGGTTTTGGCTCTGAATAGTGACCTGACCACAGGATAGGGCTCCCAATTGACCTGGAGTGGAATGTGCGCACAGGAAACACACAGTACTCCTGTGGAAAAAGGGGGCACACAGGGAACACACAGTACCTTCTGTGGGGACGGGGTACACACAAAAAACACATAGTACCTTCTGTGGGGACGAGGGGCGCACAAGAAACACACAGTACTCCTGTGGGGAAAGGGGTTACTCACACAGCTATTGGTATGCCGGGTGATATATACCACCTTGTCTCCTTAAAAAAGCTCATCAACTCCCTTTTCATTTGCAGATATGATTCTATATAGTCAAGCTGAACAGCACACAAAGCCCTTTTTGCAGTGACTGATCAAAAACCTCTTGCTCAGCAACAACCCTTTGAATTCAGACAGTAGTTCCCACAAAATATCACGAGACCCCCAGTAACTAAATAAAGGTCTCCCAACCTAATCTACAGAGAAGAGAAAGAGAGAGAGAGAAAAAGAGAGGGAAAAAAAGGGAAAAAGAGAGAGAAATATATGTTTCGGAACAATTTTTAACAATACAACAGTTAGGGCACAACCAAACTAATCACAGACATAACAAACCCCCTGTTTAGATACTGGTGGTAATATCTGCCTGCTGTGGTGTTAAACTATAACCACCTGACTTTACACACAAAGCCTTCTGTTGGATTTCTCACCATAGATCCTTTGTCCCATCAGGGCACTGAACAGTCCTTTACGCTTGAGAAACCCCCACAGCAGTTACGCAAACATGCAACAACAAGTATCAGGGCAGCTATTATTGGAAAAACACCAACCACATACACCAAAAGGTTTTTTCTGTAGATTTTTTACCTGATATCAGCAGATTGGAGTACACAGATTTCAATTCACAAAGAGCAAAACTTTTATTAAAAATAAGAGTAAGGAAAAGGATTTTCTTACCTTATGCCGGCCTTTTTTGATTTTTGAAAATGAAGCTGTGTCTCCTTTAAGTTCTGCTGATAACGGGGGAAAAAATTAGCTTCCTAACTGTGCTCGCCAACTGATATCGCCATTTTCTCCCTTGTCTTATTCTCAAACTGAAAACGACCGTCAGAAGTACAATCGGGAAACCCTTGGTGTAGTATGCGTTGATGTGTGCGCAATTCCTCTAAAATAACGTCACAGAGACGTTCTCAAGTAGGATCCAATAATGTGCCTGCCTCCAACAGCTAGGCGAGGTTTATTTATACCAGAAGATGGAAGGCGGTCTTACAATAATGACCAATGGGGAGACAGGTTATTGGCTGGAAGGCAGTCTTACAATCATGACCAATGGGGAGACAGGTTATTGGCTGGAAGGCAGTCTTACAATCATGACCAATGGGGAGACAGGTGATTGGCTGGAAGGCGGTCTTACAATCATGACCAATGGGGAGACAGGTTATGGTATTAAGTGATTGGCTGACGAAGATGTGAATGTTATTCACGCCCTTTCCGTTGCCGCGCTTATCCTCGATGGATGAAGAAACCTGTGTTCGACGGTCCCCATCCCTCCCGCCCCAGCCGGCGCCATGACACTGGTATCCTGCAGTAATACCAGGCCGGGCACAAATCAGCTACAGGTCAGGAAGACCAGACCATCGTGTGAAAGTTTCTGCGCAATGCGAACGAATCTGCGCATCTTAATATGATAGATGGCGACCATACAGCAAACAATAATTTTCCACAACACTCTGAAGAAACTCAAGCTATTACAGTTGCAGCACCCATGGAAACCTGCAGGTGGCAGGGCTCAATAGGAAAATAGTGAATCTATACAATACATTATTAAGTGCCTTGAATAAACTTTCTTTATACAGTATGATAAATGCCATTTGCTGAAGTGAGACAACCCCTTTAACAGGGAATAGGTTTTAAAAATATAAAACAAGTATATAAAATTTCAAATTACCCCCTTTGTCCATTACATAAATGGACTGTATGCCGACTCTCCACACAGGTCCTGACATGATGTGTCAGTCTCTCTGTTCAGCTGCATTTACAGTATGGAGCTGAACAGGAAGATTAATGGATGAATGGGGGTTGGGATCTGAGCAGAAGAGCTGCATCCAGTCATTCTTATATTTCAAGAATGTGAACTGTCAGAATAATACTAGAGAAATGATTTATTTCAGCTTTTATTTTTTATGACATTCCCAGTGTCTCAGAAGCGGACATACATGTGGTTAGTATTTAGTAGCATTGTAGCATAGCCTTCCACAAGCTTCTCACTATAAGTTGGTGGAATTTTGGCCCAATTCTCCTGACAGGACTGGCATAACTGAGTCAGGTCTGTAGGCCTCCTTGCTCGCACATGCTTTTTCAATTCTGCCCATAGAATTTCTATAGAACTGAGGTCAGGACTTTAATTAATAACAATTTTATTGTGTCACATGATTAAAATGATTTAAAATCAATGCAGGAGCAAAAGCGGCATCACTGGTCAGGAGACACTCAGGGCTCAGTACAATGCCAATGTATAAAGTAACCTTCACAAAGTAATACAAGTGACCATAAAGTGCATGTTTTACAAAGCGACAGGAAAATAATAGAAATCACATATTGTGTTGCATAAACTAGGATAGCGCCTACCCCGACGCACATTTCGGCGTTTTGCACCAAAGAACGTTCATCTCTAGGAGACAGACTAGCATGATGGCTGCTTGGTGCTTAAACAGTAACTAAACCTTTGAGTAAAATTATAATAAGATGTCCCTAATGCACTAATGAAAGTTTTTCTAATATAATTTATTAACCCCTTAATGACCACTCATACGTGTTTTTACGGCGGCCACTAAGGGGCCTTGGGCTGGGCCGCCTCTTTTTTACGGCACATGAGAGCTGCGGCCCTGCTCTAACAGCCCGGACCAGCAGGAGTGCCTATACGGGCTGTTTAACACTTTACATGCCGCATGGGAAATGGCGGCCACCGCATGTAAAGTGCTGACAGAGGGAGCGGACTCTCTCTGTCTCCCATCGGCACCCCACAAATGCAATCGCGGGGTTACGATGTGTGTGAAGGCTGGCTGGGATCTCATGTAGGACCCAGACCAGCCTTGAGTAATTTCCAGCTGGTCAATGTCAGAATAGCATCAAGTGCAGGATCTGCTCCCCTGTATATATATGCACAACTGCATTTTTGGGTTGAGCACATCCTGCTTCATACCACCTTTCAGTTGGTTTGTGTATATATAATTGTTTGGAGGTGTATAAACTCCCATGTAAATGTAGCCTGTTTTCCATCCACAGGCTACATTTAGGTGCACCTGTGAGGCCTGGGCCATATCAGCTAGTCTTGAGTGGGGCTTACAGCCTTCCCCTCCTCCCATTGCAGGCATGGTTACATGCTGGAGGTGACTGAGGAGTTTGCTGTGAGTCAGCTTATACATTCCTGTAATGCCCACTGGCCCCTAGTATTGCCCATATGGCACAGGTAGGTGAGTGTTAGGTCCCGAGCAACTTGAGAAACCTTGGCGTGGTGCTCGGGCTCAGACATATCCTCCACTGCAGGACATGTTGACTAATCTCTCAATTTTAACATCAGTTTGGGGGCTTGGTAAGACCGCAGAGGAGTGTACCTGTCTTGTCATTTGTTATTGTCAGAGTAGCATTGCCATTAAAATGCAATGTACTATAGGGATAGTGCATTGCATTTTATAAGCAATCAAAATATTGTCTGTTATAGTCCCCTTGTGGGACTATTGAGTGGTACAAAAAAGAAAAAAAAAAAAAAACTCCTGGCATAGAACATGGGTACCCTTTTAATGAACAGCAAACTAAGCTGTAGAAACCAGTGTCAGGCAGCTGCTGCGAAGGCCAATAAGATAATGGGTTGCATCTAAAGGGGCATAGATGCCCGTGATGAGAACATAGTCCTACCACTTTACAAATTGCTAGTCAGACTACACATGGAGTACTGTGTACAGTTCTGGGCTCATGTGAACAAGGCAGACATAGCAGTGCTGGAGAGGGTTCAGAGGAGGGCAACTAAAGTAATAACTGGAATGGGGCAACTACAGTACCCTGAAAGGTTATCAAAATTAGGGTTATCCACTTTAAAAAAAAAAGATGACTGAGGGGAGATCTAATTAATATGTATAAATATATCACCGTCAATACAGAGATCTCTCCCATCATCTATTTATCCCCTGGACTGTGACGAGGGTACATCCTCTGCGTCTGGAGGAAAGAAGGTTTCTACACAAACATAGAAGAGGATTCTTTACGGTAAGAGCAGTGAGACTATGGAACTCTCTGCCTGAGGAGGTGGTGATGGTGAGTACAATAAAGGAATTCAAGAGAATGTATTTCTGGAGTGTAAAAATATTACAGGCTATAGCTACAAGAGAGGGGTCGTTGATCCAGGGACTTATTCTGATTGCCTTCCTCTGGATCAATTTGCAGGATAACAGGCTGATCTAGATGGACAGATGTCTTTCTTCAGCCTTTAAAAACTATGTTACATTCATACAACAGAAAAAAATGGCCATTAAAAACAGACACACTGTCAGTTTTTCATGACCATTTTGCATCAGTGGGCATCCATTTTCTGGCCATGTATATGTTTTAACTGACATTTTGCATTCGTTTTTAAAGGCCAAGAAAAAAACCCAACCCCTGCAGTGCCCCCAGTATATGTAATGTCCCTTTGTAGTGCCTACAGTAAATTTTATAGCCCCCTTAGTGCCCCTTGTACGTATATATATACACCACCCCCACCCCTGTTAGGCTACAGTCACACAGTTAAAAATGGCAAAAAGGGTCTGTTTCTCACTGAGGTTTTTTTCACTGATGCCTTTCTGGAAAAACGGATGTTAAAAACTGTCCCCTTCAATTGTATGGGGGCTGTTGGTCCATGTTCTATTTTTTTATGTCCGTTATTCACTGGTCCTCAAAAAAACATCCGTGTAAATAACCCCATAGACTACCATTGTTCTTAAAATGGACATGTGACAGCAGTTAAAAAAAAAGCCCCCATGCATCCATTTTTTACCGTCGTGTGAATGTAGCCTTACAAAAAAACATACATCATCCACTGTCACGTACAGGGACACTCGCTCCTTACTGGAGCCAGGACCTTGTGTACCCAGTGAGGTGATGTCACATCACATGACGTCACTACGCTATCTATGTCAGGTCCTGCTGCCTCTTGTAAGCAGCAAGTGTTCCTGCGCAAGTGGATGAGTTTTTATTTTTTTACTAGTACTGGCCTTTAATGGCTGTTGGATTGGTGCACTCCTTTTTAAAAGCAGTTAAAAACGGGCCTATTGATTTCAATGGGGTTCGTCTGGCTGAGAAAACCGCCAAAAAGTAGGACACGGCCTATTTTTTGACAGCCGCTATTCAAAGTCCATGTGAATAGCCCTATAGACTTTGGCTCTGAAAACATTACACTGCCATTTTCCACTGTCGTGTGAATGTTGCCTAAAGGCACATTCAACTTGGTGTATGAGCAACTAGGAGTGTGGCTAATGTGTATATAAACTTATGATTCAAGTGTATGTCCATACTTGCCAACTTTTTAAGGCATTGATGTGGGAGGGTAGCGATTAAAGCTTACACCCATGACCCTGTCAAAAATGCCATGCCCTTTTATGATATACCTCTCCTCCTTTACTGACACAGTTGCTACACCTACCCCCCTAGGTGTGTGTTTGGGTTCCAGGACTGCATCTGATGATGCAAGCCCTAGTGTAAGTCAGCGCTCCAGAGATGCAGGCTTTCCCGGCACCCGGGAGATTGGCCACCTTTTCTGGGAATCCAGGAGGTCTCCCCTTTTTCCAGTAGCCTCCTCAATGTTCAGAGAGAGTTGGCAAGTATGCTTATGTCTGAAACAAACTGCAGTTGTGGATCTGAATAAAGTTTGCATAAAACCGGAGTATGCTGCTCACATTATTCACACAGTAAGTCCTCATGCACAAAACCATTGTTTGGGTCCATTGTTGAGGACCCATTGACTTCAATGGGGTGCAAAAAGTTGCAGCCAACACTCTGTGTGCTGTCCGCATCCGTTGCTCCGTTCCATGGCCCCGCAAAAAAAATAGAACATATCCTATTCTTGTCCGATTTGCAGACTTGAATAGGCATTTCTATCATTGGAGGCCTGTTACATTCTGACACGGCCAGGATCCGCAAATTGCGGATCGCAAACCACGGCACAGTCGTGTGCATGAGGCCTAATGGGCACCCCGTTCTGTTCCGCAAATTCCCAAACGCACACGGCCGGCATCCGTGATTTGCTGATCCAAAACACAGAGCGGTGTGCATGAGGCCTAAATGAGTATATTTTGAGATCGTGGCACTTTAAAGCCACGATTTGTAACAAGGCCAAGTACCATTTATAACAACTGTGTTTTCTTATGTTGGAGAGTGGCTTTTGGCTGCCCAAGGCACCAGGTTTGAAGTCGTGCTCCTACTTCAGCTCCCCCTTTTATTATGGACCTCCTCATGTTTCTTGTAATGTAAGCAAGGCGCAGAAATGTGCCTGTATTTTTTTTTTGAAACTTTAACCTCTTGCCGCCACGCTAACGCCGATGGGCGTCAGCGCGGCGGCTCTCTCAGGTCTCAGTCATGCCTATCAGCGTCATCTCGTGAGACCTGAGATTTCACATGAGAGCGCGCGCGTCGTGCGCGCGCGTTCATGTGATCGGAGCCGGGACAACTGAAACTACAGCCTGCCAGCGCTGATCATGCGCTGGAAGGCTGTAGATGCGGAAAAAACCCCATTTAAATCGCATATCAGACGCTGTTTTTTAAACAGCGTCTGATATGCCTGCTGTCTGCTCGTCTGGTGGTCCCTTTGTTTGGGACCACCAGAGGAAACATAGGAAAAGTGCACCAATCACTACACACACACCCCCACCCCCCATCACTGATTAACCCCTGATCACCCATGTCACCCCCCTGTTACTAATCACCCCCCTACAGGCTCATTCAGACGTCCGTATGTGTTTTGCGGATCCATAGATCTGCGGATCCATGGATCTGCGGATCCGCAAAATACGGACACCGGCAATGCGCTTTCCGCATTTTGCAGATCCGCACAGAACTGTTGCGGACAAGAATAGGACATGTTCTATATTTTTGCGGAACGGAAGTGCAGACCCGGAAGCGCGGATCCGTAATTCCGGATCCGAGCGGGACAAAGTCTGTCCCCATAGAAATGAATGGGTCCGCAATTCCGTTCCGCAAACAAAATTTCGGACGTGTGAATGGGGCATAAGGGTCCCGTTATCACCGTCAGTTAGTTAGCTACTTGTTAGGTAGCTAGCGCCCAGCCCACCGCACCGCAGTCACTGATTTTGGCAGAGATTTTTTCATCCACATTGATCGATGCGAATGAAGAAATCTGTGCCGTTCATTTTTATTTATTTTTTCAGCGCAGAGGCTGAACGGAAAAAAAATCTCATTACCCGTATGCTCAATATACGGAGAATCGCAGAAACTCCTAATGCTGGCCATACGTGTAATGATTGCGGAGACCCCTAAAATGCCAGGGCAGTATAAATACCCCACATGTGACCCCATTTTAGAAAGAAGACACCCCAAGGTATTCCGTGAGGGGTATGGGGAGTTCATGTAAAATTTTATTTTTGTCACAAGTTAGTGGAATATGAGACTTTGTAAAAAAATATATATATATATCAATTTCCGCTAACTTGTGTCAAAATTTTTTTTTATGTGAACTCGCCATGCCCCTCACAGAATACCTTGGGGTGTCTTCTTTCCAAAATGAGGTCACATGTGGGGTATTTATACTGCCCTGGCATTTTAGGGGTCCTAAAGCGTGAGAATCCAAATACGTAAAAATGGCCTGTGAAATCCTAAAGGTACTCATTGGTTTTAGGGCCCCTTTGCATCTTGGCTGCAAAAAGTGTCACACATGTGGTATCGCTGAACTCAGGAGAAGTAGGGCAATGTGTTTTGGGGTGTATTTTATATATACCCATGCTGCGTGTGAGAAATATCTCTGTAAATGACAACTTTTTAAATTTTTTATTCAAAGTTGGCAATTTACAGAGATATTTCTCTCACCCAACATGGGTATATGTAAAAATACACCCCAAAACACATTGCCCTACTTCTCCTGAGTACGGCGATACCACATGAGTGCCACTTTTCGCAGCCTGGGTGCGCAAAGGGACCCAAATTCAACGAGTACCTTTAGCTTTACATGGCTGCTCACAATTTAGCCCCGCCCAAAATGCCAGAACAGTAAACACACCCCACAAATGACCCCATTTCGGAAAGTAGATACCCCAAGGTATTCACTGAGGGGCATAATGAGCCCGTATGAGATTTTTTTTTTTTGCCAGAAGTTAGCAGAAATGGAAACTTTATTATTATTTTTTTCCTCAGAAAGTGTCATTTTCCGCTAACTTGTGAAAAAATGAAATGATACATGAACTCACCATGCCCCTCCGCGAATACTTTGCGGTGTCTTCTTTCTAAAATGGTGTAATTTGGGGGTATTTATACTATCCTGACATTCTAGCACCTGAAGAAACATGACAGGTGCTCAGAAAGTCAGAGCTGCTTCAAAATGCCGAAATTCACTTTTTGCACCATAGTTTGTAAACGCTATAACTTTTACCCAAACCAATAAATATACACTGATTGGACTTTTTTTTATCAAAGACATGTAGAACAATACATTTAGAGAAAAATTTATATAGAAATGTAGTTTTTTTAAAAAAAATTTACAACAAAAAGTGAAAAATGTCATTTTTTTGCAAAAATGTCGTTAAATTTTTATTAATAGCAAAAAAAGTAAAAATGTCAGCAACAATGAAATACCACCAAATGAAAGCTCTATTAGTGAGAAGAAAAGGAGGTAAAATTCATTTGGGTGGTAAGTTGTATGACCGAGCAATAAACGGTGAAAGTAGTGTAGTGCGGATTTGTAAAAAAGGGCCTGGTCACTAGGGGGGTATAAACCTGTGGTCTTCAAATGGTTAATATGTAGAGACGTGACTGGGACATGTGACACATATGACAAGCTCGTATATGTGTGATGATGGTCAGGTGCCCACATACTACAGGCCATATAGTGTATGTGCTTGCTGACTTAACTGCCGTGTACATATGCACATTTAGCATTTTTGCTTTAACACAAATTAGAATTTTTAATCATTGTCTACGAAATGTTAAATACCGATGAATGTGAAGGGCTGAGTTCACAATGTACTGGATGTTTGCTTTCAGAAAATATACGGGTATAGGATATTGACAGTGAAAGGGTTAATGTACACATGTATGTAATATTTACAGCCATAGGGGTACATTAAAAGAAAAACCCTTCCCCCACATAGATTGGTATAAACTAAGCCAAAGCGAGATGATTGATCACATGTCTGCTATGGATGTAATCTCCTTTACTTGCCTGGTTGCTACTTGTGAACATCTCAAGGAAAGATTACGGATGATTTGATTTCCCTGTGTTCTTACTTAACATTTATCACAAAGTACAAAGTCATTAAATGAAAGGTGTTAAGTATTTTCTACCAAACGCTTATATCGAAAAGGTCATGAAACATTTTATTGAGGAAGAGGCAATAATGACTTAACGTTACCTTTGGAGAACTCATTAATGTTGCATTTGGAGCTCAGGAGCCTGAGCACTGAACGAAATCCTGCAAAAATCCGATCCTCAACAGTATAAAGAATCTCATATACCCTTACTAGCTGCCAAAGTCAAGCACAAGCGTGCGGGTGATAACGCTGAAATGTCATGTTTTATGTGGCTTTGAGGGCATTCAAGAGGATTCTCGAAGTGACTCCTTTTCAGAACGGAAAGTGATATAAAGAGGTATTAATCCATTAAAGTGCACAGGTACTTTTGTCTCTGAATTCCCCTGACCAGTTTGTTTTGTAGCTTTTAGGGGTCATTTATCATTCTGAAATACGCCAAAATTAGGTGTATTTCAGGTGTAGACTGTGGCGCAATTTGCGACTTTGTCCCGCTCCCGCCAGGTCTAAATAAGTAGGCGTGGTGTGTGGGGGAGAGCCGGCAGGCCCGTCTCAGTTACCATTTTCTATGCCTTATTCAGGGCTCTTTCACACTAGCGTTTTTGTTTTCCGGCATAGAGTTGCGTCGTCGGGGCTCTATGCCGATAAAATCCTGATCAGGATTATCCCAATGCATTCTGAATGGAGAGAAATCCGTTCAGGATGCATCAGGATGTCTTCAGTTCAGGACCGGAACGTTTTTTGGCCGGAGAAAATACCGCAGCATGCTGCGCTTTTGCTCCGGCCAAAAATCCTGAACACTTGCCGCAAGGCCGGATCCGGAATTAATGCCCATTGAAAGGCATTAATCCGGATCCGGCCTTAAGCTAAACGTCGTTTCGCTGGATTCGACGTTTAGCTTTTTCTCAATGGTTACTATGGCAGCCAGGACACTAAAGTCACTAACGGGACAGCCTTGGCGTGGCGAGTGGCTTATTACCTTTTAATCAAAACATACACTAATGTCCTCTTATAGATCCCATCTTGGGCAGAGTTCTGGTTGCAGAGTATATGTGCCATAGCTACGTGCACCTGCATACAGGGACGTGCTGACTGACCCCCCCTTGTGTTTCTGTTTAGTATGTGTTGGAGGTGTGGCAACCTCCTCTTCAGTCGTGCACACCTGACTAGTTTGTCTGCCCTAGAGGCTGGTTTTTAATCAGAGTAAGTATAAAGCTGAATGTGCATTCACAGTACCTGCTAGTAGCCATACTGCTACTGCTAGTAAGATTCAGCGTTAGGAGGATTTTATGTGGCTGTCATGGCCCATAACAGCAGTATATAACTGGTATAGTGATCGCGGCACTCTGTCTATCCTATTCACCGTTATAGGGTGCACGTCTTGTTGGGTTCTCCTTCCACCTGGTGGAACCACTTTAAAACGTGCAATAGATAAGACAGCACTCCAATTTTGTATGCTGATTAATTTTTATTATTATATTAGCCGGACATGGTGGTGCGTAGTAGCAACGTTTCGGGCAATTAGCATGCCCTTCATCAGGCAAATTATGTGCAGGCAAGGAAGCGCAGGACCGGCCTGATAGATTGTTGAAACATGGAGTGAGAATATACAAAACGATCTTCAAAATCATTCATGTACAGGACTGCAAAAGTCGGCACGACATTACATCCCATAGCAGTACCAGATACCTGGAAATAAAATTGTTGCTCAAATAAGAAATACCGTATATACTCGAGTATAAGCCGACCCGAGTATAAGCCGACCCCCCTAATTTTACCCAAAAAAACCTGGGAAAAGTAGTGACTCGAGTATAAGCCGAGGTGGAAATGGATGTCACTGTTATAGGGGATCTGTGGATGACGCACTTTTATGGGGGGATCTGTGAATGGCCGCACTGTTATGGGGGATCTGTGGATGACGCACTGTTATGGGGGATCTGTGGATGACGCACTGTTATGGGGGATCTGTGGATGACGCACTGTTATGGGGGATCTGTGGATGACGCACTGTTATGGGGGATCTGTGGATGACGCACTGTTATGGGGGATCTGTGGATGACGCACTGTTATGGGGGATCTGTGGATGACACACTGTTATGGGGGATCTGTGGATGACGCACTGTTATGGGAGGATCTGTGGATGACACACTGTTATGGGGATCTGTGGATGACACTGTTATGGGATGGGGGCTGTGGATGGCACTTATGGGATGAGGGGGATGTGGATGACACTGTTATGGGAAGGGGGATGTGGATGGCACTTATGGGATGAGGGGATGTGGATGACACTGTTATGGGATGGGGGATGTGGATGGCACTTATGGGATGAGGGGATGTGGATGACACTGTTAGAATGGGTCCGCAATTCGCTCCGCAAACAAAATTCTCGACGTGTGAATGGGGCATAAGGGTCCCGCTATCACCGCCAGTTAGTTAGCTACTTGTTAGGTAGCTAGCGCCCAGCCCACCGCACCGCAGTCACTGATTTTGGCAGAGATTTTTCATCCACATTGATCGATGCGAATGAAGAAATCTGTGCCGCTCATTTTTATTTATTTTTTTCAGCGCAGAGGCTGAACGGAAAAAATCTCATTACCCGTGTGCTCAATATACGGAGAATCGCAGAAACTCCTAATGCTGGCCATACGTGTAATGATTGCGAGAGACCCCTAAAATGCCAGGGCAGTATAAATACCCCACATGTGACCCCATTTTAGAAAGAAGACACCCCAAGGTATTCCGTGAGGGGTATGGGGAGTTCATGTAAAATTTTATTTTTGTCACAAGTTAGTGGAATATGAGACTTTGTAAAAAAATATATATATATATCAATTTCCGCTAACTTGTGTCAAAATTTTTTTTTATGTGAACTCGCCATGCCCTCACAGAATACCTTGGGGTGTCTTCTTTCCAAAATGAGGTCACATGTGGGGTATTTATACTGCCCTGGCATTTTAGGGGTCCTAAAGCGTGAGAATCCAAATACGTAAAAATGGCCTGTGAAATCCTAAAGGTACTCATTGGTTTTAGGGCCCCTTTGCGCATCTTGGCTGCAAAAAGTGTCACACATGTGGTATCGCCGAACTCAGGAGAGTAGGGCAATGAGTTTGGGGTGTATTTTATATATACCCATGCTGGTGTGAGAAATATCTCTGTAAATGACAACTTTTAAGTTTTTTATTCAAAGTTGGCAATTTACAGAGATATTTCTCTCACCCAACATGGGTATATGTAAAAATACACCCCAAAACACATTGCCCTACTTCTCCTGAGTACGGCGATACCACATGAGTGCCACTTTTTCGCAGCCTGGGTGCGCAAAGGGGCCCAAATTCCAACGAGTACCTTTAGCTTTTACATGGCTGCTCACAATTTAGCCCCGCCCAAAATGCCAGAACAGTAAACACACCCCACAAATGACCCCATTTCGGAAAGTAGATACCCCAAGGTATTCACTGAGGGGCATAATGAGCCCGTATGAGATTTTTTTTTTTTTGCCAGAAGTTAGCAGAAATGGAAACTTTATTATTATTTTTTTTTTCCTCAGAAAGTGTCATTTTCCGCTAACTTGTGAAAAAAAATGAAATGATACATGAACTCACCATGCCCCTCCGCGAATACTTTGCGGTGTCTTCTTTCTAAAATGGTGTAATTTGGGGGGTATTTATACTATCCTGACATTCTAGCACCTGAAGAAACATGACAGGTGCTCAGAAAGTCAGAGCTGCTTCAAAATGCCGAAATTCACTTTTTGCACCATAGTTTGTAAACGCTATAACTTTTACCCAAACCAATAAATATACACTTATTGGACTTTTTTTATCAAAGACATGTAGAACAATACATTTAGAGAAAAATTTATATAGAAATGTAGTTTTTTAAAAAATTTACAACAAAAAGTGAAAAATGTCATTTTTTGCAAAAATGTCGTTAAATTTTTATTAATAGCAAAAAAGTAAAAATGTCAGCAACAATGAAATACCACCAAATGAAAGCTCTATTAGTGAGAAGAAAAGGAGGTAAAATTCATTTGGGTGGTAAGTTGTATGACCGAGCAATAAACGGTGAAAGTAGTGTAGTGCGGATTTGTAAAAAGGGCCTGGTCACTAGGGGGTATAAACCTGTGGTCTTCAAATGGTTAATATGTAGAGACGTGACTGGGACATGTGACACATATGACAAGCTCGTATATGTGTGATGATGGTCAGGTGCCCACATACTACAGGCCATATAGTGTATGTGCTTGCTGACTTAACTGCCGTGTACATATGCACATTTAGCATTTTTGCTTTAACACAAATTAGAATTTTTAATCATTGTCTACTGAAATGTTAAATACCGATGAATGTGAAGGGCTGAGTTCACAATGTACTGGATGTTTGCTTTCAGAAAATATACGGGTATAGGATATTGACAGTGAAAGGGTTAATGTACACATGTATGTAATATTTACAGCCATAGGGGTACATTAAAGAAAAACCCTTCCCCACATAGATTGGTATAAACTAAGCCAAAGCGAGATGATTGATCACATGTCTGCTATGGATGTAATCTCCTTTACTTGCCTGGTTGCTACTTGTGAACATCTCAAGGAAAGATTACGGATGATTTGATTTCCTGTGTTCTTACTTAACATTTATCACAAAGTACAAAGTCATTAAATGAAAGGTGTTAAGTATTTTCTACCAAACGCTTATATCGAAAAGGTCATGAAACATTTTATTGAGGAAGAGGCAATAATGACTTAACGTTACCTTTGGAGAACTCATTAATGTTGCATTTGGAGCTCAGGAGCCTGAGCACTGAACGAAATCCTGCAAAAATCCGATCCTCAACAGTATAAAGAATCTCATATACCCTTACTAGCTGCCAAAGTCAAGCACAAGCGTGCGGGTGATAACGCTGAAATGTCATGTTTTATGTGGCTTTGAGGGCATTCAAGAGGATTCTCGAAGTGACTCCTTTTCAGAACGGAAAGTGATATAAAGAGGTATTAATCCATTAAAGTGCACAGGTACTTTTGTCTCTGAATTCCCCCTGACCAGTTTGTTTTGTAGCTTTTAGGGGGTCATTTATCATTCTGAAATACGCCAAAATTAGGTGTATTTCAGGTGTAGACTGTGGCGCAATTTGCGACTTTGTCCCGCTCCCGCCAGGTCTAAATAAGTAGGCGTGGTGTGTGGGGGGGGGGGGCCGGCAGGCCCGTCTCAGTTACCATTTTCTATGCCTTATTCAGGGCTCTTTCACACTAGCGTTTTTGTTTTCCGGCATAGAGTTGCGTCGTCGGGGCTCTATGCCGATAAAATCCTGATCAGGATTATCCCAATGCATTCTGAATGGAGAGAAATCCGTTCAGGATGCATCAGGATGTCTTCAGTTCAGGACCGGAACGTTTTTTGGCCGGAGAAAATACCGCAGCATGCTGCGCTTTTTGCTCCGGCCAAAAATCCTGAACACTTGCCGCAAGGCCGGATCCGGAATTAATGCCCATTGAAAGGCATTAATCCGGATCCGGCCTTAAGCTAAACGTCGTTTCGCTGGATTCGACGTTTAGCTTTTTCTCAATGGTTACTATGGCAGCCAGGACACTAAAGTCACTAACGGGACAGCCTTGGCGTGGCGAGTGGCTTATTACCTTTTAATCAAAACATACACTAATGTCCTCTTATAGATCCCATCTTGGGCAGAGTTCTGATTGCAGAGTATATGTGCCATAGCTACGTGCACCTGCATACAGGGACGTGCTGACTGACCCCCCCTTGTGTTTCTGTTTAGTATGTGTTGGAGGTGTGGCAACCTCCTCTTCAGTCGTGCACACCTGACTAGTTTGTCTGCCCTAGAGGCTGGTTTTTAATCAGAGTAAGTATAAAGCCAGTGGCGTAACTACTGGGGAAGCAGGGGAAGCGGCTGCTTCGGGGCCCGGGCTGTCAAGGGGCCCGGCGCCCAGCAGCATGTGTGACAGTTTACTGTTTATTAATTCAGTTCATTTGCAATGGCAAGTTAAGTTAATCAATCATGATCAATTCAGGGCCCCTGGCCCCTTCACAGCAGGCGCAGTAGCGGCAGCGCCGGGGGACCGGGCCCCCCCTCCCCCTCCCCCTCCCCCTCAATCTGCAGTCCTCCCTAACCTGATTTGTTCTGTGTCTCCCGACCCTAACTGTGAGTACAGCGCGCAGGCTGTATTAAGCCCGCCCACATACACTCTCATTCAGAGCAGGAGGACGTGACAGGCAGGAGGAGGGACAAAACAGCCAAGACCAGGAGGACAGGAGGAGCTGCAGGCAGGGGGCAGCAGAGAGTAGAAAAGAGGCAGAGCAGTGAGAGCAGCACGTCAGCTCCAGCACCAGCGCTTCAGCTTGTGAGGTACTAATGAAAACTATGATGTCTACTCTGTGTGGCAATAAAGGGGCATAGAGAGCTCTCACTCACTGCTACATGTGTACATAGTGTACAGAGCTGGCACTGCTACATGTGTACATAGTGTACAGAGCTGGCACTGCTACATGTGTACATAGTGTACAGAGCTGGCACTGCTACATGTGTACATAGTGTACAGAGCTGGCACTGCTACATGTGTACATAGTGTACAGAGCTGGCACTGCTACATGTGTACATAGTGTACAGAGCTGGCACTGCTACATGTGTACATAAGGTACAGAGCTGGCACTGCTACATGTGTACATAGTGTACAGAGCTGGCACTGCTATATGTGTACATAAGGTACAGAGCTGGCACTGCTACATGTGTACATAGTGTACAGAGCTGGCACTGCTACATGTGTACATAGTGTACAGAGCTGGCACTGCTACATGTGTACATAGTGTACAGAGCTGGCACTGCTATATGTGTACATAAGGTACAGAGCTGGCACTGCTACATGTGTACATAAGGTACAGAGCTGGCACTGCTACATGTGTACATAGTGTACAGAGCTGGCACTGCTACATGTGTACATAGTGTACAGAGCTGGCACTGCTACATGTGTACATAGTGTACAGAGCTGGCACTGCTACATGTGTACATAGTGTACAGAGCTGGCACTGCTACATGTGTACATAGTGTACAGAGCTGGCACTGCTACATGTGTACATAAGGTACAGAGCTGGCACTGCTACATGTGTACATAGTGTACAGAGCTGGCACTGCTATATGTGTACATAAGGTACAGAGCTGGCACTGCTACATGTGTACATAGTGTACAGAGCTGGCACTGCTACATGTGTACATAGTGTACAGAGCTGGCACTGCTACATGTGTACATAGTGTACAGAGCTGGCACTGCTATATGTGTACATAAGGTACAGAGCTGGCACTGCTACATGTGTACATAGTGTACAGAGCTGGCACTGCTATATGTGTACATAAGGTACAGAGCTGGCACTGCTACATGTGTACATAGTGTACAGAGCTGGCACTGCTACATGTGTACATAGTGTACAGAGCTGGCACTGCTACATGTGTACATAGTGTACAGAGCTGGCACTGCTACATGTGTACATAGTGTACAGAGCTGGCACTGCTATATGTGTACATAAGGTACAGAGCTGGCACTGCTACATGTGTACATAAGGTACAGAGCTGGCACTGCTACATGTGTACATAGTGTACAGAGCTGGCACTGCTACATGTGTACATAGTGTACAGAGCTGGCACTGCTACATGTGTACATAGTGTACAGAGCTGGCACTGCTACATGTGTACATAGTGTACAGAGCTGGCACTGCTACATGTGTACATAAGGTACAGAGCTGGCACTGCTACATGTGTACATAGTGTACAGAGCTGGCACTGCTATATGTGTACATAAGGTACAGAGCTGGCACTGCTACATGTGTACATAGTGTACAGAGCTGGCACTGCTACATGTGTACATAGTGTACAGAGCTGGCACTGCTACATGTGTACATAGTGTACAGAGCTGGCACTGCTATATGTGTACATAAGGTACAGAGCTGGCACTGCTACATGTGTACATAGTGTACAGAGCTGGCACTGCTACATGTGTACATAGTGTACAGAGCTGGCACTGCTACATGTGTACATAGTGTACAGAGCTGGCACTGCTACATGTGTACATAAGGTACAGAGCTGGCACTGCTACATGTGTACATAGTGTACAGAGCTGGCACTGCTACATGTGTACATAGTGTACAGAGCTGGCACTGCTACATGTGTATAGTGTACAGAGCTGGCACTGCTACATATGTATAGTGTGACTTGTGAGGTACTAATGAAAAATGTGATGTCTACTCTGTGGGGCAATAAAGGGACATAACTAGTGTGTGGACACTAATGGGGAAAGGGGAATAATTACTCTGGAGCACTAACAACATTTTACTGTGTGGGTGTAGGGGCAATAAGGGGCATAACTACTGTTTGGGGGCACTAAGGGGCATACCTAAACTGAGTGAATGGGATGTCCGACGTTGTGTCGTGAGTGTAGGCGTCTTACAACCTGCTGCTGTATATATATATATATATATATATATATATATATATATATATATATTATATAGGAAAAGAATGGAGTGGCAGTCAGCTCTGGTCTACATCGTGACTTGCCAAGCCAAAGGAGTGGGGTTTACACAGGAGGAGGGAGGTGCGAAGCGCGCTGGGAGGGGGCCCTTACAAAAATTTGCTGTGGGGCCCAGTCACTTCTAGTTACGCCCCTGTATAAAGCTGAATGTGCATTCACAGTACCTGCTAGTAGCCATCTGGCTCCAGGAGGAGTGCACAGTGGGCTCAGCATGCATGTTGGTACCTGCATCCCTGGATCTAATGGAGGCTGTTTCAGCACCAGAAAGGGTTAATAAGTATGGTTTATCCCGGCATGCATGCTGGGTCCACACTCCCTGGATTTTATGTGGCTGTCGTGGCCCATAACAGGTAAGATTCAGCGTTAGGAGGATTTTATGTGGCTGTCATGGCCCATAACAGCAGTATATAACTGGTATAGTGATCGCGGCACTCTGTCTATCCTATTCACCGTTATAGGGTGCACGTCTTGTTGGGTTCTCCCTCCACCTGGTGGAACCACTTTAAAACGTGCAATAGATAAGACAGCACTCCAATTTTGTATGCTGATTAATTTTTATTATTATATTAGCCGGACATGGTGGTGCGTAGTAGCAACGTTTCGGGCAATTAGCATGCCCTTCATCAGGCAAATTATGTGCAGGCAAGGAAGCGCAGGACCGGCCTGATAGATTGTTGAAACATGGAGTGAGAATATACAAAACGATCTTCAAAATCATTCATGTACAGGACTGCAAAAGTCGGCACGACATTACATCCCATAGCAGTACCAGATACCTGGAAATAAAATTGTTGCTCAAATAAAAAATACCGTATATACTCGAGTATAAGCCGACTCGAGTATAAGCCGACCCCCTAATTTTACCCAAAAACCTGGGAAAAGTAGTGACTCGAGTATAAGCCGAGGTGGAAATGGATGTCACTGTTATAGGGGATCTGTGGATGACGCACTGTTATGGGGGGATCTGTGAATGACGCACTGTTATGGGGGGATCTGTGGATGACGCACTGTTATGGGGGGGATCTGTGGATGGCGCACTGTTATGGGGGATCTGTGGATGACGCACTGTTATGGGGGATCTGTGGATGACGCACTGTTATGGGGGATCTGTGGATGACGCACTGTTATGGGGGATCTGTGGATGACGCACTGTTATGGGAGGATCTGTGGATGACGCACTGTTATGGGGGATCTGTGGATGACACTGTTATGGGATGGGGGCTGTGGATGGCACTTATGGGATGAGGGGATGTGGATGACACTGTTATGGGAAGGGGGATGTGGATGGCACTTATGGGATGAGGGGATGTGGATGACACTGTTATGGGATGGGGGATGTGGATGGCACTTATGGGATGAGGGGATGTGGATGACACTGTTATGGGATGGGGGATGTGGATGGCACTTATGGGATGAGGGGATGTGGATGACACTGTTATGGGAAGGGGGATGTGGATGGCACTTATGGGATGGGGGGCTGTGGATGGCATCCACAGATCCCCATCCTATACAGTGCCATCCTCCCATAACAGTGCCATCCACATCATCCACTCCATCCCATAGGCATCCACATCCCCATCCCATAAGTGCCATCCACATCCCCTTCCCATACAGTGTCATCCACCTCATCCCATAAGTGCCATCCACAGCCCCCATCCCATAACAGTGCCATCCCCCTCATCCCATAACAGTGCCTTCACATCCCCCATCCCATTACCGCTCATGTATAGTTTTTAAATTTGATTATACTATACACTTATTCTTACTATAATTCTTGCCCCCTCTGTACCTCATTACACGCGGCAGGCGGGCAGTGAATACTTCAGGCCGGGTGGGAGAGCGGCGCAGTGTGACTGACGTCACGTGCCTGCGCCGCCTGCTTCATTCATAAAGCAGGCCGGGCAGGCACGTGACATCAGCAAGTCACGCTGCTCTCGTCCGCCCGGCCTGAAGTATTCACTGCCCGCCTGCCGCATGTAATGAGGTACAGAGGGGGCAAGAATTATAGTAAGAATAAGTGTACATTATAATCAAATTTAAAAACTATACATGAGCGGTGGGGCCGGAGCGCAGTGAGCGCATCGGCCCTGCCGCAAATGCCCGCCCCCAGCTCCTCCCCCCGCTCCTCCTCCCACTCCGCTCTTCAGTTTCAATTTATGACTTGAGTATAAGCCGAGTTCGGGTTTTTCGGCACAAATTTTGTGCCGAAAAACTCGGCTTATACTCGAGTATATACGGTAGTTGCATTTTAAAACACAAGAGAGTAAAGCCAAGATGAATTCCTGTTCAGCGGTTGAGTATTCCGCTGCCTGGTGAATGGTGTTTTTAACACATTCAATCCCTGCCTCTGTGGGGATGTTAGTATATAGGCTAGATACATCCATGGTGACAAGAAAGCATTGATTGGAATTAATGGTGAGGTTGGAGATTTTATTCAGAAAATCAGTGGTGTCTTGGATATAGGATTTACCATTTTGGGCATAATGTCTGAGAAGGCCATCAAGTAATTTGGCCACTGGTTGGAAGATAGACTCACAACCAGAGACTATGGGTCTTCCCGGGGGATGTTCCCTATTTTTATGGACTTTAGGCAAAGTATATATAACAGGAATACGCGGGTGATTAGGTATTAGAAAGTCAGCAGTTTTTTTGGGGATAATGCCCTTTTGGAGTGCTGAGTCCACAATGGTGGACAATTACTTGGAGCACTCTCCAGTGGGGTCATAGTTTATAGGGAGATATACCTCACGGTCGCTCAGTTGGCGGAGGATTTCCTCCCTATAGTCCATTTTATCCATGATCACAATCCCCGAGCCTTTATCATCCGGCTTGATGATTGTGTCTTTGTCCTGGCTGAGTGTCTTGATAGCCAGGGAGTGTCCCCTGGGTAAGTTGTGTCTTACCTTGATAGTTGCAGCTCGGTCTTCCAGTTTCTTAAGATCCTGTTGGACGTGTGAGATATATTCCTCAATGACGTCGTATCTCTTAGGAGGAGAAAAGTTGCTTGGTGGTTTATATAATTTAATGCGATTTTGGAAGGGGGAGAGACTTGTAGTGGTATCGGTGGTCCAGGTGGGTTTCTCGATTGCAATGTAGGCACGAAGTCGGATGGCCCTGAAGAATTTGGACATTTCTTTGTCCAGAAGGTAAGGATTCGTAGGGTTAGTGGGGACAAATCCAAGGCCTAGGTTGAGTGAAGAGATCTCTTCATCTGTAAGGGTTTTGCTGGATAGATTGATGAGTAGATTATTAGAGATCCCTTGGTTCGTGCTGGAGTTCATCTCGGCTGGGTTGATCTTGTGCGGATCGGATCCCGCTGTGATTGGACGGAATATTGGCCTCTTCCCCTTATGTTTCTTCCCCGCCCTTCTTGTCGGCCACCTCTTCTGGGCCTTATTGTGCCTCTGTCTAAAAAATCAATCTCACTACTGGCGGTGGATGATCCTGAGGCAAAAGTTGTTGAGGGGCCGGGTGCCGGACGGTTTTGGATGACTGTACGGTAGACCTGGTTGGTGGCGTAGTCTTGGACGTCTCTGAGGTATTTAGATCTCTTGCGGTCTTCAAGTGAACGCCTCCTGCGGTCCTGCGCTTCCTTGCCTGCACATAATTCGCCTGATGAAGGGCATGCTAATTGCCCGAAACGTTGCTACTACGCACCACCATGTCCGGCTAATATAATAATAAAAATTAATCAGCATACAAAATTGGAGTGCTGTCTTATCTATTGCAAGGTCAGATTTAGCGTTAGTACCACTCACGGGACAGCCTTGGCGTGGCAAGTGGCTTATTACCTTTTGATTAAAACGTACACTAATGTCCTCTTATAGCTTCTATCTTGGGCAGAGTTCTGTTGCATTTTTTTGTTTGTATGTATAATTGCCATAGCTACGTGCACCTGCATACAGGGACGTGCTGACTGACCCCCCCTTGTGTTTCTGTTTAGTATGTGTTGGAGGTGTGGCAACCTCCTCTTCAGTCGTGCACACCTGACTAGTTTGTCTGCCCTAGAGGCTGGTTTTTAATCAGAGTAAGTATAAAGCTGAATGTGCATTCACAGTACCTGCTAGTAGCCATCTGGCTCCAGGAGGAATGCACAGTGGGCTCAGCATGCATGTTGGTACCTGCATCTCTGGATCTAATGGAGGCTGTTTCAGCACCAGAAAGGGTTAATAAGTATGGTTTATCCCGGCATGCATGCTGGGCCCACACTCCCTGGATTTTATGTGGCTGTCGTGGCCCATAACAGGTAAGATTCAGCGTTAGGAGGATTTTATGTGGCTGTCATGGTCCATAACAGGTCAGATTTAGCGTTAGTACCACTCACAGGACAGCCTTGGCGTGGCGACTGGCTTATTACCTTTTGATCAAAACGTACACTAATGTCCACTTATAGCTTCTATCTTGGGCAGAGCTCTGGTTGCAGAGTGCTGTTGCATTTTTTTGTTTGTATGTATAATTGCCATAGCTACGTGCACCTGCATACAGGGACGTGCCGACTGACCCCCCCCCTTGTGTTTCTGTCCAGGACGCTAAAGTCCTGGTTGCCATGGTAAAGTGTAGTGGGGAGCGGTATACTTACGTGATCACATGGGGCGCTCTGACGTCATTCTGGGGCGCCCCCGGGAGCCGCACGGACTGTAAGTATACCGCTCCCCACTACTACTACGGCAACCAGGACTTTAAGGCTGGGAACACACCTAGGCGTTTCTGAGTCGCGCGTATGACGCGCGTTTTTGTAACTAAGAAACGCGCGTCATACGCGTGATTCAGTGATTCTCCCCTTTGGCATCATTGTCCATAGGCGCGTTAAAACGCCCCAAAGAAGCTCATGTACTTGTTTGGGCGTGGGGCGTTTTACAGCGCGTTCAAACGCGATGTACAACGCCCAAATGTGAACCATGCCCATAGGGAAGCATGGCTTTTCACATGTTGTGCGTTTTACAGCGCGTTTGAACGCGCTGTAAAACGCTTAGGTGTGTACCTAGGGTAATAGCCTCCTGGCTGCCATAGTAATCTCAAAGCATATCGAAGACTGATCAGGATCCTGATCAGTCTTCTAATGCTTTCAGGCGACTTGCGTTCTGACGGATCCGGCGGGACGGAAGTGCCTGCCGGATCCTCAGAACGCAAGTGTGAAAGAGGCCTCAGCTGTAGAAAAAAGTTTAAATCCGACAGCTCGAAAGCGGTCTTACATTTAGAACTGGCGCTGGATGCGCCTCTTCAAAACTTCGGTGGAACTACCGCCGGCTTAGGTCTTTATTAAGACCGGCGGTAGTTCCCCCGTGGTCCCTTTTTATCATTTTAGACATGTTGAGACATTAGGATTTGAAATTGTTTTTATGTTACTTTTAACCCCTTAAGGACCGTATATTTTTTTTTTGCGTTTTCGTTTTGCACTCCCTGCCTTGCCACAGCTATAATTTTTTTATTTATTGGTTCACATGGCGACATGAGCGGCTTGTTTTTTGCGAGACAAGTCGTACATTCCAACGCCACTATTTAATATTGCATATGATCCAGTGGGAAGCGGGAAAAAAATTCCAAATGAGGTGAAATTGCGTTTGCGGGTTTTTAAATTCCGACTTTCAATGTGCGATAAAACTGACCAGTTTTATTCTACAGGTCAGTACGAATCCGGTGATAACCTATATGTATAGGTGTTCTTGCGTTTTGATAGTAAATAAAAAAAATTCATAAGTGGGGAAAAAAAACTGTTTTACTTTTTTGTCACCATATTTTGACCCATATAACTTTTTTGTAATTATGTGTACGGAGCTGTATGGGGGCTCAATTTTTGCATCATAATCTGATCTTTTTATTGATACCAATCTGGGGTGTGTATGACTTTTTGATCACCTTTTATTAAATATTTTTTTAAGGAAATGAAGCGTCCAAAAATGGCGAATCGGCCATGGACGCTTTTTTCCGTTTGTCTGTTTACCGTATGGGGGAATACTTTTTCAAATTTTTATAGCATGGACGTTTTCGCACATTGAGACACCCATGATGTGGATTCTTTTTTCATTTTGGCAAAAGGGGGGTGATTTGAACTTTTATGTTATTTTATTTATTTTTTAAACTTTTTTTTTTTTTTTTACACTTTCCTATAGTTCCCATAGGAAACTATAACAATCTATGATCTAATTGCTATTCTCATACATTCCAATGCAATAGCATTGGAATATATGAGAAAATCGCATATTTCCTATGGAGCCTATTACAGGCTATGGCTCCATAAGAAATACTATACAGCAGCCTGGGTTTCATTTATAGAGACGTAGGCTGCTGCAGGCATGCTCCGGCTTCTCCGATCGCCAAACGGGGTAGCGGGAGCACAAACCGAAAGTAAAACTTTCGGTTTGTGCGCGCTCAGATGCAGTGGTCAGGATTGACCAAGGCATCTGAGGGGTTAAATGTCCGCAATCGGCATCACTGCCGGTCGCGGACATGAGCTATGGGTGTCTGCTTCAAGAAGCAGGCGGCTATGGCGCCCGCATCGGGCAGTAGCAGGCGCCATGTTTAGGGAGTGGACACAGGACATACCCGTACGTCCTGTGTCCTTAAGAGGTTAAGTCTGGTTTTGTATTGTGTAGTTGCACCAAATTTTTGAAATGGTGCACACACATATTTGGTGAAACTGTATTGTGTTGTATGACAAAACCGGAGAAAGAGAAATAGGTAGAATCGCACATCCACAAGCTCAGCTTCTGATTTTTAACTGCTTCTCAGCAAAATTAATATCGCCTCTCGGTGCAATATTTACTGTACTGCCCCCTATACTATGAAAGAGGCATTAGTGTACATTTTGATCAAAAGGCATAAGCCCACTCACCGCGCCAAGGTTGCCTCTTAGAGTGGGTCCTACTCTAAATTTGGTGCTGCGCCAAATTTAGAGTAGGACCCACTCTAAAAGGAAGATGTGAAGCTCTAACAAGAAAGGGTGGAGCCTAAAGAAGGGGTGGGGTTTAGCCTTGACAGGAAGGGGTGGGTCAAATTTATATTACGGGGGTGCCCGAATCTCACCTAGGGCAGCACAAAACCAACATATACCACTGACTACGTGCCGTATACTAATCTTACATACACATTGGTCAAAGAGCCAGAGTGTGGCCAACTTCTGTAATGATAAATGTGGCCCAAAGTCCAGACCATCAACCCAACCTTATGCTGTGGCAGGACCTTGAGAGATCTGTGAGGAAAGGATGCCCACAAACCTCAATCAACTAAAGCGACATTGTAAATAAGAGTGGGCCAAAATTTCTGCTAAAGTCTTACAGAAAACCGTTACTTCTTATTGTCTTGCGTCACTATAGGGTTCCATGGTTTGAAATTATTATTTTTTTTAAAGTTTTTTTTTACTAAATTCTGCAGGATGGGAAAGAATAGTGTACTTCGCTTTTGCATTTCCCCCCACCCCACCTGTATAAGATTAAATGTACAGCAAAAGCATGATGTGAACCCAGCCTAAAGTTGGTTCTACAAGCTACTGCCACAAGGGGTGTGCTTAGTTTTTCACACATAGCTTTTCTATTTTGGGTTCATTTTTTGTGGAGTAATTATGACACCGGTATCTGTTGTGTGCGGTACATTTGAGGTTACATTGACCTAATTAAGACTTGCCAGAAAACAGATATTTTATTATGTCCTGAAATGTAAAACAGAATTAAAAGAGGCTTGTACTTCCGTTTTTATCACGACTGTACACCTACAGCTACCTAAAAGAGTGGTTGTGATTTGTTTCTTACGTTAGATATGTTGTAATACATAAAATCCCAAAATGTCAACAATTCACTATTTCAGGTACAACACATTTCATATCAACACACAATAAAAATGCTAAACTCTGTGTGGGTGAAGAGACTTTATTAAGTAGAAAGTACACACTAACAATGGCACACTCTACGAAGAAGAAAGAAAAATCAGCAGCGATGCAGACACATGCATTGGAGTAAGTATAATAAATAAAAGGTACGTGATACATCAACACTAATAGATGCCAGGAGGCGGTGCGAGCACCTGACTGAATTGTCAAAAATCGCCACATAACTCCTGAATAATCAACCCCCAGAAACGGGGAGTATATGGATTTCAATGGTCAAGTATGCAACTTTACAGATGTGTGGAGGCAATATCATTTAAATGGAATGAGGCACACAAAGCCAAGGTTATTACTCAAAAGAGGGTACTTCTCACCCACTCAGAGACGGCTCGGACTCCCCACACTGACAAAGTCTTGAACCGGTAAGAATGCATTCCCCGCCCCCCCCTAAGACTTAAGTGGAAGCACAAAAAGGGATTTCAAAGCAGCTAATACATTACAGTGTCATTGTCAATTCAGGTCTTGTCTTTAGCCTTTATTTGGATGCAGTACAGAAATGTTACCGCTGTCCACTTGCAAATAGATTTTCAGTGCTTTTGGCACATTGTGTGTTGGCGATTAAAAGCTTAAAGGGAACCAGTCATATTGAAAATGCAGCTTGATCGGCAAGCATTGTGTTATAGAACAGGAGGAGCTGAGCAGACTGATATATCGTTTAGTGGGTAGGAGTGTATTCATTTAAACCTCTTCTTCTGGGGTTTGGAGACCAGAGGTGAATCCTATCCCTGACTGACAGCTATCTCTGTATGTACACTTTCGCAGAAAAAACTGTCAGTCACTGAGTAGGACCGCCCACTGGACTCCTAAGCCAAGAAGAGCAGAGCTTTCAATGAATGCAAGTTACACTGGATCGTATCCTACAAAACCTATATACCGATCTGCTCAGCTCCTCCTGCTCTATAACGTGCTGCCTGCAGATTGGACTGCATCTGCAATGTCACAAGTTCCCTTGGAACAAAGACCACTTTACATTGGTTCACACTGGGATCATGGCTTCAGTTATCACAAGACCCATGACTGATGTGACAGATCAACTAGGTAATGATTCTATTGACTTTGAAAGAGCAAAGGAAACCAAGCAGAAGAGACCTTTCCCCAGTGTAAAGTATTTTGTACAATCCAGGCTTCATGAACTGCACCTTGTGCAGACACTGCGGCTTACATTCCACCCAGCACAGACACCAGGTGAGGGGTATTTGGTAGAAGTAAAGTCCTTTTTATGCACAAAAGGCACACTGAAACATTAGTGCACTATAGACATGGCGACTGACTGGTGGCAGCGGGAATACAGTTTGTATAATGCATATGGCTGGATTGTGCGGGGAGCCAGAATTCATCAGTATGCATACCTACTGTGTACCAAGGCAGCCAGTGTATGAAGGGGAAAAAAAGAGTTTCTTCCACTTTCAGTACGTCATCACCTACATGACTACTAGGAAACAAACAACTGACCTCATTGTATAGGCAGTATGCATAACTCCGTTCAGAACTGTGCTAACATCTACCTACGAGGTGGACAATTCTGTCTACATGTACATTGAAGAGTGCTTGTGCTAGAGACAAAGCTACATTCCAAAGGTGCGGTGACGGTATGGAAAACCTGCAGCGGGTGCAGGAACAGGTCATGGCGGACATGCTTAGTGTTCACCCTTATGGAAACTGCTGATCCACAAGGCGATTGATGCATCTTGCACGTAATTTCTAACAACACACATATATATATGCATACTGTACATATCGGCTTTTGGAAAAATGTATAAAGCACCATGATTCATCTCTGTGCTTGCAGCAGGAAGAACAAGCATTGTTTGAATACATTATCTACGTTTCTCCCCTCCCCCAGCAAATCGGTTAAAAACATCCTAAGTTAATATGCATGCGGCCCAGACCCATCGGTTTCACACCCGATACTAATATTACAGATGTCTGAGCAGTGGGTGCACTGCCTCATCATACTAAATTCCCCAAGAACAGCTAAGACCTACCATAATCTGTTCATCTGACAGGGCATAATGCAAGCAGGCATACACGTAGAAAAGGAAAATCACCAATGTGTCTACACTACTAGGATACAAGTGATCATCATGACAATCCTACCATTAAAAAAAAACAAAAGAGAGAAAAAGGACCGGAACGCAATGACACATTGTATTGTACCACTGCATTTAGCCGTGCAAAATTCTGCAACTGAGGTAATCCATTAAATGGGCAGAAATAATTATGAATACAGTACAATACACTGAGAACGGCTGTGCAAAGGATCGGTATTACATTTGAAGGAAAATGCAAACCCTTCCCTGCTGAGGTACTATGGTGACATGTCATTTTACACTGCAGAAAACTTAAGGAACACCAGGACATTGCTTGCACTGATGACTAGAGATGAGCGAGTTTCAGGCTATGAAATTCGTTCACGCTTCGTTTGGTGGTAAAAGCAGAATTGCGTTATGGATTCTGTTACTACAGACCATAACGCAATTCTATGACTGAATGTATAACAGTAGGCCTTTAGAGGCATTCCGTTATTCATTCCGTCATAATAGAAGTCTATGGCCTGCATACATCATATATATCTATTTTTTTTTTTTTTTTAACAATGGAATCTAGCCAAGAAAATACACTGAGACAGCAGACGGGAAGGATTTCACCAAATGGCTATGCTATTGCTTTGCTAGCACAAGATGATGCGGCCCCTGAGATGTCAGTAGAATGAGAGGAGGAGACATTAAACTGGCTGGTGGTTAATGACACAATTGGATTCCAGATGCTTGCTGCTGTTTGTGCAGTTCGTTGCGGTACAGACAAAGTGGTTGACCACCGAGCAGAGGCAGCTCCGAAGCATTTCAGCAGGTAGCTCCCGCTTAAGACGCTCCATTTGTTCAACTTGGAATATGTTTGGTTGTTCTGGGTTCCAGTCGTAGATTCTGTAAGGAAAAAACAAACACACGCATTCAGATCACGTGTCAGGTTTACCCTGCAGCCGGAAGAGGAAACTATGCAGTAATCCATTAATAATTCTTAGGCGGCATTCACATAATCATATCTGTTTTGCAGTCAGCAGATCTGAACCTCCCACTCTGCGGAACGGACCTACGGATGCAGACAGCAAATGGTGTGCTGTCCGCATCTTTTGCGGACCCATTGAAATGAATGGGTCTGCATCCGATCCGCACAAAATGCAGAACAGATCGAAATGATGGTAGTGTGAATGGACCGTATGTGGAGGTTCACAGCCATTCAAGTACAGTTTAGGCTATGATCACATCTTTATTTTTTGCCCATTCACCATTTAGCATGACTCCCGATGCATATGCGTAACATATCCATAGGCTGTCATTCACATAAGAGGGTGTGGAATGCATTGGCATACCCTTTTAAAAGAATGAATAGTAAAAGGCAGCAGTTTGCACTTTCAAGTACAACTGGGGAATACTCCTGATGTACACATCGGACAGAAAGGTCAAACAAGATGTGAACAGAGCCTTAGGCCTTATACACACGACAGTTGTTTTGGTCCGCATCCGAGCCGCAATTTTTACAGCTTGGATGCGGACTCATTCACTTCTATGGGCCCGCTAAAGATGCGGACAGCACTCCGTGTGCTGTCCACAAAAAAAAAATTATAACATGTCCTATTGTTGTCCGTTTTGCGGACAAGAATAGGCAGTTATATCAATGGCTGTCCGTGCAGTTACGCAAATTGTGGAACGCGGATCCGTAATTTGCGGACCGCAAAACACACAACGGTCGTGTGCATGTAGCCTTACAAGTCAGACTAGATTGTGATAATTACTGCATACTCCATGGATTTGTAATTGTCCTCAACCAAGTTAATTAATTGCATCATATTTCTTAAAGGGGTCCTCCCACAAACCGAACTTTGGACAGGGAATAAAGGTCTGATTGGCAGGAGTCAATTCACTGGGACCTCTACGGACCATGAGAATGGGGTCCAGTGACCGGCGAAAAAAGTTTCCGTTCACAGCAGCTGTTCCATCAGGCAGGATGTTCTGGGGATAGGTGCGGCCCCACATCTGAGACCTGTACCTATCAGACATATGTGGAATAACATGGCTGAACTGACCATTTCATAGTATGATTTCTGCCGTTTTATTTTCCTACAGAACGTCCGCGTTTTATTCGTCTTTTATGTAAAGGTGCTATGAAGTTGTAGGCTCTCAGGTTACTAGAAGTATGAATGGATTTTTTTATTTCTGCGTAACAAGTTATTGATAACTGTACCCTGGTAATCCAAATACCTTGGCAGACTATCCAACTTTTTCTAGAAATATCTGGTTGTATGTTTTTACTACAGATGTAAAAAAGGAAAAAAAACAACAACAGTGGACAGCGCTGGTTGGATATCAAACTAAGGCCACATTCACATCTCCAGCGAACATTTCTGGCAGAGAACAACCTGCAGGAGTTCACCAGATCTGGCGTTGTTGGACTCTACAGATTACAGCCGGATCCCTATTGAGTATAATGGGGTCCGGCAGCTTTCTGGCATAAATGCCAGGTTTCAGCCAGACGTAAAGGTCAGATGTTGAGAAACCCCCATGTAGACACGGGTGCAGGTCCCAAACCTGTCTTATCTATCAGACATTTCTGGTATATTCTGTGGGAGCGCAGATGAATACGCTTTTAAAAATGGAATCTGTCACCAGATTAGGTTTGTGCTGCCCTATCTGGGTCACTTTCCTTTTTATGGCCCAGTGGTGTTCTTGGAATCACTACTTAGCAGCTCCAACATGACCCAAGTGCTGGAGTCCCTGCTATACAGTGCAGTCCTCCAGGTTCTCTTTGGTCCTACACTGTAGATTGGCAGAGTTCTGCCTATACACAGTATACAAACAGAGGGAGTATGAATGTCATAAATATCCGGACTCTCATCAGCGATTTTCAGAAAACTACTGGGCAAAAAAAAAACACAAAAACAAGCGACCCAATATTTCAACGAGGGTCTGTCACTGATGACGTTTCCTATTAAAGTATTTTGTGAACAGGTAATAATTCATAATTGAATCCTTGCATAGAACAAACAGTAACTATGACGACTAGAGGCTATGTGCTTCATCATGCAACTGTAGCATGGGAAAACAGCCATCTCCAATCACCATTAAGGCTACATGCACACAACCCTGCCATGTTTTGCGGTCTGCAAAAACCAGATGCCGCCCGTGTGCATTCCGCAACGGAACGGTAGGCCCATTATAGAAATGCCTATTCTTGTCCGCAAAACGGACAAGAATAAGACATGTTCTATTTTTTTTGCGGGCCACAGAACGGAGCAATGGATGCAGACAGCACACGGAGTGTTGTCTGCATCTTTTGCGGCCCTATTGAAGTGAATGGGTCCACATCTGAGCAAAAAATGTGGCTCGGATGCAGACCCAAACAACGATTGCGTGTATGAGGCCTTAAAGGGATATGTGGTTGTGTGAATGACGTTGTTAGTTTGCCAGAACAACAATTTTCAGCCCATAAACCTCTGATCCTCCTTTGCAGGGTTTTGATTTAAATAGCCCTGTTTATTTTAAGCACGGGAGCGTAGCCCGTTTGGGCCAAGGGCCACATTGTCAGGTTAAATTACTCCCAAGGACGGCAGTAAAACGTAAAGTGGCAATACCATCTGAAGCATTTAAGGTGTATGTGTTTCACCAACTTATCAGAAAGAGCAGGGTCCCTTGTTCCCCATTCGGCACTTCCGAGAGGCGGTGACCATGCATCATTTGACTTTCTCCAATATACAATATGGTAGTTAAAGAAATGGCCTAGCATTTCACAACACTCAAACTACAATGGAGAGAGCCACATGCATAGCTGACCACCTTCCTACCTACATACTTGTGGATCACTACTCCCATGCTGTCGGCCACCCTCTTCTCTCTAACATGGAAACTACACATGGACATTCCTTGTATATTCCTGTGTCATGCACTGGACCTGCTAGATAGAAGAAGCATATCTGTTCTGCCCTGGAGCGGCCCTTATAAGAATTTGTGTCCGTGTTGGTGGTCTGCACAATTATTTTACCTTAATTAATAAAGGTTATGTTTTAGGAAGGTGGTTGTTTTTACTCAGTGATAGGACAGTGAAAGCCTAACATCTAAAGAAATCATCAACCAGCTGGTAAACCTTGTTGGCATTTTTCAACTTCGGTTGAGTATTTTTTATTTTTTTTTAATCTTTATTCTGTAATCAAAATCCTTATATTAAACAAAAACAGTACCTGTCATAGACGAGTCCATTAATGCCATACTCTCTCATGATTTTCCGATTCTCGGGGTCATTGGTATCATCCCCCCAGCAAAATATAACTAAGCCCTTGGACTTAGCATCGCGAATATAATGTGGATTTTTCAGCAGATCTTCTGTATGGACATTTATTCCCTAAAGAAACACAATATAAAAAAGAAAATCACAATACTAAAAAGACATAGGGAAAGATTTATTAAGACAAGGGCTTTCTGGGCTGGGCCTAATATCCCCTGCACTGCTGGAGGCCGCATTTACCATAGGCACAAAACTTGATATGTCATATAGAGATCATACAACACCAAAATAGTCTCACACACATACAAATAATGAATTTTATTAGATACCATATTTATAAAAACATGATCGTACAACATGTAATAAAAGAATGCAATGGTAAGCGCAATAAGGATGTGGAATGAATGGTCCCCCAGACTCAGAATACGGAAAAAAGCTCACGGGAGTAGAGCACTATTCAAGGATCAATATCAACGTAACACCCCCAGGAAGAAGCAAACGGCGAAACGTACGTCGGGGTAGCGTCCCTCAATCACAGGTACGGCATGGCTCTCTTTTCTCCCCCCTTTTTATACAGATAGGAATGTTCAGGCTTTCTAATGATGGAATTTTCCGCTAGAGTGGATTATAATCCCTTAATATGTGTTGCCTGTTACCCATCTTAGGCCCCTTTCACACGGGCGTTGCGGGTGCACTCCGTCAAACAGTGCGGGTGCGTTGCGGGAATCGCCGCGATTTTTCCCTGCGAGTGCAAAGCGCTGTCATGCGTTTTGCACGCGCGGGAGAAAAATCGGCACTTTTGGTACCCAGACCCGAACCTGCACTTCTTCACAGAAGTGCATGTTTGGGTCAGAAATTGTCCCGCTGGTATTATTTCACATTATAACATAGTTATAATGTAAAATAATACCCTTGGCCATCTTCCTAATGTTTAAACAGGTGCAGAATGGGTTAAAAATAATAAGCGAATAATAACTTACCTGTTCCATTTGATCGCGAAGCCCGGCATCCTCTCCGTTAGCTTGCTAGTAGGAAAGGACCTGTGATGATGTCACAGCATCACATGGCCCAATCACCTGCTCCATCACTATGGTGATGGAGCATGTGATTGGTCCATGTGACATCATCACAGGTCCTTTTCCTACTAGCAAGCTAACGAGAGGATGCCGGCTCGCGATCAAATGAACAGGCAAGTTATTATTAGTTTATTATTTTTAACCCATTCTGCACCTGTTTAACTATTAGGAAGATGGCCAAGGGTATTATTTTACATTATAACTATGTTATAATGTGAAATAATACAGAACCGATTACACATCCCGATGGTTGCATAGCAACCATGCGGGAACATCGCAAAGCATCCGTACTTGCTTGCGGATGCTTGCGATTTTCCCGCAGCCCCATTCACTTCTATGGGGCCTGCGTTCCGTTAAAAACGCAGAAGATAGAGCATGCTGCGATTTTCACGCATCGCAAAAGTGATGCGTGAAAATCAACTGTCATGTGCACAGCCCCATAGAAGTGAATGAGTCCGGATTCAGTGCGGGTGCAATGCGTTCACATCACGCATTGCACCCGCGTGGAAAACTCGCCCGTGTGAAAGGGGCCTTAGGTATATAGGAGTGTGGGGGTGATGGGGATAGGTGAGCAAGCATTGTCACTGTTACGTTAATATTGATCCTTGAATAGTGCGCTACTCCCGAGAGCCATTACGTATTTTGAGTCTGTGGGACCATTCATTCCACGTCCTTATTGTGCTTACCATTGTATTCTTTTATTATATGTTGTACGATCATGTTTTTATAAATATAAATATCTAATAAAATTCATTATTATTTGTACCTGTGTGTGACTATTTTGGTGTTGTATGATGGATTATCACATGGTACAGTATTGAAACTTTGTAGTATTGGTGTATTATGTCATATAGAGATGTCAAAGTTTAGACTGGCGGGGTCTGAACGCTAAGACCCCTAATGATTCCTAGAATGAGGGGAGAGAAGCACGTGCATATCACACTCCCTCTCCGCTGCACGAGGCGGGCTCTATAGAACTCTATGGGCCCATCTCAATTCCTTCCTCAGCAAGCAGGAGAGAAAGCATGATCCGTGCGTGCGTCTCTCCTCTCGTCCTTGTGATCGGCAGGGGTCTCTGTGCTCAGACGCCCGCCTATATAAATTTTTTATATGTCTCAAAGACATCTCAGAAGTTTTTTGCAGAGTTAGTGACCCTTTAATAGGACTCATTGATTTTTTCTTTTAAATAGTGGGAGAAGCTTAATTGAAGGAGAGGTGAAGTACATCTGCCAAAAAGTAGGAGATATGGCTGATCGCACTTTGTCAGTCTGCAGAATTTTCTGCATGTTCCTGAAAGAAACAATGTGGTAGAAGTCCTGCAGGGAAAACAGGAATTAAAGGGAATATGTCACCACAATTCTGGACTATCATCTGCAGTGATACATGACTAGTACTACAGATAAAGTGTCCAGATGGCGGATTTATTTTTATTTTTTTTAAACTTCTTAACTGCTCCCCGTTTCCCTGCTGTCAGCACTCAAAGCTGCGCTGAAAAACAGTCAGGACTGCTGAGCATGCTAACATAACGGAGAGGAGTCCTGCGCGCATGCACAGCAGTTCCAACCTGGTATTTCAGTGCAGTGATCTGGACTGCTTATCTGCGGTACTACTCACGTACTACTGCAGATAATAGTCCAAGGTTACGGTGACAGATTTCCTTTAATCTCTTGCTGATCTCTTCCATCTTTCTTCGCAGACTGACTGAGGGGGCAGGGATTAGCCAAAGCAGCAGAGCTTAGTAGTCTTTTTGTCGGACTGAAAACTGGGAGAAGGGGAAGAGGGGCTGCTCCAGCCAACTATCTTACATGTGCATTACACTTAAGTGGCCTGTTCTCACTGTACATACAATATACATATAAAATTAACTCTTACCAAAATGTCCTCAAATTGAGCAAAACTCATTGCAAAAGGAGTAGAGCGAGACCTGAGATCCATGAGCTCTGGATAGATTTCAGATTCTCCTTGTGTCAGGAAAAGTATAGGATATCTGTTTTGTTTACGGCGAACCCTTGAAAAGAAGAAACACACACATGAGGTGTGAATATGTTTGCTGAACTTATGTCAGCACAGTAAAATTATTTAGTCCGCAATGTGGCACTTAGTGCAACACGGGCGCAAGATCAGTAAACATTTCAGCCTACTCTATGGACACAGAAAAGTGAATATAAATGCTAGCAGGATTAGCCTACGAAAAGGTTCACTTGCACCAAGCCGCTTTAATTTAAACAAAAGTTGGTAGCCACGGTGGTCAGCCCATAATTTTCCTAAAACATTTAGAATGCAGAACAGGAATAAGTTTACATAATACATTTTCTTAATGGAAACAATTAACTAACTTACATAAATAAATAAATGTACAGAAGACATTTAAATGTGTAAATGGGATTAATTTATTTAAACATGTATTTTGGCCCATAAACGTATAAAATTAATATTTATACACCACTAGCATATTACAGTAAATGTCTACTTGTATAGCAGTCAGCAGCGCAGCAGTAATTACTGAGAACAGCAGGAATTAATGCAATAATTCATTTCTTAAAGTGAAATAATAGCATTGCTCGGAAAGCCATTATTTTACAGTTCTAATGAATTGAGTGAAATTGCTTTTTAATCTAATAGAGCAAACATGATAAAGAAAAGCTTCAATTGCTGCCATCAAATACAGCCGCTGGTTATCAAAACAAAAGAATATCCGTCACTTGTGTGGCATGGGAAGGTTAAGAATTTCCACTACTCGCTAAACATCTTTTTTGACTTCTTTAATTTGTGCATATCGATTAACACCCAACACATTTCAGTCCTTTCTAAAATTGGTCTCTGACCTTACTACATTAGGCCTCAAAACTGTAAATCTAAGGACAAGCTGGCTACTAGGGATGTGCTGCCTGACAACCTCAGGTGGGTATTTCCCACCTTAGGCGGCTGTATTAAAGGTTTATGAGATTATGTTTAAAAAAAGCGTTTTCTTTTTCCCTAGAAACTATGCCCCACTCAAGTCAAAGCACCCTGCTTGGCATCGAAGCAAAGTAATGTAGCTGCGCTATAATCTTCAAAATAAATAGGCTATAAATCAGGCCACTCCAGCAGCCTACTGATTGATCACTGTACACATACCAATTGCTGAAAAACCTGCACATGACAATTAACGTATAGCGTGGACATGACAATTAACGTATAGCGTGGACATGCCAATTAACGTATAGCGTGGACATGCCCAGAGGTCGCGCTACATTTTTTCTGGAAGAGTAAAAATACTCCTCTTACCATTTTTGAGGAGTATTTTTAGCCGATGAGGAGTACGAAAGTTATAGTAATTCAAATAGTTAATACGAAGGCCTACATAACATGAAGGCGTTGCCATTTATGCAGGGAAACCACTACTAGTACTCTAGAACTGTCTTCCATGCATAAATAGCAAATTTAGACAATTTTTAAATTTAGCTGACATCATATACTAAACATAAGACCACTGCCACCTAAACAGTGCCACCAGTTTTTGCCTGTATAGATGCGAACAGTAGACTCCTTATTACAGTGATTCCCCCAACACCTAAAGCTGGGGACACTGTCACACTCAGCGGAAATGGAGTTTAGGGGCAACTTGGTACAAAGCACCGCGCACATGAGAGCTCCCCCCTCTGCAGAGGTCTCAGATTGGATGCTAATGCTATGTAGTCTTAGGGTGGCACAGAAGGCTCTGCAGGGTCTTGGTAGGCTTACGGTGGCACAGAGGGCTCTGCAGGGTCAGGGAGGTAGGCTTAGAGTAGCACAGTGTGATAGTGTACTGTATGTAGTGCACATAGTTGGATGTAGTGTGATTGTGTACTGTTATACTATTATAGTGTGTACATAGTGTGATAATGTACTGTATATATTGTTATAGTGTACATAGTGATACAGTGTGACGAGTCCTGGACTATAGCGCACATTGTTTAATAGTATACGGTATATAGTGGGACAGGGATGCTTTTCCTTGGCCACTACTGTCTGTGTGCGAACCCGACCCTACCCCTCATGCAGCTTCCTGTTTCATGGTGCCTGCAGCATCCTGATAAATGGCAGTGAAAAGTCTAAGGTGTATTGGTAGGGAGTAAAATGGCCTGAACAGGCGTCTATGACGCTTGTACAAGCGTTATTGCGACACGTGGACATACCGATTAACGTACGCCGTGGACATACATGTATAATCTGCAAATACCGGGCATCAAAACCCAGATATTTACAGAAGAATAGATCAATGAAGATTCTTATTCATCGCAAAAATGGATCGCAATACTATTGTCTTCAAGAAAGATAACAAAAGGGGTCGTACCAAATCCAAAAATAGTGGAGTTTCGAATGTCACTTTTGTAACTCAATATAGCAGTGAGTATCAGGAGATTTGCAATATTGTCCGCAAACATCTATCTGTGTTGAATTTTGAAGATGTGTGGTCCGACATTTTAGGGAGTGGGATTAGATGTGCTGCTAGAAGGGCTCCCTCAATAGGGAATATTGTCAGTCCCAGCTTATATCAAGAAAATAAAAATGTAACCTTACCTTGGTTCCACACTAAAGGCTGTTTCAAATGTGGCCATAAAAAATGTATATGCTGTGATCATTTAAAAGTCAGCAGAGATTTTGTCTCATGTTCAGATAACAATATTCATAATGTTAAAAGCTACATAAATTGCAACACTCGCAATGTGATATATGTAATCACTTGTGAGGATTGCAGATTACAATATGTGGGCCACACCACCAACCCTCTCAAGGTGCGTATACGCAAGCATATTTCTGACATTCCACATTACCGCACCCGCAATGTGTCAGCGGCCAGTACACACTTTACGCTGATACATGGCGGTGAAATCACTAAATTAAAAGTGCAAGGCATAGAAAGGGTGTTTAATCCTTTGAGAGGGGGCGATATCAAGAGAAAACTCCTTAATCGTGAATCTTTTTGGATGTTCAAATTGAAAACCAGAATACCACTTGGTCTGAATAAAAAATACAATTTTAGGGTATGTTCAGACGACGACAATTGTCGCGCGACAAAAAGTCGCACTATTGTCGCACGACAATTTTTATAATGGGAGTCTATGGTGTCGCACTGCGACATGCTGCGACTGCGACGCGACAGTCGCGTGACGTGAGTTCTTGTCGGATTTTCTGTCGCAAGCCGCATGTCGCATGCGATATTTCGCCCATTGAATTCAATAGGAATCACGTGCGACTGCGACTTATATGCGACAGTCATGCGACAGAATGTTGTTTGGGTGTCTGGTTTGTGACCCAGACACAAGTTTATAAAAAGGAGTCATGGTCCCTTGTAATTTCACATGGCCTTTTTCTTTTGTGGAGGAAGCTTCCACCTCAGAAGAAATGTTTGTCGCGCGACAAAACAAGCCAAAAAAGTCGCACGACACTCATGCAACTGCGTGTCGCCGCAAAGTCGCATCTAAAAATTGTCGCGCGACAATAGTGCGACTTTTTGTCGCGCGACAATTGTCGTCGTCTGAACATACCCTAATACTGCAATATTAATTGGATGTCATATGCTTTCTTGTGACTTTCTTTTCTTTTGTTTTTCAATCAGAAATGTATATATTTTATTTGTAATGAAGTATACAGCTGGTGAGTCTGTCACTGATTGCGATCAAATGTGAGGTCATGTGACCTGAGCAATCAGCTTTTCAGCTGAACACCAGCTTTTTAACCACTTGCCGCCACGCTAACGCCGATGGGCGTCAGCGCGGCGGCTCTCTCAGGTCTCACTGCCGCCTATCGGCGTCATCTCGTGAGACCCGAGATTTCACATGAACGCGCGCGCGTCGTGCGTGCGCGTTCATGTGATCGGAGCCGGGACAACTGAAACTACAGCCTGCCAGCGCTGATCATGCGCTGGCAGGCTGTAGATGCGGAAAAAACCGCATTTAAATCGCATATCAGGCGCTGTTTTTAAACAGCGTCTGATATGCCTGCTATCTGCTCGTCTGGTGGTCCCTTTGTTTGGGACCACCAGAGGAAACTATAGGAAAAGTGCACCAATCACTACACACCCCCCACCCCCATCACTGATTAACCCCTGATCACCCATGTCACCCCCTGATCACCCCCTGTCACCCCCTGTCACTAATCACCCCCTACAGGCTCATTCAGACGTCCGTATGTGTTTTGCGGATCCATGGATCTGCGGATCCATGGATCTGCGGATCCATGGATCTGCGGATCCGCAAAATACGGACACCGGCAATGCGCTTTCCGCATTTTGCAGATCCGCACAGAACTATATAGAAAATGCTTTTCTTGTCCGCAGTTGCGGACAAGAATAGGACATGTTCTATATTTTTGCGGAGCGAAGTGCAGACCCGAGCGCGGATCCGTAATTCCGGATCCGAGCGGGACAAAGTCTGTCCCCATAGAAATGAATGGGTCCGCAATTCCGTTCCGCAAACAGAATTTCGGACGTGTGAATGGGGCATAAGGGTCCCGTTATCACCGCCAGTTAGTTAGCTACTTGTTAGTTAGCTAGCGCCCACCGCACCGCAATCACTGATTTTGGCAGAGATTTTTCATCCACATTGACCGATGCGAATGAAAAATCTGTGCCGTTCATTTTTTTTTTTCAGCGCAGCGGCTGAGACGGAAAAAAAATCTCATTACCCGTATGCTCAATATAAGGAGAATCGCAGAAACTCCTAATGCTGGCCATACGTGTAATGATTGCGGAGACCCTCAAATGCCAGGGCAGTACAAAAACCCCACATGTGACCCCATTTTAGAAAGAAGACACCCCAAGGTATTCCGTGAGGGGTATGGTGAGTTCATGTAAAATTTTATTTTTGTCACAAGTTAGTGGAATATGAGACTTTGTAAAAAATATATATATATATATCAATTTCCGCTAACTTGTGTCAAAATTTTTTTTTTCTGTGAACTCGCCATACCCCTCACAGAATACCTTGGGGTGTCTTCTTTCCACAATGGGGTCACATGTGGGGTATTTATACTGCCCTGGCATTTTAGGGGTGCTAAAGCGTGAGAATCCAAATGCGTAAAATGGCCTGTGAAATCCTAAAGGTACTCATTGGTTTTAGGGCCCTTTGCATCTTGGCTGCAAAAAGTGTCACACATGTGGTATCGCCGTACTCAGGAGAAGTAGGGCAATGTGTTTTGGGGTGTATTTTTACATATACCCATGCTGGGTGTGAGAAATATCGCTGTAAACGACAACTTTTTAAATTTTTTATACAAAGTTGTCAGTTTACAGAGATATTTCTCTCACCCAGCATGGGTATATGTAAAAATACACCCCAAAACACATTGCCCTACTCTCCTGAGTACGGCGATACCACATGAGTGACACTTTTTGCAGCCAAGATGCGCAAAGGGCCCAAATTCCCATGAGTACCTTTTAGGAGGGCATTTTTACGCATTTTTCTTCTCACGCTTAGGGCCCTAAAATGCCAGGGCAGTATAAATACCCTACATGTGACCCCATTTTGGAAAGAAGACACCCCAAGGTATTCGCTGAGGGGCATAGTGAGTCCATGAAAAATTAAACTTTTGTCAAAAGTTAGCGGAAAGGGAGACTTTGTGAGAAAAACAATAAAAATCAATTTCCACTAACTTGTGCCAAAAATTTTTTTCTATGAACTCGCCATGCCCCTCATGGAATATCTTGGGTGTCTTCTTTCCAAAATGGGGTCACATGTGGGGTATTTATACTGCCCTGGCATTTTAGGAGCCCTAAAGCATGAGAAGAAAATGCGTAAAATGCCCTCCTAAAAGGTACTCATGGAATTTGAGCCTTTGCGCATCTTGGCTGCAAAAAGTGTCACTCATGTGGTATCGCCGTACTCAGGAGAAGTAGGGCAATGTGTTTTGGGGTGTATTTTTACATATACCCATGCTGGGTGAGAGAATATCTCTGTAAACTGACAACTTTGTATAAAAAATTTAAAAAGTTGTCGTTTACAGCGATATTTCTACACCCAGCATGGGTATATGTAAAAATACACCCCAAAACACATTGCCCTACTTCTCCTGAGTACGGCGATACCACATGAGTGACACTTCTTTGCAGCCAAGATGCGCAAAGGGGCCCTAAAACCAATGAGTACCTTTAGGATTTCACAGGGCATTTTTACGCATTTGGATTCTCACGCTTAGGTTCCCTAAAATGCCAGGTGAGTATAAATACCCCACATGTGACCCCATTTTGGAAAGAAGACACCCCAAGGTATTCCGTGAGGGGCATGGCGAGTTCACAGAATTTTTTTTTGGCACAAGTTAGCGGAAATTGATATATTTTTATTTTTTTATTTTGTTTTTTACAAAGTCTCATATTCCACTAACTTGTGACAAAAATAAAATTTTACATGAACTCACCATACCCCTCACGGAATACCTTGGGGTGTCTTCTTTCTAAAATGGGGTCACATGTGAGGTATTTATACTGTCCTGGCATTTTAGGGGCCCCTAAAGCGTGAGAAGAAGTCTGGAATCCAAATGCGTAAAAATGCCCTGTGAAATTCTAAAGGTACTCATTGAATTAGGGCCTTTGCGCACAGGCTGCAAAAAGTGTCACATATGTGGTATCGCCGTACTCAGGAGAAGTGGGGCAATGTGTTTTGGGTGTATTTTTATATATACCCTGCTGGGTGTGAGAAATATCTCTGTAAATGACAATTTTTACATTTTTTATACAAAGTTGTCAGTTTACAGAGATATTTCTCTCACCCAACATAGGTATATGTAAAAATACACCCCAAAACACATTGCCCTACTTCTCCTGAGTACGGCGATACCACATGAGTGACACTTTTTGCAGCCTGGGTGCGCAAAGGGCCCTAAAACCAATGAGTACCTTTAGCTTTTACATGGCGGCTCACAATTTAGCCCCGCCCAAAATGCCAGAACAGTACAAACACCCCACAAATGACCCCATTTCGGAAAGTAGACACCCCAAGGTATTCACTGAGGGGCATAATGAGCCCGTATGAGATTTTTTTTTTTTGCCAGAAGTTAGCAGAAATGGAAACTTTATTATTATTTTTTTCCTCAGAAAGTGTCATTTTCCGCTAACTTGTGAAAAAAATGAAATGATACATGAACTCACCAAGCCCCTCCGCGAATACTTTGGGGTGTCTTCTTTCTAAAATGGTGTGATTTGGGGGTATTTATACTTTCCTGGCATTCTAGCACCTGAAGAAACACGACAGGCGCTCAGAAAGTCAGAGCTGCTTCAAAATGCCGAAATTCACTTTTTGCACCATAGTTTGTAAACGCTATAACTTTTACCCAAACCAATAAATATACACTTATTGGACTTTTTTTTATCAAAGACATGTAGAACAATACATTTAGAGAAAAATTTATATAGAAATTTAGTTTTTTTAAAAATTTTACAACAGAAAGTGAAAATGTCATTTTTTGCAAAAATGTCGTTAAATTTTTATTAATAGCAAAAAGTAAAAATGTCAGCAACAATGAAATACCACCAAATGAAAGCTCTATTAGTGAGAAGAAAAGGAGGTAAAATTCATTTGGGTGGTAAGTTGCATGACGGAGCAATAAACGGTGAAAGTAGTGTAGTGCGGAATTGTAAAAAAGGGCCTGGTCACTAGGGGGGTATAAACCTGTGGTCTTCAAGTGGTTAAGCTTGCTTTTTGTATTTTTGTACATATGTCATGATGAAGGACCTGGATTTGTAAAGGTCTGAAACGCGTAACATTGTACTGGTGTCCTGGTATATGGAAGTTTTTATATCCTATCTACATTAAAGTATCACGCCTGACTGGTGAGCTGGACGTTTTCATCTTTATTTTGGATTTATCTCGACTCACCCAAGGAGTCTTGTCCGTGCTCCCAGAGGGGGATGGTATGGGAGTGAAGCTGCCTCTTTTTCCTTCGTTTATATACATCCCATGAGGGTGTAATAGTTAGAGCCATAAAGTACATTTGTCCTTATGCTTTATGTAATGCAGCACAGTACATATGGAACCTTTACTCTGGACAATAAATCCAACCTGCTTCCCAGTAGGCAGATGGGGGAAAATGTATTAAGACGCCAGAGCAATGATTTCCGGCACACATATTGGTAAATGTGATGGGTTGCTGATGAGCAACACATGACCTCCCTGCCAACTTTTTGTAAAAGGAGAGGTGGAAAAGTTGCTTAATTTGTATCAAAACGGCACTTGCGGCAAAATTTATGACCCTCTTTTACGCCCAAAAACTGGTGTACACTAATGACACCTTCCCTCATGGCATTTTAACATTTTAACTTACATTGTGCAGATATCTGCATCGAACGCCGAGAACACAATCCTTCGACTGCCAGCATTTTCCAAGATAGTCTTCAGAATAATATCCAGAAAGAGGTTCATGTCAAAGTAAGTTGACAAATTTCCATCCCATTTTCCACTCTAAGGAAAAACAAACAAAAAAAAGATGCAAGAAAGCTAATTATATTTATTTTTATCCTTTATATGTTTTTTTTTTTTTTTATTGTGTTTAAAATCCTCTAACGAATAAAGATTTAATAGGTTGAAAATCTACTTTAAGGGCGTTTACAATAAAAATAGTGGTGAAACAATCTCTGAAGTGTCATTTCTAATCCAGGCTCTGCTGAGTGTTTCGGAAGCGGAATACTTTTGCAAGGCACTGTGTATGGCTCTTTATTTCCAGTTTATAGACCAATTTGTTTTCTTTAAAATTTTCACAGGAATTTCACGCCAACAATTTTAAGCCAACAGACCAAGCGTGTGAAGTGCTAAAAGCTTTTAGAGTGACACAATGTCCCAATGGCCACAGCTGAGGAAGTGGTATTGTTGCTACTAAGAGTGTGCATATTTCGGCCAGCCAAAAAAGAGTATTCCCATCTTGTAAACTGAAGATATATTGTTAGAGTGTTATCACTTACGGACCATGAGGGTCCGACCCCCACGCTCGTTCATCAGGTAATTGGAATTTTTGAGCAGATTTACAAATCATAATTTGCCGGCAGCAGACCGTGCTGTGTCATCATCGTTCTGCTGCTGACAAACAACTAGTCTGAATGGGGACGAGCAATGGCATACATGTAATAGCAGCGGTCTCCTCTATGCTAGCGAGCAGGCGATTGCTCAGAAGGAAAGCTTTCCTCCTGAAAATCATTAGCCACATCACTTAATATAACACTACCCTAAGGCAAGTGGTGTCCATCTAATTTGCCTTCCCTCAGGCCGTTCCTGCAGACCTTCATGGAGGACAGATTTCCTTGGCTGCATGTTGCCTACTTCTGTCAAGAAAATAGGCAGCAGAAGTTATTGCACCCTAAGGGTACTTTCACACTTGCGTTGGTGCGGATCCGTCTGTTTATTTGCACCTATAATGCAAACGTTTGTATCCGTTCAGAACAGATCCATTTGCATTAGGTTTAAAGAAAAATAACAAAGTCCAAAACAGATCCGTTTTGAATTACATTGAAAGTCAATGGGGAACGGATCCGTTTTCAAATGTACCGTATTGTGTCATTGAAAACGGATCCGTCCTCATTGACTTACATTGTAAAAAAAAATGCTGCATGCTGCGTTTTAATGTCTGCCTCCAAAAACGGAATAGAGGCGGAACGGAGCCTAACTGATGGATTCTGAACGGATCCTTATCCATTCAGAATGCATTGGGGCTGAACTGATCCGTTTTGGACCGTTTGTGAGATCCCTGAAACGGATCTCACAAACGGAATCGAAAACGCTAGTGTGAAAGTTCCCTAACCCATATGTGCCTAGGGCTTTAGAAAAAATTTCCATACAAGTCCTTGTTGAATACATGGGACAACCTATAATTCATGATGCAGCTTATGCTAGAAATAGGGTTGCACCGCATATCGAATTATCGATACCCAATCGATACTTTTGGGATTTGCCTTTTACTAGTGACAACCCTAGTTAGAAAAAGGTAGAGCTAGACAAATGCCACAAATTCAATTATAAAAAGTAAAAAAAAAAGTTTTCACTGACCTTTTCTTGGCAAATCCACTTGATTTCTATATTGAACCCTACATCTTCAGGCACGGACTCTAGTACCTAGAAAGCAAATGTATTATAACAAACTAAAGCACACAAGGAAGAAAATAAACTAATAAGCACACATTTCTACACCGCACACAAAATAAACACATTTATTTAATCTTTCTGTAGAAGATGTTAAAATGAAGGAAAATATAGCATCAACTGCTGACAGTGACAGGTCTTATCCGTTTGGTGCCAATGGGCATGCGACGCAAAATCTCACCGACTTCCATCAGAAAGCGAGATTACAGACTAAGATATTCATAGATCTCTATGTCAAAAGTCAAAGGGGAACGGAGGCTGGAAGACTAGCTCTAACTATTCTGAAGAGCTGACCTTAAATAGAACAGATTGTGGGAGAAATAATCTTTTAATCTTTACCGTTTGAAGGGAAGGAAAAGGCTGATTATCAGACACAGAGCATTCGTCATCATTGGAGTCTGCAGATATTAAAAAAATATGAAAAGGGTTATTTATAATCCACCAAAGGTGCGGAAACTACAGTGGAAGACATGCAAGCAGAGCACAGAAAGGAGAGCGACTAAATAAATACAAAGGAAGGGAAAATATGCAGGACAAGGGTTACATGCCATATCCTCACACTAGTCAGATGAAGGAAGAAAAACAAACTCTCTGAGGATATTTACACAAAAATATCCTAACCTTCATTTTGTACAGAACGTGTGTATATGTAAAATGGTGTTTGAACACAAATGTTTAAAAGGAACTACAAAGATCTGTCTAATTTCATACCCAGACTAGTACCTAGGGGACAATGACTGCTAGGAGGCAGAGAACAGAAGGTTTTTACATTATTAAAGAAAGGGCTCTACTGTACGATTAAAAAGAAATGCGTCCTTAAAAATGTTTTCTGCCAGTTAAAACCAGAAGGCCTCTTTCACGTGGCCGTTGTGGCGCCGTGGCCGTATTGCGGCGGGTCTGCAATACACAGGGCACTGGCCATGTGCATTCCGCATCACGGATGCGGACCCATTCACTTCAATGGGTCTGCAAATATGGAGATGTGCTTCCGAGGGGCTACATTCCGAAAAAAAAAAATAACTTGTTCTATCTTTTTGCAGAACAGACGGATCGCGGACCCCATTCAAGTGAATGGGTCCGGCAATCTGCGTGCGGCTGGCCCACGGTCCGCAGCACGGGCACATCGGAAAACGGCCACATGAAAGAGGCCTACCACACATCTTTTTTTCTAATCTGTTTTCATTTTCTGATTCGTCATATTTGGCATTAGGAATGATTTTTTATTTGATAAGGTGGTGAAAATTGTGTCTTCCTTAAAGTGGTTGTTGCTGAAACAACCACCCTAAGGAAGACACAATTTTCACCACCTTCCTCCAGATCAGTAATGCAGAAGATTAGTGTGAATTAGATATCAATTGTACTTTGTTACTATGTCACCATTAGTACAATACGTTTGAAGGGAACCTGTCACTCTGAACATGGCATCTAAACTGAGGAACGCATGGAAGAGAACAGGATGGGTTTAACCAATTGGTATATAGTTTGTGGTAAAATATTCAGTAAAAATGTCATTTAATTTATTTTAATTCCTGCAAATTTGGACTGTGACGTCAAGGAGGCGGTCCTATCGGTGGCTGACCGTCTTTCCCTAGCCTCCTCGACTTCAAAGCCCACAATTAGCAGGAATTTAAATTCATTAAATTCAATTTGTAGTGACTATTTTATCACAAACCATATATCAATCAGTCTGCTCAGCACCTCCTGTTCTATGCTGCCTGCAGACTGCACTGCATGGTAAAAGTGACAGGTTCACTTTAAAGAGGATAAAACATTCAGTCATGTACATACTGCACACAATCATAAGGGCAAATTCTCCACAACCATCAAATTCTCTGTGTATCCTCGCATAGTAACTGCACTGTGTGAAGTATGGCACAAGTACACATGGACAATTCAGAAAAAAAGATGTCACACTTCCACATACCATTATGTTCTTGTAACTTTAGGGCAGTCACATGAGCCAGCTGGAAACAAACAAAATAACCGTAGGGAGATTGTCTTGCATGAAATCATTTGTTACATTACCCAAAACATAAGCATATTTTACATGGTAGCAGAGAAAACGTGTGGTTATGTGTATCTCCAGCTGTCACTGCAATCCCGCCTGTGATGATAGTGTGAAGACTGCTGAAAAGTGATCTGCACAGATCAGGAAGTGGCGCCTATTATTAGACTTCGTGGCAGTGTGGAAATATTTAAGAGATGGAGCAATAAAAATGTCACTAAAAACTCTGATTATACATTCCCATTAAAAGATTGGTGAACATACAACTTTTTGGGAATGTACCGTCAGACTGCATTGATAAAAAAAAAAAAAAAAGTATTTTTCACAAGTAAAATGTAGGGCCCATTCACACTGCAGATTTTGAAGCAGTGTCTGCATTTAATGCAGTGGTTGTTCCATTTCAGAAGCCACAGACCCGCTCACGGCTTATGTCCACTGAATGGAGCTAAACCGCTAGCCGACAGCCACCGCGGCTTCAAGCAGCGGTTGTCCACACAGCTCCCCAAAAAGGGAGACATCCCTTCTTGGCATGGCCCCACAGTTTAGCTACAGCGCTGCCTTCCACTAAAAACAATGGGAGGAAGATATCCCATGCCGGCAATGGAATTTTGCGTCTGTCGAAATAACGGGGGCAGAATCTGCCATGTGAACAACCCCTTAAGAGTTATGTGAATGACCCCTTAGTGCTATTTTCGGATACAGCAAAACACCACTGAGAGAGACATAAGCTGACTGTATAGAGTTACTTGAAGTGTTAAAAAGTAAAAAATTACCTTTAATAGCTGAAGCTGATCATACGAAAGATCCTTCACAGGAATCTCAAATAGCTCTACAGACGCAGCATTAGCTTTCTGTATATATAAAAAAAAAATACATATATAGACATATATTTTAAGCAAAGTGGTTTAGTGATAAATGCCTGGCTACACGCCTGACCTGGATATTTTTTACACCCTTGCCTTTTCCAAGCACTATCCTCAATTAGTGTGTAGCTTGGGAGCGTCTCCCACTTTCGTCAATAATATAACATCTCTGCACAAGTAAGACTAGGTTCTGAATTTCTAATCCACACATCCTGCAGCAAATACAGTGGTCCCTCAAGTTACAATATTAATAGGTTCCAGGAGGACCATTGTAAGCCGAGTCATCGGTTCCAAAGCCCCAAAATGTCACCCAAGATAAAAGAAAATGAAGATTTAAGAAAAAAAAGCAGATAACTAAGACAGATAAAACAAGTCCTTACATAGAATTCAGCTATATTACCAGAGAAGTGACCTTGATTGGTTGGATCCGAGTCTGAGGCATTGCATGTTGAGTCTAGTTTCAACTTACGATGCGTCAGAAAAGACCATTGTATGTTGAAAATATTGTATCCTGAGGCCATTGTATCTTGAGGGAGCACTGTGCGTGATGCTTCCACTACAAAATCCACATACGGTATGTTCCAGTTAGAGCTGTGTATTTACCGCCGATTTCATCATTTCCTCACAAGAATGAGCATGCTGTTGAGTAAAAAGTCTGCAGCATGATCTGTGGATTGTTTCTGCTACGTATGCATGAGGTTTTAAAAACCCCATCTACTTGTATTGTACTGATAATTGCTATTTTTTCACATCTGGACTATAGGAACATTAAACATAGAAAACACACACACTAAGTCCTGCGCCAGACAAAAATGTGAGATCAGATGGAAATGAATCCTTGTCTTTTCTGCAAGATTTGTGCAGGATTGTTTTCCTGCAGACAAACAGCTGGACAAGTTCATCTCCTCTTTACTTTCATCGTTCATCACCAGGCGTAGTGTTCCTATAACAGTACAGTCGTCGTCTTGTGCATTTCCTGGCCAGTACTGCAACCCGTGCATGTGAATTGTTTTCTACTCATCACCAGGCAGTGACAATGTTACAAACATATAGTAAACAGAAAGAAAGAAAATAAATGTACCTTTTTCATAGATATACAGCATGTAAGATCATGGTAGATGACTGGCACAAGATCCCTGGAAAGATGAACATCAAACTCGACAAAAGCAGCCCCCTAGAGACGGAGAGAAAACAAGTTTTTTTGTTTGTGGCAGTTTATGGGTTTTTATTTTTTTTCAAAAGGCAGCATTTGCTGTTCATGGCATTCCCCCCCCCCAAAAAAAGACATTACACATGTTACAAAATGAAAAAAATAAAAAAAAAATAGGAATGAACAGAGTAGGGCATGGGCCACCATCAGTTTACATTTTCTCTTACCCCGTGCCATGCTGCCTCATATGAGCAGGCAGGACCATTTTACCACCTCTCCCAGATGGCTCTGTCTGGGGATCTACTGACCGTCTTCCCCCCATATTCTCATAAACAAGCGCAGGGGGCCGAGTCCAGAAAGCTGAGGCGAGCTAACTGAACCTAGGAGCTGTAAATAATATAATGTGCCAATGTACATAATGTTTTATGATGATCTACCCCCTTGTAAAGGGAACTGGTCACCAGTTATTTTTTTCCTGTTCTAACTAAGGGCAACGTGTTCTATCTTTTTGGCGGGGCTACGGAATGGACATACAGATGCAGACCCACTGAAATGAATAGGTCCGCATCCTATCCGCAAAAAAGGTGCATTGAATGCAGACCAATGGGGCCTTATTGTGAGACAAAACCAGGTGAAGGTCAGAAAACAGGAGGAAATCTTTCCATTATACCTCATCTCTGTGTAGGCTTTGCTACTGGTTTTGGCTCACAATAACTGATGAAAATAACTGAAGTGTGAACTCGGCCTCAGCAAAACCAAGCCTTCCTGCTAAAATCTTGTATTGGACAGTTCCAGAGCTGGAACTCTTAACCCCTTCAGGACACAGACATTTTTCACCTTCATGACACAGCCTAATTTTGCAAATCTGACATGTATCACTTTATGTGTTAATAACTTTAAAACACTTTTATTCTGAGATTGTTTACTCGTCACATATTGTATTTCATGACAGTGGTAATTGAGTAAAAAAAAAAAAAAATTAATTCTACCAAATTTACCAAAATTTTTGAAAAATTTGCAAATTTCTATTTCTCTACTTTTGCAATAGAAAATAATACCTCCAAAAATAGTTATTACTTTACATTCCCCATATGTCTACTTCATGTTTGAATCATTTTGGAAATGAAATTTTATTTTTTTGTGACGTTAGAAGGCTTAGAAGTTTAGAAGCAAATCTTAAAATTTTTAAGAACATTTGCAAAACCCAATTTTTTCAAGACCAGTTCAGTTATGAAGTCACTTTCTGGGGCTTACATATTAGAAACCACACCCATAAATGGCCCCATTTTAGAAACTACACCCCTCAAGCTATTCAAAACTGATTTTACAAACCTTGTTAAACCTTTAGGTGCCCCACGAGAGTTAAAGGAAAATGGGAATGAAATTTCAAAATGTAACTTTTTTGGCAGTTTCCATTTTAATCAATTTTTTCCAGTAACAAAGCAAGGGTTAACGACCAAACAAAACTCTATATTTATTACCCTAATTCTGTAGTTTACAGAAACACCCCAACGGGTACACGGCAGGGCGCAGAAGGAAAGGAGCGCCATGTGGTTTTTGGAGGGCAGATTCCACTGAGTAGAAACTCCCAAAAAATTACCCCATTTTGTAAACTACGGGATAAGGTGGCAGTTTTGTTGTTACTATTTTAGGGTACATATAATTTTTGGTTATTTTTGGTACATATATTTTTGGTTTGATCATGTGGTAATTTTATAGAGAAGGTTGTTAAGGAAGCAACAATACCAAATATGACTACTTTTTTGGTTGTTTGTTTCAGTTTTACATAATAAACCACTTATGAAAAAAAAGTATTAGTGTCTCCATATTCTGAAAGCCATAGTTATTTTTTTGGGGGAAGGTTGTGAATGTCTTATGATGGGGCTAATTTTTTTCGGTATGAGATGACGGCTTGATTGGTACTATTTTAGGGTGCATATGACTATCGCTTGGTATTACACTTTTTGTGATGTAAGGTGACAAAAAATTGCTTTTTTGACACACTTTTTGTTTATTTATTTTTTACGGTGTTCACCTGAGGGGTTAGGACATGTGATATTTTTATACACCAGGTTCTTACGGAGCTGGCGATACCCAATATGTATACTTTATTTAAGTTTTACACAATAACAGCATTTTTTGAAGCAAAAAAAAATCTTAATTTTAGTGTCATCATAGTCTGAGAGCCATAGTTTTTTTTTATTTTTTGGGCGATTGTCTCAGGTAGGGGCTCAGTTTTTGCAGGATGAGGCAACGGTTAGATTGGTACTATTGTGGGTGGCATATGCCTTTTTGATCGCTTGGCACTTTTAGTGATGTAAGGTGACAATGTTTTTTTTTTTTTTAAGCACAGTTTTTATTTTATTTTTTTTGACTGTGTTGACCTGCAGGGTTAGGTCATGTGATATTTTTATAGAGCCGGTCGATAGGAATGCAGCGATACCTAATAAGTCTACTTTTCTTATTTTCCCTATTTTTGTTTTACAATTTTTTTTTAGCAAAACAAGATTTTAGCAAAACTGCTTAGTCAGTTAAAGAAAGTGACCAAGCGTTTTGCAAGGGAATCTGTCACTAGTTCATGTTGATCTTGGTTAGGCCAGCAAAACACTAATGACAGCTTCCCTTTAAGATGAAGATAATAAGTAGTGGCATACCTAGGGGGATTAGAGCAAGCCTACGTCTAATGGACCCCTGCGCTATCTTGAGCCGCGTGGCTATAAAAAAACAACATGTACCGGTACAAGTACAGAAACTTTATAATGGAAAATCCTGTCTGCATTCAATATCATGAAATGTCTTCTATTTAAATATGCTAAACCCTCTTAATGTTTATTAAGAATTCAAGCTTAACATTTTTTCCTCTAATAAGCATTAATAGATATGCCGGTAATCTTTTTTCCTAAGTAATATAGTGTTTCATGCTGAAACAGACTTCTGCTGTATTATCCTACTTGCTGAACTGAGACTTGTGTATTAGGGAATGATAGAGGCAGCAACTCCCTAATACAAATCAATCTCTGCCCATAAAGCAAGAGGCACATAGTATTATAGGCACATTTTGAAGCAAACTTCTAATGATTGATTATTTATATATATATATATATATATATATCAAATATTTTATTTCAGAACAGAGTACATTACAAACTAGTGACCTCTGTAGTCTATTACTAAAAAAAGCTGTAGAAATCGGTATGCAGTAAGCCTTCCCATATACATAAGACTATGGTTACATTCTGAAAATGGTAAAATCTTACATGGCTGGCAGCGCTTTTTAACGAGGCCACAGTGTTTTCTTGGATTTTGGCCAATCTAGCAAACAAAAACAAAAGTTAATATCCATACAATACGTTCACAAATATACCAAGACTCATACACAATAGCTAGTTCCTATGCAGGACACCGTTACACGCACACTGCAACACAGAAAGGGACGCATTAAACGCCTTTCCCCTGTTCCATCAATCTTACTTGGCAGTCGTGGTAGAGTTGCCAGCACCTCTGTGTCCAACATCAAGGGGTGTCCGTGGCTTCCAGTACTTGCTAAAAGAGCTGATCATGTTAGACGAATAGCCTTGAATTGGCTTTATGACAAGATAGTCAACTACAATAAAACAAAAGGCAAGTCTCAATCAACTAACCCAGATATGGAATTCCAAAACTATTTCATGTAATTCCAATGACATCTGCTTACATGCTGCTATTCAGTAACTGAAAAAAGTGTAATAACGAGCTACTGGGTTCGAGAATTCTGCCACGTACATTGACAGCAGGCATCGGAAGTGAAATAAGTGTCCTAAGAGAAGCCCTAATCACACAAGCTACATTGACATTTAGGCCTCTTTCACACAAGCGATTTTCTGTTCGGATGCCTATAGTGAACGCACAGCATCCAGACTGAAACCTGACCCATTCATTTCAATGGGACCATGAACGTCGTTTTCCATACATCTATACGTTCAGGATAAATCTCAGCATGTTCTATATTGTGTGTTTTCACGTAGCCCTGGCTCCACAGAAGTGAATGGAGCTTGCATGAAAACCTGAGGGAAGCCGGATGCAAGGCGTTTTTTTACTGATGGTGGCTGGGATCTGGATACAATCTGGATGGAAAAAACGCACAAACTGAACGCAATTGCAGGATAACATTATTGATCTTGTATGCAAAACCATCAGCTTTTCACTGAAAAGATCCTGATGCAATCTTTATCGTTCATGTGAAAGAGGTCTAAATGATAAAGACTGAGGGAAAGTAAATTAACTCCTGCTGGTTTTTATTTCTGGCAACGTGTCATTGCCATTCACTTTTCTTCTGCCAAAATGTAGCATCGCCATGCTGTGCTCTTCAGCCGCATGACGTGTGTTAGGGTACTTTTAAAATTGCGGCAGGACGGATCCGGCAGGCTATTCAGCCTGCCAGATCGGTCCTGCCGCAAGTACCCGTGCACTGCCATGGTGCAGCTCCGTCCCCATTGACTATAATGGGGCAGGGCCAGAGATCGCCGGACTAAAAGTCCTGCATGTCCGATTTTTCAGTCCGGCGTTCTTTGCCGTGCTGCACCGTAGTGCACAGGTACTTGCGGCAGGACCGATCCGGCAGGCTGAATAGCCTGCCAGATCCGCCCTGCCGCAAGTGTAAAAGGACCCAAATTTGACTTTGCCCCAGCCCATCCCAATTTGTCTTAGTCGGCTTTCTTCCCTGTAATAATTTTCACAAATCACACACATTAAAAAACACTCTACGTTAGGTACACTAGGATGCAGTATGCAAACTAATGTTTCTTAATTGACCGCTTTCTTTGACATGCATCAGGTCTTTCCTATTTCTTCCTATAGGAATATTGGTAAATAAAACAAGTTACGCACAAGTTTACAGCTCAGCCTTTTTTAATGTATGGATTTAGATGACTAACTATTCCTGTACTGTTGAACTAGTTGGCACGGTATTCAACAAGCTGTTCCTCCTTTCAGAATAGTAATTAGGTCAGACTGTAAAACTGAGTGGGCGCAGCGCTTCATTTGCTCATCATAGTGTAGGCTGGTGGTGTGAAGTTTCAGCTTTTTTCCCACGGAAAAGATGGCCATGAAAAAAAAAAAAATGTATTTGAAAAAAATCTAAATATTTTAAAAATCATATCATACCTCTAACTTTCCCCAGAGTCTGCCTGGCATTCCTACTCATGATGGGGAGTGTGATGACGCCATTACTTTTCCCTGTCTCCATAAGGGTGGATGACAAGAGACAGGCTGTGCCCACATGTCCGGGGAGTGTATCACCTTGCACCACAGTCTCGCTCAGATCTTCCTGTAGGTACACAAGTGAACAAACGTTCATATTACATATATACACACACATATAGTAAACAAGATCAATACTGTCAAATCTCAAAGATCTACAGAGGTAAGGCCGGGTTCACATCATGCACACAGGACTTATTTTTCCGTCTAAAATAACAGATGTCAGACGGAAATGGGTGAAATGGATGCCAAATGTGCGTAACCGATACTCGAGATGTTTTTTTTTTTTCCCCACAGGATAAATTTTTCTCTTTATTTTTCTGTTCTTCTGCAAAAAACGGAAAAATGAACAGCAATGTGAACAGGGCCTAACTTGTCTATCTACATAAACACTCACTTCAAAAAAGTCAAAAAGCAGTTCCAAGTTATCAGGCTCCATTGTATGTACACTGAATTCAGTCCATCGGTCCGGCTGGAGTGCATAACCACATTCGGGCTGTGAGTGCCGAGACACAAATTCAGTATTGCTTATTAAGGAGATTTCAAATGTGTTAGCCATTGTTGGGAGTAAAATTGGAGAGGGTTTATCTGACTCTTCATCTTCGTCCTCTTCTTCAGGGCCCCCAAACGTTAGCTTCACCCTGTCCGCACAAAATAGAAGAATATTAGTTGCAAAGCCTATAACATCTTTGAACTGTGACTTTCTACTCTTTGGACAACCCTACTAAATCATATACTTACTTTTACCTTAAAAAAAAAAAAAAAAAAAAAAAAAAAAAAGGGCAAAAAACTTGCCCCCATAAAGAAAACCACACATACAACAAACTAGGCTTTACTTTCTACATAATACTTCCATGCGCTGTTCAGTGACAACGGCCCCTTTAAAGAAAAACAGAAGGGGGCATCACTGGTGGATCTGTGTAGGTTCTATGTTTAAAGGGAACCCGTCACCATCAAAATGCAGTGCAATCTGCAGGCAGCATGTTCTAGAGCAGGAGGAGCTGAGCAGACTGATATATAGTTTTATGGGAAAGGATTCAGTATAATGTGTAATTTATACATTTATATTCCTGCTCATTCTGGGCTTTGAAGTCCAGGAGGCGGTCCTATCCGTGATTGACAGCCTTCCCTCTAGACCAGTGATGGCGAACCTTTTAGAGACCGAGTGCCCAATCTGCAACCCAAAACCTACTTATTTATCACTAAGTGCCCACACAGCAATTTAACCTGAATACTAATATAGAATATATCTTCCATATACTTTATCATTTAGCTATAATACCCTGCCTACATTCAGTGCGCTGCCAGAGCAGTTCATAGTGCGCCCTGCGCTGATGAATGGCACCAAAAGTCCAAGGCATATTAGTACTCCATAGACTTTTTCCAGGGTATGGGTGCCCACAGAGAGGGCTCCGAGTGCCACCTTTAGCACTCGTGCCATAGGCTCGCCACCACCGCTCTAGACTGTGTATACAGAAATAGCTGTCAATCACCGATAGGACCTCCTAAGTTAACGTCAAAGCCCAGAAAGGGAAGGAATATAAATTGATAAATTACACGTTAAATTTTACCATTAAATTATACATCAGTCTGCTCAGCTCCTCCTGATCTATAACAGGTTATCTGCAGCTAAGATACCATGTTCGACATGACAGCTTCCCTTTAAACTTTAGGCGTTCTGTGGAGTTAAAGTGGATCCGTAGCTCCCTTCTGTGCTGCCTTCAATATCCAAGTTCTAGTAGAAGCTCAGCAGAATCACGATGATTACCGAGTTTCATCATGTGTTTAACTGCTACCTGTACATTACAGTGTTTTTAAAAGCATACAAGCCAGCATGTCATCTGTCTATAAGGAGAACATCTCAGACACTATAACTCTAATTGTACCAAAACTTTAATTTTTTGACCTTCTAGAGTGTTTCAAGGCTATATCCACCAGCTAAAATCATTTTAATTGTTCTAAATGCATCTAAAATCAAGCAATTTTGCAAATAGTCTTAGTTAAAAAAATCCCATGGTAACAAAAACGGACCACTATCTGCACCCTGTATAGTCTGAGCCTGTAGTCATAACACAGATATTCCCCGTGTGTTAGTAAGAAGTAGGGGACGGATGGCAGGGAGTGTGACAGCAGGATTAGACCACACAGGGTTTTGTATGTTTCTGCACACATACTAGTACTACCACTCCATTTATTCTGTATGGGCCTGCCGGAGATAGCGTGCAGGATTCATCTATTTGCTGCAGTCCCACAGAGATGAATGGAGCAGCACTGACTTTCATTTGTTTCAGGGGGTATGTGGTGCCCATTCTCATGTTCAGCAGGGATCCCAGTGGTCAGACTCCACCAATCTAAAAGGTATCCTTACGGATGGGGGATAACTACTTCTTAACAGAATACCCCTTTAAGACTACTTGCAAAACTGCGTGGATCTGCACCAAAAACCGTGCAGAAAACGTGGACACACGTGGAGCTTTTTTTGCTGCTTCCCATTTATTCCAATGGGAGATTCAGTGTGGATTCCGCCCTAAGAGAGCACACTGCTCCTTTTTTCCACATGGAAAAAAAAAAAAAAAAAAAAGCACGTGCTGCCTCCCTTTGAAATGAATGGGAGGCCGTTTTGCCGCTTTTTGGAGCAGATTTTGGAGGGGGAAATGCTCCAAAAGCAGCGCCAAAAAACTGTGTGAACTGGCCCTAAACTGAAAATCCATGCAATAATTGCTTGGGTAGAGGTTAACTAACCCACAAAATCTTTCTTAGGCCTCTTTCACATGAGTGTATCCGGTGCGGGAAAAATGCTCCATGGGACAGCTGCATTTCCCAGATGGAACACAAAGCACCAAGGCTCTTGCCTGACTGCGGGTCTACCGTACTGTATACACGGCAGAGTACAGTGCTACAGACCAGCAGTTAGGCAGGAACTCACAGCATCACAAGTCATTATGATACTGTGAGTTCAGGTCAGAGCAGCATTTTTTGGGCTCGGGAAATGGTCCCATCACACAGAGCGTTGTTCCTGGACTAAACACACTTGTGTGAAAAAAACCCCTAACGGAGCCACAAAGATCTGAACGGCTCTTTTGCGGCCTGCACACAGCAATGCTGTAATCTTCCCTGATTCAGAGGAGGAAGAGAACATATTGATGTGATGCTGAATGATAAGAATGACACCAACTAAGTAAGATTTTGTGAGACAGGCCCAAGCAAAAATAACATTTTCAGTGCTGAAATTAAATTTACTTTGTACATTACTCATAATTTATGAAATGCACAAAAAAAAAATTAACTTGTCTTTGGAATTTAGAACCTTAATGCCTCTCATAAAAACTCAAGATGTTTGCATCCAGGTACATATGCCTGTATACTGAGGTATTTAATGCTGTTTGTACAGTCAGTTTCCAACTGAGACGCCAAAGGTTTCATCGTCCGACAGCTGCTAAAGTCTGTGTGGCCAGTATTTGGAGTTCTACTTGGGGCTCATTCACACGAACATTTTTTGCGTATACGGAACCACTCATTTCAATGGGTCCGCAAAAAAAAAAAAAAAAAAAAAACCTGGATGTACTCCGTATGCATTCCATTTCCGTTCCCACTACATTTTGAGTCATGTCCTGTTAGTGCCCGCAAATCACGTTCCATGGCTCCATTCAAGTCAATGGGGCTGTAAAAAAGACGGAATACATACGGAATGCATCCGTAGGTCTTCCGTATCCGTTCCACTTTTGCGGAAGCATCTATTGAAAATTTGATGCCCATCCTAATTTTTCCAATGTATTTACTGTTAAAACATTATATCATGCTTCCGTTTCCATTTGCGATCCGCAAAAAATGCATCACAAATTAAAATGGAACGGAAACGCTACTGAAACCAAAAACGGATCCATTAAAAACAGACCGCAAAACCATATGGTCGTGTGAACGAGTCCTTATATAGTGGGATCAGTACTCGCCATGGCCGTACCCAGTATGCAGACCAGCTGATGAATGAAAGGTAACCCTACACAGCAGTGACTTGCAGTAAGATGAGAATAAAGGGGAGTTTGTCAGTTTATAGACATTCTCCCCATTATGGAAAAGCATGAGCAAAGCGAAAAATCTACTGTAGTTGACTCGAAAACTGGCAAAAATCTACTGATCAGTTAGAACGAGTGAACCGTAAATCCGCCCCTAATATTCTGACACATGAAAAAAATGTATAGCCGCTGACAGAATAAAAAAAAAAAAAAAAAAAAGGGAGCTAGAGCTTAATGAATGCGATGCTCATGCTGAACTCCATTTTCATCAATGCAACTACATCAGAAAACTGTCATAATTGCAATGAAAAAAAAAAGAAAAAAACTGGCGATTTATCAAAAAGTGTTGTAAATGAAATTTGGTTTAGTTGCCCATTGCAACCAGATGCCACCTTTCAGTTTCCAACGGAGTTCTGAAAAATGAAAGGTGGAATCTGATTGGTTGCTATGGGCAGTTAAGTCTTCGCTTCAGTTATTTCTATCACTTATATTGTGCGCCAAAACCAGGTACGAGTCAAAAAACACAGAATACGTGCAGATCTCAGGGTGGGTTCACACTAGCGTTAGGGACTCCGTTATTGCTTTCCGTTATAACATGGTTATAACGGAAAATAACGGAATGCCCAGACAGAATGCAAAACGGAAGCCTTTAAAAGGCATTCCGTTTGCTTTCCGTTATAATACAGGTCTATGGGAAAGCATAAGGGATCCGTCTGAGTCCCGTTATGCAAGACGGAAAACAAAGTCCTTTTCCGTCTTGCATAACAGGAACCAGGCGGATCCGTTATGCTTTCCCATAGACTTCTATTATGACGGAATGCGAAAAGGAAGCCTTTAAAAGGCATTCCGTTTGCTTTCCGTCATAATACAAGTCTATGGGCAAAAGAACGGATCCGTCCTTCCGTCTTATGGAGTCCGTTATAACCACGTTATAAAACGGAAACCATAACGCTGGTGTGAACCCTTACCATTATACCCGATCTCTGTTTATGCACTCACTACTGGTTTTGTCTCACAATAACTGATGGAAATATCTGACCAAATAACTGAAGTGTGAACTTGGCCTTAAACAGTTTTCCTTTCACCAGTTTTGATAAAACTACCCCATGGTGTTAAATGAAAAAAATCAGCCGAGCTACATCTATACTGCGATCTGATTCTATGAACTCTCAAGTAATCCGTGCTGTGAAAAAGTATTCGTCTCCATCCCAAGTTCTTCTATTTTTGCATATTTATATATTTGAATGTTTAAAGATCAAACAATTTTTAAAGGGGTTTCTTGAGCTATTCTAAACGTAGCCTGATGGCAGGAAAGTGTATAAAAAAAAAAATATACACACAGTCAAGCACATAACTGCAGTGTAGAAGGTCTCGCATATGAGGAATCGCCGCCCTCAATGTACAGTTCAGGGGGAAAAAAAAGTGTGTGTGTGTGTGTGTGTGTGTGTATATATATATTTTTTTTTTTCAAATATACACACACACGGCAATGATGGCATCCCTGTTTTTCATTAGTCAAAAGACGTCTAGTTGACCCCCAAGACTTTTGGAATATTTTATGGACTGATGAGTGAAAAAAAAAATGGGTCTGGTTAAGTCTGGTATAAAGCTGAATATAGCAACAGTCAAACGTTAGTGCGATAATTAGTGATGAGCATAGTCAGCTAGATCTAGATTCGAAGTCGATTCACTCGAAACTTCGGATTCGTGCTGTACGGAGATCCGTTTCCGTACAGCCTTAAAACATATGGCCTCCGAGGCAAACTGAGATGTTCCGCAAAACTTCGGTGAATATCTTCGCTATTTGATTTTTAAACGGAAAAACTATTTTAAAACTTAGATCCAAACTTGGCTTCCGTTCCGAAGTAGCAGTGATATTATGGGAGTGCTTCGCTTCTGCAGGACCTGGATGACGGGTCATAACTTATGCAAGCATTCATTTTCTCTTTAACCTAAAATTCTGAAGGAGAATTATCCACCCGTCAGTTCATGACCTAAAGCTCAGCTGCGGCTGGGATATACAGCAGCACCATGGTCGGAAGAACACAAATAAATCCACCTTTGAATGGCTCAAATTTTTTTTTTTTTTAAAGTACGGTTTTGGTGTTGCTGAGTAAGGGTCCTGACTTGAATCCCAGTGATAGGCTGTGACAAGACCTTAAAGGAGTTGGCCCCTTTCTGGTTAGTGTGGACCAATGTGTTTGTATGATTACCATATGGCACATACTAATATAACCTTAGTTGAAACTCTGCATCATTTTCTATATTTCATAAGATATGCCCCCTTTGTGCTGTTCACATGGAGGTCCTGTGCATAAAATGGCTGCTGATGTAGGGTCATGTGACCAGGAAAACCTGCCCAATGTGATATCTGCCCCATGCAAGTACTCTGCACCCGCCATCTGTACTTGCACTGTATGGTGCAGGTGCAATGCGTCTGAATACAGGACACCGATTTGCCTGGTCACATGACCCTCCATCAGCAGCCATTTTAGGACCTCCCTGTGGACAGCACAAAAGACTTGGCAAACAAGGCGCCATGGCTTATGAAATATAAGGGGGGAAGACACAGAATTGCTACAACGGCTATATATTAGTAAGTGTTATATAGTTATCTGACCTACACATTTGTCAGTAGTAGCCAACCCCTTTAAAAAGGCATCTGTCAGCAGATTTATACCTATAAAACTGTCTCACCTGTTACATGTGCGCTTGGCAGCTGAAGGCATCTGTGTTGGTCCCGTGTTCATATGTGAAAAAATATTTTTAATATATGCAAATTAGCCCCTAGGAGCAATGGGGGCGTTACCATTACACCTAGTGACTCTGCTCTCTCCACTTTGATTACCAGGGCCAGGCAGTGTAAACGTCATCACACCTGGCCCTGTCAAAGTGCAGAGGGCGCAGCAGTTGCAGAGAGTCCAGAGCCTCTAGGTGTAACGGTAACTCCTTTATTGCTTCTAGAGGCTCATTCAGCTCTCTCTGCACTTTGATTGACAAGTGTGATTATGGTTTCACTGCCTGGTCCTGTCAAAGAGCTGAGGGTGCAGCAGTTGCTGAAATAGCAGAGCCTCTAGGTGCAATGGCAACACCCCAGTTGCTCCTAGAGGCTTATTTGCATACATCAAAACATCATTTTTCTTAGCAATGCGGCCGCATATGAACACGGGACCAACACAGATGCCTTCAGCTGCTAAGTGCACATGTAACAGATCAGTCAGTGTTAAAGGGCATCTGTCGGCAGATTTGTACCTATAAGTGGTCAGTTTATGCTTCAAAATTCTTCAGTGTATTCTGCAAAGGTGAGATACCAAAGACTCGATGCAAGTTCTCTGTTACTGCCAAGGGCGACACCATCAGTTTTGAGATTTAGGGGCAATTACGTGGGTGACATAGGTTTTGAATAAATGTTAATCTTCAATATATGGAAGGATCATGGAAAAGCTGCATTTTGCGTTTACCCATTGTTTTTATCTTGAAATTAGTTGATCTGAAACATTTACCCTAAATGTGACAATTCAGAAAAACAGAAGAAATGGGGCGCACCTACTTTTTCACAGCACTGTAGCTCCTGTTAAACCAGAAGTTCTGTTAGAACCCGGGACCAGTTTGGTCTCACAACTTTCTGTACCAACAGCATTAAATAAGGTGGCAAGCAATCTTTGCTTTCGTAAAAACAAAAAAACGCAAGACCGATTTATCACCATACCTAAACCTAGACTTTTTAAATTTTTTCTTGGATATAGAAACAGGCTGTTTTTCAGAATAATGTAGACGTAATCTAAGCTCAGTCTGACATGTCAGCCATCCGGAATCCACTGTTTCAACGCCATCTGGCAAAGTAGATGAAAGTTAGCAGTTGCAACAAACAACCCAAATATAGAATTTACAGTAAGCATACAAAAGACATCAGTTGCATGGTCACCGAATATTATCCTTATTTGATATCGAATATGATGCGACTTTGCACCGGTTGTGGTTACTTTAGCTTGGCTTACCTTGTGCAGTGATCAAATGAATCCCTTACTAAGAGTGAAGTCACACTTTGTGGTTTTGCTGCATTTATTCTCAGCAGAATTGCAGAGAAACCGCTATATGTGGCCTCACCCTAATACAAAGGGCAAACACTGCTAAGTACGCTTTGTATAGAACGGCACGTAATTATAATGGGAAGGACAGAAGGACCATAAAGCCATTATACAGCCCCATGAACAGGAGTATTAGCAGCTGTACTGACCCCCCCCCCCTCAGCAAAACTGCGGATGTGTTATGCTAAGCTGCCCATGAACATTTTACTTTTGTAAAGGTCATCAGTATCTAATTGGTGGGGGTCAGACACCTGGGACCCCGCCCATCAGCTGTTTGAGAAGGCACCAGGGCTCACAGGAGCGCCGCTGCCTTCTCGAACAGGTGATATGAGGGGGCTCCAGGTATCGGACCCCCTCCGATCAGATACTGATGACCTATCCAGAGGAAAAATCTTGTCCTTCATTTAGAAGGCAACAAACAAGGCTTGATAAAGACTTCACGTTGAAACGTCGCTATGTTTATTGCCTTCTAAATAAACCACAAGATTTTTGGAATTGACGAGTTCTGTGGATCCCTTCTATTGATCTATCTAGAGCAGTGATGCCCAACCTGCAGCCCGTGGGCCAAATCCGGCCCGCAAAGCTGTGTCATGCGGCCCGTGCAACTCCCTGGAAAAAGTCTAGGGCATAACAATACTATAATGGGGGCAGTGCACGGCCAGAGGCCGCCAGACTAAAAAGTCGGACATGCAGTACTTTTAGGGTCCATTCACACGTCCGTGTGCGTTTTGCGGGTCCACGGATCTGCAAAACACGGACATTAGCCATGTGCGTTTCGCAATTTGCGGACCGCACATCGCCGGCACTACATAGAAAATGCCTTTTCTTGTCCGCAATTGCGGACAAGAATAGGACATGTTCTATTTTTTTCGGGAACGCAATTGCGGACCCGGAAGTGCGGATCCGCAATTGCGGACCCGGACGGGACATAGTCTGTCCTCATTGAAATTAATGGGTCCGCAATTCCGTTCCGCAAAATGCGGAACAGAATTGCGGACGTGTTAATGGACCCTTAGTCCGGCGGACTTTCGCCGTGCACTGACGTAGCTCCGCCCCCATTATAGTCAATGGGGATGGAGCGGCAGTCCGGCGGCACGGCGAAATAGCAGCAGGACGGATACAACAGGGTGAACAGCCTGTCGGATCTGTCCTGCCGCAAGTGTAAAAGTACCCTTGGACTTTTCCCCCACATTCATCAGCGCAGTGAGCGCTGTGAACGGCACATGCAGCTCAGCGATGCTGCCTGTGCCTGAAATAACCAATAGCAAAGTTCCTTACAGCAAGGAGCTTTGTTATTGGTTGGTATAGGCGCACGCTAGAGCGATACTGTGCCCTGCTGCAGGGGAAGCCGACGGGATCTGGAAGGAGGGGTGGCCGATACTGTGCCCTGCAGCAGGGGAAGCCGACGGGATCTGGAAGGAGGGGTGGCCGACGGGAGCTGGAAGGAGGAGAGGCCAGCTCCCGGGGTGGCTGTTGTAAGGAGAGCGGGGTGGCTGCCCAAGGACCTTGGGAAACAGGACAGGGCCGCTGGAGAGGTAAGTAGCCGCAGAGTCATGTGACTGGTACCCGATGACCCTGCTTCCCTCTCCTCCTGTCACCCCACTAGTGACCCTGCTCCCGCCTCCTCCTGTCACCCCACTAGTGACCCTGCTCCCGCCTCCTCCTGTCACCCCACTAGTGACCCTGCTCCCGCCTCCTCCTGTCACCCCACTAGTGACCCTGCTCCCGCCTCCTCCTGTCACCCCACTAGTGACCCTGCTCCCGCCTCCTCCTGTCACCCCACTAGTGACCCTGCTCCCGCCTCCACCTGTCACCTCACAGGGAAGAAGCTGAACAAACTCCACCGACTATGATGGGATCCGTTCGGGATCCTGTCTTTTTACCGGATACAAAAATGCTGCATACAAGGCTTTTTTGTCTCGTCTTTCAACAGAATCTGCAACAGAGGCTCCAAACGCAGCCTCCAACGCAGATTTGAAGGCCTACGTATTATGTATTTTAGTAGGTTCACACGTGCCCCCTCACAGTGTTTGCATTTCTTTCTGGCAAAGCTACCTGGTTCTGGCCCGCAAAATGTATACCATGTCTGGTGTGGCTCTCAGACAAAAAATGGTTGGGCACCACTGATCTCCCCTTTAATATTTTTGCCCAATCCTTTTGTTCTCCAGGGAGATAAGCCATCACCACAAGTGTATGGCAGCAGCTCCCCTGAGAATACACAGCTTATTTGGCCGTGGGGAAGATAGATGTTGACCGAATGATTGTTCAGCCCACCGCTAATGAATGTGTATGGCCATCTTTAGGCTCCACTGGGCTGATATACATCAGTTTGCCCTTTTTCCAGTTGTACACAATAAAGCAGCTTGTTGCACTTGTCTGTACAGATGCATTACGTAAATAAAATAAATACTGCACGGTATAAACTTTTTGTAACATGGAAATTGCCCCTAGCTTGTTTTAAAAACTATCACCATACAAACTTCAATTCATGGGGCTGTATAGTGGACACATCTAGCCTGGGACCTAAATACTGGCGACAAAATCCTCAGGATGGACCATCAATATCAAAACGGTCAACTGTCAACACCCCCACCGAACAAATGCTGATTGGGGGCTCGGGTGAGCGCTGTAACCTCTCTTGGGCTGTGATGTCATGTCCACTGGTCACATGGGACTGGAGGTCACAGCGCCCATCCGAGCACATCGGCCCCTTAAAACAGATGATGAGCAGGTGTGCCATGGGTCAGACCCACACACTATTAGTTATTATGCCTTTAAGTGCTTATGTAAGCAGGTAAGCCAAGCTAAAGCGGACAACAAATGTCAAGAAAGGTTAGTGTGTATCTACACGTGTCAGTAGTGCGCCACTTCAAGCGTATTTGAAAGCAAATTGCATTGGTTTCCATAGATGAAATACATAAAAAAAAAACACGTTCTTCATCTTAAAAACCTCATCGCAGGACACTACTGGCACATGTCAATCCATCCAGTTCATTTCCCAGTATAACAACAAATTTCATATCAGTCGAAATGATGTAAAGAAACATAAATTTGGAAAGACTTGAAGAACTAAAACATTTGGTTCAATAAAAGACAGCAGAAATAAAATGAACTTGATGGTGAGACCATCTTAGATCAAGGTACGAGTGGATAAAAGTCACAGCCATCCAGCGCAATGCACTGCTACCCAGTTCCATGGCCGAACTGCAATAGGCTGGAACCACACATGCAGTCTTAGTGCAGTTTATTTAGTATCCAATCCTGGATTTGGCTCAAAAACTGCACGAGTGATCCCAGTCTAAATCCATCTCCAATCCAGTTTTCCTGCAGACCCATTCTTTTGGATGCAAGAAACCTGGACCGCAAAAAAAAACAACAACATGCTGTGCTGCATTTTTCTCTGCAGTCCGTGTGGAAAATCACCAATGTGAAATCAGCGGGTCAGCGTTATAAACCTGGACAGTAGGGGAAAGCACCCTTATAACAACCAGCCCCCTGAGGGTGTTCACAGGAGCATAGTGAAAGCAGTAATAGAGTTTTAGGGGTATTCTCATCACATAATGTTAAGACATAGAGCTAGGATATGCAATAAAATTTAAAACGCTTAGAGTACAGGCTCATGGCAGAATCTGCTTCGAAATAAGGATGGGTGAAGGTTTTGGCAGTAACATCCCCACGATCATCAGGCGATGGCATATCCTTGAGCTATACCATAACTTGTGATAATGGAAAACCCCTTTAAAGGGTATGTTCACCTTAACAGCCATTTTTATATTGGTCTAAATAAAATAAAAAAAAATTTACAAATTGTCTGAATTAAAAATCTCCTATTTCATGCCCACAGCTCTTATAAAGACCCATGCGTCTCCATGGTAACAGACTACAAACAAAGCTTGGAATAGTTTGATCTTGCAATCAGATTCCAGTCAATCTGCCCACAACTTGATAACATACGTTTGGTAGGGGACCGACTGATGGCAATCTGACTGCAGGACCCCACTGCACATGGTTGTCTGCTGTGAGGGCCAGATACAAAGGTAGGAGATCCTTAATTACGATTGTTTGAAAAGTTGATTCACTTATTTAATTTTAGATGCATAGAAAGGAGCATAACTCAAAAAAGCAGTGAAAAAATACAAAAATAAAATAGAATACAAGATAAAGGGACGGTTCTCCTCATACTGCCTTGATCCTCAAGTAAGTGACAGACTGTACATTATATTACAGTAACAGAACATATAGCATACATTATTCATACTTCCACCCACATGCAGAATTTTTCTGCCGACATACAGTGATGAGTCCCAGTAGTGGGCCCCCTAGTGATCACACATTTATCACCTATCCAGGGGGAAGGTGGTAACCCCTTGAGGGGGTCGTTTGGTGGGTACAACTCTTCCCACTAGTTTGGCTTTGACAGGATATCATTTAAGTAAGAAAAAGTCTTGTTTTAAGTGTTTTCCTACTTCGTTTTCTGCTTTCCAGAATAGATGGGAGTCCTAAATTTAAACATTTACAATCCTTGGGGGGGGACCTCACTAAATTAAAGTAGCAAAAATCTGTAAATTAATACTTTACAAATAAATTGCTTCATAACTTGCAATAAGTACATTTCATAACAGTTCAAAAAGTGTAAAATTCATACGCAAGTCTATTAGAAAGCCGTCCAGAGGAGAACAATCTTATTACGTCAGGAAGCAAACATTTCTTACAAAACCCAAGTGCCCCCATAGGATATTAACCGTCAATATTGTTGTCAATGAACTGGATTTCTCTGGTCACTTATCACGTTGCAGATACAATTTGTACTATGCCCATTATATATACACCACATATTTTTTCAATGACACTGCATTCATGAATACATGGATTATACATAGAAAACCAGAAGTAAAACATTCTTTTGTCACATTGTAAGCTACTAGAGAGCAATGGAATCTGCCCAGTAAACAGGCAGTGTCCTTCCCGCCTACGGCTACCTGCTCTCCTGGTGGATTTGTATGCAGAACGTTTGCATGAAATTGGCATTAAAAAAAAACACACCTAGATCAGCACCATCATGTTTTGGTGACTTTTGTAATGAGGTTTTTAGTGTGGATTTTCTGGTTATGTTAACAACCCCATTGAAGACTATCGGGGAAGAAACACTAAATCCACTACCCCCAACTGACGGCAGGTCAATTTCAGTGTGTAAAAAAAAAAAAAAAAAAGCCACGTGTACATGAGATTTGTCAAATCTCACTCACTTTGCTGGTACTGTATTACGCTGTGGTTTTTCCGCACAGGACTCTGCCTGGAAAAAACATGCGTAATCTACAACATATACAGGTAGCCTAATGGTTTGCTGAATGCTTGGCTACAGTACTGGAAGGGGCAAGACTACAAGGGGGAAGCACAGTGTCTCCCTAGCAGACGGAGCATGAAGGGAATTTCTGTAGCAGCAAGCTGCCTTTGTGCCATAGAAAGAGCAGCCAGAACTCCTCCCATTCTCTCAAAGCCATTGTTCGCACAGCTGCGGTAAAAGACCCTCTGAACTGCGTTGTGAAACAGAAGAGGATCTAGGAAGAGAAGCAGATCAAGTGATGCTAGTACAGTTTTACCCTTTTTGCAAGTTAAAGGGGTTTTTCTGGCAGTTAAACGTTGATAACATATCCTCAGAATAGGTCATCAATATCTGAGCGGTGGGGGTCCGACTCCCGGGACCCCTGCCGATCACCTGTTTGAAGAGGCCGCAGAGCTGCAGCCTCTTCATAGTACACCAAGCAGAGCGCAGGATATTGTGTGGTGGCTCTGCTCGGTACTGCTGCTCAATCCCATTCACACGAATGAGACCAAGCTGAATAAAGGTCATGTGACCGAAGGGCGCGACGTCACGGGCTGAGCAAGAAACCGCGGTGCATGCCCAAGCTGAGAATAGGTCATTAATATTTAAGTCATGGAAAACCCCTTAAAAGAGGCTGGCCCATCTCTGCCATATCGCTAGGATATGCCATCATTGTCAGATAGGTCCTATATCCAGAATGGGGCTGTGAAGTGAAAGAGAGCACACCACACATGCGCGGAGTGCCCCCCATTCATTGCCATGGGAGTTCTGAAAATAGCTTAGTGAGTCCACTCAGAGGTCTTCGGAATTCCAATGGCAGTGAATGGAGAGTGCTTCGTGCAAGTGCAGCCCGCCCCGCCCGCCATTCACCGCTGTAGGACTGCAGGAAATAGCCAAGCACGCTCGCGCAGCCGTTTTCCCATAGCGGTGAACAGAGAGGCAGCTACGCGTGCCTGTCCTCTGTTCACTTCTGGGACCCTGTTCTGGAGATAGGGGCGAGCCAGCAATGTCCCAGATGGGCCAACCCCTTTAAGTGTTAATATCATACAATGGGAGCTTCTATTTTGCACACGTCATACAATTTTGCAGGTAACAGGAAGATACACACTTTTAAAATGCATCAATATACATTTTTTGCGTATGTAATAGTGTAGTGTCTCCATTAACACCATGGTAGCATTTTTGTAGCTTTTCTGCGCTTTAGAAAGCAAAGTATAGTTAATACTACGATATAAAGAAAGTTTTACTTACTGTGGATTCCAAATTCTCCATCATCTCTGCGCAAGTCTTCTTCTGTACAAAGTGAAAGAAAAGGGAAACAAACACTTAAGCAAGTCACATTCATATTATATGCATTATCACAGGCAAAACCTTTCTTACCCAACCTTTCAGTGGAGCACTACTTTACACATCATATCCTGTCTGTTGTATCACGAGATCCTGATCGACTGTCTATACAGACGCTTCTCGTTTCTCTGGTCATTAAAGTGGCTGCCCTGTCTGGACAATGCTCATTATTAGACGGGTTCCACGAAAACAAGCTGATCGCAGGATTCCCCACTAAGGAGAACCCCAGAGATCAGCTGTAATCGTAATCCTTGTTGAATAATAGCAGCAAGTGTTTACCACAGCGCCACCACAGGTCAAGTAAAGTATTACACAGCTCCCAATAATAATTTCCCAATTTGTGTAATGCCTGTGGTCCATGCTGCAGGTATACTGATATATACACACGCTGTAGGAGAGCATCCTTCTGTCTTCTAAGAACCCATAACCAGATGGAGAGCCAGCACCATAGAATGCAATCCTACTGTGCTCCTCGCCTAATGGATTCAGGAGCCTAAGAGACAGAGCTGGGCACAGACTCCTTGTGCATAAATAGGAGCGTCCTGCAGTATGGACTGCGGCCTCTCCGTCTTCCTATTCTGAAGCAGAACTGGCTTTGCAATGTATTTATTCACCGCTACAGCCATTTAAAGATAGACTGGCCAGAAGGACTGGCGTGGCAGCACTGGAGCAGAGGGGGTTTGAACTAGTAAATTCCACTTGATTTATTATTTTAACCCCTTCCCTGCAAAATTATTATTATTATTTTTTTAAATAGGACATCCCATTTAAAGAGAAACAGTCACCACAAACTGCAGTGCAATCTGCAGGCAGCGCGTTATAGAGCAGGAGAAGTTAAGCAGATTGTTAGACAGCTATCTCTGTATACACACTTAGGCCTCATGCACACGACCGTTTTTTTATGCTGTCCGCAAAAAGGGGTTCCGTTGTTCAGTGATCCGTGTCCGTTTTTGCCTTCCGTTGCGTTTCCGTGTGTCTTCCGTTTTTTTAGCGGACATGACCCAAAAGATTTTACCAAAAGACAGGCTGACAATTTTTCCCAAGTGCCTGCCAAGGGATCCGCAAAAAAAACGGACACGGAACGCGGATGACACACGGATGGCCATCCGCATTTTTCACGGACCCATTGACTTGAATGGGTCCGTGAACCGTTTTTCACGGACAAGAATAGGACAGGTTATATTTTTTTGACGGACTGGAATCACGGACCACGGACGCGGAGGACAAACGGTGCATTTGCCGAGGTTTTCACGGACCCATTGAAAACCAATGGGTCCGCAGAAAATCACGAAAAACGGAGCAACGGACACGGAATCAAACAACGGTCGTGTGCATGAGGCCTTACTCAGAGAATGCCATCAATCACTGATATCACCTCCAGAGTGTACAACTATCACAGTATATACACTTAGGCCTCTTTCACAAGACCGTGTGTCCCCCGTAGCCGTATTGCGGCCTGCATGTGGCGGGTCCGCAATACAAGGGGAACCGGCCGCGTGCATTTCGCATCACGGATGAAGACCCTTTCACTTGAACGGAAGCACTACAAAGTGCTTTCGTGGGGTTCCGTTGAGCAAAACGATAGAACTTGTTCTACCTTTTTGCAGAACGTACAGATCGCTGACCCCATTCAAGTGAATAGGTCCACGATACGCATGCGGCTGGCCCACGGTCGGTGCACGGGGGACACACAGTCGTGTGAAAGAGGCCTTACTCAGAGAATGCCATCAACCACTGATATCACCTCCCCAGTGGACAACTATCAGTGACTGACAGCTACCTGTATACACACTTACACAGAGAATACTATCAATCACTGATATCACCTCCCCAATGGACAACTATCAGTGACTGACAGCTACCTGTATACACACTTACTCAGAGAATGCCATCAATCACTGAAAACATCCCCTATTTATAAATGAAGTCGGAAAAAGCAAAGCTTTATAGGTATAAATTACAGGTTTTACTGAATCTTTTCCCATAAAACTATATATCAATCTGCTCAGCTCCTCCTGCTCTAAAACAAGCTGCCTGTAGATTACACAAAATTTTGCGGGAAGAGGTGTGTGCACTGTGACGGGTCTTCATATTAGGATAATCTCGTTTAACAGATTGCAAATAGAGTATTTTGCAGAATGTTAGGCACCACAGAAAGACATTGCAGGGAGGGTTCAAAAGTGGACAACAAATCTAATAAATGGAAAGGGTGGCCCCCTTCCACAATCCATCCTTCCTTTCCAGAACAAGTCTATGAAAAGTTCACAGCAGTTGTGAACCTGTAAATGGGTTATTTTTTTACTACCTCTGGATCAGCTGTGCAGGATAACACGTTAAAGGGGATGGATCTAAATGTAGGTCTTTTTTCAGCCCTACAAACTATTGGGGTCATTTATCAAACTGGTGTAAAGTAGAACTGGCTTAGTTGCCCATAGCAACCAGTCAAATTCCACTTTTTATTTTCCAAAGGAGCTGTCAAAAATGAAAGGAGGAATCTGATTGGTTGCTATGGGCAACTAAGACAGTTTTACTTTACACCTTTTTGAGAAATGAACCCATATGTTACTAGAAATAGTTTTGAGCGAATCGAACCTTGGATCATAGATCCAAAATTGGTTTTAAAGTATCATTTTAATATTGCACGGAGACCTGTACAGTATTAAAATGTACTGCACCGATTGAGGCAAAATTAATTTCACCCACAGGTCTCAATACTGCACAGGTCTCCGTGCAACATTAAAGCAAATCGACTTTGGGTCTAAGTCCCTCAACACTAACTATAAACTCACAGACAGGTAACACGATTATATCTCAGTATTATATAACTCACACAATCTCAGCCTTAAAGGGGTTGTCCGGGTTCAGAGCTGAAGCCGGACATACCCATAATTTCACCCAGGCAGCCCCCCCGATGCGCTCCCTCACCCTGCGCTAGATCGCACAGGGCAAGGGCTCTTTTGTTCACAATACCACGCGTGTTCAGCGACATCACCGGCTGCGACGGGCGTGCTTTAGCACTGCACCAGCCATTTTACAGGCCAATGCAGCACTAAAGCCCAAGCATCAGAGCCGGTGCTGTCACCGGGCTTCATGGCAGCCTAACCCTGGGAACACACCTGAGCATTTTTCAGCGCGTTCATACGCGCTGAAAAACGCTCAACATGTGAAAAGCCATGCATCCCTATGGGCATGGTTCACATTTGGGCGTTTTACAGCGAGTTTGAACGCGCTGTAAAACGCCCAACGCCCAAACAAGTACATGAGCTTCTTTTGGGCGTTTTAACGCGCCTATGGACAATGTTGCCATAGGGGAGAATCACTGAATCGCGCGTATCAAATCAAAATTTTGTTGCCACATGCTTATCTGGGGAAACATGTCTGCAATTCATGTAACACACCTCTCCCTTATTCTGGGAGGGTGGTCGGCAGAAATGTAGGGAATATGGAGCACTGTATATCGCACATTGTTTTCATAGACCTGCATTGCTCTCGAGGGAAAAATAACAGGGCTGTGGTAAATCAGTAGGACTTGGCTCCCAACACTGCCTTACAAATTTTTCTTTTAATATATGGTTTTAATTCTGTCCAAATTGTGCGCTAAAATAGCAAATCTGCTTAGTTATTGTGGCAAACGCTGGTTACAGATTAGGCTGACTCTTACGCTGGGTTCACACTTGAGCGTATTTGATACGCGCGTACTACGCGCATTTTTGTCGCGCGTAGAACGCGCGTATTACAGTGCGTTTTGGAAATAGTAAACGCGCGTCATACGCGCGTTCGTGACTCTGGAGACCGATTTAAAAAAAGGCATATCTACACTTAACGTGCGTTTTACGCACGTTCCCATTGAAGTCTATAGGTGCAAACGCGCGACAAAACGCCCCAAAGAAGCTCAAGAACTTTTTTGAGCGTAGGGTGTTTTACAGCGCGTTCAAACGCGCTGTAAAACGCTCAAGTGAGAACCAGGGCCATAGGGAAGCATTGGTTTTCATGTGTTGAGCGTTTTACAGCGCGTTTGAACGTGCTGTAAAACGCTCAGGTGTGAACCAGGGCCATAGGGAAGCATTGGTTTTCATGTGTTGAGCGTTTTACAGCGCGTTTGAACGTGCTGTAAAACGCTCAGGTGTGAACTGAGGGTTAAGGGTTAGGGTACCCTGACAAGCAGCAGATCTACTGCACACTTTTCTGTGACTGTCATATATAGCTGGATGGATCTGGTTATGCATCCAACTGCTTACCACTAAAAATCTCATTCAGATGAAAGAAACTAATTTTCAGTGGCATAAATGTATGCAACAGAATCTGCCGTGTGTGAAAAGCACCCTAAGGATGTGGCCAATCTTGGACTTTAGGACACAGAATAGCTTATTTCATTTTTGCCTCTCCACAATCAAATCCATTTTGTTTTAAATGCGTTCATTGATGTTGGAAGTGGGCTTGAGTTTTGTATGTCGGGAATGCATTTATATACACAATTTTTTTTTCATTTATTACATTTAATTTTTCCATCTTTAGATTTTACTCCTGACTATTATTTTTCATTACAATATATTGGAATAACAACACATTTTATCATGTTAGAACCATTACATAAAAAATGCATACACAGCTGTAACAACATACCTAAGGTAAGTGTTATGGACACCCCGGGGGCTTTTTTTTATTTTTTTAAATGCATGTATTTTTAGCTTTATATAATTTTTGTAATCAGTTTTTATTGAAAGTTTTCACACATCTGTCTTCTGCAGCCTGCATGTATGCCCAAAGATTGCAGCCTGTTCAGTCCCATTCAGTGTGAAATTAGTCATACAAACTGACTACTCGGTCTGAAGTCCTCTCTGTTCTGAACGTAACTCTAATCTGACACCTTTACAACCAAATAAAATATACTTAAGTCAGAAGGGCTGTCAGCTTTATGTGCAGTTATAAGAACAAGACGAGGGGCTGCATGCATGGTGCGAAAATACATGCAGGCTGCAGAGTAGTTGAAAATTACAAAACTGATTTTGTAAAAAAGATATTAAAAATGACAGAACTACATTTTTAAAAACCCGACAGACGACAGGGACAATGGAGTTTATTATTTATTTACTCTAAGAGTAAATATTTATTTTAATTCTCTTTCTTATAGAAAAATTAAAAAGGGTCAAGCTGAATCTTGTTATGGCTCTTAATTTCTACAGTATATTTCAACAGCGCCATTTAATCTATGATTCCGTTTTCTAATTATTCCAATAGTATTACTCCAAGTATGCTTTCATGAACATACTTTGCACAATCATGTGTGTCTAGCTTTCCCTTCCATGCACTATAGTTAAAGGGGTTGTGTAGCCTGTACATATTGATGACCCACTTTCAGGATAGGTCATCAATATCTGATCGGTGGGGGTCTGATTCCAGGCACCCCCGCCGATCAGCTGTTTGAAGAGGAGGCAGTAAAAGCACCGTTTTCTCTTCAAGATTACACTGGGCGTCATCACGCTTGCAGTGTTAGCCCCATTCAAGTGAAGCACTTGTAATTACACAATGTAATCTTGAAGAGGAAGTAGTGCTCGTACAAGCGCCACCTTCGCTTCAAACAGTTAATCAGCGGGGGCGCCGGGAGTCGGACCCCAACCGAGCAGATGTTGATGACCTATCCTAAGGATAGATCATTAATATGTACTGGCTGCACAACCCCTTTAAAGTTGATTTTCAGCAACCAACAACTTGCACTTTCAAGAAGCAGATGGTTCTTGGTCTAGAAACCAATACTCTGACATATCTCATTTCCAACCCTATGAATATAGGCCCTTAAACCAATAGGTCAATTAACATTTATAAGCATTTAAGTTCTTTTTTTCTTCAAAGGAAACGCATCTGGACCGTAACCCCCATAGAAGTGAATGGAGAAAGCCATGCACACTGATGGCTACCTCTCTATTCAATCTCCGCCTGGATGCGCTGATAGACAACTGCCCAATCAGGCAGGGCGGGAGTCAGGGAGCCCCTGTTCTAGAGATATGTAGGGGTCCGGGAGGTAGAACATTTATTACTAAATGTTTCCTTTTAGATGCATTGGAAAAAGGAAAAATAAAAAACATGGTGAACATTACTGAAAAACGTAAGTACTCGATATTTAACGTGGCGAAGAAAGGTATATATATATAAAAAATAAAATCAGATCAAAAGCAACACTGTTATTTATTGGGGTGCGTCACTTTCTATATCTCATTTCTAGGTTGATAACAAGGTGATGTGTGACACACCAATAATTTGCTGAATTCATCCAATTTAAATATGATGTGGCATATGACCATACCTAAAGGCTTTATTGACCGTGGCTGTAGATGAGTCTCCCACTTGTGTACTATGACTTGGCATGACTCGCTTTTATTCTGTAAAAGTGAAACATCTGCATTGATTAAACTTTCCATATACCTGTAGGCATATTTACCATAGGTAGGATCTCTGTTTGCAGCAGCAGGACGGCGCCATGTTTAATTTAACACACATATGTTCACAGAGTTGCATCCATAAACACGCTGTGGACATGAAGATCAATGAATCTGTATTTCAGAAGACCGATAAAAAAAATCTTCCCATGTGCTACATTAGAGCATAAGAACCTAAAAGGGTTTGTCAGAGAGTTTGATATTATGCTACCAGAATATTGCTGGTGAGTTAGCATTATATCTACAAAGCTGCCGGAGTGCTTCTTTAAATGGGATTTCAAAGATTTAAATACTGATTACCCATCCTCAAGATAGGTCATCAATATCAGATGGGCTCAACACCCAGGATCTCCGACCGCGGCACCACTGCCTTCTTCTAGGCCACTGCCATCACGTTTATCGGTCGCATGGCCTAGAAGCAGCTCAGTCCCATTCAAGTAAATGGAGATGAGCTGCATTACCAAGCATAGCAACTATCCAATAGACTGCGCTGGGCTTGGTAAGCCACAGCCTTCTAAAAACAGCTGATTGGCAGGGGTCCTGGGTGGCGATCATCATCAGTATCTTACAAAACCCCTTTAAAGAAGCACTCCTGCAGATTTTTTTTTGTACATATTATGCTAACTCACCAGCAATATTCTGGTAGTGTAATTTCCTTTAGCTCAACTCAGTTAGCTCTATATATATATATATATATCTATATATTTATTAAAGGGAACCCATCATGTTGAACATGGAATATGAGCCAAAGGCAGCATGTTACAGAGCGGGAAGAGCTGAGCACACTGATATATAGATTTATATGAAAGCAGTCAGTATAACTTATTTCATTCATTTACAATTCCTGCTCATTCGGGGCTCTGAAGGCCAGGACACGGTCTATGAGAATGAACAGAAAGTGATTGAAATACAAGTTTTACTGAATTATTTCCCATAAAAGTATATATCAGTCTGCTCACCTCTTTCTGCTCTATAACATGCTGCCTGCAGCTTACACTACATTTTCATGGTGACAAGTTCCCTTTAAAGCCTATTATGGGCAGCCATGTCAGGTGACCCCCAGTCCAGACCTCGCTTCCACCCCACAATCTCCATGAGCCATGTTCCTCTGTATGCCCCCCCCCACATGTTTGAAGTGTGGAAGATATCATCCTGCCGGCCTAGTGATATAGTAGGAGAGTCCATACAATGATTAGCTGTATACTACTCCCCCGACTCCCCCTGTCTATATTAACTGTGTTCCGTGTGCAGAAACTCCAGCTTCACACTGTGCTCCTCTCCCCTCTGCTTGTAAGTGGCGACAGGGAGAAACCTTTCACAAGCAGAAGGCAAGGGAAACAAGCCGAAGTTGCATTACATAGGAATACAACGAGACTCTAGGGGGGTCTTTCACATGAGCGGATGCCGTGATGCCATCATGTTAATGCTCTGTGTCTCTGCTGTCCGGAACGGGGCTTGGCTCTCTTTCACACAGCAGATTCCACGCAGGGCATCCGCTCGTGTGAAAGAGCCCTAAGGGGTATTCCTATCCTGGAGTCCAATGCAATAGAAGGTATTTACCAAATACATGCATTTATTGACAGTGGCTCCTTTACGAGTTCTGGCTCCTTCTGCCCCTCCTTGTGTAATGCTCATTGTCAGGGCATACAGCCAACACTGCAATCTAGCAGCAGGGGCCCCACTAGTGCATTGCTGAAAACGGTCCTAGCTAGTATGGTGGCTGGGATCGCGGGAACGTGCATATTCACTCATGGGCACTAGCTCCCATCTCTACCACTTCGCTCCAGCGTATCAGGCTTCAGATGCTGCTAATGAAAATACACTTGCAGCATCAGAAATGCACAGTCAAGTGGTGCAATTACATCATCAAAGCGCTGCTTGTCTGTGCTGTCAATCTGATGAAAGGTACCTGACCCCAGAAGGGGCAGGAAGAGCCGAGATCTGGACCGGCTGCAAAGTTGAACAGGTAAGGTGGGACAATCCCTACAAAAGACAGCTGCTCCGTCACTAATCTACACTGGCTGCCCTTAGATAGCACTCAGAGCAGATCTAGTGCAGCGCGATGCGACTACGCCCCCACTATCACTACAAAGACATAATGGTAAATGTGGGCTGCATTAGGGGGTCCATTAGTAAGGGGAAGAAGGAGTTAAAATGGCAGACAATAAATGACACATCAAATATAACAGGTATACACACCCCATACACAAGAGCCTCTATATTTAAAAGGGTTGTCTGAGATTTAGATATTGATGGCTATCCTCAGGATAGGTCATCAATATCTGATCGGTGGGGTTCGACTCCCAGCACCCCTGCTGGTGAGCTGTTTGTAGAGGTGGCAGCGCAGCCGCTTTCTAGGCCAGTGACGGGGACCAGGTCTAAGAACAAGTGAATAGGCCTGAGCTGCCATATCAAGCACAGCCGATATACAATGTACACACACAGCGAGGAGGCCCGCAGCGATCACTAAAGCACTGCAGCCTATTCGCAGTGGTGTCGGGAGTTGGACTCCGACTGATCAAAACTGATTCACCCATCCTGAGAATAGGCCATCAATATAAAAATCTCGGACAACCTCTTTAATTTCAGTGTATGCAACAATACATAGACCATTTTTTCAGGAATGTTTCATTAAAGGGGTTCTCCAGCAATTAAGAAAATGAATATACTTAAATATTACTTTATCATAAATATATTTTCAAATACCTTTCATTATTTGTAATGGCTCGTTTTGTCTGGTGAGCAATCATAAGGAGAAATAAAATGGCCGCCGTCCTATTAGTACACACAAAACTTGTCCTGATCACACATGAAGACAGGATACTTTACAACACTGAGGTAAAGAGCTGCCTCATCTTCCTCTCTGCTCTGCTTGTCAGTGATTATGATCCTGAATACAGATAAGAACTTTATCTGAATCTCTGGGGAATTTAGTTCATGAGGAGACATGAAGTACAGGGAGGACAGACAGGACAGACTGAGGTAATGTGTTGCTGTAGTAATGGAGACTCTGCACATAAGTGCCCCTGCTCATTATCCACGCCTCACCCTCCTCATCATCCTTATTCCCACAGAGAGTCACCTGTATTCAGGATCATGATTCCTGACAAGCAGAGAGGAGGATGAGGCAGCACTATGGCTCATTATGGTGAAGTAACTTGCCCTGTGTGATTAGGGCAGGTTTTGTGTGGACTAATAGGACGGCGGCCATTTTATTCATCCTAATGATTGCTCCCTAGACAAAACGAGCCATTCTAAGTAATGAAAGGTATTTTTGAATATATTTTTAATAAAATATTTAAGTATTTTAATTTTAGTTATTTTTTTTATTCCTGAAGAACCCCTTTAACAAGAGGGGTCTCAATTAGGTAGAGCTGAGAACCGGTGCTAAAATCTGCTCTTGAAGACCTCTAATGCCCTTGCATTATACCCAGCTGGACAAGGAAGGCTCCCCAGCGGCACCACTTATGATCAGTTAGTTGCTGAGGACCTGCCTCACAGAAAGGGACAATACATAGTGAAAAAGTCTTTTAAACCAGAAACCCAGGTGTGAGTCTTTGAGTAATTCTTACCTGCTAGTTATTTTGCTCAGTTTTTAACAATTTGCACCATAACAGTAAAAATTATTGCAGCTTAGTTGCACTGTGTAAAGGGGGTCAGAAGCAGTCTGAAATCAGAGGCCTTTTGTCTCAAAGCCTTAAGATATTTTTATTTTTTTTTAACTTTTTTTTTAAAATTTTAGTCCCATTATGGAGACTTAACCATATATCACATGGACGGCTGGTATAATACACTGTATTGCATCTGTCAGTATTACATCCGGTTCTAATATGCTTCTGTACATAGCACACCTGGAGGCCATTTCCGTACCTCAGGCTGCCATCACAATCCATCCAGCACCTTGCAATCATGCTGCGGGGGCTGATGGGCCTGACAGTATAACTGTAAAGTGTTAGTACTTGTGAGTGGGGGAGCCTGGCACCACAATCCTGGGGAGTAGCTGCACTGCCTTTTTATATCCTAGTGGAGAGTGCCACAACCATTAGGCAGTGGAGTGACCGGAAGTGGTTAATCTACATCATCACTGTAAGGCCTGCATTACACTGGCAGATGAGCCTTACTGTTGTCAGGAAGGAGGCGTTCCTTCCTGACAATCGCCGACTTGTCAGTGAAGAAGACCTATACATTTACATGCAGCGATCTCCTCCACAGTATGCCATCGCTAATGCCATCTCTCGTCCCCATACGGAACCATTTTTTTCCGGCAGAAGGGCGTGCTGGCAAACAATGATTTTTTTAACCTGCATAAAAGATGCAATGGCCCAATGAACGACATTTTCAGCACTTTTATACAGGCAGATTATCACTAACGAGCATTCCCATTAATGCCTGATAGCAATGATCTGGCCGACCCCAGCCAGTGTAACTCAGCCCTAAGAGTACTTTCACACTAGCGGCACTAGCTATCTGGCAGGCTCTTCCGGCGGGTGAACAGCATGCCTGATCCGCTATGCCGCAAGTACCCGTGTGCTGCCACTCCGTCCCCATTGACTATGTGCATCTCCTGCCATTAGCTGGTATATGGGCTTGTTTTGAACACTATGGGGAAGATTTATGAAAATTGGTAAAGGAAAACATTTATTTGCCCATAGCAATCAACCAGATTGCTATGGGCAACTGTCAGTTTTCTTTATCTCACCCGATTTTCTGTACTTTTTTTTATGACAGAGAGAAGTCCTTTAACTTGGCTCAGTTTAAAGCGCTATAAAGTGAGATTTTGGCTACTTTCACACTAGCGGCAGGACGGATCCGACCGGCTGTTCACCTGACGGATCAGTCCTGCCGCTAGTGACCGTGTGCCCCTGGACTACCACTCCAGCCACATTGACTATAATGGGGGCAGGGCGGAGTTCCGGCGGAGGAACGGCAGCGCTTGGCGAGATGCTGCCGGAATAAAACTACGACACGTCCGACATTTATTCCGGCAGCCTCTCGCCGTGCCTTCGCCCTGCCCCCATCATAGTAAATGGGGTCGGAGCGGTAGTCCGGGGACGCACGTTCACTAGCGGCAGGACGGATCCGACAGGCTGTGATCCGTCCTGCCGCTAGTGTGAAACTACCCTTACCATTAATGTGGTGGACATACAGTATATGTACACCCTATCTGCACTGTGCATCAACAGTTAAGCTTTATGCACACGAGCACGAGTATTGTGCAGTCCGCTTACCACAGATCCACAAAATACAGAAGCTATCCGTGTGCCATTTGTATTTTTTGTGGAGCCATTGACTTCAATGGGTCGTGGACGAATATAGGACATGTCATCCATGTGCTTTCTGCATCTATATGTCCGTTCCACAAAAGATAAGACATGTCCTATATTTAAAGTCAATGGCTTCTTAAAAAACTGCAGACGGGAAATGTCTGTATATTGAAGATTCCCGATATGAGGACCACAAAATGCTTAAAACCGTTTATATAGAGATGGTGGTCACGAAGGGGGCTAAACTGCAGCCTCGCAACTTCACATTGGCTGCTGTGCATAAGCACAAACCTATAGCCAAATGCACGGAGCTCAGATTTTCCTTTCAATGACAGACTGATTATAAACCACAAGCAACAAAACCCCCATGGAAATAAAAACAAAAACCAGTCATCTGGACTACTTAACTGAGCATGTGCATTAGGGTTCCCCAGTCAGAACAAACCCCAGCACAGGGGCTTCCTTCCCACTCAGGACCCTTTTCCATATGCCCAACAGAAGAGTCATTAAATATTACCTGACCCCATTTTGAAAGACCGGGCCCACTTGAGTACTATGAATGTAATATTACATTACATACATGGCTGGATGTAACTTCCCACAAGAAGGGACTGTCCTGGGAAGACAACTCATTAACAAGACAAGCCCTTTAAGAGAGATTCAGTAGACAGACCTAGTCACAGAAATTTTAGATTACAGACTTCAGACACCAGTTGCTTGTATCCACTACAAATGCTGGCCACAAAGTACACACTGAAAAGGAATGGAAAAAAAGGAATAACATACCCTTGGTTCCAGGAAAGTGCCCTTGAAATAGCGATACTGTATTTTGATTCCTCTGGGGAGTGTAACATTAATTTTCCAGACCATACTGTAAAGAAAACAAAAGTGATATATCATTTTTCGCTTTATAAGATGGGAAATGGCAGTGTGTCTTATAAAACAAATACTAATTAGCGCTTCCATGATGGAAGCGCTCACTAGTATGCATTAGTTGTCAGGAGTGAAGTGCTGTAAGCAGTTCCTGTACTCTCGCTCCCTGGTGTTTGATCGTGGGGCCAGCACAGCACTGCCCTGACCGTGTACAGCGTCAGGACATGGTGCACGCAATCAGGTGACAGTACAGCGCGAGCCGGAGAAGACAGGGGAGCGTGACTTCTGCCAGAAGTGGGGAGGAGCTGCAGCACAGGAGAGGTAAGAGGAGCTTTTTTATTTTAATCTGATCTGAGGTCTTATGGTGTTCTAGCAAGGAACTCTGATTGGGGGGGGGGGGTCTGACATTGAGGGCTGATCTGAAATCTAAAGGGAGCCTGAAATAAAGGGCTGATATACGGGCTGATGGGGTTCAGACACTGAGGGGTGATCCGAGGTCTGATACATATCCTGATATGGGGGGTCTGATCCGATGTTCTGATGAAAAATATTTTTTTCTTATTTTCCTCCTCTAATACATGGGCTGCGTCTTATCAGGTGAGTCTTATAAAGCAAAAAACATGGTAATTAATATAATTAACTAAATTACTGTTCATCATACTCTTACAGATTGTATAGATTGACCACAATACTACTATGCTTTATAAATACTTTCAGCTTCGATCACTTCTGTATTGCAGCAGTGTCCACGACTCATTGTTACTCAAAAATGTATTCTGGAGATTTAAAGGGGTTGTCAGAGTTCAATTTTTTTTATGCAAATGACAGAGAGGCTGTTAAATAATAAAAGTAAAACTAAAATTTGCCTTCTCTAGCTTCCCCTATACACCACCATCTCTCCCAGCTACAGCCGGGATGTAAGGTTATGCCACAGAGGTAACATGTCAGTGACAACCGCAACCAATCAGTGACCCCAACAGTATAGGCCACAAGCCTGCTGAGGCCAGTGATTAGCTGCGATATACAGTGCCATATATGAACAAATCACTGCATTTCGTCACAGACTTAGATCATAATATTACTTACCAATCATTAGGATCCTGTTGTAAAATAATAGCATTTTGGGGTTTCCAGGCACCAAAAGTAGAACAGCTCCCACAGAGTGCAATGACTTCGTCTGAAAAACACAGGAGAATAGCTTTCAGGTTTATGGTTTAACATTCATACGTGCCAGTGTTCAATCTCAAGATGGAAGGATTTGTGCCCCAGCACTTATACATTAGAGCAGGGATCAGCAACCTCCAGCACTCCAGCCGTTTAGAAACTACAACTCCCAGAATGATTCATTCACTTGCATGGGAGTTAGAAGAGCAGGTTTGCATGCTGGGAGTTGTAGTTTCACAGCAGCTGGAGTGCCGAAGGTTGCTGATCCCTGCCTTAGAGGAAAAAGTGGACATCCAGCAAGTGCAAAACTTAAAGGGGTTGTCCCATTTTGGACATTGGGGGCATATCTCTAGGAACGGCCATGCGTGTGCGGTGCGCCCTTAGGCACTTTGCTGGCTCTGTTATAAGTATAGGTGCAGGTCCCAGAGGTGGGACCCGCACCCATCAGATGTTGGGGCCATAGGCTAGCGACATGCCCCCAATGTCTGAGATGAGAATACCCCTTATAGGGTTGTAAATCCTTTCAACAGGAGCTTAACCAAACACAGAAACACCTCTGCCATACCGTATGGTAGTGTGAGGTATCCAAGTATCCACCTCTGGTGGTCAGAGTAGGACTTCACATAGGAGACAAAATCTACCTGGACCGTATACGCCATCCGGGCCACATTAAGTGGCGACGTGTAATATTTATTCATTTTGGGTGAACAGATTCTTCCTCATGATCTCCTGTTGTACTTTATACTACAACTTTGATCCATAATGCTTTATCGACAAAAAATATTCTGTCCCTACAACTACTGTAGGGGATCTCTACTGTCATCCGGGGGGTGGGGAGGTACTTTCACACTAGCGTTATTCTTTTCCGTCATCGAGTTCCGTCCTCAGGGCTCAATAACGGGGAAAAAACTGATCAGTTTTATCCTAATGCATTCTGAATGGAAAGCAATCCGTTCAGTTTGTCTTCAGTTCAGTCCTTTCACGTTTTTTGGACGCAGATAAAAGCGCAGCATGTTGTATCTTTACCTCCGTCCCAAAAAGCGGAAACACTTGACGGAAGGACTGATCCGCCATTAATTTCCATTGAAATGTATTAAAGGGCGGATCAGTAATTGAAAATTGACGCATTAACGGATCCGTTCCTCCACTCTGCGCATGCGCAGACCTTTAAAAATGGTAAAATAATAAACAGATCCGTCTTTACGAATGACAACGGAAAGAAGGATCTGTTATTTTAATACAATTGTCAAACAGATCTGCAAACGGATCCGTTTGCAAATGAAATCCGTTTTTTAAAACGTTTTAATGGATCCGTCGGGCAGTTCCCTTGACGGAATCCTTCAACGCAAGTGTGAAAGTTCCCTAATATTGAGCCTGAGGTGGCGTACTTTGCACCACATTTATCAAATGTTGCATGCCGTTTGTTAATTTTGGTGCCTCTTTAAAACTAACACCTTTGTCTAGAAATGTTACTCCAGTTTTCCTACTCTGCCCTTCTACTGGAGCGAGTTTATGACTTTTTTTTTTTTGAAATGTCCCAGTGATAAATCCTGACTGAAACTCAATATCATAGCTAACCAGGTCCACTTTAAAACTGGAGTGAGTGGTGTAAAATGTATAAAGTCGTCCTGACAGAGGCACAGAGACCTTACTATGCAGCTTCTTGAGGCCAGAATTCTGGTGTGCAATCTGAGGACATTCAGCACGGTCCAGTCTGCACGATGTAGAACCGCGCTATGTAATGTAAAAGAAAGAATGCCTTTCAGCAAAGGGACTTATCGATATGGAAGCCGAGGGAGCCGCAGGCTCTTTACAGCACCATCAGGGAAAGCCACAGGACATATTAGAAAAAGGCTCCACACAAAGCCTGAGAGTTTGGGTTAAAATACTAATAATGAAAGATTCAGGAGGATGCTAAAGAGATTTAAGTGACCGCATTCCTTTGGAAAACCCTATCATTAGACTTGTTTATTAAGTGCTTTTAGGTCATTTGAGGCGTCTCCATTTGGCATGCTGAGGATGAGTCACAGAAGAACCACCTACTTTCCAGAATTACTCCTTACATAACACATAAAAAAACATTATGTATTACGTACTAGCAAGGAGCCCCCCCCCTCAAGGGTTGATGCCAGCAGTCAGACCCCCAGTGACTCAACTTTTACCTGGAAACTGAATTTCTGGCAAAGAAGTGAAAAGGCCCCAACCCCTTTGTGACCAGCCTGTTTTGGGCCAAGCTATTTTTTTTCCAGTGTCGTTGAAAATAGCTCTAACTTTATTTATAACCGATATAACCGCTTGTTTTTTGCAGGACAAGTTGTAGTTTTTGATGGCAACATCCTGGGGTTCACATACCTTACTGATTACCTTTAGCAATGCCCCCGGTTATTTTAACATTATACATTTTGCAGCATTCATTTTTCAGCAAGAATAACATGAATTCTATATTCCCTGGGTAAGTACAATTACAGTAAGACGAAAGAAATTATTATTATTTTTATTTATCATTGACTACTTTTGCACAGTAAAATAAATAAAATAAAAGCGTTTTTAGATCGCCATATCTGAAGAACCATAACTTTATTTTTCATTGTACGGAGCTGTGTGAGGGCTTTGATTTTTGAAGGATGACTTTTCATGGGTATCATTTTTGGGGTACACTTTTTGATTGCTTTTTATTTGGTGGCAAAATTACTAGTCCCACATGGAGTTTTTTGATTGCTTCAATAATACATTGCAACTGCTTATGCAATACAATGCAATATTCTGTCAGTGCTATACTGACATCCACCAGCAGGCTGCGCCAGAGAGGAGCGGCCTGCTAGGATACATAGCAGGCATAGCTGAGACCGTGTACAGCAGGGGTGCACAAACTGCGGCCCAGGGGCCACATGCAGCCCTTGATACCATTCTGAGCGGCCCCCAACCATCTGGTAACAGACATGTACGTCTATGTCTTCTGGTTGCTCACATGTATCTTTCATTTATTCTCCCATTAGATGGGAGCATTAGAACTGTAACTAGACATTTATAGTATATACTGTATGTTCAATATGCCATAAATACAGTATTTAAGTTGGTAATACCCCTTAAAGTTTTATTTTCGGCGCTTGGAATTGGTTAAGGCTGACAATGTGGCCCCCAACCAGAAAAGGTTGTGCACCCCTGGTGTACAGACATGGGCAACCCACAGCGTTCCCGCTGCACCTGCTAAAATGTCACTGTCGTAAAGCCTATGGGCCCTTAGTGACCACCGTAAAATGGCGTACTGGGGGCCACTAAGGGTTTAAAGGGGTTTCTGCCATCATTTAAACTCCCACTGTGGACAGAACGGTGGCAAAAACAAAAATAATACCGGAAGTGACTGCGACCCCCCAAGAGTCATGGCGCTGGAACGGAGCGAGTTCTAAACAGGTGAGTGGCTTTATTTTTATGTTTTTTTTTTTTTATTAGTTTTTAACAGTCCTGCCTACAGGATTTAACTAAAAATACATTGAATGTTGACAAATTTACACTGAATTTTTTTCTCTCATGCCAGTAGTCTTTTAGAATAATAAAGGGAGGCTGACGAGACGCTGCCACTCCCTGAAAGCAAGAACAGTAAACGGCTCTGGAGATATAACGGCCACATCTTAAGCAAACTCGTGCAGACTAGCAACACAAACTCATGTCAACACATGGCTGGATTTGCTGTCCTCGTTCCATACATACAATTATACACACACTGAACCATTATATTAAATCGCAAATCGGTGAGGTTTCAAATTCATTAGTCATGGGCTTGCAGTTTTGCTGATAAAAAAGCACAGCAATGAAAAACTGCACTGGTTAGCGGTAAAAAACAAAACAAAAAACATGGTGTGTTTTTTACCTGCACCTTGGCTGAACCATGACATGAGCAAGTGTAAGGATGAGATAAGAGACGTGGGCACAAAAGACAAATGGTGAAATATAAGGACTAAAAATAAGGCTACAAAAACTGAAGTTTTCTTCTCTTTTTAAGGCCACGTGTAAAACCATCCGTATGGGGGTGTTCTCATTACCTACCAAAAGTGGGCCAAGTGCAGACAATGGTGAACCAGTGCCAGGCAGGTGGTAAGTGAAGGTTATCCCATATGATACGGTCCTACAGAAGAGCAAGTGCAGCACAAATAGTAGAAAAGGTTAATCCTGGACATGCCAGAGCAGCCAGAGTGCCCATACTGAGTGACCCACCAACTAAAGCACGTACAATGGGCGATCCGCATCTGAACAGGACATGAAGCAATAGAAGATGACCTGGTCTGAGGGATCTAATGTTCTTTTATAAAAAAATAAAAAAAAATGGTTCTCTCTTCATATCGCCACATTTCTGGCAACACCAAATGTAACAATTTTAGGACAGAGGTGGCAGCTTGGACATTAAAGGACAGAGTTCAATGTGGTCTCCACCTTTCAGCTACAGTAAGACTAATATCAGAAGATGGAACAACAAAATCACAGGGAAGAAACAAGAACTCCAATAATTTATGATTATTGGTAGAAAAAGGATAGAATAATAATAATGTACAGGGTTTTTAGAGCTCATAATAAAATGGGGCAATGACTCGTTGTGGTAAAAAAAAAAATACCGTATTTTTCGGACTATAGGAAGCAAAAGTGGCAAAAGTGTGTCATCTAGTCTGAATGCTAATGACCATTTCTATTACTGGTGTGGGGAGCGGAGAGGGAAGCACTGGCTCTACTCACCTTCCCTGGTCTTCTTTTTTTTCTTATTTTGCTCCTCTAAGCCCTAGGTCAGTGTTATAGTCCGAAAATACAGTACTTACCCTGTTGAACTGTTGTCAGTCCAGGGCCATCGCTCCAATAGGCTGCAGTGATGACATCATGTCCGGTGACCACCGCACCCAATACCGTAGTTTATTTCTATACATAGAGAAACTGCACATCACAGTCTGTACAGCTCGCTCTTGGCGCTGCACTCACTGCGTTCTACTGATGGTTCTGGCAGATCAGCAGAATTTAAGATCCTTCACAGCTCTGCATTATTCACGATTATTCAAGTTTTCTTCTCGGGCAGTTTTGTTCACACCAGAAAGCATTTTGTGGTCAGTCCTCAGCAAACCTCACCTCATAAAACCTGATGAGAATATATTTCTCCAAATAAAAGGGGTCTTTTGGATTCAGGTGGGAACATTCCACATCAAGAAATCTCAAATCTATCCCAGAATGGCAGATCTGTGTCCTTAAGATGGCATGTCCCACCCAGGGAAAGTTGGGTCTTTCGTTCTGATCCTCGGGTTCCGCCTTAAGCGTGCAGTTGGCCGCATGCGACCAGGCTACAGCCACCAGCAGGAGCCAATGACTGCACGATTCTGCAGTAAAACGGTGCGGACTTTGGCTGCCGCACCGTCAGGCTGTATCCTTAATCAGATGGACTTCTAATCAGCTGGAGACCTCATTTAAAGAAGGGCTGAGCTCTTCCAATGGCGCCCCCAGATGGCCTAGGATTTATCTTGTATCCTGTATGAATTGTATAGGTTAGATGAGCGATATAAACTCTGCGTCGCACTCTGCTAGCTGGTGCTTAATGTAGGGATCCAACCCGGTTAAATAATAAAAAATAGCAACTACGGCACGTAGTATTGTAATTGATAGTAGGATTTTATTCGATATACGGCAGCAGTTCTGCGGATGTTTTCTGCTCGCAGGCCTTCAGACACTAAGCCGCAAAGGAGGAAGAAAACGAAAAGTTGGGCGCTGCTCATTGGAACTGTAAGCATTGAAACGGCGCCATTTTCACTTGAAATGCTTACAGTTCTCATAAGCAGCGCCCCCGATTTTCTCTGTATCTGCGAGCCGAAAACATCCGCACAACTGCTGCCGTATATCGAATAAAGCAGGTTGCGGCCAGTCTGTGTTGGAGTGGCTTCTTGATGTGTGCCCACTGTCTTACCTAGAAGACGGTGTTCACAGTGAGCAAAGTGACGCCCGAGTCGTCACATTATAATGTATAATTATATGTATAATATAATTATTAATTGGCAGGGTGAACTAGGTTATATGGGTCAAGCAGCCAGAAACGCAGGTCTCTTTTCTAGCCAGGCCTAGCACTTGTTTACTAGCAGATAAAATAGCGCTAAGGACTACGGTACAGTACAAAACCAGAGAAAAAACGTTGTCCATACATTGGCCAGAAGATCGTCATCAGCCCAAATTTTATTCAGCCATGTTCCCCATAAAACATGCACAACCAACAGTACACGACCACATCCATTCTGCTGTCCGCAAAACGTGGTGGAGCCGCAAAATACGGAGGCAGTCCATGTTGCTTCCACATTTTTTGTGGATCCATTGACTTCAACGGGTCCGCATTTTGCAAATGGGTAAAAGACATGTTCTATCTTTTGGGGCATGGACATGCAGATGCGGACAGCACATCTAATGTGTCAGCAAAATATGGACCACGGACTCAATGAAAACAACAGGTCCACAAATGTAGACAGCAACATGAACAGCATCCGTATTTTGCGGCTGTGTGCATGAGGCAAGCCCAGGACCTCACAATGAGGCCTAAGAATTTTGAGTCCTCCTCGAGGGAGCGAATGCGAAACAGCGCTGGGGTCTCGGGTGCTGCGGCCTGTATCACTCTTATTCCTTGGACTTTCCATTTTTTGCACTTTGACTCATATTCCCCTTTTTGGGTTACGTTTATTGGTTCTTGGGCTTTATCCTGACCAGTTGTGTGCCACACTGTATCTCCTGGTTCTGTGCAGGTGTGGAGGAGACTTCTGTTTCAACGATGGAATATTTTTAATCTGGATTTGTTACCATGAACATTGTGGGGGTCATTTACAAACTGATACATACCAGTTTTCTGGCATATATCTGCGACTTTTCACCTCCACGCCAGGTCCCCAAAAAAGGGGTGTGACATGGGCGGGGAAGAGGGCGGGCCAGCACCTCATCTCATTTACCATTTACTACGCCTGTTTTAGGCATATCAAATGTTCTAAATCTACGTCAGCAGGGGAGCTGGCGTAGATTTAGACAGGTGGTAGATGGGCCGAAGTTATGCAGAGGCTGGCACATTCACATCTAAAACGCCAGTCTAAATAAATGACCCCCTATGGTTTTTGATCATGTGGATATATCGTGTGGTATATAACGTCGCTATTCTTGGCGTTTTTTTGTAGAATGTTAGATAAGCAGAAAAAAAAAGTTTCTAGATAGACAATTTATAATCATCTATTCAATAAGGGTAAACTGAGGAGAAAGAACGAAGTCCAACATTTCTTTAATAAGAAGGCTGGAGGCGTTGCAGACGCTCATCTCTCAGGCCATCCGCGTACACTTAGGAGCCTGGTTCAATACTTGGAAGACACAAACATGACAGACCATCATCCAAGTACATTCCTCACACTGTAAAGCTTAAGTGGTCCCATCCAACTATGAAGAGCGTGATACAGAGAGGTAACGATGCATCTTCACAGGACATTGTGAGCAGAATCGTTTTTTTTAAAGGCTCTTTTCCTTATACCAAGCCTATCGGTCTTGTAAGGGTACTTTCACACTAGCGTAATTCTTTTCCGGTATTAAGTTCCGTCCTAGGGGCTCAATATCGGAAAAAAGACTGATCAGTTTAATCCTAATGCATTCTGGAGGGAGAGCATTCTGTTCAGGATGCATCAATTCCGTCCCTCTTACGTTTTTTTTGGCCGGAGAAAATACCGCAGCATGCGGTATTTCCTCCGTCCAAAATTCCAGAACACTTGCCAGAATGCCAGATCCGGAATTAATTTCCATTGAAATGTATTAGTGCCGGATCCGGCATTAAAATTACCTAATTGACGGATCCGGTCTTCCGGTCTGCGCATGGGCAGACCTTTAAATTAAAAATGTAAAAAAGATAAATACCAGATCAGTTTTTCCGGATGACAACTGGAGAGACGGATCCAGTTTTGCAATGCATTTGTGAGACGCTCCGCACCCGGATCTGTCTACAAATGGTGTCCGTTTGCATACAGATTGCCGGATCCGGCGATGGACCTGCTTGCCGGAAACCAGCGACGCAAGTGTGAAAGTACTGCAAGAGTTTACATCAAGTCCTTCATTTCAACATTCACTGAAGAACTTTTTCGGTCCAAGGACATTCTTTCACAAACCTTAAATTAGTCTCCTGACATTAACAAAGAAGCTCCGCTGTTGAAAATGGGAACAAAAGTCACATTACTTCAACTCATTTTCCCATAGATTGAGAAGATTAGGCGGCAGCTTGTTACAGAACACAACACGTGGCTGCCAGCTAAAATAACTACAAGGTTGTCTGCAGTAGACAGGAATTTCTCCTTCAGAAAATATTGATCAAAAGCATGATATGGGTTGGAGGCCCTTTCACACGGCTGAGGATCAGGCCAATTAGAACAAGCTCTGGTAAACAAGGGGTGTGTTGCCAAAAAAATTCTAAGTAAAGGGGGGGCCTTATGATTGTTTGTCACCTTTCACTTTGCATCGGGCCATGTGCATGATTGGCACTCAGTCGCCCAGCATCGGGACACATAAGGCTACTTTCACACTCGCGTTTTGGCTTTCCAGTCCTGAGATCCGTTCAGGGCTCTCAGAAGCGTCCAAAACGGATCAGTTTTGCCCTAATGCATTCTGAATGGAAAAGGATCCGCTCAAAATGCATCAGTTTGCCTCGATCAATCTCCATTCCGCTCTGCAGTGTTTTTCTGTCCATGATGGGATGTAAGTCAATGGGGATGGATCCGTTTTTTCTGACACAATCTGGCACAATAGAAAATGGTCCCGTCCCCCATTGACTTTCAGTGGTGTTCAAGACGGATTTGTCATGGCTATAGAAGACATATTACAACCGGATCCGTTCATGATCGATGCACGCGGTTGTATTATTGTAACGGAAGCGTTTTTGCAGATCCATGACGGATCCGCAAAAACAGTTAGTGTGAAAGTAGCCTTGGACGGTCTTAATCGCATCCAAATCTGCCCAGATCTTTCAGCAGCTCACCATAACCTGGAGTTGAAGCTACAATGAGCTGCACCTTATCAGAAATGTTATGCAAATCTCAGCATCCATCCTCCTCACCACGCAATTCCTAGGAAATGCGGGCAGATGTGTCAGAAGGTTGCACCATGCCCCATTTCCTCTCTCCAGGACACCATCTTATTCCCCACTGAAAAGTGCGGACACAGGAATAGGTCAGCTACATCTGAGACATGACGCCAGTTCAGAGCTGTGAAAGCGCTACCTGCGCCGTCCATTTCCAGGAGGTGTATGTCAGCAGTTATAAATCCTGAAGACGGAAAGCTCCGCAGCCCTGCAGAGAACTCTGATCCTTGTGTATAAAGCGCCTGCTAAAGCTGTCGTACGTCTGTGCCACTCACACCGCTTGTCTACTGTCGCATGCCCTGCCAGCCAGTCTACCACAGCAAGCATGCAGGCACATTTACAAAGCTGTACGCCAGTTTTCTGGCATACAAAGGTCACAAACACCATTGTGAGTGAGGCCCAGTGGAGCTGGGCAGGACCTCATAGGCCTGGGGTTGTGTCACTTCAGCAAATGGCATTTATCATGTAGAGAAAGTTAATACCAGGCACTTACTAATGTATTGTGATTGTCCATATTGCCTCCTTTGCTGGCTGGATTCATTTATCCATTATACACTGCTCGTTTCCATGGTTATGACCACCCTGTAATCTTATCCAGCAGAGGTGGTCATGCTTGCATACTACAGGACAAAGCGCCGGCCTCTCTGGTGGGACCTCACATAGGCTGGTTATTCCTATAGTGTGCAAGCACGAAACGAGCAGTGTATAATGTGATGGAAAAATGAATCCGGTCAGCAAAAGAGGCAATATGGATAATCACCAATACATTAGTAAGTGCCTTGTGTTAACTGTGTGGGACAATTTATGATAACTGTGTAGTGTGGTTGTTACAGACGTGGCGATACAAGGGGTGCATTTTATTAACTTTGAGGATTTTTTATTTAATACAACTATATTTTACTTTTATTTTGACTATGTATTAGTTCCACAAGGGGACTTTGCTATGCGACCCTCTGACTGTTTCTATAATACACTGTACTCATTATCTAGTACGGTGTATTATACCGTCAGTGTGACTATCAAGCCGCACCTCTCGCACAGTCCGATAAGTGTACATTGACTACTCGGTTACACCGTCAGATACATATATATGGCGGAGTAGGTATCACAGGCAAACACCACTAAAACGGGACTTTTAATATTAATTCTAAAAAAGGAACTTGGTGTCACCTCCTATAGCTCATAGGAAACTCAGTACTATGCAGAAGAGGAAATATATATCCCTAATCCTCTCCGAGGACCGGCCTGCACATTATTTACCACGCTGCCCCCCCTCTCTGCTACAGGGGCCCGGGGCATTATGAATCTATGTGCCGGGATGGCGATCTTACACAAAGAACCCCTAGATTGATATGCTACATATGCGCAAGTATTTGGCCCTAGAGGCCTGGGAAAGACATGGTCATTTGTTTATTACCATCAGAAACATCCTCATTCACTATCTGACGCCATATGGGGGGGCCCCCTAATAGAGCTTATTGGGTCATATTAGGGTATCATAGCAGTGTCGGACTGCAGTACCAAGGGCCCACCAGTAAAATGTATTTTGGGGGCCCACCGTACGGATACATTCAAATATATTAAATAATCTAACAAGTTTCTATATGAACATAGGCTGGTGGAGGTGCTAAACATTGAATATATGTATGTAGTGAAGTAAATCTAATGTGTAATGTGGCACTTATGCAGGGGGTGAGATACTAGGGGCCCACCTTGCTCAGGGGCCCCCGGGGGATTGCCCTGTACCCCTGTATCATAGGCTGCTGATCTGATCTTTGACAACTCATTCCTGGTTATATCCCACCTTATTATTATTCTGCATTTCCTTCTTTAACCCAAACATATTTTTATTTATATGGACACATTTCCATTTGTCGTCCCCTGATGAGCTAGTGGTGCAGCGAAACGCGTAGGGACGTAGCGGGACCGAAGTGGATATATTTATTTAAAATCCATTACATCATTTCATTTATTTTGTTCTTTTTTTAGTACAACATAGTAAGGATTAGTAAGGTGTGATTGCCATAACCTATCACTATGACCTGACTGCTGGACATCGGTTGGCAGTATGATGATGGGACTCTTCTGTGTCAGGGACTAAGTAGGGTGACCAGGAGGCTCCCGACACGGGATCACCCCTATCGGGGCGGCTATTCCGTTCTTAGGCAGGGACTCCATAGAAGTAGGGAGAGGATTAGGGATACATACTTCCTCCTCTACATAGTACTGAATTTCCTATGCGCTATAGGAGGTGATAAGTTACTTTTTTAGAATATTTACGTTTTAGTGGCGTTTGCCGGTGACGCATACACTGGAGACAGACCCGGGGGCTTAATTAGGACCCCAGCCGCCATCCGACCCACAAGGGACCTATGTGGTTTCAGTAACAAATGCGTTAATACACGCCGATATTCCAGCACGCTATGACGGTATTATGCCAGGTACAGGGCAATGACGTACGGGCGTCCCAGCAATATCAAGCTGCGCCAGATTTACGAAGAGCGAACGAGCGGATATCAGAAACAAAAGGTGCCATACCAAAGAGACAGGACGGCCACTTACCTGGGTCTGTGGACCCCCGGACTTGGAAGGTGACTTGGGAAGTGGTCATGGTGCTGGGGCCCCTGCTACGATGTCCACATACACGGCTCTTCCCTGGAAACACAGCAAATAATTCCACATATAAAGCAAGACTCAATACGGGACAGGCTTTTCCTAGAGAGCCATGACAGGAGGTCGCCTGAGGTCTCTCAGGAAGGTTACTGACAAAATACACACCGTACGGGCGCAGACCCCGGGCTACAGCAGGCGGCTATAACGCTGAAGAGACTTCACCACGAACGCCCCGCGTCAGCACATTTCACACAGCGAAAACACTCGATACGTACTCTCCCACACAGCCAAGACCGGTCCAGACCGGTATGAGGCCGCTCAGTCCCGCACAGCGCACTGAGCACCGGAAACAGTGACAGCATCCAGCAGCAGCGCCGTAGTCCACCCTGCCGCATCAAGCTCCGCCCAGCTCCCGCACAGAGCCAATGGCGGAACGCTGCGCTTCTAGCCAATAGCACCGAAGCTACTATAACGCCAGGTCAGTGAGGGGATGAGAAAGCGTCTCCGATTGGCTGCTTCTTGGTCGGTTGCTAGATGATTCCTTGCGTCAGCTCTCCTGGCCTGTGGGTCACAAAGTCACACGAAGTAAGTGTCAGTATGTGTTGCGTCATGCTGTGTGCTGCAGCTGCGGTTCTACCTGCGTTATTCGTAATTGACAAACTGCAGTTTTCACATTACCATTTTTATGGTTCAGTATGTGACATTGTATCAGGTGGGGTTAGGTTCTGACGCTCCTACCTTTTTTGGTGGTTGCAGAGGGACACTGCATGAAAAAAACGCTCATGTACACAGACCCATTGAAATGAATGGGTCCGGATTAAGTGCGGGTGCTCTGCGTTCACATCGCGCATTGCACCTGCACAGAAAACTTGCTCGTGTCAATGGGGCTGTGTACATGAGCGTTTTTTTCACGCAGCAGTTCTGCGTTGTTGGAAAAACGCAGCGTGTTCTATATTCTGCGTTTTTCACGCAGCCCTGGGCCCATAGAAGCGAATGTGGCTGCGTAAAAAACGCAGTGCATCCGGAAGCAAGTGCGGGTGCGATGCGTTTTTCACTGATGGTTGCTAGGAGATGTTGTTTGTAAACCTTCAGTTTTTTTTATCACGCACGTGAAAAACGTATCAAAATGCATTGCACCCACGCGAAAAAAACTCAACGCAATCGCAGACAGAACTGACTGAACTTACTTGCAAAATGGTGCGAGTTTCACTGAACGCACCCTGAACGCATCCGGAGCCAATCCGTATCGTTCGTGTGAAAGAGGCCTTAGGCTAGGGCTACACGGCGACAAGTGTCACATGACACATATGGCACAACTGCACTGCGACATGTGTCTCGCTACAATTTTTTTAATGATAGTCTATGGTGTCGCACTGCAACATGCGACATGACAGTCGCAGAAAAATCCATTTTGGATGGAGTTTTTGCTACTATCGTGTCACGTCGCATGTCGCAGTGCCACACCGTAGACTATCATTATAAAAATTGTCTTGTGACAAATGGTGTGGCAGATCCATTTTTACTGCATAGGTATACTCTTCAATAGTTTTCTTTTACACGAATGGTCTGATACCTCCCAACTTTTGAAAATGGCAAAGGCTGGGTTCACACGAGCGTGATGGATTTAGGTCCGGATGCGTTGCGGATGCGTTCAGTGAAAACTGTGCGTTTTCACAGGCAAAGCCATTCAGTTTTGCCTGCGATTGCGTTCAGTTGTTCAGCTTTTTCTGCACGGATGCAATGCGTTTTGAAGCGTTTTTCACGCGCGTGATAAAAAACTGAAGGTTTACAAACAACATCTCCTAGCAACCATCAGTGAAAAACGCAACGCACCAGCACTTGCTTGCGGATGCAATGCGTTTTTCACGCAGCCCCATTCATTTCTATGGGGCTAGAGCTGCGTGAAAAACGCAGAATATAGAACATGCTGCGATTTTCACGCAACGCACAAGTGATGCGTGAAAAAAAACGCTCATGTACACAGCCCCATTGAAATGAATGAGTCAGGATTCAGTGCGGGTGCAATGCGTTAACATCACGCATTGCACCCGTGCGGAAAACTCGCCCGTGTGAATGCAGCCAAAGAGGGACAATACGTGCGGCTATGTGTGGATCCGTCGGCAGAGCCCACATTGATATTGCCCATGGATTGGGGACCGCAAATTGTGGTTCCCGATGCACGGGACAGCTGTGTGCATGAGGCCAAAGGCCTCTTTTACACTTGCGCTTTTGCTTTCCGTCCTAGAGTTCTGTCCTCGGGGCTCTAGGACGGAAAGATACTGATCAGGATTATCCCAATGAATAGAGAGAAATCCGTTCAGGATGCATCAGGATGTCTTCCGTTCAGTATGTAAACGTTTTTTGGACGTTGACAAAACCGCAGCATGCTGAGGATTTTCTCCGTCCAAAAATCTGGAAGACATGCCGTAACGCCGGATCCGGAATTAATGCCCATTGAAGTCCGCATACGGCATTAAGCTAAACGTCATTTCGGCACATCACCGCATCCAACGTTTAGCTTTAGATGACTATGGACTCAGGCGGGTGGTGGGCTTGGGGGCCCCTAAGGACAGGCGGCCTCTGATAGGCTGCGGGCCTTGTGCCGGCAGCCTATCAGAGGAACAGGGAAGGCAGACGCCTCTCCCTCCCCTGCCGCAGCACAGCCGTCTGTATCGCTGTCCTGAGGACGACAATATAGATGACTATGGACTGGGGCGGGTGGTGGACTTGGGGGCCCAGGGGCAATTGCCCCCCCTTGCCTATATGGTAGCGCCGACCCTGTTGCTGAACCGCGTAGCTCAATAATCTCTTCAACCAGATTTCCTGCCATTTGGATCTCTGTTCTTACCATCCTCCCGGCAAGTGCCCCTCCCCAGCCTTTTTTTTCCTGTTTTCTGCATCACCATACAGAGGTATCCGCTACCCATGGGTCCTGGAGCTGCCACTGTGATTATTACATGTGTGGGGAGCCCTGGAGGAGCCGGTGGGGAGGATGAGAGTGGTAGTGTCTCTGATGAAGTGTTATGTCACGGTGTCCCCCTCAGGCCGTTGCACCCTGGTGCAGTGGAAATGTAGTTTTGAAGAATGAGGCCAGAATTAAACGTAACGGAGTCTTTTTAGGCTACTTTCACACTGGCGTTTTGGATTCCGTTTGTGAGATCCGTTTCAGGGCTCTCACAAATGGTCCAAAACGGATCAGTTCAGCCCCAACGCATTCTGAATGGATAAGGATCCGCTCAGAATGCATCAGTTCGGCTCCGTTCCACCTCTATTCCGGTTTGGAGGCGGACACCAAAACGCAGCATGCAGCATTTTGGTGTCCGTCTTAAGATGCGGAGCCTAATGGATCCATTTTAAATTACAATGTAAGTCAATGGTTACAGATCAGCTTTCAATGACACAATATGGTGCATTTGAAAACGGATCCGTTCCCCATTGACTTTCAATATAATTCAAAACGGATCCGTTTTGACTTTGACATTTTTCTTTAAAACTAATGTAAACGGATCCGTTCTGAACTGATACAAACGTTTGCATTATAGGTGCGGATCCGTCTGTGCAAATAAACAGACGGATCCGCACCAACGCAAGTGTGAAAGTAGCCTTACTAAGTGCAACGTAGAACTTCAAATACATTGAAAAGCAGCAGATTTCAATTGCATGGATGGAAGTTACGTGTGGGGGGCTGCCTCGGTGGGTATATAAGGTGTGCGATGTTATGGCCTCTTTCACACGAGCGTGTCCGGATTAGGTCCGGATGCGTTGCGGATGCGTTCAGTGAAAACTGTGCCATTTCACAGGCAAAGCCATTTAGTTTTGCCTTTGATTGCGTTCAGTTGTTCAGTTTTTTCCGCGCGGGTGCAATGCGTTTTGATGCGTTTTTCACGCGCGTGATAAAAAACTGAAGGTTTACAAACAACATCTCCTAGCAACCATCAGTGAAAAACGCAACGCACCCACACTTGCTTGCGGATGCAATGCGTTTTTCACGCAGCCCCATTCACTTCTATGGGGCTAGGGCTGCGTGAAAAACGCAGAATATAGAACATGCTGCGATTTTCACGCAACGCACAAGTGATGCGTGAAAAAAAACGCTCATGTACACAGACCCATTGAAATGAATGGGCCAGGATTCAGTGCGGGTGCAATGCGTTCACATCACGCATTGCACCCGCGCGGAAAACTCGCCCGTGTGAAAGGGGCCTATGGGTAAATGGGCGATTTATCAGAATTGCAAAAAGGAATGATTTTTGGCTTTTGGGCCAAGCGTGGCAGTATTTCTGGAACCGCGCAGTTTGTGAACTGTTCCCGTGCTGCTGTGGTGAAAGTGTGTCATGAGTGCAAAAAATGGCGCCATTATGAATAAGCAGAAACTGGAGAACCATGTGTCATTGATGTGAGAGGTGAACGTCGGCTATGAAGGTGGACTGACACGTTACAGTGGAGCAGCTCAATGCCAGAATGAACCAGGAGGCTACCAGATGTGTGTCCAAGGCCTCACGCATACGACCGTATGTTTTTTGCGGTCCGCAACGAACAGATCTGCAAAAAATACGGATGACGTCCATGTGCATTCTGTATTTTGCGGAACGGAACAGATGGCTCCTAACAGAACAGTCCTGTCCTTGTCCTATTATTGTCAGCATTGCGGAATGAACATAAGGAAACAGAATGCACACAGAGTAAGGGTCCATTCACACGTCCGCAATTCTGTTCCGCATTTGCGGAACAGAATTGAGGACCCATTAATTTCAATGGGGACAGACAATGTCCCAGCCGGGTCCACAATTGAGGATCCGCACTTCCGGGTCCGCAATCGCGTTCCCGAAAAAAATAGAACATGTCCTATTCTTGTCTGCAATTGCGGACAAGAAAAGGCATTTTCTATGAGAGTGCCGGCGATGTGCGGTCCGCAAATTGCGGAACGCACATCGCCGATGTCCGTGTTTTGTGGATCCGCAAAACACACACGGACGTGTGACTGGACCCTTACTTCCGTTTTTTGGGGGGACCCATTCAAATGAATGGTTCTGCCTACAATCCGCAAAAAAAACTGGCCACCAATGTTCTTTTATACTGTGGACGCAGCCATCTATCAGAGGCAGGGTCTGGGCAATGTGCTTGTAATATCTTAAACCTTATTATCATTGGTGGCCAGTGCGCCCTCAGCCCCGCCTCCTCTTCTCTCATTGGTGGGCAGTGCGCCCTCAGCCCTGCCTCCTCTTCTCTCATTGGTGGCCAGTGCGCCCTCAGCCCCTCCTCCTCTTCTATCCATTGGCAGCGCAGCACAGGGGGAGGGAGAGACACTGCCTCCTTCTCCCCTGTGCTGCTGAGGGAATATGGCCGCGCTGAGAGCAGCGCGGCAATGTTCTGTGATAGCACAGTTATCGGTATATCGGCCTGGTTAGGGGCCGATACCGATAACTGTGCAAATCTTGAATATCAGCCGATAATATCGGCCAAACCGATAATCGGTCGACCCCTAGTTTGTGTGCATGAGCCCGAAGACAACAGTTCAGAGAACCCTAGGGGGGTATGGGGCTCCAAAGCAGACGGATGGTGACTGCACCTCTGCTAACGAAGTTTCATCGTCAGAAAAGGCTTTAGCTTTTGTCGCAGTATCAGGATTAGACCCCCTGATTGGCAAATGGGGCCGCCTTCTCTGAAGAGTTACGTTTTCTGCTTCATTGAACGGATGGACGTTGGCGTGTCAGGCGAGAAACGCCAGAGAACAAACATCCTGCAACCATGGCTGAACCCATTTATGAATCCATCTTTGCAGATCACATACCTCCGTACATGCCGATTGTCTTCCCTGGGGCGCATGGGATCTTCCAGCAAAACAGCGCGACGTGTCACACGGCTAGAAATGTCCGACATTGTGTTCTCTCTATTAGGCCTCTTTCAGACGGGCGTTGCGGGTGCACTCCGTCAAACAGTGCGGGTGCGTTGCGGGAATTGCCGCGATTTTTCCCTGCGAGTGCAAAGCGCTGTCATGCGTTTTGCACGCGCGGGAGAAAAAATCGGCACTTTTGGTACCCAGACCCGAACCTGCACTTCTTCACAGAAGTGCATGTTTGGGTCAGAAATTGTCCCGCTGGTATTATTTCACATTATAACATAGTTATAATGTAAAATAATACCCTTGGCCATCTCCCTAATGTTGAACCCGGTGCAGAATGGGTTAAAAATAATAAACTAATCATAACTTACCTGGTCCATTTGATCGCGAAGCCCGGCCTCCTCTCCGTTAGCTTGAAAGATGTAAAGGACCTGTAATGATGTCACAGCATCACATGGCCCAATCACCTGCTCTATCACTATGGTGATGGAGCATGTGATTGGTCCATGTGACCACGTGACATCATCCAAGGTCCTTAAGCACTATCCACAGCCTGAGGATAGTGATTAACCCCTTAAGGACCCATGACGTATGGGTACGTCATGGGTCCGATCCCTAAGTATGGCGCCCGCTCCTGCCCTCTGTGGGCGCGATCGCTGCGGGGGTCCGGCTGTTTCCTGTAGCTGACCCCGCGGCTAATGATCGCGACCGGCAGCGATGCCGATCGCAATCATTTAACCCCGCAGATGCCGTGGTCAATCCTGACCACGGCATCTGCTGCAGCTAAACCGAAAGTAAAACTTTCGGCAGCTCTCCGGCTCCCCCTAGTGGTGATCGGGAGAATCGGAGCGCTGTAAGGGATAGCCTCAAGCCTTTCATTCAGCATGAGGCTATCACTTACTATTTCCTATGGAGCCCTTGTTAGCAATAGGGCTTCATAGGAAAATAGTAAAATCCTCATAAACTCCAATACAAGTGTATTGGAGTTTATGTTAAAGCAATCAGATGACTGATTTATATAGGTCCCTATGGGACCTATATAACAGTGTAAAAGAAAAATAAAAGAAATAAAAAAATAAAAAAATAAATAAAAAAACCTAAAAATTCAAATCACCCCCTTTCCCCAAAATTAAAATAAAATAATATTTTTTTTAAAAATACACATCATGGGTGTCATAATGTGCGAAAACGCCCGTGGTATAAAAATATAAAAATATATTCCCCATACGGTAAACAGAAAAACGGAAAAAGCGCCCAAATGGCGGATTCGCCATTTTGAGCGCTTCATTTCCTCAAAAAAATTAAATAAAAAGTGATCAAAAAGTCCTACACACCCCATAATGGTATCAACTAAAAGTTCAGATCGCCCATAAAAAATAAGCCCCCATACAATGCCATACACTTAATTACAAAAAAGTTATAGGGGTCAAAATATGGCGACAAAAATAAAAAATAAAAAATTTCCCACTTTTGAATTTTTTTCACTATCAAAGCATAAGAAAATCTATACATATTGGGTATCGCCGGATTCGTACTGACCTGTAGAATAAAACTAAATGGTCAGTTTTATCACACATCAAACGTCGTAATTTAAAAACCCGTAAAATTGTGGTAGAATTGGTTTTTTTTTGCAATTTCACCCCATTTGGAATTTTTTTCCCGCTTCCCACTACATCGTATGCAATATTAAATGGTGGCGTTGGAAAGTACAACTTGTCCCGCAAAAATAAAGCCCTCATATGGCCATGTAAACGTAAAAATAAAAAAGTTATGGCTCTCGGAAGGCATGGAGCGCAAAACGAAAATGCAAAAATGAAAAAACCCCGAGTCCTTAAAGGGTTAAGGACCTTGGATGATGTCACATGGTCACATGGACCAATCACATGCTCCATCACCATAGTGATGGAGCAGGTGATTGGGCCATGTGATGTGACGTCATCACAGGTCCTTTAGATCATCGATGCTGCAGGGAAAGAGAGGACAGATCGCGACTACGCGATCAAGTGGCTAAGGTAAGTTAACTTTTATTATTTTTAACCCCTTCCTCATCATTTAACAATGCATTCTTTATTAAGAATGCTATTATTTCCCTTATAACCATGTTATAAGGGAAATAATAGAGATTGGGTCCCGTTGCTAAGCAGCAATGCGGGAAAATCGCAGCGCATCCGCACTTGGTTGCGGATGCTTGCGATTTTCCCGCATCCCCATTCACTTCTATGGGGCCTGCGTTGCGTGAAAAACGCAGAATATAGAGCATGCTGCGATTTTCACGCAACGCAGAAGTGATGCGTGAAAATCACCGCTCATGTGCACAGCCCCATAGAAATGAATGGGTCCAGATTCAGTGCGGGTGCAATGCGTCCTCCTCACGCATTGCACCCGCGCGGAAAACTCGCCCGTGTGAAAGGGGCCTTAGAGTTGTTGCGATACCAAAATTTTTATTCTGTTTCGATACCAAAAAAAAGTATTGCAATACTCGATACCACGCGGAAAATATAAAATGGCAAAAAAATGCATTCCACATTTTATGGAACGGCCGGGCCATAATGCAACAGTCCTATCCTATTTTTGGGGGGACAAGGCAACTAAAAGAAAATGGCAAATCGTGTAGTTTATATTTATTTTTATTTTTTTCTTTAACTGTGCGGGCATTCACCACATAAAAGAGGATTTTTTTTAATAGTTTGGACTTTTCGAACGCGGCGATATGTAATATTTTATTTATTTATTGTTTATACATATATTTTATATCAGGGCTTGACAAATTTCCTTGGAATCTAGGAGCCAGCTAAAAAAGTTAGGAGCCAGGCGGAGCCGCGTCATAAAGCTCCCAATAGATGCCCCCATAGTGCTCCTCCCCCCCCCCCACTTCTCTATAGAGCCCCCCAATAATGCATGCCAGTACATAGGGCCCCCAGTAGATGCCCCCATAGTGTTCCTACCCCTGTTTTCCATAGTGCCCCCCATAATGTGCGAGTATATAGGGTCCCCCATAATGCTTCCCCTTTTCAATAGGTTATATGACACGTCAGATGCTGCCAGCGTCTAAGTGATCGCCACTTGCGGCCGCCATGACATGTGGAAACCCTTACAAGGATTACAGGGTCCGGAGGGGAGGGCAGAGGGGTCCGGAGGGGAGGGCAGAGGGGTCCGGAGGAGAGGGCAGAGGGTCCGGAGGAGAGGGCAGAGGGGTCCGGAGGAGAGGGCAGAGGGTCCGGAGGAGAGGGCAGAGGGGTCCGGAGGAGAGGGCAGAGGGGTCCGGAGGAGAGGGCAGAGGGGTCCGGAGGGGAGGGCAGAGGGGTCCGGAGGGAGGGCAGAGGGGTCCGGAGGGGAGGGCAGAGGGGTCCGGAGGAGAGGGCAGAGGGGTCCGGAGGGGAGGGCAGAGGGGTCCGGAGGGAGGGCAGAGGGTCGGAGGGGAGGGCAGAGGGTCCGGAGGGAGGGCAGAGGGTCCGGAGGAGAGGGCAGAGGGGTCCGTCTTGTCAATCTCTTTCCCCTTGTCATTCACTTTCTCCCCCCTTGTCATTCACTTTCCCCCCTGTCATTCACTTTCTCCCCTCCCCTTGTCATTCACTTTCTCCCCCGCCCCTTGTCATTCACTTCCCCCCCTGTCATTCACTTTCTCCCCCCTTGTCATTCACTTTCTCCCCCGCCCCCTTGTCATTCACTTTCTCCCCGCCCCCTTGTCATTCACTTTCTCCCCCGCCCCTTGTCATTCACTTTCTCCCCCGCCCCCTTGTCATTCACTTTCTCCCCGCCCCTTGTCATTCACTTTCTCCCCCCCTTGTCATTCACTTTCTCCCCCCTTGTCATTCACTTTCTCTCCCCCTTGTCATTCACCTTCTCTCCCCCTTGTCATTCACCTTCTCTCCCCCTTGTCATTCACCTTCTCCCCCTCTTGTCATTCACCTTCTCTCCCACCCTCTCTCTTGTCATTCACCTTCTCCCTCTTCCTCCTCTGCCTCTAGTGTAGCGTGGCCGAGCTTTGTATAGTCCCACGGGTACAGGAGCTTTAGTTTCCTGTACCCGGGCGGACTGACAGGAAGTGCACACTGTGTGCGCACTTCATGTCAGTCCGGCCGGGTACAGGAGACAGATGCTCCTGTACCGCGGACCACGGTAGGCTCGGCCACGCTACAATGAGGAACTGACAGGAGGGAGCGCTAAGCGCTTCCCTCCTGTCAGTCCCTCTCTTCATGCTGTGCCCGGGCGGTGCGCCCTCATGGACGCGCCAGCCCGGGCAGTGCTGCAGCCGCCTGAGGCTCTATACAGAGCGCTCGGGCGGCTGCAGCATGAAGGGGGCCGGCGCTCCTAGTCCGCGCCGGACCCTGCGCCCGGGCACCTGACAGAACGGGCTGACAACTACCCAGGCGCCAGGACCAAATTCCTGGTCGCCATGGCGACCTGGCGCCTGGGATTTGTCGAGCCCTGTTTTATATGTCAAATTGGGAAAGGCGATGATTTATACTCAGCATTTTGTTGTACTTTTTTTGTAACAATTTTTTTTTTTTTTACAGTTTATTTATTAACTTTTCCCCCCTTAGGGGCTAGAACCTGGGATCATTTTCATCCTATTCACCCTAATACAGCTCTATCAGGGTGAATAGGATCTCACCCTCTCCCTGCTGCCCTGTGCACAGTACACACAGCAGCAGGGAGCTGACTATGGCAGCCAGGACTTCAGTAGCGTCCTGGTTCAGAAGAGAGGAGGTGAGGGGACCCTGTGGCCACTGCCACCATTGATTTCAATACTGGGGTGGGGGGGGGACACTGGCCACTGATATTTTTAATACTGGGGGGGGGGGGGGCACACTGGCCACCAATGTCTTTAAAGGGCTTCTATCATCCCCCAAAAGTATTTTTTTTTCTTTTTTGGGCTCACAAAAATGCTTATAGGGCGATTATTCTATATCTACTGTTTTTAACTTTTTCTGTAGGTTAATTTCGCTAAAAAACGCAATTTTATAATATGTAAATTACCTTGCTACCAGCAAGTAGGGCGGTTACTTGCTGGTAGCAGCCGCATCCTCCTTTCGAAGGCGCGAGATTTTGAACTGAGACAGGGCCAGCCGGAGGAGGAGAGCGCTCGCTGGCCCTGTCACTCAACAGGAGGAGGGGGCGTTTTTTCGAAAGGAGGATGCGGCGGCTAACAGCAAGTAACCGCCCTACTTTCTGATAGCGAGGTAATTTACATATTATAAAATTGCATTTTTTAGTGAAATTAACCTACAGAAAAAGTTAAAAACAGTAGATATAGAATAATCGCCCTATAAGCATTTTTGTGAGCCCCCAAAAAAAGACTTTTGGGGGATGACAGAAGCCCTTTAATACTGGGGAGGGGGGAGCGTCGCACTGGCCACCAATGACAAGTAACCATTCATACACAAACGCAGGCAGCAGGAATACATTGCCAGCACCCCGCCTGTGACAGAGGTGGTTAACTGCCGCGGATCACAGTGCTCAGTGACAGGCAGGGTGCTGGCAATGTATTCCTGCTGCCTGCGTTTGTGTATGAATGGTTACTTGTCATTGGTGGCCAGTGCGCCCGCCCCTCCTCCGCCCCTCTCGCTCTATTGGTGGCAGCAGCAGCACAGGGGGAGGGAGAGACTGCTTCCTTCTCCCCGTGCTGCTGTGGAGAACATGGCCGGGCTTAGAGCGGCGCAGCCACGTTCTCTGATACTGGGCTGTGCAGTAGCGCAGCCCAGTATCGATAAAATACTAATCCTGGTATCGAGCTCGATAGCCATTTGATACTTTTCTCTGGTATCGAAAGTTCGATACCCGCAACAACCCTACTCTCTATGGATTCTGCCCACGCGCCCTCCCGCAGCTGTGAGATGCACTGCCGTCAGCATGGCTCCAGATACCTGCGACAACCTACCAGGACCTACTGGAGTCACTCCCAGCCCGTCTAGCTGCTGTCTGTGCTGTACATGGCGGTTACTCTGGATGTTAGCTGGTGGTTATAATAATGTGATTTAACCGTGTATTTTTATCCGTTTTTGGTGATTATCTATACATATATATATATATATATATATATATACAATACACACACAGTGCATTCCGAAAGTCTTCAGACCCTTTTTTCACATTTTGTTATGTCGCTGTGTCAAAATGAAAACCATGCAATGCTTCGCTTCATCAGGTCTTATGTTATTGGTTATTGTGTTTGGTGATGACATGACCCCGGGCCGCCCTCATTCCTCGGAGTTACAGTCAAATATTGATAGAAGCATAGAGGTATTATTATATGGCGCTCTACATGAAAAGGGGGGGTTACACAAACATAATCTAAAAATACAGGTGCAATAAACAAGAAGCTATTAACAGACTGGTACAGAAAAGGAGAGAACCCTGCCCGCAAGAGCTTACAATCTACAAGCGTTTAAAGGAAATGTGTCACTAAAAATGTTATCTGCCAGTTAAAACCAGATAGCGACACACATCCTTTTTTCTAGTCTATTCTTATTTTATGATTGCAGATTTTTATTCTTTTTCCTGAACATTATTATGCGGCGGCCATCTTGCCTTGTTCTTAACAGCATTTAGAAAGCATTAAAAAAATTTGCTTTACGGCAGCCCCATGGGCCACAAACACAGTTCAGGAGGGGACCTCATTGACGTCTATGGGGGAGTTTTCTAGGCATGCTCTGTGATTGTACAAGGAAAGAATAGGTAAGCTTTGACAATCACCTATTGTGAATGGTGGATCCTGTCTTATCTATACACAGAGGTGATATCATTACAGGCAGGATTAGAAGGACAAATGAGCAGATAACTGCAATAAAGCAATCTGTACAGACCAAGAAGTAAACTATTATTAGGATTAGTGGCCAGTGCAAAAACTGCCAAAAAATGACATCAACAATTCTTTAAAAATATGTTAAACATAAAAACTGCATTTAAACAGGTTATTTTCTGGTTATAATGTAATCTAAAGCTCATTTTATTTGAGAAAACCAAAAACCTGTTAAAGGGGTTGTCGGGGTTATTTTTTTTCTTTGTATGTTTCTAACTAATCAAATGTAACAGCTTTGCCATGCACTTACTGCATCTGTAGTTGCTCCTTTCTCAGATTTCACTGAGGGTCACATGACCTGTGATGTCAGCTTCTCTCCCTGCTCTGATGATGATTGGTGCTCAAGCCTGAAAGAGTAGATGTGTGTCTGTACACTAGAAGTCACTGTTCTGGATGCTCTCTCCCTGGATTTTTAACCCCTTCAGCTTCACAGAGTCAGGGCTGAAGGCTTTACTGAGTAGCTGCAGGCAGTGAGGAGACAAATGCTGGGCACAGGAGCTGACAGACTAGAGGATTTCTACACAAGAACAGGTAGGGAGAAGATCCTGCGTGTATCAGCAGTGTCATTGTACAGCTGGGACTTGTAGTCCTACACATACAACATGTTGCTGAGTCTCTCAGCAGGCACATGTCACTCAGGGCAGGACTTGTATTTACTCCCTTTGCAGAGCAGGGGGAGGGGCAGAGATTGTTGTTATTGCAGATAAACAAAGAGCCAGAAGAGGAACCAGGGAAATGAGGAAATATTTTTTTTTTTACCTAAAACTTGCTTAGCTTAGTTATATGTTGCTGCCCATCAGATTTACAGTGCTATATATTTTTTTTTTATAATTCGGACAACCCCTTTAATGCTGTGTGTTAGGAGCACTGCCGCAATAATAGTTATGTCTTCTATACTATATATATATATATACTAACTGATGACCCGGCGTTGCTCGGGTATTTTTTTATTGCAATTTTATATTAAAGAGGACTTTTCATTGGGGCAAAAAATGTGAACTAAGTATGCTGACATGTAGAGCGGCGCCCAGGGGTCTCCCTGCACTTACTATTATCCCTGGGCGCCGCTCCAATCACCCGGTATAGGCTCCGGTATCTTCTGTGACTTGGTTCTACTAGAAGATCTCAGAGCCTATACCTGGTGAACGGAGCGGCGCCCAGGGATAATAGTAAGTGCAGGGAGATCCCTGGGCGCCGCTCTACATGTCAGCATACTTAGTTCACATTTTTTGCCCTGATGAAAGGTCCTCTTTAAATAACAGTGACTTTCACAATGGCCGCCCCTTTAACAGTGACTTTCACAGTGGCCGCCCCTTTAACGATGACCGAGCGTTTAACAGTGACTTTCACGGTGGCCGCCCCTTCAACAGTGGCTTCTGCGGTGGCCGCCTCTTTAACAGTGACTTTTATGATGACTGCCCCTTTAACAATGACTTTCATGGTGGCCTTCCCTTAACAGTAACTTTCACAGTGGCCACCCCTTTAACAGTGACCATCCCTTTAACGTTGACCGCCCCTTTAACAGTGACTTTCACAGTGGCTGCCCCTTTAACGATGACTGGCCCTTTAACAGTGACTTTCACAGTGGCCGCCCCTTTAACAGTGACTTTCATGGTGGCTGTCCCTTTAACGGTGATCGCCCCTTTAACAGTGAACTCCACAGCACCCATCCGTTTAATAGTGGCCCCTGCCCCCCATTCATGTAGCAGTGTAGTTGTGCCATACGTCATATGACCTAATATTACAGGACCTGCGAAAAGAACTGGTAAAAGCTATGATTAGTTGATATGGCAACCTGGAGTAGGCCCTGTGAGCTTCTATTGGCTGATAAGGGACGTTACCGTGTGTATGGCAGTTAGGATTTAAGTGAAAGGCGGGCAGGCTTGTATTGGCTATAATGCAGGTCATTTTTGGGGAATATCTTGGGAACGGTACGTCCTAGAGAGCTGAAACCCTCACAAGATTTCTTTCCTGGTAGCATGGGATGTGTATACTAAGTTTCATTGAAAAGGATGGTTGCGTTTTTGAGTTTTTGCGGAACATACAAACATACACACATGCATACATACGTCCTTTTTCATATATATAGATATATTCAATTATCCCTGGTTCACTCGTCTAAGGAAGCTCCAATTTTGCTTGAAGCCTTAGAGGTGGCTCCCCTGTCCATTGACTCCATTCTTTGGACACCGCCCCCATCCTGGACCACTATTATTAACCCCCCTATCAAACACTCCCTCAAAATCTGGGACTCGGTTAAATAATCAGCCCGCTTAATTGTTCCTCACTTGCTTCTCTTACCATTACTGAAAACCCCCTTATTTCCTCCCGGAAATAATTCCCCATGGTCTTTTAGGCTCTGGTCCTCCAAAGAGGTCACCAAGATCTACCACTTAGGGGGGTCATTTACTTAGCTGAAATATGCGTATATTAGGTGCATTTGAGGCGCAAGTAGCGGCGCAATGGTTAGTTGCGCCACTATCTGCGACTTTGCCCCGCTCATGCCAGGTCTAAAATTGTGGGAGTGGCATGGTCGAAGAAGGGGATGGGTCAGCAGGAAGCTGTCTTATATTTAGAACTGGCGCTGGAAGCGCTGAAGTTATGAAGAGGCCTGCGCCTCTTCATAACATTGGCGGAACCACCGTCAGCTATAGGGGTTATTAAGACCGGCGTCTAAAACGCTAGTCTTAATAAATGTGCCCCTTAGTGGATAGCATCTCCACCTTTGCTTTGTTGCAAAGAAGATATAAACTGCCAACCACAGAAACCTATCGCTACTTCCAACCAAAATATTTATCCCTGCCCTTCTCAAAAATGCGACTACTCCTCTATCACTCCTTACGAAAACCTATTGTTTACATTACCCAAATGCCAGGGTCTCATTACAGAAATCTACTCAGCCCTAATACATACTTCCTAAATATCCCAGCTGTCCTGTATTTCTAGGGTAGGAGTCTTACCTGTCTCTACGCTGACGGGCAGTGAAAGCAAGTCTAGAAATCTACACACAAAAGCGCCCAGATATACTTTAATGCCTGAGATGTCATTTAAAGTATTATTTTGTTAGTATCTAGTTCCATCCAGATTAGCCCAGATAAGGGCTCCCCCCTAACTGCTTTAAAGGGGTTCTCCAGGAAATAGCAAAATGAAAATATGTAAATATGTCTTTATTATAAATAAATTCCCAAATACCTTACATTAGTTATAATCGCTCGTTTTCTCTGGGGAACAATTATTAGGAAAAATAAAATGGCCGCCATCCTATTAGTGCAAACAAAACCTGTCCTAATCACACAGAAGGACAAGTTACTTCAGAGCACTGAGGTAAAGAGCTGCCTCATCCTCCTCTCTGATCTGCTTGTCAGGGATTATGATCCTGAATACTGTTTAATAAGATCTTCAGCTGAACCTCTGTAGGAATCGAGTTCATGAGGAGACATGAAGGACAGGACAGGCTGTGGTAATGAAGACTGCAGACTTGTGTTGCAGCTCATCAGCCACATCCCACCTCCTCTCTGTACTTCGTCTCCTCATGAGCTCCATTCCTACAGAGGTTCAGCTGAAGATCTTATTAAACTGATTTCAGGATCATAATCCCTGACAAGCAGAGAGGAGGATGAGGCAGCTCTTTACCTCAGTGCTTTGAAGTAAATTGTCTTCCTGTGTGATTAGGACAGGTTTTGTGAGCACTAATACGACAGTGGCCATTTTATTTCTCCTAATGATTGTTCCCCAGACAAAATGAGCCATTTCTAACTAATTAAAGATATTTGGGAATATATTTATACTAAAGTTATATTTAAGTATTTTCATTTTAATTCCCAGAGAATCCCTTTAAGGGTTGTCAATCTTTAGGTAATATGCTACAGCTACAGATATGGTGGACCTGTCCCTGGGTGAAAATGCTTTGGATTAGAGTCTACTTTCTTATCAACTTGGTAATGGGCTAAAATATCAAAAAAGACTCCCGGGAGGCATTACTTAATAAGTGAAACACAAGAGTCCAACTGAACCCACGATTACTAAGAAATCCTCCTTAGCTTCACTACATGTGTGAAACTAGTCTATCTGGCAGGCTTTTCCGGCAGCCTGCCCAAGGTCTAGCCGGACACTGCCATGCACCTTCAGACCCCATTGACTATAATAGGATCCGGGGGGGATACCGGCTCTTTACGGCATGAGCACCTTTTTTTTTTTTTTGCTGGACAAAAGCTGGCGGGTACACCAATTTTTTTTTGTCCAAAAACTCGGACTCATGTCAAAGAGTGTTGGAATCCCTGCCAGATCCCAATGGGGTCTGGAGATGCACAGATGTATCTGGCTAGGCCGGATACAGTGAACTGCATGTGTGAAACTAGCCTTAGACTTTTTTTAGAAGTTAAAGTTAAAGACTAGACTTCTATATCTATCCTAGCAGACCATCATGACCAGTTCTTGGAAGTCTGGGGCCCTTGGATCAAGAATTCTCTCACTGATTGCCAAAACAGAACACTACTCTGTATTTGCGAGTCCATCTATCTATGCCAATAAACGATTATCCCATGCCCATCACCCTACGACAGGACTTGTCCCCCCTCCTTCCCCCACAGTTTTCCCAAAGTCTATCTACCATGTTTATTTTACAAAATTAAATGATTATTGATTTATAAGCCAGATGCCATGTTTATTCCAACAAAAGCCACAATAAGAATTGTAAAAAAAATAAAATAAAAAATGTCCCCATATAAATAACACAGGATCCCCCATTCACACACACCCTTCCTAGGGGATGGTCACAGCTCACCTCATCCTCCTCCCCACACAATGACCTCTGCACAGGTTGCATAACATACCTAGAACACCGTCCCATGTAAATTTGGAGCATGTAGACCAAACTCCCTAAACTCACCCAGGACCGCCCACCTATGGATGGGGCTTGCATTACCCCTGTCCCCCACCTACTTTTGGCCTGAATTTGCCAGGACTATCGCTGAAAATTAAGTAGAGTTCCAGCAAATTTGGGACAGTTGACAAATGTTTAGCTATAATTATGTACCAAAAACATATATTAAAATTATAGAATGTAAAAATTAAAGCATTGGAAGAAAAAAAAGTATCTGGTTCTAGTTCGTAAAAATAGGTGTCACGTTCCCTTCAAATAGGTTGTCTGGGAAAAAAATTAGCAAAACACGCTTGTTTTGTCTAAGGGGTAATCATTGTGAAAATTTAATTGGCTGCCCTCACCCGTCAGAAACCCTCCTTGAACGTAGAGTACTCGGTAATAGGGTTGGTTACGTGAGGAAGCGCCACTTGAGACCTACATACTGTTCAGGTTGACTAACAGGATCTTGTTGGCTGCGGTATCAGCAAAAAACATTTTGGTTGTTACACAATCAGCCGTACCCGCCGTCTGTGCCAACGAGATCCAGTCCGACTGGCGGCACAGAGATTACCACCTAGACAAAACAAGCTAATCAAAGATAGTTAGGATTTTATTTATATTGTACTTTTTTTCTTTTTTCTTTTTCCAAGACAACCCCTTTAAACTGCAGCCCACAAGGCTGCATGCTGCTCCATGTATTGCTTTATGCCACAGTTAGTGAAATCAGTTAGTTGTGCTACACATAGCCCAGGACGAATGCACACAACAACTGTCACGGAGGGGGTTAATATGACAGGCCAGTACTTGTTTGTCTGGTGCGATATGTGTACTGGAATTATGGAGTCACATAACACTGAGGTTGCCAGGGGTGGGGTCATGTAAGGATACCAGTTCTTGGAAACTTGTTTAGCTATGTCTTCACTATCAAGGGACTGATTAACGTCACTGGGCACAGACAGAAGGGAAACGATCAAGCTACAGTAATGGGAAAGAAGACCGACAGAAATGTGATTACTCATCTCGCCTTTCCTACGATTATTTATCTAGTTTCTTAAAGGATAACTCATATTTTCACTCAAAATTCAATTTTCATACACAGGGGTGTGGAAATAAAAAAAAAAAAAAACTTGTCGAAGCTCTAAAGTGGGGGCTCGATCTACTTGTCCCTCATGAATATACTGTATGGGGCAGCCACACCACAAGGAGACGTTATACTGTATGGGGGCCACAGGGAGACGTTATGCCGTATGGGGCAGCCACCCCACAGGGAGACGTTATACTGTATGGGGGCAGCTACAAGGAGACATTATACTGTATGGGGCACTGGGGCAGCCACAAGGAGACGCTATATTATCTTGGGCAGCTACAAGGAGACGTTATACTGTATGGAGGGCCACAAGGAGACGTTATACTGTATGGGGCACTGGGGCAGCCACAAGGAGACGCTATATTATCTGGGGCAGCCACAAGGAGACGTTATACTGTATGGGGCACTGGGGCAGCCGCAAAGTGACGTTATACTGTATGGAGGGCCACAAGGAGAAGTTATACTGTATGGGGGTGGAGGACACAAGGAGATGTTATACTGTATGGTGCACTGGGGCAGCCACAAGGAGACGCTATATTATCTGTGGCAGTCACAAGGAGACGTTATACTGTATGGGGTACTGGGGCAGCCACAAGGAGACGCTATATTATCTGGGGCAGCCACAAGGAGACGTTATACTGTATGGGGCACTAGAGCAGCCGCAAAGTGACGTTATACTGTATGGGGGCGGGGGCCACAAGGAGACGTTATACTGTATGGGGGCAGCCACAAGGACATATTATACTGTATCGGGGCAGCCACAAGGAGACATTATATTCTCTGTATGGGCAGGCAGCGGGCCACAAGGAGACATTATATACTGTGTGGGCAGGCAGCAGGGCACAAGGAGACATTATATACTGTGAGATCTGCAAAGAGTTAACCAGCTGAGTGTATGGGCAGGCAGCAGGAACTATACTGTAAGGGGGCCACAAGGTGACATTATACTGTATGGGACAACAATTTGTAACCCCTTTGCCATCAGTATAACAATGTCTTGTGGCCCCCATACAGTAATGTCTTCTTTTTGCCCCTGTATGGGAGACATTATAGTTTATCAAGGGATCACCACGTGCAGTGCAGATTGCAGGCAGGGCCAGGGCTGCAAAGGACAGACAGTACAACCTTTATTTCCCCCCTCGCCTATGACAGCACCCATGGATAGCATCCGCCCCTCTCCTCAGGACAGGAAAAAGGAAGCACAGACTCTTTAAAAGGGAAGTACAACCCCCATCATGTCAGTTCTGTTTCCTGTCCTAAGGGACAGGTTGGATGCACAGCACTCTAAGGATTGAGCTGCAGGAGCCCCTGGTTGTTACCCGTGGGAGGAGGGCTTACCCGAGCGGTGTAAGTCTTCTCTGGAAGCCACTGCTGAAGACTGGATCCCTGGACCCCCCCCTCGCTCCGGTCCCTCCCCCGTTGGGGTTACTGTCGGTGTCCCCTGGCACGGCGAACCTCTGCGGCCGCGCCGAACGTTCGGCTGCGAGGCAGCGTTCGCGCGGGAGTGCGTCGTCGTCACTTCCAGGTAAATCGGTTGGCGCTGACATCATTGGTCAGCGCTGAATCCTCTTCCGGTGTGGGCAGTGGGAGGAGGCGTGCCTAAGACCGGAAGTGGGGGGTGCCCGTACGCCCCCGGCAGAGTCAAAAATCCAGCCAGCTCTCGCTGCAGGCTGGTGTTGTAAGCTGCAGTGATCTCCATGGAGGAAAGCCAAGCGCAGAAAATGGAGCCCACACAGCGCGTTGAAACCACCAACGAATCTTTGGTACTGGTGGGGGTAAGAGGGGTGAATACCCCAAATTTTCTTATGATACATGCGATACTGATGGGAGTTTTATTCTATATGCCTAGACTTCTAAAGAGAGAAGGGTGTCAAGATCCAAGGACAAAGGCTGCGCAATCTGTAAGAGAAAGCTGCCGTTGGGTTGGGGAAAACCTGTCTGCCAGGCCTGCGTTGGAAAGTTATTAGAGGATGAGGCCCCTTTTCTCTTATCAAGCCTAAGACAAATTATCAGACAAGACAAGGTCAAAGAGTCAGTTAAAGAATCTATGAATAACCTGCTTGAAAATCGCCCCAGCACTTCTGCTGCTGCCTCCGTTCCCCTTTCAAGTGATCAAGAATTGTTATCGGGGTTAGAGGAGGAGGGAGAGCTGCCATCCTCGGATCATTCCCAGGATGAACAAATGGCGGGGAGACCTCTGTTCCAATCAGAGAGCATTAAATCCCTGGTCATGATTGTCAGTGCGACTATGGGTCTTGATGACCAGTCAGAACCTCAGTCTATTAGGGATACTATGTTCGAGGGCTTGGGTCCTAGGAAGTTCAAATGTTTTGACGTCCATGAGAATGTTTCATCTGTAATCAAAAATGAATAGAGTAGGCCAAACAGAAATTTTTTTATGCCATCTGCTCTAAAACAGAAGTATCCATTTGAAGATAAAGCTACGGTAGATTGGGACAGAGCCTCAAAGCTGGACGCCCCAGTAGCAAAAATCTCTAAAAAAAAAGCAGCCCTTCCGTTTGAGGATTCAGGAACACCTAAGGATCCGATGGACAGAAGGGCTGAGGTGTATTTGAAGAAAAATTGGGAAGCAACTGCTGGCTCTTTTAGACCTGCCATAGCTGCCACCTCAGTGGCCAGATCATTAAGAGTCTGGATGAATGAATTGGAGGAGCAGATAAACAAAGGGACACCTAGAGAGGAGTTGCTTACCTCCTTTCCAACCCTTTATAGTGCCATTGACTTTTTAGAAGATGCCTCAGTAGATTCTCTGAAGCTATCTGCGAGAGCCGCTGCCCTCTCAAATTCTGCCCGAAGGGCCATTTGGCTTAAGGATTGGAAAGGATATTCGGTTTCTAAAGCCAAATTATGTGCTATTCCCTGCCAGGGTGAATTCCTCTTCGGGCCAACATTAGATGACTTGCTAGAGAAGGCTTCTGACAGGAAGAAGGGGTTTCCATCTACAAGCCAGCAGCCCCCTAAGAGACCCTTTCGCTCTCATACGACCAGATTCAATTATAAATGAAGAGAAGTTCCTAGACAGCCTGGTAATGCGGCCAAAAGAAACAAGGGTTTTCTTTTTTCAGGTGGAGAGGCCTCAAAAAAGCCTCAACAATGACGCCAGATTCCTGGTAGGAGGTCGGCTCTCCCTCTTCACAGAGCAATGGCAAAAGATCTCGAACAGCCCCTGGATTCTTTCAATCATATCGGAAGGCTATTGTTTAAACTTCCTGAAAACTCCTCCAGAAAGGTTTGTCTTGACAGACTATCGCTCCAGTCCAGAGAAGCTGGAGGCATTACTTCTAGAAATTTCGGACTTGCTAAGGAAGAATGTTCTGCGAGAGGTCCCTGCTCAAGAGAGGGGGAGAGGCTTTTACTCTACACTTTTTCTTGTAAAAAAAGCCAAATGGCACCCACCGAACCATAATAAACCTAAAAATACTCAATAAATACCTGGTGTACGAGAAATTTCGTATGGAGACCATCAGTTCTGTAATTCCGAATTTGTTCCCAGGCTGCTACATGGCAACCCTGGATCTCAGGGATGCTTATTACCATGTACCAATCCATCCCAATCACCATAGGTACTTAAGGGTAGCAGTTCAGTTTCCAGACAGACTCCTACATGTACAGTTTTAGGCCCTGCCGTTTGGGTTATCCCAGGCACCCAGACTATTTACGAAAATAGTGACGGAGATGATGGCTCATCTGAGAGAGAAGGATTTGGTTGTCATTCCTTCTCTCTCAGAAACCAGACCAGTTAAAAAAAAAAAATGAGACAAAGATAAATCATTTCAGAACTTTTTCCACCTTTAATGTGACCTATAAACTGTACCACTCAATTGAAAAACAAACTGAAATCTTTCAGGTGGAGGGAAGAAAACAAAAAAAAAACTAAAATAATGTTGCATAAGTGTGAACACCCTCTTATAACTGAGGATGTAGCTGTGTTCAGAATTAAGCAATCACATTCAAAATTATGTTAAATAGGGGTCAGCATACACCTGCCATCATTTACAGTGCCTCTGATTAACCCCAAATAAAGTTCAGCTGCTCTAGTTGGTCTTTCCTGAAATTTTCTTAGTCGCATCCCACAGCAAAAGCCATGGTCCACGGAGAGCTTCCAAAGCAGTTGTTAAAAGGTATCAGTCAGGAGAACGGTACAAATAATTTCCAAGGCATTAGATATACCATGGAACACAGTGAAGACAGTCATCATCAAGTGGAGAAAATATGGCACAACAGTGACATTACCAAGAACTGGACGTCCCTCCAAAATTAATGAAAAGACGAGAAGAAAACTGGTCTGGGAGGCTACTAAGAGGCCTACAGCAACATTTACACTGGGTTCACACCTGAACGTTTTACAGCGCGTTACTACGTGCTGTAAAACGCTCAACAGGTGAAAACCCATGTTTCCCTATGGGCATGGTTCTCACCTGAGCATTTTACAGCGCGTACGAACGCGCTGTAAAACGCCCTACGTCCAAAGAAGTACAGGAGCTTCTATGGGACGTATTGTCGCGCGTATTGTGGTGGACGCCAGAGTGGTCAATCAAACAAAAGCGCGTACGCGCGTTTCCTATTTCCACAAGCGCGCTGTAATACGCGTGTATCAAGTACGCTCAAGTGTGAACCCAGCGTAAAGGAGCTGTAGGAATATCTGGCAAGTACTGGCTGTGTGGTACATGTGACAACAATCTCCCGTATTCTTCATATGTCTGGGCTATGGGGTAGAGTGGCAAGACGAAAGCCTTTTCTTACGAAGAAAAACATCCAAGCCAGGCTACATTTTGCAAAAACGCATCTGAAGTCTCCCAAAAGCATGTGGGAAAAGGTGTTATGGTCTTATGAAACCAAGGTTGAACTTTTTGCCAATAATTCCAAAATATATGTTTGGCACAAAAGCAGCACTGCACATCACCAAAAAAACACCATCCCCACAGTGAAGCATGGTGGTGGCAGCATCATGCTTTGAGTGTTTTTGCAAAGAAGAGTAGGCAAATCTTGCCAAGTCAAAATGTGCCATGCTGATAGACTCATACCCAAAAAGACTGAGTGCTGTAATAAAATCAAAAGGTGCTTCAACAAAGTATTAGTTTAATGGTGTGCACACTTATGCAACCATATTATTTTATTTTAATATTTTCTCTTCCCTCTACCTAAAAGATTTCAGTTTGTTTTTTAATTGAGTTGTACAGTTTATAGGTCAAATTCAAGGTGGAAAAAGTTCTTAAATGATTTATCTTTGTCTCATTTTTTTACAGCACAGAAACCTGACATTTTAACAGGGGTGTGTAGACTTTTTATATCCACTGTAAGTAAAGCATGTAAGTGCTTTCTTTAGCCTGAATGCGGCTGTGTGGGTTAGAGTTTAAGATTAGGAGTTAGTTGTTTTAGGGTTACAGACTACAGAGGGAATGGAGTGAGTAAAAGGAGGTGTTGTCGATGGTCATGTGGTATGAGGTACAAATGACTCCTTGTAGCTCCCAAATCAGTACACTGCTGTATATACTATGGGGGTTAGCGCCTCTACATAACTTTGGTGGATCCAGTGCAGGGGTTTATTGAGCCCGTTGTCTAAAACGCCAATCTTAATAAATGACCCCCTATGTATCTGTACTCACTGCATCTATTATACCATATATTACATGCAGTGTGTACAGATATATAGTATATACAGCAGTGTACATTTGAGGTACAAGATATAATAGATGCAGTGTGTACAGATTTATAGTATACTGCTGTATGTACTATGTATTGTACACACTGCATTTATTATACACTGCTGTATTTACTATATATCTGTCCATAATGCATCTGTTATACCTCATCCTCCAAATCTAAGTACACTGCTGTATATACTTTATATCTGTACACACTACATCTATTATACCTTGTTCCCAATGTATCAGTACACTAGTGTATATACTATATGTCAGGTATGAGGTATGATAGATGAAGTATTTGCAGATATACAGTATGGTTACTGTGTGATGTACATGAGGTATTGGAGGTTGTAGTTAGGGTTACGGTTACTATTAGGGTTATTGTTCATGATGAGCAGCATAGGCAATTTTAGTTTTTGCAATTTTTCGCATAATATTTGTGAATTCTAGAATTCACGATCTCCAGTCATTATTTCCGCGATTGTGCAAATCGGCACTAATGATGCACATTTTTTATTTTTTTTGCACAATACATGCAGCTTCACATTTCATCAGGTCTGAGTAGAAGTTAGTGATTGTTGCAAGTATTGTTGTGACATCTCAGCACTGTGTCTAACAGAGACACTAATCCCTATCACAGTACAGTAATTCCTATCACACTACCTAACACCCTGCACTGGAACCTATCAGCTACACTATATCACTATCTAACCTACACTGACTATCTCCCACTAACTATCTGTATTATATATATAAGCTAACTATCTAATGTAATTTAATGAGGATCCAGATGAGACTGTAAAGCACAGACCCCACAATGACACTGCTGCCTCTCTCAGAACTGCAAAAAACAGCAGAAAATGGCTGCTGGGGAGTTTCTTATATAGTAAGGGGGTAGGCAACTTTCCTATTGGTTGCTAGGGATGTTGCTAAGCTCTGACAAAGATATTGCAGCCTTCTCATTGGCCCACAAGCAAGAAGCAGTAGTATTGATGAAAAAAAAAAAACTAGAATATTCGCGATTACGAATGTATAGCACTATATTCTAGGTTTTTGCGAATTCTCAAAGTGCCGATATTCACGATAAAAATTCGCGATTAGAATATTCACGATAAACACTAGTTATTATTAGGGTTAGTATTAGGGTTTGGGGCACATGGAGAGTAAAGGGGAAGACCTTCTTTTACTGAATCCAGTGGGAGGACCTTCTTTTACCCGCTCCATTCTAGTCTCAACCCTGCAGTTCTTCTATATTCTGGGTCTGAAGGATCTTTGATGATGTCAACACAGGTCCTGCAGCTGCACCCTCCGAACCTAGGAACTACACCATTGTCATTGCAGTTCCTTTACTGTTATGCAGTTCAGGATCTGTGATGATGTCATCACTGGTCCTTTCGCTTTTTAAGGCTTAAGGCTACAAACTGCACTAAGGATGCAGGGTCCCCTTCATCAGTGCAATTAATGTAACGTCAGATCAGGCCGTAGAGCGCCCCTGGACAGTTTGGCACCTGGGCAACCTCTCCACTGCCCCCTCGCTACACCACTGGCAACACTCAGATATAGCAAAAATATATCATACATTGGCTGTACTCTCAGCTGCAACATCGTCCTGAGAAGAGGTTTAGTGAGGTGTGCACAAAAGATATAACAGGATGCTCCATGCCATTTAAGAGTAAGTTCTATATTCTGGAGAAGTAACAAAATTGAGCCAAGGTCAGCAACTCACCCAGAAACAGTCCTTGATAGGTCATGAATATCAGATCGATGGGAGTCCAACATTCGAAAACCCTCACCGATCAGCTGTTTTGGGCCGCCAACTCTCCAGTGAACGGAGCGGGATGCAGGCAGCTCTATACACTGTGTAGTGGCCATTCTGGGAGCTGCAGTACGCCACTGACAAAAACTATACAAGTATGGAGTATTCCGTATACACTATACAGTTTCTGGTACTGCAGCTGTCCAAAATGTGGACCCCCACAATCTGATATTAATGAATTATCCTTAGAATAGGTTATCAATATCAGTAATATTTGACAACTCCATTAGACCTCCCACATTGGTTATTTACTTACCATTTACATTTGGCACGGTTTCGGTACCTTGGTTCCAGTACAGCCTGTCTCACATTGTCATACCAGAGCAGGCTCGGACTGGCCCACAGGGGAATCCCCCGGTGGGCCCCTGAGCAAGGTGGGCCCCTAGTCTCCAACCCCCTAAATAAGTGGCACATAACACATTAGATTTACTGCATTACATACAATGTACAGCACCTCAACCAGCTTATGTTCATATAAAAAACTTGTTAGATTATTTATTATATTTGAATGTATCCATACGGTGGGCCCATACGGTAAATTTTTACTGGTGGGCCCTAGGTATCCCAGTCCGACACTGTACCAGAGCAATGGCATTTCATACTTGATCACTTGACTGCAGCAACCAATCGCTAATGTGCAGGGTTGAAATTTCAGGTAGAGATTATGACTGGTTACTATGGCTGACACCTTTTGTCTGCACTAGTTGGTAGGCGGAAGGATTGATCTGTATTTGAGGTCAAATGCTAGATAAGTATAATAGAATTATAAAATATTCAGAACCTCTCAAACGTTTCTTATAATGAGATCTGTTGGGGTTCTGGCTCTTTATGTTGTGACAGCTGCTTTGAAGACTGTAATATTGTTACACGCTAAAAGAAATGGAGAAAGAAATCTGCAAAATAGACCCTAGAGAATATGTTATTGTTTTTTTTTTAATGTTTTATTTTATATGGTGCTCTGTGTAGAAGCATGGCTGATACGGTGGAAAAGAAGACCCAGATCCGTCATATATGTTCACGCTGTCATTCCCTGCATATAGTACGGCAGTTTCTGCCGCAGTTCACTTTGGACGCAGCGGACCCATTGATTGGAGCTAAACCGTGAGCAGACACCCGCCACAGCTTCAAGCTGCATCTTTACGCACACCACGCCAGGGACCTGTCCCTTCTTGGTATGGTCGCAGCGTTAAACTGCCAGCCATTCAAACTGAGATCAGTGGGAAACAGAAACCACACGACTGCCACCGTGTGAATGACCCCCGAGATGGATGATAATAATAGCGCTTGAGCTAGACCTCAACAGAACGTCCTGTAACATTTTAATTTAGTACCTGATGGTGCTGCATATTTATGCCACTGATACTCAATACCATCAAGGACACACAGGAATGAACATCTGTGTAGAAACGCATAGGGTGAAGTGCCGCAGTGCGGTCACGTTGCCACAAAGCCAGTCAAGGCGCAGCATGTTCAAATTAAATCAATAGGACTGCATTGTTTAATCGGTCTTCAGTGTTAATGGCCACATGGTTTTGTGGGTGCTGAATGGCCATTAACAATGAGGACCGACTAAACAACCAGGTCCAAATTAGTTCATCAGAGCCCATTGCGGCTCGTATGTCTGTGCGGTACTCGGCCACAGGAAGACTGTAACTGCAGCACTAAATACATGTGAATGCCATTAGGGCTATTATGGACAAGACAGAGTCAAAATCCTGGCTTCTCTTGCCTCTCCTTCGTACAATACTCCTGTTGCGAGCCTGATTGACAACAGAATTGGTCAGATACAATACTTTTTCAATGCATGAGCAGCAGCGCGGTGGCTCAGTGGTTGTCACTGGCATCTTACAGCTCTGGGATCCTAGGTCAGAATCTAATCAAGGACAACATCTGCGTGGAGTTTGTATGTTCTCCCCGTGTTTACGTGGGTTCCCTCCCCAAGTCATACTGATAGGGAACTTAGATTGTGAACCCCATTGTAAAGCGCTGCAGACTACATGTCTGTGCTGATATAAGTGAGAAAATAAGAGAGAAAATATTACAAAAATATCACTATTTTAATCGTTCTATTCAGACTAGACTATGTCATACAAAGTATTTGAACAATCTGCTTCCACAATAGTTTTTTTGGGTGAATTCCATTAGAGGTGCTCATAAACATAGAAGCAATACAGTAGCCGTCCAGACCCCTTCAGCCTTATAGCTTATTATAACCTCCTCAGGATTTTTTTCCAGTTTAGTCCATAAGATCATCATCACATCTGTCTATTGCCTGGCACTCATGACACATTGGAATACCTGCCAAATATTGGTTGTCAGAGATTTGTGTTACAGCCAGGATAAAGGAAACCAGCAGCTTCAATACTTCAAAATATGTAATAGCTAAACATTTGCGGACGGCGTCTGCATAGTTTCCAAGTACTAGAAGTTAAAGAGCACCTGTCAGCAGTGTTAACACTTTTTTCAACCAGGTATACTGCCTGGTAGCGTTGATCCTGCTGATTAAGATAATACCTGTCTTGTGAAAACTGGTTGTGGCGTTCCTAGACCCCTCGGTGCACGTCAGTTACTCAGCTTTCCAGTGCTGGCCATGCCCGGTGGCTGCATGCCATTATTGTTTTCAGGGTCGCTATCTATTAATGATTGTGACGATCCCTACTCTCGGGTCATGTCACGGAGGTGAATTATACTAGCGAGCTCATCAATTTACCACATAAGTTCCCATCCACCTATTCTAGATGATGGAATTATGCTAACCTACTCCCCTAGAGTCTAACACCCCATTATTTTCTATCGCAATTGCTGCCACCACCTATACTATAAGGTAATAGGGGCCTATACTCACATATTCACCTAAAATCCCCTGAAACACATTCGGTAAAGTTATTCCCTTCGAAAGAGCAAGTTCTATAAGACAACAAGGAAGGGACTTATCAATTTTAATACACAATGGTGCAGTGCAATACAAAAAGAAAAATAAGCAAAAATATACATACAATAATAATGCAGTAAACAGATAACATAAAAGGGATAAAATACAGAATATTGGCTTACTGAGATACAGTAGTTATTTTCCAGCTGAGGATACGGGCAGTCACTCCAAACAGTGTGGATCCCCAAATAGCTGACAATGAACTGTCCCCAACCACCCAGTTTTATCCCCCTCAGCCGAGGAGTGGGCTGTGATGGGACCTCCCTCCTTTTCGGTCCAGCCTTCTGGAACGTCTGATATTATTCAGGTTATTGAACCACTTTCCCAAACGGTTGACTGATGTGGCAATATGAATCACGGCGATTTCTCGCCACATGACAGGGACTGCAGGTACAGGTAAGTTCCCATAATCTAAATTGCCTCGTCCCGGTCATAACAGACACCAAATATGATCTAGTTATGATTTCCAGAAGGCCATATCCTGAATACCGAGAAATGCCTTCTGTTCAGGATGGTGTGTTTAGACTGTCCGCGAAGCCCATGTCTGGCTGAACACAATTACTAGCTTTCTGAGGATGAGGGTGATAGGAGTTCGAAGTTATGGCTTCTGATATTTGCACCCCCCCATCCCATTATCTCATATTGCAATCTGAAGGAGCTCAGAACTATGCCCCTTTGGCCAGGCTCTTGCTACATTTGTCTGTAGCTATTAGCAGGTGGACCCCTGTGGTGTGGTGCAGACAAAATGTCTGGGCAGTGGGAGGTGATGGGATTACAGTCTCATCTGATCACTTTCTGGATATAAACTTGTGCAGTTGTTCAATAAAGCAGAAGTTGTTTACTCCTACACTGAGTCTCGACTAGTGACTGGGGAGAATGGGAGCTAAAGATCAGGGGTTTGCAGTATCTCCTGAGTGAGGAAGGATACAGCGGCAGACATACTCTTCCTGAGTACCGGAGGTCCGTAAAATTGGTGGCAAGCAGTGGGATGCTCTGCCTTACCTGAGGAGACATTCAAACCACCACCGGGATATATTTCTCACCCGGCTGAGGAGAACTGACTCAAGCAGCCATGACCCTGGCAGTGGCAATTGTTGTGGATCATCTGTCCACAGGAAGAAAAGGGTCTATCTATGGAAGACTACTTCACCCTCAGGCAGATGGCACAGACAGATCTATGGAATATTGCCAAGGCACACCGTGGCTGGTTTCATCCATTTCCAGAACAAAGGGTCCAGGATCAGATGGGCCTGCAACTGGGTATCCTGGGAGAGCAGCCTCAGGAGCATTTGGTGGCTGATTTGCACAAGTTGGGACAGTGAGAGGTAAAGCTGGATGAATGGCATCGTGCTCTGCGTTGGTATGCAGAACAAACACAGCTGGGATTTACAGCTGAATATCCAGAGGGCTACAACCCTGGACTGTTGTGGGACACCGTGGTGGATATGTTTAAGGTTGGGGATGAGAAGGACTCTGCCCTGGAGGACCTTTTTGCATACCGGAAAGACTGGCTTGGTTTGGAGAGAGTTTCAGAGCCGAGAGCTGATTTGGAGTACGTGGTTAAACAATTATATTTGTTTCAATAAAAACTAAATTTACAAGAATGGCTACTGAGAAAGGCATACAAGGAGCTGCTAGGACTTGTCCATCATGGTTTCTCAGACCCAGTGGAAGCCATATGCTCAGAGGGTGTGGATTTAATTGACTTTTCTGTACAGGTTGTAAAGCTTGCTGAGTCCCCAGGTGAGGTGCTGACAGGGCAGAGTTCCACAATCCTCTACCCAGCACCTGGTATTGCCCTGGGGTTCCAAGAAGAGGAGGCAGACAGCCTCCCTGCCCAGCAGCCTGGTGTGTTCCAGGGAGAAGAGGTAGCCGACCTCTCTTCCCAATGGCAGATGGCGACCGAGGGAGAAGAGGTAGCTGACCTCCCTCTTCAGCGGCACAGGGCATTCCAAGAAGAAGAGGTAACTGGTCTCTCACCCCAGCGGCAGCCAGCATCACAGTGAGAGGGGATTGTAGGTTCCTCGTCCCCACAGCAACAAGCATCACTGAGAGTAGAGATGGTTGGTCCCATACCCAGCACCAGGCAGCATTACCGGGAGTCGAGACAGTCGGTCTGACTCCCCAGCGGCAGCTTACCCTACAGGGAAAGGAGACACCCGGTCTTTCTCCCCAGCGGAAGCATGAAATGCCGGAAAAGGAGACAGCTGGTCCCGCTTCTGAATTACAGAGGGACCACATAGACTGGTCCTGGGGGGGACCCCAACTGGCTGCTGGAGATGGGACAGAGGTCTCTCTACCGGCCCTTCAGGGATGCTGGGCAGCCGGCCCAGATACCCAACTGCAGCTGGAAGTATCCATAGGGAGGACAGTCAGTCCTACTCCTCAGCAGCAGCTGCCCAACAGGGTCCTGGGGGTAGTGGATGAGACGGAATACCCACTGACCCCATCCCAGTGGAAAAGCTGGCATCCGGGCACGGAGCAGTTGGCCTTTGCCCACCAAGTACCCTATGCTCCAAGCTAGAGAGCAACAATGCAGCAAAGAGTAGCAGACACCCACTCAACAACTGGGGACATACAGAACAGAGACAGGCCCCAGAGTTCAACAGGACCAGCGTTTGTTTATGGGTGGGCGACTCGACTAACTCAGGCACCGACCGACAGGAGGTCAGGTACCTGGTTAGTCTACCTTTGGGGGGGGGTGAGAAATGAGCTGGGCTCCTGGAGGTGGCTGACGGCAAGCCTCCTTCTTAGCGACTACGGACCTAGGAATTTGGAGACTCCCCTTGTTTGGTTGAACAGGGTGTCCGGAGCCCATGGATGGCTGTTGCGGTGGAGCCTGGCCCTACAGCCATCTAATTTCCCAATTCAATACAGGCTCTGGAAACCCAAGGCTAATGACCAATTTTGGGGCAAGTACAGTAATAGGGACAAATGGGGCAACAACAGGCACAGAATTGGAGGTATCAGTAGGACTGGGAGTTTGTATACGGTAGGGTGGATGCTGTCTCTTTTGCAAACTCTGCCGACAAAAGGCTGGTAGAAGTTGTCATGATGGTCCGGACGAAATGGAGAAGACTGGAAAAGTGAACAACTCTAATCAGGGAACACTGTAAATCATTGGATTTTCTCCACTGTAATCACACTGTGTAGAACGTGTAACTACCACTGTATAGTCGCTGTATGGTGGTAATACTGGTCTTTCTGTAATTTGCTTTGTTCAGTGGTAGAATTATTCAGTTTCTATTTAGTGGTATTTATCATGGGTGGTGTTACCTGGGTTGGGACCCACTTAGATGTGTGTCTCCCCTTCCCCTATGCTGAACACCTAGATGTCCCTTTGGAAAGAAGTATTGTGTGTTATGTGATTACAGCCCTGCAGTGTAGCTCCCTGCCAACATGTCCTTTCCAAAGTTAAAAAGGTTACATTAAAAATATTTATTCTTTGTGGGAGCTCCGCACCGCTGTTGCTTTCTTAATGAAATAATCTGAAATTCATATAACAGGCCTTGGATAAAGCCAGTAAATAAGCACATTTTATCCGAGATTAGAAAATAAACACAGCAGAGATTTGTTTCCAGAATAAATGTGTCACGTACTTAGTTAAGAATCATGTCGTGAGCATTAATGTGCGGCATTGGACGGAGTGCAAGGAATGCTGCAACCTTCAAGCTTTTCAAGTGCATATTACAGAGACGGACTGTTCCAGTCATTTCATAGTATTTGCTTTGCATTTTTCCATTGCATTTTATAGGAGATTGTCTGTCTAACATTTGTAAGGGGCTTAAAAAAATTGTAATGTCACGCTCTGCCCTTACCTTGGCAGGTGCGGACACTGGGCATTATAACATCAAATGGTCGTGTAGTCCAATCAACCAAGGCAGCAAAGGTATTCCTTCTAATGTGATTTCCAGTAAAAGGTAATTTTTTTTTCTAGTTTTTTGGGAAAAAAATATACAAAGGAAAAAGGGTATGCATTCATTTACGTTATCTTAGCCCCTCCTGTATGTGAACAGACTTTGTCAAAGTCCTCTGCTTCCGTAGTGGTGACAGCAGCATTGTTCCCATGAGAGCTTTAAACGGGTTGTCTCACCTTGTCACGATTTTTGGCACTAGGGGGATGGTGCCTGCTAGTGTGATTGGCAGCCCAGGCAAGCGGCGCTGGAACGCAGTAGTCCTGCCCTGTGTCTGTGTGTGCGCACTCCCAAGGCTGCTAATAATTCAATAGCAGCCTCGGTCTGCTCAACAGAACAGTAGCAGCCTTATCTAAGAACTTATTTTATTCTTTTGCTCCCAGGTCACTGCTACATACAAGGTGGCCAGGATGGGAGGGAACTACTGCGCATGTGCGGCTAAGTGCTCTTGCTTCCGCGATCCCAGCCACCACAAAGGCCGCCATTTTAGAATCAGCTGAGCAGACGCGGCCACCGCCGCTGTAGTGACCATAACCCCGACAACAAGCACTATAAAATAGAGAGAAGACAATATTGCATAAAGAAGTATAGTAAGTTCTTTATTATAGCATTCTACTTAATATATATTAATGTTCCAAGTGAAACAACCCCTTTAATTTCTCAAGCCGATGAGATGACTGACAGAGAGAGAATTAAATGGTTTGTCTCACTTCAGCAAATGGCCTTTACTATGTAGAATACAAGCCACTTACTACTGTATTGTGATTGTCCATATTGCCTCCTTTGCTGGTTGGATTCATTTTTCCATCACCTTATAAACTGCTCATTTCCAGGGGTTACAGCCACCGCTGCTGGATTGCACACTATAGGAAAACACATAGCCGCTCTGGTAGCTGGAACCGTGGGAGCACGCTTAGGCGCGCAGAGAGCTCCCATCTCAGCCACCTTGTATCTGCTGCAGTGGTGGTTGGAACCCCTGGAAACGAGCAGTGTATAATGTGATTGAAAAATAAATCCAGCCAGCAAAGGAGGCAATATGGACAATCACAATACATTAGTAAGTGCCTTGTATTATCTTTCTCTACATGATAAATGCCATCTCCTGATTTGACACGACCCCTTCAAATTAAACGGCTGGCTTATCCTGACAAAGTTGTTTGGTTCAGTCCACATTATATTGAGTCTGTCACCTCCCTGTAGCGCTATTAGGAGTAGTACTACATGAATAGTACAACCCAACATTGGGAAGACTCTTCCTTAATTCCTCGCTATTATGGGCTCAGGAGAGCTACCAGTGTATTACAGCGCTGATTTGCAGGCTTGGGCCACTTTCGCACTAGGGGCAGCCTTCTCTGGCAGGCTGTTCCGGTGGTGGAACAGCCTGCCGGATCCGTGCTGCCGCTAGTGCACCGTGCTGTAGTTTTATTCCAGTCACCTCTCGGCATGTTGGCTGGACCTCCAGCGCGCCCCCATTATAGTCAACGGGGCTGGAGCGGACTTCCGGACTTGTTGTAGTTTTATTCTGGCCGCCTCTCGGCATGTTTGCCGTGCTGCGACCGGACCTTTGGTCCACCCCTATTATAGTCAATGGGGCCAGGAGCGGACTTCCGGCGGCACGGTGCACTAGCGGCAGCACGGGTGGGTCCCAGGTGTCAGTGCCCCACAGATCTGATATTGTCGACCTTTTCTGAGGATAGGTCATCAATATTAATTCATGGATAACCCCTTTAGCAAGGCTGTGCTATGCTGCATTTGTTATTCCTAGGGAAGTAAATAGGGGGTATGGAAACAGCAAAAGTGCAGCAAAACGAACTACGATCCCCCCCCCCCACCCCCCCCTAAATCAGGAGATATGGAACTTTCTGTAACCTTGGCCACCTCAGGCAGCCGCATATGACAGGTATTCAGATATCAGCTATGAATGCCTGAGATGTGAATACCTCTTTAATTAACTTTGCATGGCTAACCAAGGGTACGGCCACAAGGTCAGGTTTCTGGACGCAGTTTTGGAACCAAAAAAAAGAAGTGGATCATAAAAGGAGAGAAAGTATAAAGAACAGATACGACTTCTCTTTTTTGAAATCACTCTTGGTTTTGGCTTGCAAAACTGTATCAGGAAACCTGACTGTGTGGCCGCACCCTAAGTGTTATCTGTGATAGCTAGAGCTCACACATATTTAAAGTCAAACTGTTTTAGTTGCCCATAGTAACCATTTAGATTCCACCTTTCATTTTTGACAGCTCCTTTAAAAAATGAAAGGTGTAATCTGATTGGTTGCTATGGGCAACTTAGCCAGTTCTACTTTACACCAGTTTGATAAATGACCCCAAAAGTTCCCATGTAAGATGTCTACAGCGCCTCCATGTATAATAGCCACAGCGGCCCTTATCCTAGTTTAAGAAGTTATCAACTCTCGCAGTAGATACCTAGTAAGGAACTAGGAACTTTAACTTATGCAGTTGTTAGGGTACGGCCACACCGTTAGGTTTCCTGATGCAGATTTGGAAGCCAAAATCAGGAGTAGATGCTAAAAGGAGAGAAAGTATGCAGGACAGATACGACTTCTCATCTTTTTTTAATTCACTCCTGGGTTTGGCCTCTACAGTTGGCTGCAGAAACCTGACCATGTGGCCATACCCTGATGTTTATCACAAGAGAAATAAGTACATTAAAGGGGTTGTCCGACATACCTCCATTTTCACCCAGGTAGCCCCCCTGCCATGACCATCAGAGCAGTTCAGGCATTTTCCGGCGTTCCGGTAACGAACCGGGCACTCCATGGGGCTGCCAGGAAGCCCGGTGACGTCACCGGCACTGATGAGTGGGCTTTAGCGCTGCCCTAGGCAGTGCTAAAGCACACCCATCAGAGCCGGTGACGTCGGCTCTGAACCCCTTTAAGACCCCTTTTTGCTGGTTAGACTGCAGTTTAACCCCTTCCCGACCAGCGCTGTACTAGTACGGCACTGGCCGGGTCTTTAAAGATGGTGCCCACTCCCTGGCGGAGAGGGCGCCATAGCCGTGGGGTGCCTGCTGTTTGCATGTGTTAAATGTCTGCTGGTTGCAGACATTTAACACATGCAAACCCGGAAGCACACACTTTTCCAAGATTTTTATTATTTTATCAGTATCAAAACGCAAAAAACTATACATATCAGGTATCACCGGATTCTTACTGACCTGTCGAATGAATTCCATTTTTTAAATGGTGGCGTTAGAAATGACAACTTGTCCAGCAAAAAACAAGCCCTTATCCGGCTATGTGAATGGAAAAATAAAAACGTTATGGCTTTGGGAAGGCAGGAAGTGCAAAACGGAAATACAAAAATGTTAATAAATTGGAGGTTGAAAGGGTAAAGAAAATTCCTCATTTCTTACCCTTAAAACAGGTTGTTTACCATGGGGACCTTGTCTACAGACCTCACCAGTGTGGCTTACCCTGCCATCAGAAGCATACTTAAGTGATCCCCGCCGCTGGGCTCCAGCTCCTTCACTCCCCCGCCTCTGCCGCAGCTCTCCCACATACACACCTGGTTTGGTGCAGGTCATGTGGATGGTGAAGCCAATGACTGTCGGCAGCAGTGACGACTCACTCTTGTGTCGGGTCACTGTGTCATGTAGTGAAGATGGAGTACCACATTCAGAGGCACGGCCACCGAAAGATATTAGACCACTAAAGTCGGCCTTAACAGGCCGAAATGTCCAGTCGCCATATCTAATACATGTGGCCATTCTATATGCCTTGTAATTGCCCTGGATCATGATTACCATATCATGGAACACCAGTAAACCTCACTAATTGCAGACAAAGATAGCTGTGTGCCGCGATTTCATACTATTGGGTCACTGGGTCACTTGACGCATGGGTGGTGTCACTGCTGTGGCCAGTCATTGGCTGCAGTGACCCATGTCAAACCAGCAGTTGGTGAGGGGAGACTCAGTAGCTGTGTTGCCCAGGAAGGATCAGTGGCATGCTGTATAGAAGAACTTGCAGTGTCGTCAGGGAAGTAGCCAAGGTTCATCAGCAGAATAGCAGTCCGGATGCAGCAAGCTGGAGAATGAGAAGGAAGCATAGGAGTCTATTCCAGGAGATGAATCATAAGAACTGGGAGACAACAACAAAGGAGACAGGACGGTACTCCAGAAACAAGGCCAAGGTCAGGGCCAGTATTAGAGCAAGGTGTACAGTCAATGCAATACAGTGCCTTAGTGGTTAGCACTGTTACCTTGCAGCACCTGGGTCCTGGATTCAAGTCCAACTAAGAGTACTTTCACACTTGCGGCAGAGTGATCCGGAACTGCCTGCCGGATCCGTCGATCTGGATGTAATACTGAATGCATTTGTAGACGGATCCGGATGCGGATTTGTCTGACAAAGGCATTGCAAGAACGGATCAGTCTCTCTGCTTGTCATGCGGATAGACTGATCCTCAGTTTATTTGTTTGGACCGCGCAGACCTTCACTTTCTCCCCTCCTGGAAACCTCTCTGAGAGACAGAATCTGGATCCCATTTAACCAAGCAAACACCAACTCTTTCTGTGGTCGATCTTCTGTATGAGGGTACTTTCACACTTGCGTTAGTGTGATCCGGCAGGCAGTTCCGTCGTCGGAGCTGCCTGCCGGATCCGCCCTTCAGTGTGACAACTGACAGCATTTGTAGACGGATCCGGGTGCGGATCCGTCTACAAATGCATTGCAAGAACGGATCCGTCCCTCCGCTTGTCATGCGGATGGACGGATCCGTCCTGCAGTCTTTTTCACGGTTTTCCCGGTCTGCGCATGCGCAGACCAGAAGGACGGATCGGTCCTTCAGTTGTTTCTCAATGCTGGATCCGCCACTAATACGAGTCAATGTAAATTAATGCCGGCATTCCGGCGACTGATCAGGCATTTTGGACGGACATAATACCGCAGCATGCTGCGGTATTATGTCCGGCCAAAACGCCTGACAGTGACTGAATGGAAGGCATACTGATGCAAACTGAACGGATTTCTATCCATTCAGAATGCATGGGGATATGCCTGATCAGTTCTTTTCCGGCATAGAGCCCTTTTGATGGAACTCTATGCCGGAAAGGAATAACGCAAGTGTGAAAGTACCCTAAATCATAAAGACACATACATAGTGAAGTACCGCCAGGTTACCCCTTGTATCTTACTCATAGTTCACTCACGGGGTTCACTGTTTCCCAAGCACATCAAACGATCGTTAATCCACCGTCAATATCAGATTATCTTCTCTTCCTATATATGGGTTAAGTTTCTTTTATAGTGAGTACCGCAACACACCATTCAAATTTCTACGAATTTATTATACTCACAAACAATCCCATAAAATTGCGCAAAATTCATAAAATAACTTGATCTGCCCAACCCGGGTTTCGCTCCACATCAGCTTCGTCAGGGGTGTCATTTCCTTCTGGTTTCCTTCTGGGGTTGCAGACTCCCTATGGACTAAATGTGGAGCTAGATCTAAAGCCATGTCTAGTGGATGAATAGAATGAAATGAACAGATTAAACAAAATCCTTGTGGGTGATAAAAAATTCCCCCGATGAGAAAAATGGATATTTTGGGAGTGATTAACCAGATCTTGATTATTCATTACAAAGAGGATAGAAAGAACACGGCCCTTTAAAAAGAATAAGGGTGTACAAAAGAGAGAGTGCGATATTTCTATGACAAATAAATAACGCAATGTGTGAATGGGATCTAACTTTATATTTGAATGTAAAGGAAGGTGAATTGTGAAGAAGGGTTCTTTCCTATGTACATAGACGAGACTGAGACGTTTTAATCGGGATTATGAAAAAGAAGTTACTTATGACTGACCCAGAATGTTCAGGTGAGGGTTAACAGCTAAGATTAAGCAGGAAGTAGATGGGTGGGTACTTAAAGAGTGAGAACCAGAAGGAAATGACGCCCCTGACGAAGCTGATGTGGAGCGAAACCCGGGTTGGGCAGATCAAGTTATTTTATGAATTTTGCGCAATTTTATGGGATTGTTTGTGAGTATAATAAATTTGAAGGCATTTTAATGGTGTGTTGCGGTACTCACTATGAAAGAAACTTAACCCATATATAGGAAGAGAAGATAATCTGATATTGACGGTGGATTAACGATCGTTTGATGTGCTTGAGAAACAGTGAACCCCGTGAGTGAACTATAAGTAAGATACAAGGGGTAACCTGGCGGTACTTCACTATGTACAGTTGTGTTCAAAATTATTCAACCCCCACTGAAATTGAGTGTTTTGGCCAGTTTGACATTGATTTTGATCATTTCAGTCATCTTGTTTACAAATAAATCAAAGAGGCACTTGTAAGTCAGACAAATATAACATAACATTTATAATGAAATAACCACAAATGTCTTTTCTGTGCTCACATCATTATCAGTTTTATTCAACCCCAAGTGACATTCAATCTTAGTACTTAGTACAACATCCTTTTCCAGTTATAACAGCTTTTAAACGTGAAGCATAGCTTGACACAAGTGTCTTGCAGCGATCTACGGGTATCTTCGCCCATTCTTCATGGGCAAAAGCCTCCAGTTCAGTCACATTCTTAGGCTTGCGCGCTGCAACTGCTTTCTTTAAGTCCCACCAGAGGTTCTCAATCAGATTTAAGTCTGGTGACTGCGATGTCCACTTCAAAATGTTCCAGCCTTCAATCTGCAACCATGCTCTAGTGGACTTGGAGGTATGCTTGGGATTATTGTCCTGTTGAAAGGTCCAACGTCTCCCAAGCCTTAGGTTTTTGACGGACTGCATCACATTTTCATCCAATATCTCCTGGTACTGAAGAGAATTCATGGTACCTTGCACACGCTGAAGCTTCCCTGTACCTGTAGAAGCAAAACAGCCCCAAAGCAGGATTGACCCCCCCCGCCATGCTTCACAGTAGGCAAGGTGTTCTTTTCTTCATAGGCCTTGTTCTTCTTCCTCCAAACATAGCGTTGATCCATGGGCCCAAACAGTTCTAATTTTGTTTCATCAGTCCACAGAACACTTTTGTGGTTTGTCCACATGACTTTTGGCATACTGCAGTCGACTCTTCTTATTCTTTGGAGACAGCAAGGGGGTGCGCCTGGGAGTTCTGGCATGGAGGCCTTCATTAAGCAGTGTGCGCCTTATTGTCTGAGCTGAAACTTCAGTACCCGCATCTGACAAATCTTTTTTCAGTTCCTTAGCAGTCACACGGGGACTTTTCTCCTCTTTGCGCTTCAGGTAGCGCACAGCAGTCAAAGTCAGCATCTTCTTTCTGCCACGACCAGGTAGCGTTTCAACAGTGCCCTTTGACTTGAATTTGGGAATGATGCTTCCTATGGTGTCTCTTGGTATGTTTAACATCTTTGCAATCTTCTTATAGCCATTGCCCTTCCTGTGAGGAGAAATCACCTCTTCTCTTGTCTTCCTGGACCATTCTCTTGACTTCACCATGTTTGTAAACACTCCAGTAAATGTCTAGAAGGAGCTGAGTATCACAGTCATTTTACATCTGCCTAATTGGTGCTTATTACGCTTGATTGCTGCTCCTTGACATCCAGAGGGGTTTTCAATACCTGATCGAAAACACTTGAATGAACCTCTGTTCTTAAGAGTGGTCGTCTTTAAGGGGTTGAATAATTGTGTCAATGAAGAAATCACAAAAAAAACATTTAATACTGTATTACAAAAACAATTGATGTCATTTTAGTTGCATTTGGTTCTTTAAAAAGTCCTTGTAAGATTTCATTCTGAACACAATTACAAATGTACACTAAATTCCCTAAAACCCTTTACAGCATTGGGGGTTGAATAATTTTGAACACAACTGTATGTGTCTTTATGATTTATACAGAAGATCGAGCACAGAAAGAGTTGGTGTTTGCTTGGTTAAACGGGATCCAGATTCTGTCTCGCAGAGCTGTTTCCAGGAGGGGAGAAAGTGAAGGTCTGCGCGGTCCAAACAAATAAACTGAGAAACTGCGTGAGAAAATAGCCCACTTCACACGAAGGACTCGCCTCGACTTATATATATAAAAAAGGACAGGCTACGTATACAGAAACTAATACTTTGGATAGACTGATCCGTCTTGTATTTTGTTTACAGTTTTAAAGGTCTGCTCATGCGCACACTGGAAGGACGGATCCGTTCTTCAGGTATTTCTAATGCCGGATCCGGCACTAATACATTTCAATGTAAATGATTCATCCTGAATGGATTTCTCTCCATTCAGAATGCATTAGGATATAACTGATCAGTTATTTTCTGGTATTGAGCCCTTTTGACGAAACTCAATTCAGGAAAAGAAAAACGCTAGTGTGAAAGTACCCTAAAGACAACATCTGCATGGAGTTTATATGACCTCTCTGTATTTGCACAGATTTTCTTTCACACTCCAAAGACTTACTGATAGGGAATTTAGGTTAAAAGCCCCACTGGGGACACAAACAGCGAGGGCGATATTGTCTGAAAAAGTTCTATGGAATAGGATGGTGCTACATAAGCAAGAGAAATAAATATGATAAGCAGGACAAAAGTCAGACATAAAACTTCAGGACAAGCTGGAGGCCGCCAGAGCCTGATGGCACCTTAGGTGCTGCTTTCATGTAGGTTAGAAAGGGAACTGTGGCCCTGCTCTTGTGGCAAATTTGGCCCTGCCTTAAACATATGTACTCTGAAGGAACATTCTTCCTTGTGACCCAAATTCCCATTCTTCGATTTCATTTTCCTTCCAATCTGCTTCTGATTACCTGTGAACTCTAGTCCCCATATTAATCTTGTAAGGACTTTATGGCTTTGGAAAGGTAATCCTTACAATGGTTATGAGTATGATAATAATAGGAGTAAAGTTTTTTTTTTCCAAAGAAGTACCGTAAGTGTTTAAAGTCCAAATACTGTTATTAGTTTAGTTCCTAGAAATATACTGCTGGAACATGAGCCACTGGTTAGGTGACATCATCGGTGGATTACTTATTAAACATAAGGTATTATATAACGTTTTGTAAACTTGCTACTGTGCAGAATCGGCAGGCTCACTAACTGTTAACCGCCTTGTGGGCAATAGCCTAAAATAATTACTGACCGTATTCTGTGCTATGTGACAACAGTGCAAGCTTCCAGCTTCTTATTTTTCAGAATTCGAGCTGTATGAAATACAGAACACTGAGTTCTTTCCTGATCATACCTCTTCACCCTACCAGGAGTGAGGAGATCTGATTAGGAAAGGACTCTGTGTTCTCACTGTCTACGTCTCATGGAAAAAATATGGCAAAATAAAGGCCGGAAGCCTAAACAGTTATCACATGCCAGACAAGGCTGCAAGAAAATGTAGACTTTTTTATCCAAAGTCACTGGTACACATCCATAAGGGCTCATGCACAAGAATGTGTGTGCCCCGTGCCTGCATAGGTGGGCAGCATCCATGTGCATGCCGTTTGCGGATGCGGAACCATTGACTTGAATGGGTCTGCAATCCTCAAGATATGGCGGAGCGGAGGCACAGATTGGAGCACTACAAAGAGATTTCGATCCGTGCCTCTGCACCACAAAAAGATAGAATATGTCCTATTTTCTTGCAGTGCAGACCATCTCATGTGGATTTCAAACACATTCAAGTCAATGGATAAGCATCCACAAATGGCCTGCACGCGGACTGTGCCTTTGCAATGCAGACCACTCTTTGCAATCCGCAGCTCGGGCACGGGGCACACACACACAGGACCCTAACATACAGACAGCAAACTATGGCAGCTCACTGTAATACATGCAAACAGAACTAAGGCTTAGAGATTGAATTGTTATTATACCTACTCTACATGAAAAAAGGAAGCTCTTTGTGCACATTTTTGTTCAACGTGTTCCATTGTTTGCATGTGTCATAGTGACTCTAGTCTTTTCCCCAGCAGGGACATTATCAGTATGCAAGCAATTCTTTATCTACAGTGCATTCGGAAAGTCTTCAGAACCTTTCACTTTTTTCACATTTTGTTATGTTGTGGCCTTGTGCCAAGATTAAAAGAAAATTAGGGCCTCATGCACATGACCGTTCCCCGGCCATGACCATAGTGCGGCCCACAAACAGCAGGTCCGCAATACACGTGCACCAGCCGTGTGCACCCCCACATCACGGATGCAGACACATTCACTTGAATGGGTCTGCAATCCTGAAGGTCGGTGCAGAGCGGAGGCACGGAACTCCATGGAAGCATGACTGAGTGCTTCCGCGGGTTTCTGTCCGTGCCTCCACACCGCAAAAAAGTAGTTCATTAAAGTGAATGGGTCCACATCCGCCGAGCGCAGTTTGCAGTCCGCAGCATGGGCCCAGCCGGCATACATTCGTGTGCATGATGCCTAAGGGGGATATTTGATTAACATATATAAGCCATATATATAAGTCGCATATTTTGTCACACAGCATTTTTCTGAAAAATCTGGCATATTTCCCCACTAACGACACTTTTCCGAAGTGGTGGGGAAGTGGGCGGCCCGGCAGTCCTGACTCATTTATCATGAACTGGTGTAGATTTAAGTCTGTCACACAGCCAGCTGGAGGAAGTGCTAAATTTATGTAGAGGCCTTCACCTCCACATTACTTTGTCACTTCCTCCAGCAGCACAGGGGAACTTAAGAAAACATCGGTATTAATAAATGTCCCCTTAAAGGAGTATTCCCATCACAGACAATGGGGGCATGTTGCTAGGATATGGCCCCATTGTCTGATAGGTGCGGGTCCCACCTCTGGGATCCACACCTACGCCGAAAACAGAACTGGCAGAGTGGTGGCAGGAGGACTCTGGATTTCTCAGGGTCCGGCCACCGCCAAGCGCTCTCCCCATACAAGTGAATAGGAGCACACCTCGCTTGCGTGGCAACCCCTCCCACTCATTTCAAGCCAGTGCTTAGCCATTTTCGGTGGCTCCATAGAAATGAAACATATGTGGCAAAAAAAGGGGGAGAGGCGCTCATAAGGTAATAGTTTCTTGGTAAGTTGGTTAAAAAGGGGTAATGGTTATGCTCACCTTTTCGTGTTGTGCAAGCATAGGCACAACACTAGTGTAGTCTATGTTTAGATAGTGGTCGGTGCTGCCGCTATCGTTTGCTCCTTACTTGCGGAGTTGCCAGTCCTCCTGGAGGTGTAATGAGAGACCATAGAGGGGTGTGGAGTATTGGTAGTCCACCGTTTTTGATACCGACCTCAAGTAGTTAGAGACAATTCTTTTTATTACATATAGGTGACAACGCGTTTCGGAGTAGATAAACACTCCTTTTTCAAGTCTAAAAAATAATATTAAGATTTCATAGAAATAAAATTGAGACTAATAATAATGGTATTATGTTAAAAGAACAAAGGCGACATACAAGAATAGGAATCAGTGACAATTGCGAAAGTGTCAAATTTAGGATAAAAATTGGAAAAATCATGCGTCTAGAATACATCATAAATGAGGTCATACCCCTGACGAGCATCAAACACATTATGCTGGCTAAAAGCAAACGTTAAAAAGGTAGTAATCAATGTATAAACGTATAAATAATAAAAATGATAACTGGTCATTAATCTGATTATACTGGCAGCTCAAGATGAATGATTTGAATTGGGTAAAAAGGTGGGGGGGGGGGGAGAAGTGGGGAAAAATAATGCTGACAAGTTTCATATGCTGGGTGGTGGATTACATGAGTAAAAATATAAATCTAAACATATAAATATATGGATATAAAAATATGAATATAAAAAATCAAAGACAAGGACATGTGCATCAATATAAACATATACATACACATACATAAACATAACCACATGTGTATACATGCATACACATACGCACATATACATGCACATACAAAAATGCGTAAATTTACATATCTGTAAGTATCTGTAAATACACGCGTGCACAAGCACGTGCATATGTGTGTAAATGCCCACAAACACGTAAAGGACTGCATATGGAGGAAGAACAGTGATTAATATTAAAAATGGCGATTTAAATGGTTAACGATTGCAATGTTTATCACGGGCAATTTCTTGTATGAATACTGGAAAGATACTGTAAAGCTATAACAGAAACTAAATTAAACTTAAAGGGCTTCTGTCACCCCCACTTATGCAATTTCCAGTAGCTGACATTAGCTACTTGCTAATGTCAGCTGAGTTCAAACATATGTTTCCTAACTTTTTTCCTGTGCGCAGGCGCACTGAGGACGGAGCGCCTAAGCGAGCGTCCTTCACTCAGAGCGCCTGCGCCGACTAAAGACCGATACGGCGCAGGCGCGGGATTGCAGCTGCAGACAGGGCCAGCGGGAGGAGGAGAGCGCGCTGGCCCTGTCTATCAAAAGAAGAGGGGGTGTTCCCAGGGCATGAAGATGCGGCAGCTACCAGCAAGTACCCGCCCAACTTGCTGGTAGCGAAGATAATTTGCATATCACAAAAGTAAGTTTTTTAGAAGATAGAAAACAGGAAAAAAGTTTTGAAACATATGTTTGAACTCAGCTGACATTAGCAAGTAGCTAATGTCAGCTAGTGAAAATTACATCAGTGGGGGTGACAGAAGCCCTTTAACTTTTAATTCCAGTTGTAAAATGTTACCCCCACCTGGGAGATGAGGCTGTATGCTGAGTGAGGGAGAGTGAGCGCTGGTGTTGTGAGCAGAGGGAAATTTTGAGCGCTCAGGGAGGAAGTGTCAGATCGCTGATGCTTAGGGAATAGAGACAGTTTTTTGCAATATTAGGGTCTATTCACAAGTCTGCAACTGTTTTGCTGTCCGCAAATTGCGGATCCGCCGAACACCGGCCATGTCCATTCCGCATTTTGCGGACCACACGTGGCTGCGGAGAAGAACTGGACATCTATTTTTTTGCGGATCCGCAAAACGGAAGTGCGGATGCGGACAGCACACAGTGCGCTGTCCTCCTCTTTTGCGGCCCCGTTGAAAATGAATAGGTCCGCACACATTCCGCAAAACTGCGGAACGGATGCAGACCAATTTTGTGGACGTGTGAATGGACCCTTAGAGTTAGTTTGTGTTTCAAATATTTGATGATATTATAGTTTAGGAGAATGGAGGCATACAGGCTAGATTACTGTATGTGTATAGAGCCAGTCTGTCTAATGTTATATTAGTATATTAAAGGTTGTGTTTATGTTTTTTGGAGTTTTATGCGTGAAACTGAGGAGATCTACGGGGAAGGGATATGGGAGATGTGATGATGTTGGTGGTATGACAGTATGAAGTTGTTATACTCGGTACTGAGGGGGATGATGTGGTGCTGTATGTGGCCGCAATGAACTACTGGGGGGAAGGAGGGGGAGAAGGAAAAAAAATAAATAAATAAATATATAAATACATTTTTTAATATTAAAAACAATTGCTTTCAAATAATTCGTTGAGACCATATGGTTCTGTTTTGGTTCTGGTCAAGATACCAGGTAGGTTGATGTACTGCTCCAAATTAGTTTAAAGGGAGTCTTTCACCCCAAATGTGCACTATCTCACACTAACACCATTGCGTCGATAACAGTCCCCACATTAAAATCCTACTTACCATAAGGTTGTCAGTTGCATAGTTCGTCTAAAAAACACTTTTATTGTATATGTAAATCAGGGTCTGAAGGTGCCCAGGGGCGGCGTTCCAATGGCTGGTGCCCAGGCCCTGTGCTGATTTCCATGTGCAACCCCTCCCCTTTCACCCATTTTGCCCGCCCTTTCTCTGGCTGACCTTCTCTTCTTTTGAAATCCAGCGCCTGCGCCGATGACAGCCCTCTGATGCAGCGTCGGCTGGAGCATGACGTATGGGCCGGCGCATGCGCAATGTACTACCCATTACTGGCAGATGCCTCAGAGTATCCAGTGCGCATGCGCCGGCCAGTACGTCACGCTCCAGCCGATGCTGCATCAGAGGGCTGTCATTGGCGCAGGCGCTGCATTTAAGAAGAAGAGGAGGTAATCAGCCAGAGAAAGGGCGGGCCAAATGGGTGAAAGGGGAGTTGTTGCACATGGAAATCAGCACGGGGCCTGGGCACCGGCCGTTGGAACGCCGCCCCTGGGCACCTTCAGACCCTGATTTACATATACAATAAAAGTATTTTTTAGACGAACTATGCAACTGACAACCTTATGGTAAGTAGGATTTTAATGTGGGGACTGTTATCGACGCAATGGTGTTAGTGTGAGATAGTGCACATTTGGGGTGAAAGACTCCCTTTAAAGGTGTCTTAACGTGCACAGAGAAATCAAACTCTGACACATCCATCGGAGTCTAAGTAAAATCTCTACTTTATTGTTTAGTGTACACACAGAATATACCCTCCCGGTGGGAGGTAAAAGGCGGTGCATTTTCATTGGTTACTGGGAAATTATAGCAAGCATTCAATGGGTTAATCTTACACTTCTTTTCCATCAGACTGACTTAAGATATCAGCTTCACAGCGCAGCTCCGCAACCCCCTCACCACTGTACCTAGGGACTTGGAATGCGCTCCTTCCCCCTCCCATCTTCAAGATAGTGGGAAAGCTGTGTGCATGCCTGGTACATCCAGGAAGCAGGATTTTTCTACTAAATGGTGGCTGAGCAGTGTGATGCAAGTGTATAAAACAAGCAAGTATCCATACTGTTTCAATAGTCCATAACAGTTCTATGGTTTGTAGCTTGAATATCCAGTACATCTCTTTGCGTCTGAGTCTCTGGAAGCGGTCAGTATGGGTATTTGGGACCTGTTCTATAGAGGTAATGGTGAATTTAGTGGGGTCTTTGTTGTGGACTTCTAAAAAATGCCTGGAGACCCCATGTTTGGTGTAGCCATTGATTATATTCCAACGATGTTTGTTGGTCCTCTTTCTTAGGGTCAGGGTAGTCTGGCTGATGTACTGGATTTCGCAGGTGCATTCCAATAAATATATAAGATGGAGGTGAATTTGGTGGTGCGTGTGTAAATATTCAGACAGCATTTGCATAGGTGGTGGCCGCATTTATAGCTGCCAAGAAGTTGAGGAAAGACGGTGGTTTGTTGGGGTTTGGTATTTTTTCTGTTCCGTATACGACTGGGAGCAATAAGGTTTTTCAGGGATTGAGCCCATCTGAAGGCTATTTGAGGACTTGGTTGGATGTGTTGTTTCCTTAGAAAGGTATCCGCCAGTAGGATGGACCAATGCTTGGTCAAGATGTTACGTAATATATTGTGGTTGGCATTGTATGTCGTCAGAAAGGTAGATTTGAAGCTTGCGGATATTCTCTGATGGTCCTCTCTCTTTATTCTAGATGTTAGGCATTCTTCCTGGGTTTGGCTCTTTGCCCGCTGGTAGGCCACCTCTATAATCTTGTCAGGGTACCCTTTGTTTTGAAATCTGCATTCGATGGTTTGGCTTTGGATTATGTAGTCTTCATTGTTTGTGCAGTTTCTACGCTTTGCTTTTAACGGATTTGTCTTTGAAGAAAATAATTAAATCTAGGTATTCAATAGCTGTGGTCGAATGTAGCTGTGAATGTGAGATTGAACGTATCATTATTTAGATAAGAAGTGAATTCCATGGCTTCATTCGCGTTTCCGTTCCAGATCAATAGTGGTCATCTATGTAACATTTGTATAGTATTATCTTTTTGGTCCAGGGGTGGTTGTTATAGATATATTGTTCTTCAAAGTGGGCCATATATAAATTCGTGAAACTCAGCGCGAAACGCATACCCATCGTGGTACCCTTGATTTATTTGTATATCTTGTTTTCAAAGGTGAAACTGTTGTGGGTTAGAATGAAGTCTATTGCTTCTAGTATGAACATGCTCTGTGAGATAGGTATTATTGTATCTTGTTGGAGGAAGTGTCTTACTGCTTCTCTGCCTGCTATGTGTGGAATGTTGGAATAAAGGGCGGAGACATCCGTGAACCAGGTGTATGACTCCTGCCACTTGACGTTTCTGAGTAGGGATATTAGACTTGAGGAGTCCTTTAAATGGTATGGTAGTCCGATGACATACTTTTGTAATAAGATGTCTACATAATGTGACAAATTGCAGGTTCAAGAGGACATGCCAGATATGATATGTCTCCCTGGGGGGGTTGATAATGGATTTGTGTACTTTCTAAAGGTGGTAAAACAGGGCTAAATTCGGATGATTAACGGTTATATAATCTATTTATTTTTTCGTCAAGACTTGCTGTTTTTCAGCTTCTTCTAGTAGGAGTGTCAAGTTTTTGATGTCCTCTTTCAGTGGGTTTTCATTTAGAACCTGATAATAATCTTTATCCTCCATTATTTTGTGAGCTTCTGTTAGATAATCAACTTTATCTTGTATAATGATGCCTCCTCCTTTTTCCGCATTCCTGATTATGAGGGTTTCGTTGGACATAAGGTTTTTGAGAGCGTCCTTCTCTCTTTTGCTGAGGTTATTTGGGACTGTTAGATCTTCATTAATGTTTCTTAGATCCTTGGCAACAAGGGTGGAAAAGGCCTCGATATGACTGCCTCTGTGATGTACAGGGTTAAATAAGGATTTTGGTCTTAACCCTGTGTTGATCGCCTTAAGTATTTCATCTATGATGGTTGAGGGAGTCCCTGATGTAGTCTAAGGAATGGCTTGGGGTTTGAGGGCTTTGATCTCGACGTGTCTTTGTAGTGTTAATTTACGTTTAAACGTATTTAGATCAACAAACAATTCGAACTCGTTGAATTTCCCCGAGGGGCAAAATGAGAGGCCTTTTTGTAACAGGCTAGTTTCTGTATCACTGAGTTGATGAGAGGATAGGTTGAATATATGTACTAGTAATTCATCTTGTTCCTCTTAGGACTTTGGATGTTCGCATTTGAGATCTTGGTTGTATGTGCTCCTACTTTGGGATCTGCTGGTTGTTCTTTTTCCACCCCGTCGTCCTCTCCGAGGCTTATTCTTCTTATGAGGTCCTTTGTTAGAGTGGGTCAGAAGAAGTCCGTTATCATAGTGGTCCCTGATGGTTGCCATAAGGCATACGTAGCCTCTGGGGTCAGGGCCCCGGGCAGGGGTAAAAAAGATACCGATTGATGTCCACACTAGTCTAGAGGAACAAGGGTACTGGTATTCTAAATCATAATGAGTGAATCATCCAAGAGAGCAGAATTGTCAAAATTAGTGTCCTGTGACTGAGTATTGTGGATTGGTGAATAGGTGGAATGTGATGACTCTGGCTTGCCCGAGGGAGAGAGACCAAACGTGGTTGGTGGGAATTTGAATTGTTCGGCTTGGGAATGAGGTATGGGCGGACCTCTCCTGTTAAGAGTAGGACCCGGTGTTAGTGGAGTTGGTGTGTTCGGATCAATGTACGGAAAATCAGCAGAGGTAAATAAAAAAGTGGATGGTTTTTGATTGACGGATGGTTTGTTATGTGGTTTGGTGGCTGTTCTTTGATGCTCATTGGTTTTATCTCGTGGTGGATTATGGGTTTGGAGTCTGTTACAGTTGTAATAAGTATTTTTGTGATACGGTTTGGAATTCACATAATAACACGTTCAATCTCACGTTCACAGCTAATTATTCTACCACAGCTATTGAATACCTAGACCTAGATTTAATTATTTTCTTCGAAGACAAATCCGTTAAAACTAAAACCTTTTAAAAAAAACTCAATGGTAATAGCTGTCTGGACTTTCAAAGCTCTCATCTCAAATGGAAAAACAACATACCTAGAAACTGCATACCTAGTGTGCCCTCTGCCACTTTCCCCGTTCCGTTCTCGGTGTAGGTGCGGGTCCCAGAGCTGGGACCCGCACAGTTCAGATGATCCTAGCAATATGCCACCATTGTCTTTGATGGGAAAACCCCTTTAATTCTGCACTCCATACTCCATAATGACATACTCCATAAAGTGAAAACAGAGTGTTTGAAATCTTTGCTAATTTATTGAAAGGAAAAACAAAAATCTTGCATTGACTGCGTATTCACAACGCTTAGGGTGCCTGCACATGGGGCAGACTTATATGCAGAAAATCCACATTAAATCTGCACCAAATTCGCACATAAATCTGCACTATTTATCACGTTTTTGGTGACTTTTTTATGCAATGTTTGGTGCAGATTTCCCACAGATCTCACCCTTTCATTGGAAAAGGGTGAAATCTGCACAAGAAAAACACAACAATTGAAATGCTGCAGATTTCAAATCCACACAGCAGGTCAATTTCCTCACCTAAGGAAAAAGCAAAGTGTGATTTGTCTAATCTCGTACACTTTTGTGGTACTGTATTACTCTGCAGTTTTTCTGCAGAAAAATCTGCGCTAAAAAACTGCACGTCATCCAAATCGTGTGCAGGCATGCGCAGTAGGACTAGTGGTTGCTCTGCCCATCATGGAAAAGCAGTGCACATCTGCAGGCCAACCGTGGAGCGGTGCAGGGATGTAGAGGAGGACAAGTAGGGCAAGAGGGCTGAAAGAGGTGTGCATCGCCGAGGGGCCTGGGTACTTGCGTCAGTAACGCCGCCCCAGGGCACTTGCCCAAGCTCATTTGCATAAGTTTATAAAGTCTGTTTTTCACGATTTCAACAAGGGACACAGACAAGAGAGGTACCATTGTAATGGGGGCCAAACAGTCTATAACCTGATCTGAGCGGTCTAAAACACTCAGATTACTTGACAGACTCCCTTTAAGTCAAGGCTCTAGCTGGGCCACTCATGGACATTAACAGAATTGTCCCTAAGCCTCTCTTGTGTTTCATGACTGTGTGCTTAGGGTCATTGTCTTGTTGGAAGGTGAACCTTCGGCCCAGTCTGAGGTCCAGAGCACACTAAATTTAGTTTTCATTAAAAATATCTATATCTCTATACTATGCTCTATTCAGCTTTCCCACAACCGTGACTAGTGTCTCTGTCTCAGCTAGTGTCTCTGTGCCAAAAATCACGTCCACAGCATGACGCTGCCACCGCCATGCTTCACTGTAGGGATGGTATTGGGCAGATAATGAGCATTGTCTGGTTTCCTCCAAACATAACACCTAGCATTGAGGCCAAAAAGTTCAATCTTGGTTTCATCAGAACAGAGAATCTTGCTTCTCACAAGAGTCCTTTAGGTGGGCTTTCATGTGCCATTTACTGAGAGAGGCTTCTGGCTACTCTTCCATACAACCCAGATTGGTGGAATGCTGCAGTGATGGTTGACCTTCTGGAAGTTTCTTCTATTTGCACACATGACCTTTAGAGCTCATTAAGAGTGACCACTGGGCTCTTGGTCATCTCTGTTACCAAGGCTCGTCTTCTCTGATTACTTAGCTTTGTACGGTGTTCAGCTAGGAAGACTCCTGGTTGTTCCAAACCTTTTCCTCAGATTGTTTTTTTGTACCCTTCTTCAGATCTGTGCTTTCACACAGTTCTGTCTCTGAGCTCTACAGGCAGTTCTCTCCTCCTAATAGCTTGATTTGTGCTCTGATATACATTTTCAGTAGTGAGAACTTATATAGACGGGGCTTGTCCAGTCAACTGAATTTACCATGGGTGGACTCCAATCAAGGTGTAGAAACATCTCAAAGAAGATGAAGGAAAATGGGAGGCCCCAGAGCTAAATTTCAAGTGTCATGTCAAAGGGTGGGATTACTTATGTCCATGCAAAATTTTAGTTGAATGAGCTTGAAAAAGGCTCCGGAACGTTGCGACCACATGGGTGAATAAAGCGTTTTTCTTTTCACTCATTTTTTGTGAGAGTGCTGCCATTTCTTCTTTTTATATTGTTCTAGATTAGTTGCCGGATCCAAATATATATATATATATATATATATATATATTTATATAAATATATATATTGTGAGAAGGCACAATGTGCCATAGTAGACGATAGATACAATATATATACAGTATATATTTAACCTCTATGCTTCTGTCAATATTGACTGTAGCTCCAGGGAATGAGTGTGGCTCGGGGTCATGTCATCATCATATGTCAATAAACAATGACATAAGACCAGATAAAAGGAAGCATTGCACACAGGGCTGGGCAGGGACTAAAATTCAGCTGTCGCACAAGCCGACCTGCTGTGTGGTGAATGTGAAATATGTGCACACCCTCCTGCTGGCCCAGGTGCTCTTGGCATATTTCCGTGGACATTACATTCTGCACTACCAAAATACAGGAGAATAAAGCAGTACATAGCTCTTACTTCCAGTGACATCTCCTCTAATGTGGACGTTCGCTTTCCTCATCTTCTCCTTTGGAAGCGGACACCATGTCTTGTTTCTGCAGAGTTTGGCACACCGACATTTTAGATTTCTCAATTGTCCATCTTCCCACCCCTCTTGTTGTTTTGCTGCTACATCCAATACTGTGCCTGCTATGCTCCTAATACCCCCAAATACTATACTGCAGAAATGATAGTACAGAGAGCCCCCCATACTAATGGTGCACCCAAAAGTCCCACCAATTGTAATTCTCTCCCAGAGTGCCCACATTACCGATAATGTTCCCTACAGTGATAAAGGGGTTGTCTTCAGCAAATGGCATTTATCATGTAGAAAAAGTTATTACAACACACTTACTAATGTATTGTGACTGTCCATATTGCCTCCTTTGCTGGCTGGATTCCGTTTTCCATCACATTATACACTGCTTGTTTCCAGGGGTTACAACCACCCTTTAATCTATCAGTGGTGGCTGTGCTTTGACACTATAGGAAACAGTTATAATGCCTCCCTGTATTGCTACAGGTAGTAATAATGCCCACTGTATTGCCCTAGTTAGTTATAATGTCCCCTATATATTTCCCCAGGTAGTAATAATGTCCCCTGTATTGCCCTAGTTAGTTATAATGTCCCCTATATATTTCCCCAGGTAGTAATAATGTCCCCTGTATTGCCCTAGTTAGTTATAATGTCCCCTATATATTTCCCCAGGTATTAATAATGTCCCCTGTATTGCTCCAGGTAGTTAAAATTGTCCCTGGTTGTTATAATGTCTGGTTGCCATTCCCCCAGTAGTTGCACAGTCCCCCTGAAGTGCCACCAAGTAGTTGCACTGTCCCCCTGAAATGCCCCTAATAGTTGTACTGTCCTCCTGAAGTGCCCCCAGTCATTGTACTGTCATCCTGTACCTGTGTTTTCCCAAAAATGACCAATTTCGTTTCTTGCTTCAGTCTGAACGGCATGCCTCTTCTGGCCCATCGCAACCACCTGAGACCCTGCGGAGTCAGTCACAATGATGTAATCACTTTGCAACCGTCTGCACAACCTCATAGGCTCCACGCCTAACAGTTGGTTCCCATACCCCGCCGCACTGTTCAACTGTTTCGCCGTTTTGAGGACCTTGAACGTATACTAGATCAAGATATTATTTCAAAATAAAAAAGGTTTTCCAAGTATTTAAGTCTGACGACCTATGTTCAAATGGGTCATCTGTACCTGATTGGTGGGGGTCTAGTACCCAGCACTCCTGCCGAACAGCTGCCTCCTTGCAGCTTAAAGAGGTTGTTTCATCATAGACAATAGGGGCATATCGCTAGGATATGCCCCCATTGTCTTATCGGTGTGGGTCCCACCACTGGGACCCACACCTATTTAGAGAATGGAGCCCCGCAAGGTGGTGGCTGGAGGACTCCAGTCCGGCCACCACCAAGCCGGCTCCCAATAGAAGTGAATGGGAGCATACCGCGCATCCGCAGCCATTCCCCCAGTAGTTGCACAGTCCCCCTGAAGTGCCACCAAGTAGTTGCAGCAGGGAGAAGGATAAAGGATTGTGTCTTGTGACCCTGAAAGAACAACTTGAAAATCAAAGATGCCTATTTTTACAGCATGCTACAATGCCCCGGCTGCCAAAGAAGGGCCAGGGTGGCGCCCTGGTGACCCTTGGCTTTACTGCACCCATGCATGTTCAGCCATGGTGTTCAGGTTAGACAATATACAAAGTTTCTGAGAATGCACAGATCCCAATTATCAGGTAATGTTAAGTATAAGATACCACTTGGAACCGAACCCGAGTTCGGTAAATGTTTTTTTACAGTAAAAATTATTTTATGAAGTTATTACCGAAGTCTCGTAAGACTTCGCAAAGCAATAACTTCAGCTCATCGGAGCCAATACATTCTTATACCAATCTGAGTGTGTACTGTTAATAACCACCCTCTGTTTTCTATCACTGAGTCAGTTATCCACATACAGACATTTTCTCCCAGTCCGAGCATTCTCATTTTATATACTAACCTTTTATGAGGTACAGTGTCAAATGCTTTGGAGAAGTCCAGATAAACGACATCCATTGATTCGCCGCTGTCAAGTCTAGAACTTACCTCTTCATAGAAACTGATTAAATTAGTTTGGCATTACCGATCCCTCATGAAGCCATGCTGATATGGCGTTATTTGCTTATTTTCATTGAGATACTACAAGATAGCATCTCTTAGAAAACCTTCAATTAGTTTACCAACAACAGATGTTAAACTTACCGGCCTATAGTTTCCGGGCTCTGTTTTTGGACGCTTTTTGAATATTGACACAATATTCGCTATGCGCCAATCCTGTGGAACATTCCCTGTCAGGATAGAGTCCGTACATATCATAAATAAGGGTCTGGCTATGACCTCACTTAATTCCCTTAGGATACGGGGGTGTATGCCATCTGGTCCTGGCAATTTTGTCTATTTTACTCTTTTTAAGTCGCTGTTGTACTTCTTCCTGGGTCAGACAGGACCCTTTTAATGGGGAATTTACTTTTGCATTCTGCATTTCATCTGACAGTTTATTTTCCTTGGTGAATATAGTGGAGAAAAAAATATTTAATAGTTTTGCTTTATCCTTGTTGCTCTCTGCAGGTTAGTTTTACTCTCTTTGGCAATGAATCTCTCGGTCTCTAGTTTGGCAATTTTTATTCGTTTTTTACATATTTTATTTTTTCCTTATAGTTTCAGTGTTTCCTCGCTACCCTCCTGTTTTAGTGATTTATATGCTTTCTTTTTGTCATTTATTGATTTCTTTATAGTTCTATTTATCCACATTGGTTTCTTTTTGTTCATTTTATTCCCATATGGTATGTACCTCTCACAATTAGATGTTGCAATGCTTTTAAAATAAAAATATCCCATTTTGTGGTTGTATTTTTATTTTTGAGGACCTTGTCCCAGTTAGTTAGGCCTATGGCCTCGCTTAGTTGGCTAAATTTAGCTTTTGTGAAGTTTGGTATTTTTGTTCCTCCCTTTAGAAACTCTCATTTGAAGGATAATTGGAAGGTTATTACTTTATGGTCACTATTTCCTAGGTGTCCCCCAACCTGCACGTCTGTTGTTCTATCAGGTCTATTGGTTAATACTAAGTCCAGTATGGCCGTCCCTTTAGTTGGGTCCTGAACCAGTTGGCAAAGGTAATTGTCTTTGGCTATTGCCAAGAACCTGTTTCCTTTATGGGATGTACAGCTTTCAGTTTCCCAGTCCATATCTGGGTAGTTGAAGTCCCCCATAATAATGACTTCATTATGATTTGCCGTCTTGTCTATCTCGTTTAGTAGTAGATTTTCTGTGGACTTTGGTATATTAGCTGGTTTATAATAAACTCCTATTAGTATTTTATTATTGTTTTTGCCTCTATGTATTTCTACCCACAGTGACTCCACATATTCACGTCCCTCACAGATGTCTTCTCGAATTGTGGGCTTTAGACAGGACTTCACATAAAGGCAGACCCCTCTCCGGTTTTGACAATCCTTTTTAAACAGATTGTAACCTTTCATATTAACTGGCCAGTCATAGCTATAATCCAGCCATGTCTCAGTTATTCCCACTATGTCATAGTCCTCCTCACACATCACTAATTCCAGTTCACCAGTCTTGTTAGTCATGCTTCTGGCATTAGTATACATACATTTGAGAGGTTTATGTGTATTTTTTATGTGTCCCCGCCTGGATTCCTGCTGAGAGCAGGAGGCACGGCATCTTTGGTTGCTATGACGCCGTGTGCTTCCTGCCGCCGCTACAGTACTGTAATACACATGAGTGTTCCACGGACGTGTGCAATCGGCCTAACAGCGTGGTGGTGCTGGGCTCCAAGATAATGGGTGGTGCTGTGCTCCATCGGCCAGAGGGTCATCCCCTTGCGCTCCTTAAAGAGGTAATTAGCATATGATTAAAATCGATTTTTAGCCTAAATGACAAGACATATGAGGGTAAGAATAGTATATTTTAAACTAAATCGAGGAGTCTAATGTGATGATGTGAAAAGCTCTGTAGCTAAAATCCAGCTGACAGAATCCCTTTAATATGTTTTCATACATCATTATGAGAACAATCTGCTTCTTTAGCAATGACCTTTAGTGGCTTACCTTGTGGAGGGTGTCAGTGACTGTCCTCTGGACAACTGTCAAGTCAGCAGTCTTCCCCATGTTTGTGTAGCCTACTGAACCAAACTAAGAGACTGTTTGAAGGCTTAAGAAATGTTTGCAGGTGTTGTGTGTTGATTAGCTGACTGTAGTTCAGGTCAAGGAGATGCCATCCTGATATTTTTTCATGATTCGCTCCTCCACTGTGCCCCCTGTCCAGTTTTGGCACCTTTGGCGTGTTACTGTGGGTGCTCTGATGAGAGGACAGAAGGAGCCCCCTTCCTGTTTCTAACCCCTTAGATGCGGTAGCTATTGACTGCAGCACCTGAGGGGTTAAATGCCCGGATCAGAGTTATTTCTGCCTATCATTGCAGCGTGATGCCAGCTCTGGCTCAAAATTTTCCTTTATTTGAGTAAGTAAGGCCTCACGCTAATGTGCCCCTATTGCAGTCCGCTAAATACGGATACCTTCCATATGCAATCCGCATTTTATTTACTCCCAATACAAAAAATTCCTATTCTTATCCACTATACAGACAAGAATAGGACATGTTCTATAATTTGCGGAACTGGCATACAGATGCGATGACATCCATGTGCTGTCCTTTTTTTTTATAATGGGTCCTTGTGCAATCCATTTCTAATATACACCCCAACTCTGTTTTTTCTAAAAACCAAGAATATGGGATTTTCTGTGTTTTGAGCTGTCTGCTTAGGGTGGGTTCACATCACGTTTTATGCCTCTGTTTGACATATATGTTAGAAATAAAAGGATACAAAAAGCAGCACTCCACGTTCTTGTATCCTGCACAATGCGGTAAACAGACTGTCTACAGACAGGCTCTCTACATGGAATTCTATGGATGTTGCTCATAGTTATAGATGTGTAAATCCTTCCCTGTAAAGTGGTTGGCCTGAGGTCTCGCCTTGGGGGCTGGATCGTAGTGGATGTACACTAGAAATGTTACCGTAGCCTGACTAAAAAAGAGAGAATCAGTCTGTTAGCAAGCAATGGCGACTTACAGGAAAAGGAAAGTCTGATCGATGTGCAAATAAGTTGCAGGACGGTGACCTGTTTGCTGTGATAGCATCTGGTGTTACATTCGGTAACATTTTCCATGTCTGGGAACACGGATGGTTAGTCTCCCATCTAGTGGCGTTTGTGGGTAATCCAGCGCGCTGAAATGCAGCAGTAACACTATAATTACCCATCACCTATAAATCTTTCCAGGGACAACATAATTATTATATCTAGACTTCTAATAATCACGATTCATTATGTTTACCTGAAAATTATTATTGGTAGCTATAATTACAGTAATGATACATTGCCGCCGAAGAATCTTTATTATTTTGGGCCTGTTTCACAATGGCGGTTACTCGTTCCGGCAGGGGAACAGCCTGCTGGATCCATACCACAGTGTACATCCGTGAGCGGCCGAAAGTCGGCCTGGTCCTATTCACTATAATGGGGAGCGGCATGGATCCGTCGCAGCACAGCAAATAAGCAGAGAGGCGGAAGGACAAAAGCAGCTTCATGCGGCGGTATTTGTCCAGCCGGCTCTCGGCATATTTGCCGTGCTGGGGCCAGATCCACGCTGCTCCCTATTATAGTGAATGGGGCTGGGCAGACTTCTGGCAGCTCACAGATGTACACTGTAGTTATGGATCCAGCAGGCTGTTCCCCTGCCGGAACTAGTAGACGCCAGTGTTAAGTAGCCTTAGTCCATTTGCTGTTCATGCACCCTGTCCTATCATAATTCCATGCTGTACATATCAGTAATAGACCTACATAAGATTTTCCAATATTGAACCTACATGTGACTCTCAATTTATGGTGAGATACAGGGGCCATCCACGTTTTTTTTTTTTAATTTTATTTTATTTGAACACCCCCCACCCCCCACCCCCTTCTCCAAGCGTTACCTGTGGAGAAATCCATAATCGCCTGCTCCCCACCGCTCTAGGTTGTCTCCATGGATCTGAGTTCTCCTCACTGGTCCCCGAGGTTACATGCACTGCTTGTGATAATGACTGTTCTCAGCAGTGACATGTCCCCATGTGACCTAGCAGTGACATGCTGCCTAAGAACAGGTCACCACTGAGGCCAGTCATTGGCTGCAGCGGCACACGTAACCCTGTCCATGTGGAAGTTGACAGACAGAAAACCAGAAGACCAATGAAGTGAGCCAAGGAGAGTATAGGTTTCTCCTGAGATACAGCTGAATGAGGGCACATAAAACCCCCTTAAGGCTTCATAGGGCATTCTGTGACAAAAAAAAGTTTTTTTGCATTACTTACTGTGTTGTAAGGGTATTCTATATACTTAACCCTTTAAGGACCAGAGGTTTTTTACTTTTTGAGTTTTCGTTTTGCGCTCCCTGCCTTCCCATAGCCATAGCTTTTTTATTTTTCGGTTCACATAGCCATATGAGGGCATGTTTTTTGCGGGACAAGTTGTATTTTCCAACGCCACCATTTAATATTGCATATGATGTAGAGGGAAGCGGGGAAAAAATTCCAAATGGGGTGAAATTGCAAAAAAAAGCAATTCCACCCCAGTTTTGCGGGTTTTTAAATTCCGACGTTCGATGTGTGATAAAACTGACTGGTTACTTTTACTCTTCAGGTCAGTACGAATCCGGCAATACCCTATATGTATAGGTTTTCTTTTGTTTTGATAGTGAAACAAAAATTCAAAAGTGGGAAAAAATCAGTTTTACTTTTTTGTCACCATGTTTTGACCCCTCTAACTTTTTAGTAATTATATGTACGGAGCTGTTTGGGGGCTCATTTTATGCATCATAATCTTATCTTTTTATTTATACCATTTTGGGGTGTGTATGACTTTTTGATTACCTTTTTATGTAATTTTTTTTTGGAAAATGAAGCGACCAAAAATGGCAAATCCGCCCTTTGGACGCTTTTTTCTGTTTTGCTGTTTGACGTATGAGGAATATTTTTTTGTATTTTTATACTATGGGCGTTTTCGCCCATTAGTTTTTTAATTTTTATTTTAGCAAAAGGGGGGTGATTTGAACTTTTATGTTTTTTTATTTATTTATTTTTTAACCTTTTTTCTTTTTTTTTTACACTTTTATGTACTTCCCATAGGGAACTATAACTTACAATCATCTGATTGCGATTTTCATACATTCCAATTGGAATATATGAAAAAATCACATATTTCCTATGAAGCCTATTACAGACAAGGCTCTATAGGAAATACTACAGAGCAGCCTGGGTTTCATTCAAAGAAACCCAGGCTACTACAGGTGCGCTCCGGCTCCTCCGATCGCCACACAGGGGATCCGGAGCGCAAACCGAAAGTAAAAGTAGTTTCGGTTTGTGCGCACTCAGATGCTGTGGTCTAGGCTAAGGTGCGGGCGCCATCTTTAAAGACCGGACACAGAACGTACATGTACGTCCTGTGTCCTTAAGAGGTTAAAGACTATGTACACCTTTGGATAAAAAAAAATTTTTTTGATTGCGTGTTACTCATTTTTGGCTAAAAATAATTTTTTCAATTGGCCTTTATTAAAAATATTGAGCTGTTCGGTCACAAAGGGTTAACTCTTTTTCTAGCTGTGTAACTGGTTCACTTTGTGCAGTCATCTAATAAACTTTATCTCTAAACTACTGAGAGGTCATAAACATTTATTTAAGCCACATTCTTATCAGTAAGATGAGTTTATAATGTCAGAGATCAGAGATAAGGAGTCCGTCTGCTCCTGGTCTGATGGAAAAGACAGAAAATCCGAAGGGTGCTACTAGGGCATGTCTGCGCTGTACAGAAAAAAGGATTCCATATTTTTAATAAAGACCAATTTAAAAAAAAATATTTTTAGCTCAAAATGAGTACAATGCAATAATAAAAAAAAATTGCCCCTAAAGGTGTACATAGCTTTAAGTACTGATTGGTTCTGTCCCCTTTATTATGTCACCTTCCATATTCCTTGTAATAATATTACAGTGCAATATGGTGAGTTTAATTAGATAACGTATACATTGTGCTGTGAAGGCTGCATTCCCGAGCGATTATCTCAGAGAAATGCAGACCGCACACTGGACGTCCTTGGGAGGAGAGGCTGAAAGGTAGAAACCTTTGTGCACAAAGAAAAAGAACTGACCTCCACTGAGAACATCATCCAGGTAGGATGTTGTAGGTCTCTCTCTTATATCGCCATGGGGCATCCGCCATGTGCTGTAGCGCGGCGATGGGAGATCCACCATTGTGTAAAATGTGGCCCTTATAAAACCATGTACTCTGTCTATGACCATTTATAATCTTCCATCAAGATAGCTGAGATACTCGGCAGAATCGGATACTGTCTATACCAGAGCGTACAATTTTATAGATGGAAACTCTTGTGGCACGTTAACTGATACTCTGTAAAACATTATATATACGCCAGCATTAGTTTTGCTGTATACAGCAATATTTCGATGATTGACTGATTTTTGAGATTTTTTTGAGAGCTCTGTTCACATCTCGATCTTTGCATGTGGTTGCCGTATCTGTTAACGTATGCATTCTTCTCTATACGGTTACTTTTCAGGCGTAGACATCATATGCTTTTTAATAAGTTTGTATCCGTTCTTCATTGAATTTTTTTTTTTTTTTGTGTGAGCACAGCTTTGTTGTGTGATCATGATAATTTTTTCAAATACAGTTATTAAAGGGGTTTTCCAGGACTAGAATATTGATGTCCTGTCCTCATAATAGGTCATCAGTATCTGATCGTGAGGGTCTGACTTTCTGCACCCCCGCTTATCAGCTGTTTGATGAGGCCATAGTGGCCAGTGACGTCTTGTTCATCGGTCACATGGCCTAGGTGTAGCTTAGTCCCATTCAAGTGAATGGGCCTGGGCTGCAATACCGAGCACAGCCACTACACAATATACGGCGCGGTACCTGGTATGGCCGCAGCCCTTCAGAAAGCTAATCAGGGGCTTTGTTCACACTGTTAAAATCCACTGCGTCACGGAAAACAGCCATTTTCAGTGGCATAATATGAGATCAAAACGATAAGATCTTTCCATTGACTTCAATAGGTAAAATGCCACCATGTGCACATGGTGGTATTTTTTTCCATTGCTGATATGCAGTTGGCATGCTACTTCTTAGAAGCGGATTTTAGCTGCGCTCCCCATTGAAGTCTGCTGGAAAGGGCTAAAATAACTAGCATTTTTGTGCATGTATTTGTCAGCGTTTTCGCTGTCAAAAACGCGTTGCTCACAGAGGCAGATTAGCCTACTGATCTGCCTCCGTTTTTTTTGCATGCTGTATTTTTGCCATGTGGACATAGCCTGAAACAGATGAACAATGTACAATACTGCGGCATATTATTCAATGAACATGTCGCGGTGCACGTTTTTACACATAGCATGCATGCAAAAATGTGTACATCGGGCGTAGGTAAAAAAAATAATTTAAAAATGGATGCGAACTTAGCCTAACCCAGCGAGGGCCCCATGGATGTCGGTTACATTTCCGGATTGGGTATTAGGAGTTGCACCTAAGCCTGTTATTAAGATTTTTATAATTTTGCATGTGTGGAGAGTCTATGGTACTATTCAGCCTATGTAATAGATGGTCTTTATTTATTGCACTTATATAGCGCTGCTATATTCCACAGTGCATAACGAACATCAGCATCACACTGTCCCCAATGGGGCTCACCATCTAAGGTCCCTATCAGTATGTCTTTGGAGTGTGCGAGGAAACCGGAGTACCCGGAGGAAACCCAGGCTAATACGGGGGGAGAACATACAAACTCCATGCAGATGATGACCATGGTCGGATTTGAACCTAGGACCCCAGCTGGCTTCTAGGCTGCAAGGCATCGGTGCTAACCACTGAGTCATTTTTCTTAGAACTGTATGTTATTTACCATTCACTGGGTCTGTGGTCTTGTGAGCGCCGTATACTGTATAGGCACGTTTTTAAAATGTTCTTATTTTAGTGTGCCACGTAGATTGTAGACACTGATGAGCAGGAGCGAGCTGGCAGGAGAGACAATTACTCCTTGCCAGGCCTTTTCTTTAACTTACTTTATGCTGATTTCAGTAGACTGCAGTCTGGATAGAAGTGAGGTCTATTAAATCATTGATCACAAAGCAGCAGCTCTTTCCTAACCTCCGCGCTAGGTACAGCACAATGCTCTCTAGTTATGTAATGCCACTTAGTTTTATTACCGCTATCAATGCTCGGCTTCTTTCAAGATAATTAAAGTAAGCTGAGACATTTTCTTTTCCATTCTCGATGAGGCCTCATGCACACGACCGTATTCGTTGTTGCGGTCCACTAACCCTGGGTTCAGACCTGAGCGTTCTTGAAACGCGCGTTTGTGTCGCGCGTATTACAGCGCGTTTTTACAAATAGGAAACGCGCGTCGTACGCGCGTTCTTGTGATTGACTACTGTGGTGTCAATCACAATACGCGCGACAAACGCCCCAAAAAAAGCTCAAGTACTTGTTTATGCGTAGGGCGTTTTACAGCGCGTTCGAACGCGCTGTAAAACGCGAAAATGTGTACCAGTCCCATAGGAAAGCATTGGTTTGCATGTGTTGAGCGTTTTACAGCGCGTTCGAAGGCGCTGTAAAACGCGCAAGTGTGAACTTATGGTAAACACAGATTCCTGCTGTGTGCATCCCGCATTTTCCCTTTACGCAGGTCCCGCAGAATGTTTCAAATGCCATTTCTCATTTGCAAAACGGACAAGAATAGGACATGTCCTATATTTTTGTGGGGCTGCAAAACGGACATACAGATGCGGACAGCACACGTTTTGCTGTCTATACGTTGTGTGGCCCCATTGAAATGAGTGGGTCCTCATCCAACTACGGTCGCGTGCATTGTTTCTGAATTGCTGGGGGCATATCTTACCTATTAAGTTGAAACAACCAATTGCCAAATGATGTCTGCCATGGTCTGTGGCCTGGTCTATGCACCTATTAATAGGATGCAGATCTCGTTTGGCATGGAGGACTTTCCAATGTCAATGATCGAAAGAAATCACGACAAATTCACTTTTCCACAGATATCTGCCTGTGGTCGGCATCTGTCAAGAAAGTTGCCATTGGTTTGCAGTATATCCAGCCTGCTCAGCTCTAGTAGGCTTTACTCGTTTTACCCCTAGTAATAGGTAAGTGGTGTGATGTAATGTAATCTAGGTTGTCCAGTTCAGAGGAACCTGTCACTAGGTTTTGGGTCCTGCGGCCCTCCAGCTGTTGCAAAACTACAACTCCCAACATACTCTTATATCTGTAGGCTGTCCAGGCTTTACAACAGCTGGAGGATCGCAGGTTGGGCACCCCTGTAATCAATGAACTCTGATATTACTAGAGATGAGTCCGGCATCTGCACAAATGAGGTGGAGGACAGCACACCTCATTTCATTGCCGACGGCAATGAAGCAAGCTGTACCGTCCACGTCTTCATCTACGCATGCGCCATAAACCACCAGGCTCCTCTCAGGTAATATGAAGTTCTTTTACTGCATAATACCGAAACAGACCATTGTGACAGGGGCATCTTTAGGCCTCCTTCACACAAGAGTGTTTACCATCCGGATGCATCATCTTTGCGTTTCAGGAAAAACATCCGAATGTTCGATATTAGCTCCATAGCAGTGAATGGGGCTTGCATGAAAAATGGAAGGCATTCAGATGATGATTGCTAGGAGATGTAGATTGTTATTCTTAAGTTTTTCTTTCCGTGCATCAAAAACACATGCAATCCGGATGGAAAAAACGCACACTCTGAACGCAATCACAGAAAAACTGATTGAATTTGCGTGCAAAACCATCTGTTTTTCCCTGAACCGATCCTTCCACAATCCGCATGGCTCATGTCAAAGAGGCCTAGGAAAGCTAAATATAAGCTAAGTATAACTACATGCTGGGGATTTAGTAGCCCCACAACACCACTACTCAATTTACTGCTGTGGATTTCAGCTATAGCTCGGTAGTTAAAATCAAGTAAAACTATTACAAAAATGTTTAGGGGTAGCTCCAGCCTTACAGGTTCCCTTTAGGCCTCTTTTAGACGAGCGCGTCCTGTGCAGAAATCACGCTGTGTGTGTGACAGTGATTTCCCGGTATGGACACTGCTCGTTTATAATGCTGTGTCTCTCTACCCGACCTTTCTTCTGACAGCATTATTTCAGTATAATTCTGTAGAAGCAAGAGACACACAGCATTATAAATCATTATAATGCTGCATGATCCTGAGAAACGAGCATTGTCCATAACGAGAAATCGCGTGATTTCCGCTCAGGATATGCTCGTCTGAAAGAGCCCTTAAAGGGTTCCTGTCACTGATGGCTCATGCATACAACAGTATTACAGCTCTGTACGAGTTGGCAAGTTTTAGGCTTCATGTACATGACTGTATCCATTCTGTAGTTCCAAACGGCAGATCCGCAAAGAACGGATCAAAGTATCATGGGATCCAGTATGAGGATTAGATCACATAATGAACCTGCTAGCAACAGAGGTTTGTTATACAAACCACTTGTATGCCCGAAAATGTCAATGTTTTATGCATAAAACATGCATAAGTGGGTGTTGCTTGAAAACATGCAGCCGGCTGCACCGTCCAGCCGTACCCGAACAGCTAACGGTGTGGCTGGCTGCATGCTTTCAAGCCACATCCACGTATGCATGTGAAATGGGGAAAAATGCTTAATGACAGTGTTTAGACTTAAAAGGGTTGTCCAGGTCCATTTTCCCCCCAAAAGACAAGGACTGAATAAAAATAATTTTAAAAAGTTCTACTCACCACTCCGAATCCCCTCTGCTGCTCCAATCCTCCACACAACTGCCTCCATGACGTATTTTTTTTTGCTGCAGCCGTGACGTGCCTGTATACCGCATGTGACTACAGCAGCCAATCGCTGGCCTCAGCGGTATCTGGTAGAAGACTACTGAAGCCAGTCAATGGCTGCAGTCATGAAAACAAAGCCGGTGCCTGAAAGGAGGGGATTCGAAATGGCGAATATACAAATTCTTTTTATTACTGTACAAAAAAATAAATGTAACCCTGACAACCCCTTTAAGTCAGTCTTTTTAAGAATGATCATTTCGCCCTTTACTTGGTATACTATATAAAGCAGTAAAGGTTCCAGAGATTTTAATAAGTCACATCAGCCCTGGTCCCCAGTGTGGCACACAATGCAATTATTTTATCACACACCAGTGATGACCAACTGGGGTATACATGCAGCCTTCAAAAGTCTGACGTACAGCTCCCTGGAGAGGGAGTACCTTGTAGCTGCTTTTCCTCGGATAATGATCAGCCATGAGCGCTCTTGTACATGAATGTGTTCCTCAGCCATAAAGGAGACGGCTAATCTGTTTCCTCCTCTGTCACAGGAGGACTATGATAATCCTTCCCATCTCCAAAGGTTATCTGAGTGTATTTTATTTATCTATGGCCTTTTTTTATGCCGGTGGCCTGTTTTCCTCTATATGTTTTTTGGAAAAATAGGAGCAGACCGCAGAAGATCTGTTTGGGAAAGTTTTAATTTCCAAACCTGATTTTAGCAAAATTATGTACAGGGGTAAGCAGTGTCTACAAATAGGGTTGAGCGAACCCGAACTTTAGGGTTTTTGGTACCCGAACCTGAACATTTCCGTAAATGTTCAGGTTCGGTGTTTGGCGATTTAATGGCGCTTGTTGAAAGGCTGCAGGGAAGCCAATTAACAAGCGTTTAACTAGTGTGCCCTTAGAAGCCATGACAGCCATGCCTACTAATGGCTAGTGTTGAGCGCAAATATTCAAATAGCGAATTTTTATTGCGAATATATCGCAACTTCGAGAATTACCTGCCTGCTTCTTTCTTGTGGGCCAATGTGAGAAGGCTGCAATATCTAGTAAATTAGAATATTTTTCATTATTTAATATAGTTTATCTTATGTGAAAAATCGGTAATTAAATATGTGCATTAATCGAATTGCGTAAGGGCGTTAAGCAACTTTCCCATTGGGTTGGCTTGGTAGAATTGTCGAATATGTAGAATATAGCGCTATATTCGTAAATTACAAATATAGCTCTATATTCTATATATTCGACAACTCTACCAAGCCAACCCAATAGGAAAGTTGCTTAACGGCCTTACGCGATTCGATTAACACGCATATTTAATGACCGATTTTTCGCATGACATAAACTATATTAAATAATTAAGCAAATTCTAAATGAGTAATGACTTATTACTGATTTAGAATATTATTCATTATTTAATATAGTTTATGTTATGCGAAAAATCGGTAATTAAACATGCGTATAAATCGGCTTGGTAGAATTGTCGAATATGTAGAATATAGCGCTAAATTCGACAATTCTACCAAGCCAACCCAATAGGAAAGTTGCTTAACTCCCTTACGCGATTCGATTAATGCGCATATTTAATGACTGATTTTTCGCATAACATAAACTATATTAAATAATGATGAATATTCAAATTCAGTAATGATTTCCCTATCCACATTTGTTTGCAGGGCACTTGTCATGCTCTTACCCACATTTTGCTGCCTTTTGCAGCCCTCTAGCCCTTTCCATGACTCTTTTAGAGCCATTTTAGTGCCCCAAAGTTCGGGTCCCCGTTGACTTCAATGGGGTTCGGGGTCAAGTTCGGGTCCCGAACCCGAACTTTGTGGGGAAGTTCGGCCGAACTCGGCGAGCCCGAACTTCCAGGTGTCCGTTCAACTCTATCTGCAAATAAAAAGAGGTTAACCAAGAAGAAAACACAAACTTAAACGGTGGGTGGTAAGGGCCCCATGACCCCTATAACCAAGGAGCCCAAACCGGCCAGTTTTCAGTCTTCCCCTGTATATTTAGAGTGTTTTTAGTATCTCACCTATCGACAGTCGCTGCAGTACACAAGTGACTCTGCTAGATCTCCATGCTTCGCTGGTAGGTTTTACAGCACTTGATTTGGAATTACTTCGGTTTTCTATTTATTTTTCTTCTAGCTTTTATTGTGGTTTTTTTAAGCATAGGTTTTTTTTTTTGTGCTTGAAAACTAAATCAGTAGTTCTGAATCATTCTTTACATGACCCATTGAATTGCATGGAGGTGGTTGAAAAACGGATATCAATCTGTCTCCCATCCTTAAAGGGCTTCTGTCACCCCCACTGACGAATTTTCACTAGCTGACATTAGCTACTTGCTAATGTCAGCTGAGTTCAAACATATGTTTAATATCTTTTTTTCTGTTTGCAATCTTCTTAAAAACTTACTTTTGTCATATGTAAATTAGCTTCGCTACCAGCAAGTTGGGCGGGTACTTGCTGGTAGCCGCCGCATCTTCATGGCCTTGGAACGCCCCCTCTTCTTTTGATAGACAGGGCCAGCGCGCTCTCCTCCTGCAGCTGGCCCTGTCTGCAGCTGCAATCCCGTGCCTGCGCCGTCTCGGTCTTTAGTCGGCGCAGGCGCTCTGAGTGAAGGACGATCGCTTAGGCGCTCCGTCCTCAGTGCGCCTGCGCCGATGACGTCAGCGCTACACCGGAAGAAAAGACGCCGGCATCGCCTGCTCTTTACCAGGGATGCCGGCGTCTTCTCTTCCGGTGTAGCGCTGACGTCATCGGCGCAGGCGCACTGAGGACGGAGCGCCTAGCGAGCGTCCTTCACTCAGAGCGCCTGCGCCGACTAAAGACTGAGACGGCGCAGGCGCGGGATTACAGCTGCAGACAGGGCCAGCTGCAGGAGGAGAGCGCGCTGGCCCTGTCTATCAAAAGAAGAGGGGGCGTTCCAAGGCCATGAAGATGCGGCGGCTACCAGCAAGTACCCGCCCAACTTGCTGGTAGCGAAGCTAATTTACATATGACAAAAGTAAGTTTTTAAGAAGATTGCAAACAGAAAAAAAGATATTAAACATATGTTTGAACTCAGCTGACATTAGCAAGTAGCTAATGTCAGCTAGTGAAAATTCGTCAGTGGGGGTGACAGAAGCCCTTTAAAGGGATTATCCGGTAATTTATATTGATGACCTATTCTCAGGATAGGTGATCAATATCAGATCGATGGGGGTCCGACACCCGAGACCCCCGCCGATCAGCTGTTAGAAGAGGTCAGCCCTCTGCGAGGACCACGGCCACTTCCTGGGCCTTGTGACATCACTGAACATCGGTCACATGGCCTAGTTGCAGCTCAGCCCCATTGAAGTGAATGCCAAGTACAGCCGCTATACTATGTACGGTGCTGTGGTTGGAGAGCTGCTAGGAGCCCGCAGCGCTCACCAGAGCTCCTTGAAACAGCTGATCAGTAGGGGAGCCGGGACTCAGACCCCCACCCATGTGATAATAATGACCTATCGTGAGGATAGGTCTTCATTATCTTTACCTGGAAAAACCCTTTACCCTGGGAACACACCTGAGCGTTTTTCAGCGCGTTCAAACGCGCTGAAAAACGCTCAACATGTGAAAAGCCATGCATCCCTATGGGCATGGTTCACATTTGGGCGTTTTACAGCGCGTTTGAACGCGCTGTAAAACGCCCAACGCCCAAACAAGTACATGAGCTTCTTTTGGGCGTTTTAACGCGCCTATGGACAATGTTGCCATAGGGGAGAATCACTGAATCGCGCGTATGACGCGCGTTTCTTAGTTACAAAAACGCGCATCCAAAAACGCGCGTCATACGCGCGATTCAGAAACGCCTAGGTGTGTCCCCAGCCTTAAGGCCTCATGCACAGAACTGTGTTTTTGCATCCATGTCCGATCTGCATTTCTATTCTATTGATGACAGAGAGAAAAATGCGGATTGCACACTGACGGTATTTGTATTTTGCGAATCCATAGTTTGCAGACCGAAATACTAATCTGGTTATGTGCATGAGGCCTTTAGTAGAACGGATAGTGATGTACAGGATCATGTATGATGATGGCTAAAATGAATCATTTTGGGGCTATCTGCCCAGTTCAGTTATTATACAAAGAAAAACAGTCCTGATCTGTGTAGAAGGACGTGTCCTAACTGAACTTGTATGCTTTGTTTTCCAGTTTTCGAGACCGGGGAATGGATTCCACAGACAGACCGCCTAGCCAGACATCTGACTGCAGCAGTGTCCTGGATCTGTGCTGCACATATAATCTATCACAGACTATCTGGCTACATGAACCTTCACCTAGATCATATGAAGAAGATTTCTGCTCCACTTTAACTTCTGCTTCCTCGCTGCCCTCATTGCAAAATACAGGTCAGTCAGACAAGTCTGAGGTTTATTCACTGTATAATTATATGGAACGGCGCTCATAATGCAGGCTCTGCGCATATCCGTTACATTCTCTGGTAATTGCACTGTATATATTCTATTTGCTCCAGATGTGCCAACAAATAAACCTTAGACTCACACTGTATTTCTTGAAAATTACATTGTGCCACCAAATGCAAAGTGTGCAGTTTTTGCATGCCCCTTTAAAAAAAAAATAATAATAATAATTCTTTTTCTATTTCCATTCAAATTAAGTAAGAAAACCGTATTGGTGTGTCATTTGTATGACTGATGCAGTTAATGAAATGTAGGCTAGCAAACCACCCAGGAAGTGATGATACCTGTTGACAGGATCCTCTGAGATAGTTTGACCCATATGAGGATTTTAAAGGGGTTTCCCGCAAAAAATATTCTACATTTTTCAACGTACCTGAATCTAAATACTTTTTTGATTGCAATTTACAAGTAATTAAAAATGTAGCATACCCACCGAGTTATTCATTAAATTATATCTGTATAGCGCCACCTGCTGTTTGTTCCTTTTCTTAGTTTTTCTGTCCACCTCGGTAACATTGCTGAGGTGGGCGCACATGCTCAGTTCCATCCACCAGCCCTATCTACAAGTTAGGAGCGGTGACAGTTACAGGAAGAGAGCTGCAGCAGAAAGAACACACCCCCGGAGAAAGGACATGCCCCTCAAGTTGTCAGCTTGAAATAAATCTAATAGTACAAGTGGAGCAATGAATGGGGAGATCTCTAAATCCATGTGAGATACGGGGCTGGTTCTAGCTTTGTTAGAGATTTATTTTGTGTATTGTTTTTTTTACATTAAAGTGGAATTCCCATGTCAGAAACTAATGGCATATCATTAGGATATGCCATTAATGTCAGATAGGTATGAGACCCACTCCTATCTCAAGAGTGGGCCCCTCAGAGAGAAGGAGAGCGCACGGCGCAAGCCTGGCCACCCTCCATTTACCGCAATGGGATTTCTGAAAATAGCCAAGCGCTCGACTATTTCCATATTTCCAGCAGTCCCATAGTGGTGAATGGAGAGGTGGCCATGCATGCGCAGCGTGCTCTCTATTCGCCGCCATTGGTCGCTTGCTCAGCGATTTTCAGAATTCCCAAAACAGTGGATGGAGAGCGGGCCACGCATGCTCGTCATGCTCTCCTTCACTCTGGGGGCCCCATTCTGAAGATAGAAGCAGGCCCCAGAGTTGGGGCCCGCATCTATCTGATATTGACGGCATATCCTAGCGATATGACATCAATGTCTGAGATGGGCCGACACCTTTAATCATGGGATAACCCCCTTGAATCCAGATCCTGGAAATATCCTTTTATTGCTGTTTTTCATCCTTTTAAAATTTCAGAAAACTGTAAATAAAAATTGTATGGTGTACCAGCCTGTCGAAGGTGAAAAGCAATGGAGGGTTTACCAGTTAAAACTTTAACGGGGCAGTAGAATAAACCCTAAAGTTTTTTTAAGGTTTTCAAGAAACAATAGAAAATGTTTTTGTTTTTTACACCCGGAAAATGAAATTGGGTAGGATCGCCATAAAGTGCGGAATAGATGGTTGTAGACCATTGCAGCGGAGGGAATCCTGTCTTTTTTTATTTTTTTGTTTTTTTTAGAGCTTACTCCAAAGCAGGAGACTACATCCCTATGTGTCCAGGATGAGGCACTGTGTACACAACAGTCAGGAAGACAGATGTTTTAAGAAAAAATACTGCTTTCTCTCTGAGCAGTCACTTTCCATATGTGCAACTCTTTTTCGGCTGCACAATTACTTGGGAATAAGCCACCAGAACAATATGTCATATTTACTCAGCACTAAAGTGTAAAAGATCTGATGCTTTATGGGGTTGTCCAGTATTAGAAAACCTCTCTGCTTCCTTCTATTTAAAAAAAAAACAACTTAAACGTATTCACATCTTTTATGTGATATCCACTTTAGTGGAGCCTATCTCTTGTTTCGTTTTTTTTTTTTTTAAGTAAAAAAAGTGCCACTGTTTCTAGAAGAAAGCACATATGTTTTGTTAATGTTAAACACCCCCTTGAGGATGTTGCAAAATCTGGGACTGATTAAGTGATGTTTATTATTCCATCATTTTTAGCTATAAATTTGCAAATGCAAAGAACTATGTATGCAGTTTCATAAGTTGTAACTTCTTTGACTATTAGGTTTTTGGTTTCTTAATTATTAGGGAAACACTAATTCCCTAATATCTTCTTTAACCACTTCAGCCCCCTAGCTTAAACACCCTTAATGACCAGGCCACTTTTTACAATTCTGCACTACACTACTTTCACCGTTTATTGCTCTGTCATACAACTTACCACCCAAATTAATTTTACCTCCTTTTCTTCTCACTAATAGAGCTTTCATTTGGTGGTATTTCATTGCTGCTGACATTTTTACTTTTTTTGCTATTAATCAAAAATGACCGAAATTTTTACAAAAAAATGACATTTTTCGCTTTCTGTTGTAAATTTTTTTTAAAAAAACTACATTTCTATATACATTTTTCTCTAAATTTATTGTTCTACATGTCTTTGATAAAAAAAAGTCCAATAAGTGTATATTTATTGGTTTGGGTAAAAGTTATAGCGTTTACAAACTATGGTGCAAAAAGTGAATTTCGGCATTTTGAAGCAGCTCTGACTTTCTGAGCACCTGTCATGTTTCTTCAGGTGCTAGAATGCCAGGAAAGTATAAATATCCCCCAAATTACACCATTTTAGAAAGAAGACACCCCAAAGTATTCGCGGAGGGGCATGGTGAGTTCATGTATCATTTCATTTTTTTTCACAAGTTAGCGGAAAATGACACTTTCTGAGAAAAAAAAAGTTTCAATTTCTGCTAACTTCTGGCAAAAAAAAAAGAAATCTCAGACGGACTCACTATGCCCCTCAGTGAATACCTCGGGGTGTCTACTTTCCGAAAAGGGGTCATTTGTGGGGTGTGTTTACTGTTCTGGCATTTTGGGCGGGGCTAAATTGTAAGCCGCCATATAAAACCTAACACTGGGTTCAGACCTGAGCGTTTAGAAGCCTATCGTTTTATGCGCGTTCAAGATGGGCGTTTAGGCGCGTTTTTTCAAGCGTTTTGGTAAATAGTGTAGGCGCGTTTGACGCGCGTTTATGTGATTGACTGCATAGTTGGCCAATGACCAATGATATAGTTTGGCCAATCTGAGTGCTTTAGAGGTGTGACATTCCATGGTGGCTGATTCAGCATGTTGCAAACTTTGTAAAACGCGCATCCATAGGCGCGTTTTACGCTGCACAAACGCCCGAACAACACGCCTATCGCGTTTCCCATTGAAGTCTATTGGCACCAAACGCTCGAAAAAAGCCCGAATTAACGCGAACATACTTGCTTATGCGTCGGACGTTTATAGGCGCCTACGAACGCGCATAAAAACGCGCAAGTGTGAACCACCCCCATTGGAATGCATGGTTCCTGTACTGTTGTGCGTTTTTATGTGCGTTCGAACGCGGCGTTTTACGCGAAACTGTGAACTGAGTGTAAAGGTACTCGTTGGAATTTGGGCCCGTTTGCACACACAGGCTGCAAAAAAGTGTCACTCATGTGGTATCGCCGTACTCAGAAGAAGTAGGGCAATGTGTTTTGGGGTGTATTTTTACATATACCCATACTTTGTGTGAGAAATATCTCTGTAAATTGACAACTTTGAATAAAAAAATTTAAAAAGTTGTCGTTTACAGTGATATTTCTCACACACAGTATGGGTATATGTAAACATACACCCCAAAACACATTGCCCTACTTCTCCTGAGTTCGGCGATACCACATGAGTGACACTTTTGCAGCCAAGATGCGCAAAGGGCCCTAAAACCAATGAGTACCTTTAGGATTTCACAGGCCATTTTTACGCATTTGGATTCTCACACTTTAGGACCCCTAAAATGCCAGGGCAGTATAAATACCCCACATGTGACCCCATTGTGGAAAGAAGACACCCCAAGGTAATCCGTGAGGGGTATGGCGAGTTCACAGAAAAAAAAATTTGGCACAAGTTAGCGGAAATTGATTTTTCTTTTTTTTTTTTTACAGTCTCATATTCCACTAACTTGTGACAAAAATAAAATTTTGCATGAACTCACCATGCCCCTCACGGAATACCTTGGGGTGTCTTCTTTCTAAAATGGGGTCACATGTGAGGTGTTTGTACTGCTCTGGCATTTTAGGGTCTCCACAATCATTACACGTATGGCCAGCATTAGGAGTTTCTGCGATTCTCCTTATATTGAGCATACGGGTAATGAGATTTTTTCCCGTTCAGCCTCTGGGCTGAAAAGAAAAAAATGAACGGCACAGATTTCTTCATTCGCATCGATCAATGTGGATGAAAAATCTCTGCCCAAAAATGTGCAAAAAAAAAACGGCACAGATTTCCTCATTCGCATCGATCAATGTGGATGAATAAATCTCTGCCAAAAATGTGCAAAAAAAAGTAGTAAGGCCCCATTCACACGTCCGCAAAAATGTCCGCATCTATTCCGCAATTCTGCGGAATAGATGCGGACCCATTCAGTGTGAATGGGGCTGGCGGTGATGCGGAGAGCACACTATGCGCTCGCCGCATCAGCATTCTGCGGAGCTGCGGCCGCAAACTTCCGGGTTTCGGCCCCCAAACATCCGGCCGCAGCTCCGCAAAAAGATAGAGCATGTCCTATTCTTGTCCGCAATTGCGGACAAGAAAAGGCATTTTCTATATAGTTCTGGCAATGTGCGGATCCGCAAAATGCGGAAAGCACATTGCTGGTGTCCGTGTTTTGCGGATCCATGGATCCTGCAAAACACATACTGGACGTCTGAATGAGCCTTACAGGGGGTAATTAGTGTCAGGGGGTGACATGGGGTGATCAGGGGTTAATCAGGGGTTAATCAGGGGTTAATCAGTGACCGGGGTGGGGAGGCTGGGTTGGGGGGGTTGGGTCTGTGTGGTGATTTGGTGCACTTATAAAAGTTTCTTTGGTGGTCCCAAGCAAAAGGGACCACCAAAGGAACGATCAACAAGCATATCAGACGCTGTTAACAAAACAGAGTCTGATATGCCATTTTTTTAACTTCTACAGCCTGCCAGCGCACGATCAGCGCTGGCAGGCTGTAGCTTACCTTGTCCCCGACGTGATCGCGTTCACAGGACATCTCGCCTCTCGCGAGATGACGCGCCCGCGCGTCAAGGAGGAACAAACCGACCGCCCGCAGGACGCAATCCTGCGTGAGGCGGTCGGCAACAGGTTAAAGGGAACCTGTTACGTTGATCATTGTTTCTAAGCAGGCAGCATGTTATAGAGCAGGAGGAGCTGAGCAGATTGATATGTAGTTTTATAGGAAAAGATTCAGTATAACTTATATTTCATTCATTTAGGTCCCTGCTCATTCTGCCCTTTGAAGTCCAGGAGGCGGTCCTATCAGTGATTGACAGACTGGTCTCTATGACTGTGTATACAGAGATAGCTGTCAATCACTGATAAGACCGCCTCCTGGACTCCAAAGGCCAGAATGACCGGCGATTTTTATTAATAAAATACAAAATGCAAGTTGTGTACATACTTACCCACATTTAAATCCCAAATCAAGTGACATTTTAAGCCCTGTTAAACCAGTGAAAGTCTGCTAGTGTTGAAAGAGCCCCTTAAAGGGAACCTGTCGCCACGAAAATGCAATGTAAGCTACCAGCAACATGGTATAGAGAAGGAGGAGATGAGCAGATTGATATATAGTTTTATAGGAAAAGATTCAGTAAAACTTGATTTCTCTTATGTAGCTTTTCAACAAACACCACCTTTATTAAGTTACTATGTCAGGGAAATGCGGTCTCCTGCAGATCCCCGTCTCCTAAAAAGCAGATGACTTACCAATGAACTTGTGTTCCAGTACTGCCTCACAGTAACCATCACCTGGAGCAGGAGAAAGTCTCTACGTTGAGCCATGCAGATTCATTTGACCTTGTGTCAGAACAACGCATTTTCTTTTGAAGATGTTTCACTAGTGATCAGGCTGGCTTTCTCAGTTAGAATGACTTGTACAAGAAATCTCTAGTATTAAATACTGCAGCACAATCTGTTTATCATAATCAACATGAGGTCAGGGATGTCATGGAGGCAAGATGTTGATTACATGACTGAAGCTATTATGTGGGATTTAACTGCCTCAGGAGAGCTGTTAGAACTATTGTCTGCCACCTACAGAAGTAGTGCAGTGTATTATAATAGCAATCAAATGATGGCTTTTTAAAGTCCCCTTTTTGGAACTAAAAATGCAGTAAGTTTAATGAAGTGTTATTAAAAATCACAAATTCAAAAATAAAAAAATACAAAAACAACAGAAAATTGGTTTCTCCACCTACTGTGATCTTAGTCTTTTTTTTGAAAGTTTAGATTGTCAGCTTTTAAACACGAGCAGACTCGTATATCTAGATGCTAAGCAGCCTAAGATATGAAGGGTTAACTTTGCCCTCCCCCCTGCCTTTAGCTGGTTGTGATCTTAGCCAACCTGGAGAAGGGAGAGCAGTCTGGGAGTGCTGACATGCTGCAGGAGGAGAGAAAAAGAAGAATCTGCCTCCCTGTTTTTCCTGTACATGTCTCAGGGGGATGGTTACATGGACTTTTGTGCATGTTTAAATTCTCCTTCTCCCATCATTGAAACTCCAAAATAAAAAAGTGACATTTTCAGGAGCATTTATCCAATTTGGGTGTGAATGTTGGGGGTTTAAAGTATCATGCTGTTAAGGCTACTTTCACATCTGCGTTTTCCTTTACTGTTTTGAGATCCAAACGCATCAATTTGAATACTACAACCGGCTGCATCCATTCAGAACGGATCCAGTTGTATTGAAAATGAGCATGCTGGAACCGGCATCAAATACCATTATAAGTCAATGGGCGCCGGATCCGGGGTTTTTTTGTGTCCGAAAAAAGCGGCACCATTGATTTACATAGTTTTTGATGCCAGATCTGGCATGTTCAGTTTGTCATGCCGTACACAAAAATGCTGCTTGCTAGGATATGCCCCCAATGTCTGGTAGGTGCAGTTCCCACCTTTAGGACTCTCACGTATACTAAGAACAGAGCTTTCAAAGTCCCAAAGGGCGCACTGCGCATGCATGGCAGCTCTCCATTCATTCCTATGGGAGCGACGAAAATAGCCATTTTCGTCAGCCCCATGGAAGGGAATGGAGTGATGGTCACGCTTGTGTGGTGCGCCTCCGATTCATTTCATTAGGACTTATATTGGGACTCTGCTATTTTCGGCGTTCCCAAGCGAGGCAACTGAGGATGGGGAGCAAAGTAGCCTGGACCCAGTGGTGGGGAGCAGGTAAGTACAGTATGCTTACTTTTCGCAAGTCTGGCCATGGAGAGGGAGTTTGCCAAGACTCCCCAAAAGGTGGCCAGCCCCTTCAATGATTATATACCGTGACACGGATTGATTTTGCAAGATTTGTTACCCTAGGTGCAATAAAGTGTGCTGGGACGACATGCAAGCTCGCATGCACAAAGATACTGCCATCTGCACATTTTTGCACTCTGATTTATCATGGACTATATGCTTTTTTTGTTTCTGTGCAGCTGGAATGCTTCTGCTGCATGGCTTAGGAATATGCTGGAAATGTAGAGGCAACGCCTGTTGTCTGAAATGACTGCACATGGAAGGAAAACTGTGATTATGAATTTAATCTGTTACCAAGCAACAACATTTAGTATACATTGCAGTAGTTTGGAGATTAATTCCCACGTACAAAAGTACCTTCAGCTCATGATTTGGTCTGCAGACTGTAGCTACGTTTAAAGATTGTCCTCAGCACAATGCTGAAAGTCACCGGGGACTTTGCTCTTTATTGATTGAAATGAGTACATTTGAATAATGCTGATATATGATCCGAGTGCCTATAGTTTATTTCATGAAACTCATAGATAGTATACATATCAATAACAAGTGATAATCCCATCTTTGACATGTATCAGAAATTCCTAATAGATTTTAGTTCCACCTCGGTCTTCCAGGTGAGGTGGCAATTGTCTTCCGCATCAAGGCAAAGACTGGCTGGGGACTGCAGTTCTTGCAATAGGCAGGGGTCCCACAGGGGCAGACTGGCCGTAAACCCTACAGGGAAAAAATAGGGGGCCAGCCAAGGTCTCCTCATGCCCACCAGCCAAGTGCATAAACATTTGTTGCTCTCAGCATTCATTAATGTGGGAGTTTCATAGTGTGGCGCGGGCGGTAATATTTTCTGCCGCACTGTGGTATTTGGTTCTGCTGGGGCGGTATTTTATTCTGCACTACATTATTACTGGCCCTACCTGCTTGTGTTGCTCCTTCTTCTGTCAGTTTGGACCCACCCACAACATGGGGACACTTTTAGGATTTTTTTCCTTTTTAGGTTCCCATTCCGCCCCTGGGTTCCCAGAAGTGGTACAATACCCCCACTTTGACATTTACAGCAAGTCCACAAGCTAGGCCCTAAATGTATAAGGTCTTGGTGATAGTAGCTTGAGACTGCAGCTGATGTAGATGGTTATTTTTATTTTTTATAGGTTGTGACCTAGAGGACTTTTTGTCCGTCTTCTTCTGGTCCATCAGTTGAATACTAGAAAACAAGTAGAGAGTTAGGGCTCATGCACACGACTGCATGTATTTTGCGGTCTGCAAAAAAATACGGATGACTTCCGTGTGCATTCAGTATTTTGTGGAACGGAACAGCTGGACAATAATAGGACATGTTCTATTTTTTTTGCGGAACAGAAATACGGAAACAGAATGCACACAGAATAACTCTTTTTTGCGGACCCATTGAAATAAACGGTTTAGCAAAAAAACTTAGGACGGACACTGAAAGAAAATACGTTCGTGTGCATGAGCCCTTAGTGTGCGGTGAAAGACACAGAAAAAGTTGAATATAGGACGTGGATATTGGAGAGGTGTATTTTGGCTTAGATGTTTTAAGACAAGTCAGGGATCTTTAGATAGTTTGGTTCTAACATTTATGCGCACTATAAATTTGCATGGAAAAAAAAACTATGTGTGAACATACTCTTATGGCTGCCATTTTTGTTACCATTGAAAATCCTGCATCTTCTGGACCAAAGTAACATTGAAAAAGCGTACAGTATTTTTCACAGGATGGCAAGTGGGAATGTTTGCCTATCTCCTACACAGAGCCATCCGTGACCTGGGAATTGCTGTACTGTGATGGGGCACAATATCAATTAGTTGTTGAGCGTTATCATCGATGGGGCAAAGCAGGCAAAGGGTCCTGTTTTTTTCATGGTCACAATCCAAACGGGATTTTAGAATATTATAAAATGCAAAAGATTTAGAAAGTTTTTTGGTTTATAAAAAAAAAAAAGCTAAAGTTGAAGAAGTTAAAAGTGAATGTCTTCAGAAAATTGTTTAAATCACCTTTTTATGTTTAACATTTTTAAAGAATTTTTGTTGATCTTATTTTTAATTTTCCATGTCACTATCTATATTTAAACAAAACCCATCAATTCCTGCAGTTTCCGCACAGGCCACTAAGCCTAATAATGGGCGCCACTTCTTGGTCTTTCCAGATCACTTTACTACAATTACCTGCTTATCTGTCATTCTAATCCTGCCTTTTGTGATATCACCTTTGGGTATAGATAAGACAGGATTTTCCATTCACAATAGGTGATTGTCACAGCTTATCTATTCTTTCCTTGTACAGTGACCTCTGCACAGGTCACTAAGCAGGCCTAGAAAACTCTCCCATAGAAGTCAATGGGATCCTCTCCTAACTATTATGTCTATGGACCATGGGGCTGCCGTTAACCAAATTTTAATGCTGTCTAAATGCTATTAAGAGCAGCTCAGTAAGATGTCAGCCGCCATAATCATGTTTAGGAAATAGAATGAAAAAAAAATAAGAAAATAAAACAGAAAAAAAGGATGTGTGTTGCCATCTGGTTTTAAATGGTAGATAAAATTTTAATGACACGTTTCCTTTAACCCCTTAGTGACCACCCATACGTGTTTTTACGGCGGTCACTAAGGGGCCTTAGGCTGGGCTGCCGCGTTTTTACGGCGGCCCAGTCTAAGCGCTGCACGGGTCCCCCGTGCAGCGGGGAGCACGGACCCGGCTCTCACATGAGAGCCGCGACCCTGCTCTAACAGCCCGGGCCGGCAGGAGTGCCGATCCGGGCTGTTTAACCCCTTACATGCCGGGCGCAATGGCGCCTGCGCATGTAAAGGGTTGACAGAGGGAGCGAACTCCCTCTGTCACCCATCAGCACCCCGCAGATGCGATCGCGGGGTGCTGATGGGCTGGGAAGCTCACCTTCCTTCCGGCAGGGCCCTGAGCCTGCCCTGAAGTATTCACCAGCAGGCTATGCCTCTCTGGCGTAGCCTGCAGGTCAAAGGTAGAATTGCACTGCATTTAAAATGTAATGCATTATAGATATAATGCATTACATTTTAAAAGCAATCAAAATACTGTATATTATAGTCCTCATGTGGGACTATTAAGTAGTAAAAAAATTAGAAAAAATACACATTTATTAAATAAAAATTTTTCCATGAAATATAAAAATATGCTTTTTTTCCATTGAAAATACGCTTTTCAATGAAAAAATTGCAAAAAAATTATCCCCACATGTTTGGTATTGCCGCGTCCGTAACAACCGGCACTACATAAATATTACATAAATTATCCCCTATAGTACACGCCGTTAAAAATAAATAAAAAAAAGCCCGAATTTCTAATTTATTCTTAATTTTCACAGAAAAAACGAAATAACAAGCGATCAAAAAGCGGAATTTACTAAAAAATTATACCAATGAAAAATAGAAGTCGTCCCACAAAAATCAAGCCCTCACACAACTCCATAGAAAAAAAATTAAAAAGTTATGGGTCCTGGGAAGTGGCAATGCAAAATCATTTTTTTGTTAAAAAAGGGGTTTTATTGAAAAAAAGTAGTAAAACTTAAAAAAACTATAAGTATTTGGTATCCCTGTAATCGTACTGACCCAGGGAATGAAAATATTATGTTACTTTTACCGAATAATGAACACCGTAAAATTTATAATGTACAAACGCAGTGGCAGTAGTACTATTTTTCCCCTTCTCCCTCCCAGAAAGAGTTAATAAAAGTTAATAACATAGTTATGTGTACCCCAAAATGGCGCTATTAAAAACTACAACTTGTCCCGCAAAAAACAAGCCCTCATACTGCTATATAGACGGAAAAATAAAAAAGTTATAGCTCTGGGAACGAGACCATGAAAAAAGGACGAAAAACGCTTGGTCATAAAGGCCCAAACAGGCTTGGTCACTAAGGGGTTAAAGCAAATATCATTCATCATGTAGAGAGTTAATACAGAGTTAATACAAGGCACTTACTAATCTATTGTGATTGTCCACATTGCCTCCTTTGCTGGCTGGATTCATTTTTCCATCACATTATACCCTGCTCGTTTCCATGGTTACAACCACCCTGCAATCCATCAGCGGTGGCCGTGCTTGCACATTATAAAAAAAAGCACCAGCCTGTGTGCGCTGACACGGTCCCAGCCACCAGAGGGGCCAAAATAAGGCCCTTATGTTTTATAAAATCAGGACTAGGACATTGCAGCTGTGTATAGAAAGAACTTAGCCTCACAGCATAGGCAAGTATACTGCATGCTATACAACCCTCCTGAGATGGTAATCCAGTACTGGTAATATACACGATGGGTAGATACATCTGCATATATTGTAGTGCATGGTTTTAAAATAGCTTCGCATTTCCAAAGAGCTGCTGAAGGATTGTAACCTTGAGGTCTCCACGTGTTCTCCAACTCCTCTAATGAACATTTTTCCATCTGATGTTCTACTCCTTACATTTTTATATATTTTTTTTTTACATCCATATTTTAACATCCATTTTGCAGAGAAAATCATTTGAGATGGGAAAGCTGTCTTCAGGTATGTTGTGCACTTTAGCGCAGTGTGTGGGAGAACCAACTTAATGAATCTACTTGTATCATGCTCCGGTGGGCAGGTGAACGAGGTTATGCCTTAGGAGATATTTGCCTGCTTTTCTCAAAGCTCAAATTCCATGAAATTGAAGATGAGCTGGTAGCTGTAAAAAGTATAATAATGAAATAATAATAGTATAATAGTAGTAAGATACATAGTCTTACAGTATAGCGGTCATACATTTACATTGGCCTTTTCTTTGTTAGGGCTCTTTCACACTTGCGTAGTTCCTTTCCGTCCTAGAGTTCTGTCCTCGGGGCTCTATGACGGAAAGATACTGATCAGGATTTATTCTAATGCATTCTGAATGGAGAGCAATCCGTTCAGGATGCATCAGGATGTCTTCCGTTCAGTATGTAACGTTTTTTGGACGTTGACAAAACCGTAGTATGCTGTGGATTTGTCTCCGTCCAAAATCCGGAAGACATGCCGTAACGCCGGATCCGGAATTAATGCCCATTGAACTGCAATAATCCGGATCCTGCATTAAGCTAAACGTCGTTTCGGCGCATCGCCGGACCCGATGTTTAGCTTTTGTGAATGGTTACCATGGCAGCCAGGACGCTAAAGTCCCGGCTGCCATGGTAAAGTGTAGTGGGGAGGCAGGGAAGAAGCATACTTACCTTCCGTGCGGCTCCCGAGTCCCGGGGGCTCCACAATGACGACAGAGCGCCCCATGAGCATGGATCACATGATCGCATGGATCACGTGATCCATGCGTGCGGGGCGCTCTGACGTCGTGGAGCGCCCCGGGAGCCGCACAGACTGTAAGTATCTGCTCCCCCGACTCCCCACTACTTACTATGGCAACCAGGACTTTAGTAGCGTCCTGGCTGCCATAGTAACACTGAAAGCATTTTGAAGACTGATCAGTCTTCAAATGCTTCCAGTTGTCTTGCGCTGTGCCGGATCCGGCGGGCATTTCCGGCGACAGAAGTGCACGCCGGATCCACACAACGCAAGTGTGAAAGAGGCCTTAAAGTTAATAAATGTAATGCTAAGTGCAAGGTGATAATACCAAATCTTACCCTCAGTTCACACTTGCGCGTTTTACAGCGCGTTCGAACACGCTGTAAAACGCTCAACAGGAGAAAACTCATGTTTCCCTATGGGCATGGTTCTCACCTGAGCGTTTTACAGCACGTTTGAACGCGCTGTAAAACGCCCTACGCTCAAAGAAGTTCTTGAGCTTCTTTGGGGCGTTTTGTCGCGCGTTTGCACCCATAGACTTCAATGGGAACGCGCGTTTAACGTGCAGGTATGCCTTTTTCAATTGGTCTCCAGAGTCACAAACGCGCATATTTACAAAAACGCGCTGTAATACGCGCGACTAAAACGCGCGTCTCACAAACGCTCACGTGTGAACCCAGGGTTAAGGTATCGAGCAGCTTCGTTTTTTGTTTTCTAGCATCAATAAAATGCCTTAGGCCTTATTCACACAACAGTGAAAAACTGATGTTTTTTTAATGACAGCCTATGGGTGTATTCACATGAGTTTCTAACAGACCTGGAATACTGAACCGAAAAATGGCAGCACTAGACAAGAAGTTGCTTAAGGGGAGGTGCAAGCCCAATGGGACGCGACTATAGCCCAAATAAACAAAAGTAGCAAAAAGGCAGAACTCTCACATATAAAAAAGATGTACGCACCCATGCAGGACGTGACGTTTCAGCTCAACACTAGAGCCTTTCTCAAGCAACTTGTGATAGTGAGCATGTCATATATAAATGCAAAGTGCATGTTATCATCAATCAATAAACATGATTACATGTGTAAGGGCTCATGCACACGACTGTTGTTTTGCGGCCCGTTTTTCACAGATATTTTGTTCCGCATCTGAGGTTTTTTTTCCTCTTATTTAAGTCCTCTTCCGTTCCGTTATTCCACAAAACATATCCATATGCGATCCATTTTTTGTGGATTGGAAACGGAAACAGTAACTCATTAATCACCAAACACATGAGAAATATGGGCTGGGCATAGCATTTCTACAGTATGGATCCGCAAAATACGGATGAAATACGAATAACATACGAATGTCTTCCGTGTGCGTTCCATATTTTTTGCCGACCCATTGACTTGAATGGGGCCTCGGACCGTGATTTGCGGACAATAATAGGACATGCACTACTTTTTTGCGGAACGGCCATGCGGACAAATGGAAATGGAATGCACACGGAGTAACGTCCGTATTTTCTACAGCCCCATTAAAGTGAACGGTTCCGCATACAGGCCGCACAAAAACGGAGCGGAAGCGGAAAGAAAATACTGTCGTGTTTATGAGCCCTAACAGTGAAATAAAGTGCTGACATAGTGCAGAAAATAGGTAAAGTGTACATGATTACATCACATAATACAAGCCGTGATCATTTGTCTGTATAGAAGTGGATAAAATGGTGCAAATTCATAATCAAGATAATTATCATAATTAATAGGACAAGTGCCATGTGTGTGAATCATGTGTAAGTAATGCCACACCTAGTAATGACGGGGAGGAGAGAAAGATGACTCAACAGGGGCCAAAGAAAAATCTATGGATCGAGCCTAACAACGGCATTCAACAAAGAGAACTACGCATGTCCTCCGTTTACAGGAGGGAGCGGAGGAGGCATATCCACAGCGCATGCGTGACATGCGCACAACATTAAAATAACCACGAGTGGACATATTATACAATGGCAAGCAGGGGAGGCTCACACACAGGAACACTGCAATAGTGAGTACTGCCCGACAAACAATAGGACATGTCCTGTTTTGTCCATTTTCATGGTCCAACACACCCATACAAGTCTGGTCTTCACGGATGTGCAACGTGAGATTTCTCCACTCCAATCTCTTACAAGGACCACATCTTAAGCTGGCCATACATGTACATTTGAGATAATGATTGGCCACATTGAGGCCGATCAGTCGTCCATGGGATCGTTTATCCGAACAGTCCCACCAACTAAACTGCCTGACGAGGTAGTCAGTTTTTAATAAAAACTCTCCCTATTGCTTGAGCATAATGGCAAGTGATCGTCTGAATTCAGCCAGTCATGCCATCAACATGCATTTACGGCCGAGGTTCTCCAGCATGGCGGATTATCTTTTTGACAATCAAGAGTCTTCCGTCGGTGATCACGAACGGTCGTTCATGCTAGTTCTTGAAACGTCAGTCAGCCGAAATCTGTCATTCCAGCCAACTTTAATCTTATGTGTATGGCCACTTTTAGGCCCCATTCATTTGGCAGGTTCAAACTGCATGTGATAACAAGGATATTAAATATACCTTTTTTTATTTTTATGGTGTCTTATCCAAAGTTTCCAAAGACACTTTGCATTTGTCTTAATGTTCCCACCAGTCAGAAGTAATTCTGTACTGATTCGTCTGTGATGTGATTAGTTCCTACATTTAGCATTATTGTGCAGTGGATTATCGAACTGTCATCCAATCTCCATACTTGAGCTTCATTTTCATATCCACAAACATAAAATAAATAACATACTGAGTGCACACGGATTTGTGTCTTTACTACAATTAAATTTTTTTTTCTGCTAGAAATTTTGTTAAATCTAGAAATCTTCAATCACTTTCTTGGCGTTAGCGCACAAAGCTGATTATACGGCGCCTTATTGACTGATTGGTATGTAACAATGATATATCAAAACTGCTAATGCACAAAGCACATTTTGCTCACACTTCAGAATGATGTTCAGTTTCAAAGCATGACTGATCATTCTTACACTGGTAAAATAGTTTAGCTCAATAAAAAAAGTAAAGACGCCAGTTGCTGGCGACAGTGTCGGACTGGGGTGCTTTGGGCCCACCAGTGGAATTGATTCTGGGGGCCCACCGTACAGCTTCCATAAATGGAAATGTTTTCGGTCTCATGCACTTGACCGTGTGCATTTTAGCACACAATACAGTGGGCAAGACAGGATTATATTGTGCACTATTACACTATATCAAAGTTTTTTCTTGAAGCAACGAACATATGGCTTTTAGTTGGTTATTTACAGTCAGCAGCATGGGTGGTACTAAATGAACCAACCAGTCCCTCGGCCAGGCAAAACAACATCCAAAGTGAAGAAAATGTTTGCCAGCAATTAAAAAGGTTTATTGGAGTGAATATATCATAAGGATAAGGCTACACAAGTGACACCAGGATCGCTAAGTAGCGGTGATCCTAAAGAAATGAATGGGATCTTCATGACCGTTAAGTCCAGCAAATAACAATTATTTATGTAACGAACGAAAAAACCTTATGGCTGTCAAAAATGTATGTACTATAAATAAATAAAAAAATTAAAATGGAAAATATGCCTGGTCATGAAAACCTTAGGAAGAGGACCAACATGAACAGTCTAACCTTTTATTTTTATTTTTTGCAAAGGAATGTGAAAGAAAGAAAATTTGCTTTTTTTAATGGCATGCACTGTAATTAGATTTTTATAACGATTTATATTTTTATTGATTTCTAAGGACCAGTTGAGGCCTGAAGTCACTTTGTGGGGCTTACATAGTGGAAATTCCTCATAAATGACCCCATTGCAGAAACTACAGTTGTGGCCAAAAGTTTTGAGAATTACATAAATATTGGAAATGTTAAGTTTTTATAATAGCAATTTGCATATACTCCACAGGGGTGTGGAAATTTAAAAAAAAAACTACTTGTCGAAGGACTAAAGTGGGGGCTCGATCTACTTGTCCTGATACAAAAAATAATTTTAAATCAAAACCATATTTAAATAAAGTCTTTATTGATAGCAACTTACAAGACAGGCCCAAAATGTATGGAGGCCACAAGGAGCCGTTATACTGTATGGGGGCAGCCACAAGGAGACGTTATACTGTATGGGGGCAGCCACAAGGAGACGTTATACTGTATGGGGGCAGCCACAGGGAGACGTTATACTGTATGGGGGCAGCCACAAGGAGACGTTATACTGTATGGGGGCAGCCACAAGGAGACGTTATACTGTATGGGGGCAGCCACAAGGAGACATTATACTGTATGGGGGCCACAAGGAGCCGTTATACTGTATGGGGGCGACCACAAGGAGATGTTCTACTGTATGGGGGCGACCACAAGGAAGCGTTCTACTGTATGGGGGCCACAAGGAGACCTTATACTGTATGGGGGCCACAAGGAGACCTTATACTGTATGGGGGCCACAAGGAGACATTATACTGTATGGGGGCCACAAGGAGACATTATACTGTATGGGGGCCACAAGGAGACGTTATACTGTATGGGGGCCACAAGGAGACGTTATACTGTATGGGGGCCACAAGGAGACCTTATACTGTGTGGGGGCAGCCACAAGGGTCTGTGTGTGGTAGTGTAGGGACGCCTCTTGCGATCCATGTAAATGGGATAATTAGTGCAGGAAGTCTTCTTTGGGAGATTTTAAAGAAGAGGACAGGGCTCCACATGGGCTAGAAGTGACAGCTGGTGTGCGGGGGGGTCATTCTGTGGAGCTGTCACTCTCCACCCCCAAGTACATGAGGAAGCTGACATCAAATAGGAAGTTCTCCTGCCCCTATAAATCCCCCGCCATGGACAGTTGGATAACCTGAAGGAGCAGTGGAATTGCCAGGGGTTATGTTAGCAGTCAGTAGTGGGCTATCAGTGGGCGATGCCTCTGAAAACACCATCAATGTAAACCATCAGTCTACCGGAGCCCAGTACACACGATATATAGAGATATACACGTCATGTATGTACACAGTGACCTCTCTATTTATATGTGTATTACATCACAGGAGGACAACCTGTGACACTGGAGTGAAGACACTTGCTGGTGACATATTAAAGGAGTCTTTCACCACAAATGTCCATTATATAACATTAACACCATTTTGTACATAACAGTCCCTATATTAAAATGCTTTTTTCCATATTTCGGTCCGTTGCAGGGTTGGGCTAAAAAACACTTTTATTCGATATACAAATGAGGGTCTGAAGGTGCCCAGGGGCTGCGTTCCAATGACCGGTGCCCAGGCGCCTCGCTGATTTTCATATCCAACCACTCCCCTTTCACCCCTTTGGCCCGCCCTTTGTTTGGCTGATCACCTCCTTCCTCCGTTCTAAAATCCTTCGCCTGCACCGATGAACGGGATGTCCGCGCCTGCGCACTGCATGACCTATTATGGGCAGAGGCATCAGAGTTTCGAGTGCGCATGCGCCAGCCCATACGTCACGTTCCAGCCGGCGCCGCATCAGAGGGCTGTCATCGGCGCAGGCGTGGGATTTCAGAATGGAGGACGGAGGTGATCAGCCAAACAAAGGGCGGGTGAAAGGGGAGTGGTTGGATATGAAAATAAGCGAGGGGCCTGGGGCAAGCTTCTGAACAAACTACATGCCCGGCGCCCGGAACTGCATATCCAGGGCGTCGGGCGATACGATTTCCACACCCCTGCTCCAGAATGTTATGAAGAGTGATCAGAGGAATTGCATAGTCGTTCTTTGCCATGAAAATTAACTTAATCCCAAAAAAACCTTTCCACTGCATTTCATTGCTGTCATTAAAGGACCTGCTGAGATCATTTCAGTAATCGTCTTGTTAACTCAGGTGAGAATGTCGACGAGCACAAGGATGGAGATCATTATGTCAGGCTGATTGGGTTAAAATGGCAGACTTGACATGTTAAAAGGAGGGTGATGCTTGAAATCATTGTTCTTTCATTGTTAACCATGGTGACCTGCAAAGAAACGCGTGCAGCCATCATTGCGTTGCATAAAAATGGCTTCACAGGCAAGGATATTGTGGCTACTAAGATTGCACCTCAATCAACAATTTATAGGATCATCAAGAACTTCAAGGAAAGAGGTTTAATTCTTGTTAAGAAGGCTTCAGGGCGTCCAAAAAAGTCCAGCAAGCGCCAGGATCGACTCCTAAAGAGGATTCAGCTGCGGGATCGGAGTGCCACCAGTGGAGAGCTTGCTCAGGAATGGCAGCAGGCAGGTGTGAGCACATCTGCACGCACAGTGAGGCGAAGACTTTTGGAAGATGGCCTGGTGTCAAGAAGGGCAGCAAAGAAGCTACTTCTCTCCAAAAAAAAACATCAGGTACAGATTGATCTTCTGCAGAAAGTATGGTGAATGGACTACTGAGGACTGGGGCAAAGTCATATTCTCCGGTGAAGCCTCTTTCCGATTGTTTGGGGCATCTGGAAAAAGGCTTGTCCGGCGAAGAAAAGGTGAGTGCTACCATCAGTCCTGTGTCAGGCCAACAGTAAAGCATACTGAGACCATTCATGTGTGGGGTTGCTTCTCATCCAAGGGAGTGGGCTCACTCACAATTTTGCCCAAAAACACAGCCATGAATAAAGAATGGTACCAAAACACCCTCCAACAGCAACTTTTTCCAACAATCCAACAGCAGTTTGGTGAAGAACAATGCATTTTCCAGCACGGTGGAGCACTGTGCCATAAGGCAAAAGTGATAACTAAGTGGCTCGGGGACCAAATTGTTGACATTTTGGGTCCATGGCCTGGAAACTCCCCAGATCTTAATCCCATTGAGAACTTGTGGTCAATCCTCAAGAGGCAGGTGGACAAACAAAAACCCACTAATTCTGACAAACTCCAAGAAGTGATTATGAAAGAATGGGTTGCTATCAGTCAGAAATTGGCCCAGAAGTTGATTAAGAGCATGCCCAGTCGAATTGCAGAGGTCCTGAAAAAGAAGGGCCAACACTGCAAATACTGACTCTTTGCATAAATGTCATGTAATTGTCGATAAAAGCCTTTGAAGCGTATGAAGTGCGTGTAGTTATATTTCAGTACATCACAGAAACAACTGAAACAAAGATCTAAAAGCAGTTTAGCAGCAAACTTTGTGAGAACTAATATTTGTGTCATTCTCAAAACTTTTGGCCACGACTGTACACCAAGTTACTCAAAAGTGATTTTACAAACTTTGTTAACCCTTTAGGTGTTCTACAAGAATTAACCCCTTAAGGACTCGGCCATTTTTTGCAAATCTGACCAGTGTCCCTTTATGTGGTGATAACTTTAAAACGCTTTTTCTTATCCAGGCCATTCTGAGATAGTTTTTTCGTCACATATTGTACTTCATGACAGTGGTAAAATGAAGTCGAAAAATTTCATTTTTATTTATAAAAAAATATCAAATTTACCAAAAATTAGGAAAAATTTGCAATTTTCCAAGTTTCAATTTCTCTACTTCTATAATACATAGTAATACCGCCCAAAAAAGTTATTGATTTACATTCCCCATATGTCTACTTCATGTATGGATCATTTTGGGAATGCCATTTTATTTTTTGGGGACGTTACAAGGCTTAGAAGTTTAGAAGCAAATCTTGAAATTTTTCAGAAATTTTCAAAAACCCACTTTAGGGACCAGTTCAGGTCTGAAGTCACTTTGTGAGGCTTACATAATAGAAACCACCCAAAAATGACCCCATTCTAGAAACAACACCCCTCAAGGTATTCAAAACTGATTTTACAAACGTCATTAACTCTTTAGGTTTTCCACAAGAGTTAATGGCAAATAGAGATAAAATTTCAGAATTTCGATTTGAGTTTGAGTCCATTTTTCCCAGTAACAAAGCAAGGGTTAACAGCCAAACAAAACTCAATATTTATTGCCCCGATTCTGTAGTTTGCAGAAACACCCCATATGTGGGCATAAACTGCTGTATGGCCAAACGGCAGGGCGTAGAAGGAAAGGAGCGCCGTGTGGTTTTTGGAAGGTGGATTTTGCTGGACTGGATTTTTGACACCATGTCCCATTCGAAGCCCCCCGATGCACCCCTAGAGTAGAAACTCCAAAAAAGTGACTCCATCTAAGAAACTACACCCCTGAAGGTATTCAAAACCGATTTTACAAACTTTGTTAACCCTTTAGGTGTTCTACAAGAGTTATTGGCAAATGGAGATGAAATTTCAGAATTTCTATTTTTTGTTACCTTGCCTCAAAAAAAGTGTAATATAGAGCAACCAAAAATCATATTTACCCTAAAATAATACAAACAAAACTGCCACCTTATCCCGTACTTTCCAAAATGGGGTCACTTTTTTGGAGTTTCTACTGTAGGGGTGCATCAGGGGGGCTTCAAATGGGACATGGTGTCAAAAAACCAGTCCAGCAAAATCTGCCTTCCAAAAACCATATGGCGTTCCCTTCCTTCTACGCACTGCCGTTTGGCCATACAGCAGTTTACAACCACATATGGGGTGTTTCTGCAAACTAGAGAATCGGGGCAATATATATCGAGTTTTGTTTGGCTGTTAACCCTTGCTTTGTTACTGGAAAAATTGATTAGAATGGAAAATTTGCAAAAAAAATAGCTATTTTCGGACCGTTTTTATTTTTTGTTATTTACATCGTTAAACTGACAGGTTAGATTGTGTGCTATTTCTATAGAGCAGGTTGCTACGGATGCGGCAATACCAAATATGGCTACTTTTTGGGGGGTTTTGTTTCAGTTTTACATAATACAGCATTTTTGAAAAAAATTATTTTTTTAGTGTCTTCACATTCTGAAAGCCATATTTTATTTTTATTTTTTGGACGACTGTCTTATGTATGGGCTCATTTTTTGCGGGATGAGATGGTGGTTTGATTGGCACTATATTGGGGTGCATATAACATTTTGGTCGCTTGCTATTACACTTTTTGTGATGTAAGGTGACAAAAATGGCTTTTGACACCGTATTTTTTTATTTTTTTTGTTTGTTGTGTTCACCTGAGGGGTTTGGTCATGTGTTTTGTTTTTTTTATAGAGGAGGTTGCGACGAACGCGCCGATACCAAATATGTATACTTTTTATTTATTTATTTAAGTTTTACACAATATTATCATTTTTTAAAACAAAACAAATCATGTTTTAGTGTCTCCATAGTCTTAGAGCCATATTTTTTTTATTTTTTTGGGGTGATTGTCCTATGTGGGGTATCATTTTTTGCGGGATGAGATGACGGTTTGATTGGCACTATTTTTGGGTGCATATAACTTTTTGATCGCTTGCTATTACAGTTTTTGAGATGTGAGGTGACAAAAATGTTTTTTTTTTACATTGTTTTTATTTCATTTTTTTAACAGTATTTACCTGAGGGGTTAGATAATGTGATATTTTTATAGAGCAGGTTTTTGCGGACGCGGCGATACATAATGTGTATACTTTTTATTTATTTAACTTTAACACAATAATAGCATTTTAGAAAAAAAAAATTGTTTTAGTGTCTCCATAGTCTGAGAGCCATATTTTTTTATTTCGGGCAATTGTCCTATGTAAGGACTCATTTTTTGCGGATTGAGATGGCGGTTTTATTAGTACTATTTTGGGAGGCATACGCCTTTTTGATCACTTGGTATTACACTTTTTGTGATGCAAGGTGACAAAAAATGGCTTTTTTACACAATTTTTTGAGGTTTTTTTTATGGTATTTGCGTGAGGGGTTAGGTCATGTGATATTTTTATAGAGGAGATTTGATCTCCTTTGATTTGATTTTTTTAATTTTTATTCAGTGATATGTATTTTTCTTATTTTTACTTTTTTTTTCACTTTTTTGACATTTTTTTTTTTGACCCAGACCCACTTGGTTCTTGTAAATCCATTGGATCTGGTGTCCATATAATACAGTAAGTACACTATATAGTGTACTTACTGTATTTTTTACTTTACCAAGTCTGAATAGGCTTTTGCCTTTAGCAAAAGCCCATTCAGAGTTTTAGTGCCATGGAGAGCAGGACGATTCTGAAAGAGTCCTGCTGCCATGGTAACCATCACCCGCTGCCATAAGAGAGCAGCGGGTGATGGGAAGAGAGGGGAGCTCCCTCCCTCTGCTATCCTATCCTGTCGGGGGGCTGCAAAGGTACAGCAGCCCGCCGATGGGAGAGGGAGGGAGCTCCCTCCATGTTAACACCTTCTATACCGCGGTCCGTACGGACCGCGGTATAAAAGGGGTTAAACTGCTGACATCTGCAGCACAGATGTCAGCAGTTTATAGCAGGGGGTCAGCAATGTGCTGACCCCCTGCTATACCCACTAGACACCAGGGAAAGCATTTGAAAGGAGGCGGGCGGGGGATCGCAATTGCGATCCCGCCTGCCGCACCGCCCGCCTCCCGCACCGCCCACCCGCAATCCTCCCCCCCTGCACTGCCCGGGGGGACACAAACATGGCGAGGTGCAGGGGGGGGTTAATATTTATAAGTTTGGGGCATATTTTAGTCTCCGATCGTGACCGCGGGGATCAGAGACTACAGAAAGCGCAGCAAACCGCAGGTCTGAATTGACCTGCGGTTTGCTGCGATCGCTGACATGGGGGGGGTCACAGGACCCCCCTGGGCATTGTGCCAAGGTGCCTGCTGATTGATTTCAGCAGGCATCTTGTTCCGATGACCGCCACGTGCGCAGCGGTGATCAGATATTCGCAGGGTGTATATGTACGCCCTGGGTCCTTAAGTACCAGGACACAAGGGCGTACATGTACACCCTGCGTCCTAAAGAGGTTAAAGAAAAATGGAGATGAAATTTCAAAATTTCACTTTTTTGGCAGATTTTCCATTTTAATCAATTTTTTTCTTTCTTTAACACATCGAGGGTTAGCAGCCAAACAAAACTCAATGTTTATTACCCTGATTCTGCGGTTTACAGAAACACCCCACATGTGGTCGTAAACTGATGTAAGGGCACACGGCAGGGCGCAGAAGAAAAGAAGCGCCGTATGGTTTTTGGAAGGCAGATTTTGCTGAACTGGTTTTTAGATGCCATGTCCCATTTGTAGCCGCCCTAATGCACCCTTACAGTAGAAACCCCCAAAAAGTGATCACATTTTGGAAACTAGGGGATAAGGTGGGGGCAGGGGGCACAGACCAGCGCAGTTAGGGACACAGCTGGAGACAGGCGCCGGCGCGTGCAGAGCACGGCCGGAAACATTAATGGTACTGCCCACAGATTGCGAACAAGGCACAGATGGTGGAGGCAGGAGATATTAGGGCACACAGATCGGTGAAGAGGACACATCATGGGGCACAGATCAGCTAAGGGCTTTTTCACACTGGTGTTTTATCTTTCCGTCCTAGAGTTCCGTTCTCGGGGCTCTAGGACGGAAAGATACTGATCAGGATTATCCCAATGCATCCTGAATGGAGAGAAATCCGTTCAGGATGCATCGGGATGTCTTAAGTTCAGTACTGAGACGTTTTTTGGCCATAGCAAAATCCTCAGCATGCTGCGGATTTTGCTCCGGCTAAAAATCCTGAAGGCATGCCGGAAGGACGGATCCGGAGTTAATGCCCATTGAAAAGCATTAATCCGGATCCGGCTTTAAGCTATCCGACGTTTAGCTTTTGTGAATGGTTATCATGGCAGCCAGGACACTAAAGTCCCGGCTGCCATGGTAAAGTGTAGTGGGGAGGTAGGGGAAAAGTATACTTACCGTCCGTGCGGCTCCCGAGTCCCGGGGAGCTCCACAATGACGTCAGAGCGCCCCATGAGCATGGATCACATGATCGCATGGATCACGTGATCCATGCGCGTGGGGCGCTCTGACGTCATTGTGGAGCACCCCGGTAGCCACATGGACTGTAGGTATCTGCTCCTCTTGCTCCCCACTACTTACTATGGCAACCAGGACTTTAGTAGCGTCCTGGCTGCCGTAGTAATACTGAAAGCATTTTGAAGACTGATCAGTCTTCAAATGCTTTCAGTTGTCTTGCGTTGTGACGGATCCGGCGGGCATTTCCGGCGACGGAAGTGCACGCTGGATCCTCACAACTAGAGTTGAGCGAACTTCTATTTTTAGTTCGGCGTCCAAAGTTCGGGTTCGGGTTATCACCTCTTATCCAATCCAGTGCTGAGCCACGCCCCCTGCACTGATCACATGACGGTGACGTCACCCCAGGTCCTTAGGGTTGTCCAAGGTTCGGGTTCAATGAAGCAGCCCCTTATGGATTCCAAATGCCGTTATGGTCCGCGGTAGCGGAATCCATAACGGGATGCTACGATAACCCGAACCCGTACTTTGGACGCCGAACTAAAAATAGAAGTTCGCTCAACTCTACTCACAACGCAAGTGTGAATGAGGCCTAATGCCTGATTTCAGGCTCTGATCTGCAGAGTGCAGATCAGAGCCTGAAACCAGCATTTTAACAATGCCGCGATCTGATTGGAGCGATCGCCGACAATGGACCACTCTGATTGGTCCCTTGCCATCATTACTGAACTGTATGCTGTCGGTGACAGCAGCAGTGCAGGGGCAGAAGCTTTAATCCAAGTGGTTTGCAGCGCTTGGATCAAAGAGCTGCCGTGACGTTTATACACGTGCTAGCTGCACGAGGTATATGCAGATAGCACTTTTATAGCTGTATGGCAGTCGTAAAGGGGTTAATGGCTGTGTGATTCTAGGTAATCTCTTAATTTTTTTGTATACCGTACAGACTTTTTTAATTTTTTTTTTCCTCAATGGGATGACACCTCTGTTCAGAATGTTGGCTGTGTAGAACTGCTGGCAACAGCAAATGATGGTTTGGATGCAACATCGGTGACCATTAATGTAAGGGTGCAGATTTTGTGGCAGAATATTTTGTGGCTAATTATCAGTTCCATTCATTTGAATAGGGCAGTGAGCATATAGATTTCTGCAAGCCCCATTAAAGTGAATGGAACAGATTTTCAGTCCCGGAATTTTCTGGCACAAAGTCTACCACGTGTGAAGGCACATGATGCAGGTTATTTGCTGTTTTTCTGTGCGGGGTTTTATATGGAAAAAACACAGGGTAATACAGTACTAGTATTAACCGTTTCAGGACCGGGCCTTTTTTTATTTTGCGTTTTTGTTTTGCACTTCCTGCCTTCCCAGAGCCTTTTTTATTTGTCTGTGCGCATAGCCGTATGAGGGCTTGTTTTTTGCAGGACAAATTGTACTTTCCAACGCCACCATTTAATATTGCATATGATGTAGTCGGAAGCGGAAAAAAAATTCCAAATGAGGTGAAATTGCAAAAAAAAAAAAGCGATTCCACCACAGTTTTACAGGTTTTTTAATTGCGACGTTTGATGTACGATAAAACTGACCGGATTTCTGCACATGCTGCGGTATTGTCAACGTCCAAAAAACGTTCACATACTGAACGGAAGACATCCTGATGCATCCTGAACGGATTTCTCTCCATTCAGGATGCATTAGGATAATCCTGATCAGTATCTTTCCATCCTAAAGCCCTGAGGACGGAACTCTAGGATGGAAAGCAAAAACGCAGATGTGAAAGGGGCCTTATTTTTTTCCGTTTTGCTGTTTGCCGTATGGGGAATATATTTTTATACTATGGGCGTTTTAGCACATTGCGATACCCATGATGTTTTTTTTTTAGTTCTTTTATTTATATTTTGGGAAAAGGGGGGGATTTGAATTTTTGTTTTTTTTTATAATTATTTAATTAAACTTTTTTTTTTTTTTACTGATTGCTATTATCATAGACTCCAATGCACTTGCATTGAAATCTATGATGATTTTACTACTTTCCTATGGAGCCCTATTACAGGCAAGATAGTAAATACTATGCAGCAGCCTTGTGTCATTCATATAGACACGGGCTGCTGCATACACGCTTTGGCTCCTCCGATTGCCACACGGGGGAGCCGGAGCACCACCGAAAGGTTTCACTTTTGGTTTTCAGCTCTCTCAAATGGACCATCGCATCTGAGGGGTTAAATGTCCGCAAACGGCATCGCTGCCGGTTGCGGACATTAGCCACAGGTGTCTGCTATAAAAAGCAGACGGCCACCCGCAGCTATGGCGCCCGCAACGGGCAGGAGCGGGCGCCACCTTTACACACCCGTCCAGCGGCGCTGAGCGTGAAGGGGTTAAACGTATTAGATTAGACATGTACACTTTCTGTGCAGAAACTGACCTGGTATGTGCATTTAGAAGTCATGTCAACTGTTGTTGGTGTGATCATTTGGCACCTTTCACCAATCTACAGCAAATCTGCAACAAAAAACACATGCAGTTTTTGGTGCAAATTTGGTGTTTCCTGCACATGGTTACAGGTATATGAACAGAAAATCTGCACACCTGTGCATAACTGCATGTGTTTTGGGCGAATTTGCTTCGGTTTTCTCACAATTTGCACCCTTGTATTGCAAAGGTCTGACCCTGGCTGGCGAGGTTGCCTTCTTCCATGAGAACAGTTATGTTTTTCCTACAAAATGTAGCTTTTTTTTTTTTTTGTTGCAAGAATGCGCTTTTATGAAGTTTTATATAACAGAGCATGCAGCTTTATGTAATTTAGAGAAGGAGCACTTTTTGGAGATAGGAAGAAAAGATATTACTCCAGATATTACAGGAATAATGTTAGCATAGTGTCACCGGCTGTTAAACGGCCTTTCTGTGTCCACCCCAATAATACAGTAACATGGTCTCACACTCTCATCACTTGATCAGCACCTCCTGTGGCAAACAGAGACAACGCTACAGCTTCAGAAACAGCCGCGTCACCACACCAGGGATCTCTTGCGTACTAAAAGGAGCAATAATGAACATGTGTGTCTACCTCGGCTCATTTACTGAGGTGGACACAGAAATGGCTGTTAATATGGTTCCGCATATGGTCCGCAAAAAAACGGAACGGACACGGAAAGAAAATACGTTCGTGTGCATGAGGCCATAATCTTATCTTGTCTTATCTGGTAGTAAATCACAGAGAGGGATTTTTAATGAAAACCTAAAAAAAGAAAAATTTTAATAATACAGTGCATAGAATAGACGTAATTGGGTCCTCAGGACCAAAAATTTAAATGTGCTGATAAGTAAATGTCAAATATACACTGAGGTTGTTGTGATATTTTTGCTTAGAATATGGTGATTTTATGATGCAAAAATAGGTAAAAGTTACGGTAAATATATAAATTTGGTATCGCCAGATTTGTATAAACTGTGGTAAGGTGCAAGGTGTCATTTGCGATGGCAGGTACGTGTCACCGAGGTTGCTGGCCTCGGTGAGGTGAGAGCCGGGTTTTTGTCTGCAGCAGCTAGTGCTGTTTGACTCTTTTAAATAGCATGGCTGCAAAGCCGATCCGGGCCGGCTCTTACTGGGAGCAGCTAAAGAGTAGGGTGGGTGGCTGCTCCCCACGGTCCAGTCCGAGTTTTGGGCTGGGTATAAAACACAGCCATCAGCTGTGTCTGTGTGTGATTATCCTGGAGCCTGCTAACAGGACTGAGGAGTTCTCTGTGCTGGAGGACGGAGCTCAGCAAGGTGGTGTTTCCCTGCAAACTGAAGGAGGAATCGCCTGCGGCTGAACCGACTGCTAGGTGTGAACCGCACTTAAACCACCCAAGGTGACTGGACCCTGTGTTGGCCTGTTTTTGGTTTTGCCACATGATTTCTGTTGTGTGTGAACTGTCACCAAGAGACTGTTTTCATTTCTGGTGTGCAAGTGTGAATAAAACACTGTTTGATGCACAATCTGGACTCCTTGTTTTGCCTCTAAACTGCACCCGCACCGCTGTCTACCAGAGCGACTCCCCACATTTGGTGTCGGATGCGGGCATGCGCAGTGAGGCTGGCGTGAGCGCCGAACTTTGTTTTTGCTGAGCAGAAGTGAATGTCCTATATTAAGCCGGCAAAGTTGCAGCCTGTGATCCCCGACAAAATGGAGGCGGCTGTGAAAGCCCTCATAGAGGCTAACGTGCAGCAGCGGGAGACCAACCAGCTACTGCTACAGCACGTGATGGCGTTGCAAGCGGCAGGAGCGTCCCACCGCGTCCACGATGCCCGGAAAGCTGTCCGTGCCGCGATCCCTAAGATGACCCCCTCGGATGATGTGGAGACCTATCTGGCGGTGTTCGAGAAGGTGGCCGTGAGGAGAAATTACCCGAGAACAGTGGGCAGAGGTCGTCGCTCCGTTCCTGGCGTCTGGACCCCAGCAAGTATTTTTGACCTCCCAGATGACCAAGCCGCTGACTACCCGACCGTGAAAGGTGAGATCCTGGCAAGACTGGGGGTGAAGCGTGTTAGTCCGGGCTCAGCGGGTCCACCAGTGGAACTTTAATACGGCTGAACCCGCCAGGCCGCAGTATTATGAGTTGCTGCACAGGTTGCAAAAGTGGCTGCAGCCTGAGGTTCTAAGTCCGGCTGCTATGCTGGACCGTCTGCTGGCTGACATCTTCTGGAGGGCCTTGCCGTACCCCCTGCAGCACTGGATCGGCCAGGTGTCACCCACTAATGCCTTGGACATGGTCGACCTGGTCGAGCGCTATGAGGCCACAAAAACCTTGAAAGGAGGTGTTGTTGGGAGGGCCGGTCAAACCCGGAGGTCTCCCATCCAGTCCCGGCGACTGGTACCCGAGAAACCTGCTCGGGGTGTACCCCCTGTAGACCCGGCCCGATAGTCTGCTGGCGGTGTCACGAGCCTGGCCATGTGAGGGCCGACTGTCCACAGTGGGGAGAACCCATGGAGACCAATTATGGGTACCGGGCTTCCATGTATGCCCGGAGACTGTGTGCGACCGGCACCCCGAGACCCTAGACAATCGTCATCTGTGCCAGGTGCAAGTCGGTGATAATCTTGCAGTGGCGCTGCTGGACTCAGGGAGCCTAGTAACCCTGGTAAGTGCTGCCCTGGTACAGCCCTCCCAGTATACGGGCCGGAAAGTTGGGGTGGTGTGCATACACGGAGACTTAAAGGACTATCCCACGGCTGTAATGTCTCTGTCCACGGCGGCCGGCACATGGACTTGTGAAGTGGCGATCTCCGCTAAGCTACCGTATGAACTAATAATTGGAAGAGACTTCCCTGGTTTTCCGTCACTATGGCCTGAGGTGAAAGTGACTAATAGCCCTGAGACAGGGGTAACCCTAGCAGAGTGGCCTGGTTCCTGTGGGAGGCCAGAGCCCTGGGAGCCCGAGTCCGAAGGGCCTGCGGTAGGGGTGACCACCACTTCTGTGATAGAGGGGAGACAACCCCACTGAGTGTAATGGTGGGAGACACGGAGGACTTGCCACCGGGACCTGAGTTGGCAGACCTCAATGTCTCCGGGGAAAATTTTGGGACCGCACAACACCGGGACCAAACCCTAACCAGAGCCTGGGAAAGTGTCATAATAATTGATGGTAAACCCCAGAAACCTGGGGCTGAATTAATGTTTCAGCGATTCATTGTCCTTCAGGATATGTTGTATCGGGTGAACCAAATCCGAGGTGAGCCTGTTGAACAGTTGGTGGTGCCCACAGCGTATCGCAGGCTTGTCATGGAGCTTGCCCACCAACATGTTCTTGGGGACACCTGGGGTGGCAGAAAACCCAGGACCGCATACTGCAGCGGTTTTATTGGCCCAGTGTGTTCAAGGAGGTAGAGAATTATTGTAAGTCCTGTCCCACCTGTCAGATAACTAGCCCCCAGCCACATTTCCGTAGTCCTCTGGTACCGCTTCCAATTATTGAGGTCCCGTTTGAGCGAATCGCTATGGATCTAATTGGGCCTGTACCAAAATCTGCCAGGGGCCACCAACACATTCTGGTAGTTCTCGACTATGCCACTCGGTATCCGGAGGCGGTGCCTCTGCGACATACCTCAGCTAAACTCATTGCCAAAGAGTTAATGGAAATGTTTTCCCGTGTGGGCCTGCCAAAAGAGGTTCTGACAGACCAAGGGACCCCTTTTATGTCCAAAGTAATGAGGGAACTGTGTAAATTGTTGCGTATAAAGCAGTTACGGACGTCCGTTTACCATCCACAAGCGGACGGTCTTGTCGAGAGGTTTAACCAAACTTTAAAAAATATGTTAAAGAGGGTGGTGTCTAGAGATGGGAAGGACTGGGACCTGCTTCTGCCCTATCTCATGTTCGCAGTGCGAGAGGTGCCCCAGGCCTCTACTGGGTTCTCGCCCTTCGAACTGCTTTATAGCAGACACCCTCGGGGCCTGTTGGATATCGCCAAGGAAGCGTGGGAACAACAGCCTGTCCCCCACAAAAGTGTCATTGAGTATGTCACCCAGATGCAGGAACGGATGGAAAAGGTGTTGCCGCTGGTCCGGGAGCATATGGAGGCAGCGCAACAAGCCCAGAGTAGGGTGTACAATCGTCAGGCTCGGGTGCGGGGCTTCAAGCCGGGAGATCGGGTGTTGGTTCTGGTACCCACCCTTGACAGCAAGTTCCTAGCTAGGTGGCAGGGCCCCTATGAGGTGATCGAGAAAGTAGGGAAGTAAATTACAAAGTACACCAGCCAGGGCGGCGCAAGCCGGAGCAGGTGTACCACGTGAATTTACTAAAGCCGTGGAAAGATAGGGACACGGCCGACGACCACAGCCCCCGGCCAGGGCTACTAGGTGAAAGGGTCCAGCCCCACAGTTCGAGGCCTGTGAAGCAGTAACCACGGTAAAAATTGCAGACAGCCTGTCTTCCAAACAAGTTCAGGAAGTCAGGGAGTTCATCAGTCGGAACACGGATGTGTTCTCGGACCTCCTGGCCGCACGTCTCTCATCCAACATGACATCGTCACTGAGCCTCAGGCCAAGATCCGGTTAAAACCATACCGGGTACCCGAGGCTCGGCGACGGGCCATCGCGGAGGAAGTACAGTTAATGTTGAAGCTCGAGGTCATTGAGGAGTCGAAAAGTGAGTGGGCCAGTCCCATAGTCCTAATACCCAAGCCGGATGGGACGTTGCGGTTCTGCAACGACTTTCGCAAGTTAAATGAAGTATCCAAGTTTGTGCGCGTATCCCATGCCCCGAGTAGACGAGCTGGTTGAAAGTTTAGGACAAGCCCGTTATTTTTCTGTGCTGGACCTCACTAAAGGGTACTGGCAGGTACCCTTAACGGAGTCGGCTAAGGAAAAAACCGCATTTGTTACCCCGCAGGGCCTGTATCACTACAAGGTGTTACCCTTTGGCCTGCATGGCGCCCCGCCACTTTCCAAGGTTAATGGACATAGTGCTGCGACCACATCGTCGGTGCGCCTCGGCCTACTTAGATGATGTAGTCATCCACAGCACCGACTGGGAAAGCCATTTACCCAAGGTGCAGGCGGTAGTGGATGCCCTGAGGAAAGCCGGACTGACCGCTAACCCAAAGAAGTGCTCCATAGGGTTAGAGGAGACAAAATATCTGGGATATGTAATTGGGCGGGAGTCATCAAACCTCAGGTAACTAAGGTAGAGGCCATTCGTAACTGGCCCCGACCGGTCACCACCAGGCAGGTAAAGTCGTTCCTGGGGATTGTAGGTTACTACATGAGGTTTGTGCCCCACTTTGCCACAATAGCAGCGCCATTGACAGACCTGTTGAAGGGGCGAAAGTCTGGGAGGGTTAGCTGGAGTGAGAAGGCGGAGGAGGCTTTCTCCGCGTTGAAGTCGGCCCTGTGTGGGTCCCCGGTTTTGGTGACACCCGACTTCAACAAGGAGTTTGTCGTACAAACCGACGCCTCGGAGGTAGGCCTCGGTGCGGTACTGTCGCAGGAGGTCAACGGGGAAGAACATCCCGTTGTCTTCCTGAGCCGTAAGCTCAGTCCCGCCGAGTCCAGATATAGTATAGTGGAGAGGAGTGCCTGGCTATCAAGTGGGCACTCGAATCTCTCCGCTACTACCTGTTAGGGAGGAGGTTCCGTCTGGTGACCGACCATTCCCCCTCAAATGGATGAGTCAGGCCAAGGAGAGGAATGCTCGGGTCACCAGGTGGTTCCTATCTCTTCAAAATTTCAAGTTTTCCGTGGAACACAGGGCAGGCCGCTTGCAGGGCAACGCAGATGCCCTGTCCCGCGTCCACTGCCTCACGTGTGTTCACCCCCTCAGGGTTGAACAAAGGGGGTATGTGGTAAGGTGCAAGGTGTCATTTGCGATGGCAGGTACGTGTCACCGAGGTTGCTGGCCTCGGTGAGGTGAGAGCCGGGTTTTTGTCTGCAGCAGCTAGTGCTGTTTGACTCTTTTAAATAGCATGGCTGCAAAGCCGATCCGGGCCGGCTCTTACTGGGAGCAGCTAAAGAGTAGGGTGGGTGGCTGCTCCCCACGGTCCAGTCCGAGTTTTGGGCTGGGTATAAAACACAGCCATCAGCTGTGTCTGTGTGTGATTATCCTGGAGCCTGCTAACAGGACTGAGGAGTTCTCTGTGCTGGAGGACGGAGCTCAGCAAGGTGGTGTTTCCCTGCAAACTGAAGGAGGAATCGCCTGCGGCTGAACCGACTGCTAGGTGTGAACCGCACTTAAACCACCCAAGGTGACTGGACCCTGTGTTGGCCTGTTTTTGGTTTTGCCACATGATTTCTGTTGTGTGTGAACTGTCACCAAGAGACTGTTTTCATTTCTGGTGTGCAAGTGTGAATAAAACACTGTTTGATGCACAATCTGGACTCCTTGTTTTGCCTCTAAACTGCACCCGCACCGCTGTCTACCAGAGCGACTCCCCACAAAACCCACAGATGAAAATGAACATATCATTTATGCTGCACCCATATAAAATTAAAATAATAACACTGACAGAATAGCGGGGCATTTTATTTTATTTTTTATTCATTTCGCCTCTCAAAAAATTAAATAAAAAATTATTACAAAGTCATATGTACCCAAAATGGTACCAGCACAAGCAAATCCCTCACACTGTTCCATCAATGTTAAAATAAAAAGTTATGGCTCTTAGAATAAGAGATTTTAGAGTGTAAAAGTAAACCTAGAATACTAAATACATTTGGTATAAATGTAATGGTAAGAACCCAAGGAATAACATAAATGCGTCATTTATGCTGCACAGTGAACCACATAAAACGCAGAATAAACGCATAGAATTTGCATTTTTTTTGGCCACTGCACCTTTCAAAATATGTAATAAAAAGCGATTAAAAGGCCATATGTAGCCCAAAAGGGTGTCAATAAAAACTACATCTTGTCTAACAAAAGTACAAACCTTCACATAGCTCAGTTGACAAAACAAAAAGCAAAGAAACTGTTTTTGAGCCCTGCAGTCTGCCCAAACAACAGTTTATGGCCACCCATGGGGTATTGGCATACTTGGGAGAAATTGCATAAAACTTTGTAGGAGTACTGTTCCTCTGATTAACCCTTGTGAAAATGAAAACCTTTGAGCTAAGGGTACTTTCACACTTGCGTTGGTGCGGATCCGTCTGTTTATTTGCGTTTTTACCCGTTCAGAACGGATCCGTTTGCATTAGTTTTAAAGTAAAATGACAAAGTCCAAAACGCATCCGTTTTGAATTACATTGAAAGTCAATGGGGAAAGGATCCGTTTTCAAATGCACCATATTGTGTCATTGAAAATTGATCCGTCCCCATTGACTTACATTGTTATTCAAAACGGATCCGTTAGGCTCCGCATCTTCAGACGGACACCAAAATGCTGCATGCTGCGTTTTGGTGTCTGCCTCCAAAACAGAATAGAAGCGGAACGGAGCCGAACTGATGCATTCTGAACGGATCCTTATCCATTCAGAATGCATTGGGGCTGAACTGATCCGTTTTGGACGGTTTGTGAGAGCCCTGAAACGGATCTCACAAACGGAATCCAAAACGCTAGTGTGAAAGTACCCTAGGAACTACATATTATTGAAAAAAGAATATTTCTTGCACTCGATCCTTACAAATACCGCATTGTGAGCACTGGCTTTACAGCTTGTAATGCGCATCAAGCAGAGCGCCACACACCTACTGGAAGGAAAGGAGTAAGACCTCATGCACACGACCGTTGTTTGTTTCTGCGTCCGTTCCGTCCGCAAATTTTGCGTCCGCCAAAAAGAACGGATGACGGAACCGTTTTTTTTTTTTTTGATGGATCCGTTTTTATGGCAGATTCATTGTAATAATGCCTATCCTTGTCCGCAAACGTGATAAAAATAGGACATGCTCTATTTTTTTGACGGAATGTAAAGACGGACCACGGATGCGTAACGAAAATGGTTGACCTTCCGCATTTTTTAACGGACCCGTTGAAATAAATGGGGAAGCATCCTATCCGTGAAAAAAAAACAGAACGGACGCGGAAACAAACAACGGCCGTGTGCATGAGGCCTAACTGTGGACATTTGCCTAGCTCCTCTTCTTCTTCCATCAGGCCTGCGGTGTGCTGCTCGACGGTGCATGCGCATTACAAGCGGTGGACACGATGCCCATAGCATTTCACGGCGGATGATGAATAACTTCTCAGGGGGAGAGGAATGGTGTTAGTGAGGCAAGGAGCTATGTACATTTAGGACAGACGGGCTCGGGCACATGCAGGATGGAGGATGCCTCCCCTGGGCATTTGGGGCCTAATTTGCTTATCAAATTAAGATTGTTATATTTCCTGCAAGCAGCGGACACAGAAGCTAATAAGGTATGTTTAGATTGCTCTTTTAGAGTAAAGCAGGGCGCTGCCAGAAGCTTAATAAGTGAACATGAGATGACAGACTTGAAAAACTTTTGATATATTAATAATTAAGGTGACATGTCAAAAATTGTAATTGGTGGAGGTCTGAATGCTGAGACCCCCACAGATTGCCAAGACAGAGTGCAGTCTGTCCTCACTACTGAAGACCATCTTCTATTAGCTTGTCTCCAGTCCATCTCCAGCAGCAAAAGAGACCATATGGGGTTTGAGTGTGTGCGCCCTGGTGGACGTGCGGTGTTAAACCAAAAAAATATTTGATTGCAGTTAGGCCCCATTCACACGACTGTATTTTTGCTCTGCATCCAATCCACATATTTTGCTGATTGAATAAGAACCTATTAATTTCAACGGGGCCACCAAAAATGCGGACAGCACAGGGTGTACTGTCTGCATCCATATATCCGTTCCGCAGCAAAAAGGTAGAACATGTCCTATTCTTTTCTGTTTTTCGGACTGATGCAACGCGCACCTCACATGGATGTCATCCGTATTTTTTGTACAGTCGTGTGAATGCACCCTTAGATGGAGCTGACTTTAATACATACCTATCAAAGTGATAAATGTAAGCTGAATAAGAACAGGATTTCTTAAAATGTTACCTGTATGATGCTTTAGTTTAGCAATTACAGTGTCTTCCAGACCAAAATTCTGCCCCTGCTGCAGATGAACTAGAAGAGAGCTCTTATCAGTGTTCTGGGTGAGCTCCACATGTTTTCTCTGACCCATTATCTGTTTTGTCATTAGTCATGATAACTAGCAGCCTAGTTACATATTCCCTATAAGGCTGTTTTCACACTAGCGAGTTCAATGCATTAAACTCGCAGCGTGTGTCTGCGGAAGCTCCTGTACTCACCTTCCTAGCACTGACGAGTCGATTAACATTATATTGATATGTATCGTATAACAATGACATAATGCTGATCGTAAACAGTTAGGCCCCTTTTACACGGGCGTGATTTCCACGCGGGTGCAATGCGTGAGGTGAACGCATTGCACCCGCACTAAATCCAGACCCATTCATTTCTATGGGGCTATGCACATGAGCTGTGATTTTTCCGCATCACTTCTGCGTTGCGTGAAAATCGCAGCATACTCTATATTCAGCGTTTTTCACACGACGCAGGCCCCATAGAAGTGAATGGGGCTGCGGGAAAATCGCAAGCATCCCGCCTCTTATCCGGGCGCCAAACATGATTTGACGCCCGGATAAGAGGCGGGAGCATTGCCGGAAAATGCGCATTTTTCCACACGTGTGCAAACTGTGGTAATGCGTTTTGCATGCGCTTGAGAAAAATCTGCATGTTTGGTACCCAGACCCGAAGCCGGACTTCATCACTGAAGTCCGGTTTCCGGTTGAGTGTTCTGTATATTTTATTATTTTCCCTTATAACGTAGTTATAAAGGAAAATAATAGCATTCTCAATACAGAATGCAAAGTAAAAAGGGTGATTGAGGGTCAAAAATAAAAAATAAAAGTCACTTACCTCATCCAATTGTGTCTTCAGCTGGGGTGGTAAAGGACCTTCTATGAAAATAATAGCATTCTAAATACAGAATGCAAAGTAAAAAGGGTGATTTAGGGTTAAAAATAAAAAATGAAAGTCTGCTGGTCTCCTGTTGTGTCTTCAGCTGGGGGGTAAAGGACCTTCCATGACGTCACTGGGTCACATGGTCCAATCACCATGATGGAGGCGTGTGATTGGACCATGTGACCCAGTGATGTCACGGAAGGTCCTTTACCCCCCAGCTGAAGACACAACAGGAGACCAGCAGACTTTCATTTTTTATTTTTAACCCTAAATCACCCTTTTTACTTTGCATTCTGTATTTAGAATGCTATTATTTTTCTTTATAACTATGTTATAAGGGAAAATAGTAAAGATTGGGTTCCCATCCTGATCATCTCCTAGCACCCATGCGGGAAAATCGCACCGCATCCGTACTTGCTTGCGGATGCTTGCGATTTTCCCACAGCCCCATTCACTTCTATGGGGCCTGCATTGTGTGAAAAACGCAGAATATAGAGCATGCTGCGATTTTCACGCAACTCAGAAGTGATGCGGGAAAATCACCGCTCATGTGCACAGCCCCATAGAAATGAATGGGTCTGGATTCAGTGCGGGTGCAATACGTTCACCTCACGCATTGCACCCGCGCGGAAATCCCGCCCGTGTGAAAGGGGCCTAACAAATGCAAATGTTAGGTGTAGACAAGATAGTAGAGGGGCGCGTATAGGGAGTATTGCTAAGGCTGGGTTCACATCACATTTTTCCCATCTGCTTTTTTGTATTTTTTTTTTTTTTTTAAACGTATTTGTCAAATGGAGGCATAAAATGTAATGTGAACCCACCTAGACTAATTTGAACCAAGTACTAGACAAGTGGGTGCCCACCTGGAGGGGTTGTGCTAGAGGCCCAACACTCTGATGGACGTTTGTTAGTAATCCAGCATGGCTGCTATCACGGTCAGGTCGGTTGCCGAGCAATGTATCCAAGAACCAGGAAGAAGATGAGGGAGCGCTGTCCGTATCGGTGGGTGAATAGAGCAGGGTAAGGCTACATTTTTAACGGACGTTTTTTTTCCCTGATGCCTTCATGAGAAACGGACGTTAAAAAACAGACCCATTCAATTGTCCATGAAAAACGGACAGTCAGTCAGTGAAAAACGGACAAGATAGAACATGTTCTATTTTTTGACGTCCGTTTTTCACTGACCGTCAAATAACGTCATAAACTACCATTGGTCTTAAAACGGACGTGTGATAGCCGTTAAAAAAACGTCCATCACATGTCCATTTTTCACTAAACAGAAACACAAAAGGAGGGTCAGTCAGCACGTCACTGTATGCAGGTGCACGTAGCTATGGCACATATACATACAAACAAAAAAAATAAAAATGCAACAGCACTCTGCAACCAGAACTCTGCCATGCCACTAAGATAGAAGCTATAAAAGGTCATTAGTGTACATTTTGATCAAAAGGTAATAAGCCACTCACCACGCCAAGGCTGCCTCATGAGTGGTCCTAAGGCTAAATCCTACCTGTTATGGGCCCTGACAGCCACATAAAATCCAGGGAGTGCGGGCCCAGCATGCATGCTGGGATCAACTGTACTTATTAACCCTTTCTGGTGCTATAACAGCCTCCATTAGATCCAGGGATGCATGTCCGTTTTTCACTGTCGTGTGCATGTAGCCTAAGTATGATCGTTTTAATGTTCTTTACTGGAAAATATTATATATATTGGTAAATAAAGAACATGTTAACCGGCTCTATTCACGCCGCACGCTCCCGCATCTTCTTCCTTGTTCCTGAATGTTAGGCATTTTTCTCTTAATAAGATATATTACAGACTTTATTATCTCGCGTATCCCGTTGTCTTATGGAATTTACTTTTACCCTCTAGGTACACTTTAATGTAACACAATTATAGTTAATCTGCTAAATATCGTAGCATCAGACTTGATTCTGGCTTCAGTTAGACATTTTTTAAATCTGAGATGGGAGACACTGAAGTCTACTGAACATAGATTTTATTTTAAAAAAATGATTAGTTCTTAAACATGATAATAGCAAAATCAACTTGAAAGCCGCAGAATTAGGTAATGACTGCATATTCTCTGTGTGCACTGGGAATGAAGCAACTGTTTGATGTTCTGAGAATTTACATATCTGCTGTTTTCCTCCCCAGCTCTGGGACACTGTGCTCCTACTGTGCGAGGAAGTCAACATGCATCAAAGGAGTGTTCCCTGTGCTACCAAATAGCTCCTAACCACCATGTAAAAATGAAGATGTCAGGTCCTTGAAGAGAAATATAACAGCTGTAATGTTATAAGCACTTGGATGAAGGGTAACGTCACCTGGACGGCAGCCATAAGTTACGATTTTGCTGATATCAAAACTTGCATTAGAATTTTTTAAAGTCTGTTCAGCAAAGATGCACAAATAAATGACACATAGTTTAGGTTTTCTGAGATTTATATACTGATCGTTGGGGGTCTGATACCCGGGACCCCCACAGATCAGCTGTTTGAGACAGCACCGGCGCCCCTGTGAGCGCCGCGGCCTTCTCTCTGCTCACCAAGCACAGCGACGTACATTGTATAGATCAGGGATCAGCAACCGTCGGCACTCCAGCTGCTGTGAAACTACAACTCCCAGCATGCCCACTTTCTTGGCTGTTATTGTAACTCCCATAGAAGTGAAAGGGGCATTCTGGCAGTTGTAGTTTCAGAAGAGCTGGAGTGCCGGAGCTGTTCTTGATATCGCAGCTCAAGCCTCATTCACTTCAATGGGGGCTGAGTTGCACCTAGGTCACGTGACCAATGAACGTGACATCACATGGCCTAGGGAAAGTTAAAAGAAGGCCGCGGCATGCCTTCTCAAACCGCTGATTAGTGTGGGGTCCTGGGTGTCGGACCCCAACCAATCAGATACCATGACCTCTACCGAGGTCAGGTCATCAGTAAATAGATCTCGGAAAACCCCTTTAATATTGCTGTTGCCCACTGTTGTGACAAGATAGAGACCATCTATTATCTAGACATACATGTTACCAGGATCCACAGGATAGGCCATCAATATCAAATCGGCATGTGGAAAAAGTGTCGGTCTCTCTGGTGGCCGGGACTGTGGGAGCTCACATACGCTAGTGCTTTTTTCTATAGTGTGCAAGCATGACCACCGCTACTGGATTGCAGGGTGGTCATAACCATGGAAACGAGCAGTGTATAATGTAATGGAAAAATGAATCCAGCCAGCAAAGTAAGCCATATGGACAGTCACAATACATTAGTAAGTGGCTTGTATTAACTTTCTCTACATAATAAATTCCACTTGCTGAAGTGAGACAACCCCTTTTAATGATACTCATTTAACAGTTTTCTAATGTTGGCCTCCTTCAGGCAAACCAAATACCCGACATAAAAGCTATTTTAGGAAGAGAACTTAATATTTTCCCATTGAGTGCCCAGAACATCTGGCTGCTGCATTTTATCAATCAATGAAAACTTTCCCAAATTGTTTTGTGAGGCCAAACTGTGGTTAGAAATGCGTGACTGTATCCTACTGAACTTTTCTGGTGCGGATACTGCACCCAGAAACCTATATCGAGAACGGAGCCCTGCAAGTGAAGGAGTGCGCACTGCGCATGCACAGCCGCCCTTTATTCATTTTCTATGGGGCCGGCGAAGGCTCGGCTATTTCCGTCGGCCCCATAGAAATGAATGGGAGCGGGGGCCGCGCGTGCTCTGTACGCTCCCATTTACTTCTATGGGGAGCCGGCTTGGTGGTGGCCGGACTGGAGTCCTCCAGCCACCACCTTGCAGGGCTCCGTTCTTGATATAGGTGCGGGTCCCAGTAGGCTTGTTTCGATACCAAAATTTTGATTCGGTTTCGATACCATAAAAAAGTATTGCAATACTCGATTTCATTCGATACCACATGAAAAAAATAAAACGCCCAAAAAAGTGCATTCCGCATTTTATGGAACTTCCGGCCCTTAATCGAACAGTCCTATCCTATTTTTTGGGGGGACAAGGTGACAAAAAAAATGGCGCAGTTTTTATTTTATTTTATTTTTTTAATTTACGGCGTTCACCACATAAGAGATTTTTTTAAGTATTTTAATAGTTTGGACTTTTCGGACATTGCAATATGTAATATTTTATTTATTTATTGTTTATTTGAGCTCTATTAGGGTGAATAGGATCTCACACTCTCCCTGCTGCCCTGTACATAGTGCACACAGCAGCAGGGGGCTGACCTTGGCAGCCAGGCCTTCAGTAGCGTCCTGGCTGCCATGGTAACCGATCGGAGCCCTAGGCTTACACTGCTGGGACTTCCATCAGAAGCTGCCACTGCCACCAATGGGAGGAGGGGGACCCTGTGGGCACTGCCACCAATGATTTTAATACTGGGGAGGTCGCACTGCGCCACCAATGATAATTAACGTTTAATATACAAATACAGCCGGCGGCAGAAACACATTGCCGGCACCCGACCTCTGACAGAGCGCTGCGATCAGCGGCAGTTAACCCCCTCAGGGGCGGCACCTGAGGCGTTGATTGCCACGGATCGCAGCACCCTGTCAGAGGTCGGGTGCCGGCAATGTGTTTCTGCCGCCTGCATTTGTAATGTATTAAACGTAGTTATCATTGGTGGCGCAGTGCGCCCTCCCCTCCTCTGCGCTCTCTTTGGTGGCAGCGGCAGCACAGGGGGAGGTAGTGATTGCTTCCTTCTCCCCGTGCTGCTGATGGAACATCGCCGCGCTGCTCTCTGATACTGGGCTGTGCAGTTGTACAGCCTAGTATTGATAAAAGACAAATCCCGGTATCATATCGAAAGTATCGACTGGGTATCGAAAGTTCCAGCAGTGGGACCCGCACCTATAAGACAATGGGAGCATATCCTAGCTATATGCCCCCATTGTCCATGATGAGACAACCCCTTTAAGACAAGTGCTACTTAGTAGTCATCGTGACATTTCATGTGTTAATGTGTGTTCCTTCTCCTCCTCTGTGTCCAGCCTAGGGTAAAGCTTCTGGTCTGGTTGGAAATACAACATTAGCGGTAGAGAAATTTTATTACAAGCTCAAGCTGTTTGAAAAAGACTTTTGGCTACGATAAACCTCCCCATAAATCACATTACAGTCACCGTTTAATCAGCCACTTGTACAATTATAGAAAAGGGAAAACATTGGAGCTTTGCTTTGAAAAAAGAAAAAGGTAAAAAAAGAAAGAAAAAGCAATTAGTATGCAGCAGATGTACGAGGTGCATCAGCACCGCTCCGAGATACAGCCACAGATTTTATCATTTTACAAAAACCATCTGCACACATTTACTTTCAGGTCCGAGGTCTTCAGACCTACCCTGTTCAACCAAGGGAAAGTGCTGCTGAATCTAATTAACTTTTTGATATCAATATCCTGTTTTCTCCACGTACGGCGTATGTCAGCTGTCCTTTCGCTCTCCACATGTGAGGTTTAATTTCCTTTCATAAAAGTTTTGAGCAGAATATTAAAGATTGGAAAGTTAGATATCTATATAACCCAAATCAATGGCAGCATTATTACTGCAGTGAGTCATAGGCTGCAGTGATTTTTTGTTTAATATGATAGGAAAAGATTGGTGGCTTGTGGTTGTTTTTGTGTCCATCCTGTAAAGTGTAAGGGGAAATGACAAAGTAAGATGAGAGATCATTGAAAAGAAAAAAAATACCATATACTGAAGTTCTGGACCACCTGTGCTTCTCTACTATGGTTAATGCTGTGCTCTTGCCCTACAAAAGAATCTTCTCTCCCATGCTTACATAGTTGAATAGTTAATAAAAGACAGGTTGATCAAGTCCAACCTATGATCTTATGGGATTGATCTAGAGGTAGGCAAACAAAAAAAACCCTATGAGGCTGATTCCAGTCACCCCATATTAGAAGAAAAATTACAGACTCGAGATGCGACAGAATAAATAGTTGGATCAACGCCCCAGCTCCAGAAATCTACTACCCATAACTGGCAATATTTTTACATTCAAGAAATACAGCCAGAGAGGAGCAAATTGAATTTATTGATTTGGAATTCGTCCCGAATTTCCCCAAAACATTTGGATTGAGAAAGCAAGAGATTAAAGGGCTTCTGTCACCCCCGATTTAGCAATTTTGAGTAGTGGACATTAGCTATTTGCTAATGTCCGCTGAGTTCATACATATTACTATTACCTCTCTCTGTGCTCTAAATTCTGTAAAAATCGCACTTTTATGTTATGCTAATTTCTTCACTACCAGCAAGTTGGGCGGTTACTTGCTGGTAGCCGCCGCATCCTCGGACTATAAACACGCCCCCTCCTCCACTTGATAGACAAGGCCAGCGAGCGCTCTTCTCCTCCCACTGGCCCTGTCTTCCCATGAAATCCCGCGCCTGCGCCGTAACGGTCTTCATTCGGCACAGGCGTTCTGAGTGAAGGAGCTGGCAAGTGCCCGTCCTTCACTCAGAACGCCTGCGCTGAATGAAGACCGTTACGGCGCAGGCGCGGGATTTCATGGGAAGACAGGGCCAGCGGGAGAAGAGCGCTCGCTGGCCTTGTCTATCAAGTGGAGGAGGGGGCGTGTTTATAGCCGAGGATGCGGCGGCTACCAGCAAGTAACCGCCCAACTTGCTGGTAGTGAAGAAATTAGCATAACATAAAAGTGCGATTTTTACAGAATTTAGAGCACAGAGAGAGGTAATAGTAATATGTATGAACTCAGCGGACATTAGCAAATAGCTAATGTCCACTACTCAAAATTGCTAAATCGGGGGTGACAGAAGCCCTTTAAGGCCCATTTCACACTTGCGTTGTTGTTTTCCGGTATTGAGATCTGGCAGAGTATCTCAAAACCAGAATTAAATGGATCTGTTTTGATTTTGCACATCAAGATGCATCCGTTAGGATGCAGTTCTGTGAAACCAAAATGGAACAAAACCGTATCCATCACCATTGACTTACATTGCTTTTAGTGACTGATCCCGTTTGTTTTGCTTCGATGACAGGACACAAAACGGAATGCTGACGGTACGGAAGACATCCTTATGTATCCTGAACAGATCTCTTTCCATTCAGAATGCATTAGAACTAAACATTACTAAAAGCAATGTAAGCCAATGGTGACGGGTCCGGTTTTGTTCCATTTTGATTTCACAGAACTGCATCCTAACGGAACGGATGCATCTTGATGTGCAAAATCAAGAGAGATCCATTTAATTCTGGTTTTGAGATCTTCTGCTAGATCTCAAAACCAGAATTAACAACACAAGTGTGAAACAGGCCTAAGAAAGATTATCCTTTTAGAGACCCAAGGGTATGCAAATTAGCTTTCCTTCCCAAAATGAAACATTAAAGGGGTTGTCTCATCATGGACAATGGGGGCAACGGTGAGAACCGCACCTATAAGACAATGGGGGCATATCCTAGCGATATGCCTCCATTTTCCATGATAAGACAACCCCTTTAAGCCTATCGGATGTCAGCAGATGTAAAATACTAAAATTTGCCTTTATGCTTCTAATAAAGGCAGAGCAGTGTTGACCGGACTAGGATACTCCTTATGCATACTTGTTGGTCTTCCTAATGAGAAAGAATGCCCCCTGAGGCCACACAGCTAACCAGGGTAATTTTCTCTTGAGACATCCAGGAGAACTGGATTGCATGTCCATGTTCAATGGAATATTGTGTCTTTCTCTCTCTCCCTTTCTTGTCTGTAGGATTCCCTGAATTGAAAAGATTCTCTGAATCTTTTCAGCAAAAACTTGCGTCCTAGGAGACCATAGGCTGTTATATACTAATTTTCAGAACAATTGGAGAATGTTTGATTCTGGTGGAATCAATTTTAACCCAAATTGACTTTTTTGGAAAAATTTGCGAAATCTAACACAAAACGGAGAAAAAGAAATTCTCTCATCTAAAAACCAGACCCTGTTTGAACTTTTCAATCAATTGGTCATCATCACTTCCTCTAACAGGGAGCTCCATAGTCTCACTGCTCTTACAGTAAAGAATCCTTATCTATGTTGATTCTAAACCTTCATTCCTCTAGGTCAGGGATGCACAACCTTTTCTGGTTGGGGCCACATTGTCAGCCTGAACCAATTCCAAGGGCCGAAAATAAAACTTAATGGGGTATTACCTACTGAAATACTGTATTTTTGGCATATTGAACATACAGTATATACTATAAATGTCTAGTTACAGTTCTAGGACTCCCATCTAATAGGAGAATACATGAAAGATACTTTTAAGACGCCATAAGACATAGGCCTACATGTCTTTTACCACATGTTTGGGGGCCGCACAGAATGGTATCGAGGGCCGCATGTCGCCCCCGGGCCGCAGGTTGTGCACTCCTGCTCTAGATGAACGGGATGTCCTCTTGTCCTCGTTACAGGTCTAGGTATAAAAAGATCATCAGAAGGATTTCTTTACTTTTCATTTATATTCATTGGCAAGGATGTTTTTTGTTTTTGTTTAAAGGGGGCTTCCACAACCTTTTATCCAAAATGTTTGGCAATATGCCGTAAGTGATTCAGCATATCAATCTGGTATTACATTACTGCATCCTCCAATGGTTCTGGTGCTGTGCAGGATCTTTTGCTAAAAACTTCTCCTCAGTTTGCAGAAGCGTAAAGCTTCTTCTACTAATCGCCTCTGATCTCTTGCTTTGATGTGGTTAGTGGTATGGGGACAATGTCAGTAGACCTGTTGAATTGCTTTCATCTCCGTGGACTCCCCTCAGTCTAATAACGCACGTGTTCACAATGAACTCATTTCTTCTGCACTGAACTCAGCAGTTACAAAGTGTGATCAGTGTACTACAAATGTCACGTCACATGCATCTATTTCAGGATCCAAAACTGCAAAATCATTGCCTCTCCACATAGTAACCGTGCAATGTATGGATGTCCCTGATCAGTTCACCGCTTGAGCAAACTGAGCCTTTCTTGGTTATGTTTACCTCTGCTATGCTCTTAACATAGAGACCAATAAGCTGGAGAAAAGATTTAATTTCCTGACGCAGTATCTTGTTATTACCCACAGCTGATAGCACATGATACGCCGTCTCTGTTTACTGAGCTCTTATAGTGTTCTTTTCTTCTGTGCACGTGATCCGTATTTCTGCTGAGGTTATTACAATGGTCTACAATGCCTTTTAGAATGTGTGTGTGTGTGTATGTGTATGTGTGTGTGTGTATATATATATATTTTTTATATCCGTATATATATGTATATACATATTTATTAGACATATATATACACACATATATATATATATATATATATATACATATATATATACGCAACGGATATACGCTGCCCTGGGGGTCATTTGCTATAGTTCTACATCAGTTTTCTGGCGTAGAAAAATCTAAAATTTAGTAGCAAGTCGCGGTTTGTGACAAAATTTACGAATCTCGCTTTCTCAGACACCTTCGCCATTTTTCCTAAAGGTGGACGAGAGGCGGCAGGTCGCTGGGCAGGACCTCTGTGGCCCAACTCAGCCATGTGGCTCCTAGATGGAGTAGATTTCAATTCTGGCACATGGATCGCAGAAGATGTAAAAAAACGTATTCAGATGTGTGCACCTTTTAATAAATTTGTCAAGGTTTTTTTTTTAGAAGACTAAGTAAATGCTTATGTTACTACTAAAATTAGTTTCTAAAATTTCAAGTTCTCTAGAAAATGAATGTTACTCCTGAGTGCTTAGGTTGGGAAAGCTTGGTTATTCTGTTGTGACATGGGTATTATGATTTTGACCAAAATATTGTTTTTGGAACATGTTTTCTATCATATGGGAGGGCTCTTCTTCAGTAGTTATAGAGAAACTGTAATACAACTCTTAGTCTTTGACCAACTAATTAATAGGTGCACACATCTAAATACATTTTTTACATCTTCTGTGCCAGAACTGAAATAGTCCAGTTTCCGCCCACCATCTTGATTGTGGAAATTCCCATCTCTAGGCAGGTGCTCTGGTAACTACATGTTCAGGCCTTGCCTAGGCTTCACATCCATTGGATGCTATATATCTGTAGATTATTTTAAAAGCAGACTATGCAGCAGCATATGTGTCACTGGCAGTGGAAGAAGAAATGATCATGATCGGCTGGCCGCCATGTTACATCATCTACAGATGGAGGAAGTTCACCGACAATAGAAGACTACAAGAAGACTGACAACCTCTGCCCTTGTTGCTATGGTTCGGCATGTTTTGTCTGATAATTTTATTGCTAGAGTCCGAGAGACAGAAGTTGCATCAGATATTACAGTAATAATTTGCATGGGAACCCTTTTTTTTAAATCAATGTTTCCTTTAGAGCCAAGGGCATTGTATATTGCAACCTTCAATAATAAATTAGTGGGTGGAATTGATGCCAGTTGGTGAAACTGGGCACAAGTCATGTTTCCCTCCCCATTCCCCGGCTCTCTGAAACAATGGGGCAAATTTGCTAATGTAACCTTGCTGTAAAATGCATGACAAGCAGGACTCTTAGCGAAACAGGCAGAAGCCCGCTCCGCTTAGCTAATCCTTGCATAGTACATGGGTACAGGGTACCCATGTGCTATGTCAGCATTTAGTGAACACTCCGGAGGGAGCAGAAATGTGTGCTCCTGCCCGTACTCCATGCGCTGCGGCCCCATTGAGAAATTGTCAACCCCGTACAGCGGTGTACAGAAAAGTCCATTTTAAGTGCACAGGGAAAGGTGCGCTTTAGGGGCGGTAAATTCTATTCAAAATACATTAATAATATATATTACAAAAACTATTATTACATCGTTAAGGACATTTTAGTAAAAATGTATTCAAAAGTGAAGTTACTTTTTAAAGAAGCTATCCCATAAGGTAAAGTAAAAGATAAAAATCAGACATTATGTACTACATGACAATATCTCACGTGGATCCAGAGATCTCCCCATTCATTGTTCCAATTGTTCTGCTAGATTTATTTCAGGCTGGCAGCTCAGGGGGGGTGTCCTTTTGCAGGGGGGGTGTCCTTTCTCAGGAGGTGTGCCCATTTTGCTGCCTCTCTCCCTTCCTGTAAATGTCAAAGCTTCTAACAGAAGATCCAACTGGTGACAGTGAAAGGATGGAATTGAGTATGTGCATCCCCCTAAACATGTTACAGAGGTGAATGCAGAAATAAAGACTCAGTGGATATACTAAATATACAGATCCAGGTGCTGATCTGAAAAATGTAGAATGTTTGTGGGAAAACCTCAATGCGTCATCACAGTAGAGCCAGTGCCTCCTTAAACAGCTGATTGGCTGGGGTCCCGGGTGTCGAACCCCCCACCGATCAGATACTCATGACCTATCCAGAGGACTGGTCATCAGTATCAAAATCTCGGAAAACTCCTTTAAAATACTGCAAATTTTGAACAGCTCCTCATAGCCTCGTGTTTTTACATAATGCAAATATTTTGAATATTAGTATTCTGCACAATCTGTTCTCTCTCTCTCTCTGATCTGTTATGTTCACTTAACCTTTCTCCATCTTGCAGTTCGCAGTATGAACGATAGATATGAACATATCACTGCAGATTGCACTGTACATGCAGAACGTTTTAAGAGCAACGCTTTTTGCTTCCTGTCTCTTTTCCTTGGTTGAGTTGGTACTCTTGACACATTTATTATGAGATGACATTGCCTCCGCTTGAAGTTGTCAGCCGTACCATTTGGAGTATTGAAGCAGGCCGATCTGCCTCTTCAGGAGCTCATCAGGCGCAGACGATACACAGATTTGCCACAAGAGCCAATGATTTTACAAGTTTTTTTTTCTTACTGACAATAATCCCTATTCGCCAAAGGACTCTGTTCCTGTCTAGTAAATTGACATCTGAAGATTTCAGAAACATCTCACAAAAAGCCGTCTGCGGAGATGAGAAATTGCTGGAGCCAAATATTTACAGACTATACATCATTTTTTGTACTCTATATCCGATACATTGCACAAGCATTTGAAGGTCTTGACGTGTACCTGTCTGATATTTAGCTTTATTGTAATATCTGACTATAAGCCTATCTGCACACGTTGCAGATTATGTGCTGTTTTTCTGTCCAGATTTTTGTGCCAAAAACTGCAGCATAAGGCTACATTCACACGACCGTATTTTTTTTTTCCGCGTCCGATCCGCATCCGATCCGCATTTTGCGGAATAAATGCGGACCCATTTATTCCTATGGGTGAATAAAATATGCGGACAACATTCAGTATGTTGTCCGCATCCGTGGTTCCGCGTTTATACTCCGCAAAAATATGAAGCATGTCCTATCATTGTCCGCAGAAATCCTTCTGCAGCCCCATAGAAGTGAATGGATCCGCAAATTGCGGATGACATACGGAAAGGTTTCCGTATTTCATCCGCAATTTGCGGATCCGTTTCCGTATTTTTATTATAATATTTTATTCTCTCCCCCTTTTTTTTCCTCATCCGTTTTTTGCGGATGACATATGGAAGACACTCTTCAGTATTTTGCGGACATGCGGATCCGTTTTTTGCGGATCCGCAAATACATACGGTCGTGTGAATGCAGCCTAATACAGTGGAAGTAGCAATGTCTTGAATGAAACCAGTCCCTGGTGCAAAAAAGGTTGGGGACCACTGCTTTGGGTGATGGCCTGGGAAGCAGATGCATGCTTCTTGGACTTCGGTGAATTCAGTTTGGCAACCTGTTGCCAAGAATCTGGTTTCTTGAAAGAAGGAAGAACTAGATTATCGCTAGCTGTCAGCCAGTTATGGATCTCCAGAGGAGGGATCTTCAAGCAATTCCAATCTTTGGCTAGGTCATCAAGTGAACGAATAGTGACTGAGTGGCATCCTTGTTAAATATAATCCAAACAGCCAAAAGGACCTGGATTTAAGATATTTACCCAGGTTTGTTTGGTTCTTATTCACTTGGGGTGTTCCCCTATTATCCTTGCTGATTTTATTCATATTAAGGAATGTTCTCTGCAATTTATTGATATTCTCGGAAAGCTCTCTATATGCATCCATCTCCTGTGATGGCCAAGCTCCACCTCCCTTTTGGGGGAATTTAAATGGATATTGGGGACCTATCTTCCAGATAGGACATCCTCTTAAATTAAACTGTATCACTGTAATTAGGATAGTGATACTGTTAAAAATTGTGATGGGGGTGGCAGTATTTTGAGCTGCTCTGTGGTATTTGGTTCTACTGGGACTGTATTCTGAGCTGCACTGTGGTATTTGGTTCTGCTGGGACTGTATTTTGAACTGCACTGCAGTATTTGGTTTTGCTGGGACTGTATTTTGAGCTGCACTGCGGTATTTGGTTCTGCTGGGACTGTATTTTGAGCTGCACTGCGGTATTTGGTTCTGCTGGGACTGTATTTTGAGCTGCACTGCGGTATTTGGTTCTGCTGGGACTGTATTTTGAACTGCACTGCGGTATTTAGTTCTGCTGGGACTGTATTTTAAGCTGCACTGCGGTATTTGGTTCTGCTGGGACTGTATTTTGAGCTGCACTGCGGTATTTGGTTCTGCTGGGACTGTATTTTGAGCTGCACTGCGGTATTTAGTTCTGCTGGGACTGTATTTTGAGCTGCACTGCGGTATTTAGTTCTGCTGGGGTGGAGTTTTGTGCTGCACTACAGTGTTGCTCGGCCTGCCTACTTCTGTTGTCCCTGCCTCCGTTTTCTGCCCTGCCTTCTGTCCATTTGAACTTACCTACAATAAGGTGCGACTTTTAGTTTTTTTTTCCAGGGCTACTTTAAGTTCCCAGTCCGCCCCTGAGTATATACAGTAGTTGAATATCCTGGAACTTGTTGCTACATTGTAGAAACTTTAATGAAATGGAATGCAGGAGGAAGAAATTTTTTTTTACTTTATAATATATATAGTACCTGGGCACTCTCTGATATTAGGGACAATATCGGTGGGATTAGAAACAGATGTCAAGATGTTATTCAACAAAATTTATTAGACAATAATCAGATTAAAAAGTATCATTCACTTAATGCCCACTGTAAGCTACTTGGATCCAAAAATAAAAAATGCACTTGTCTTATATAGGGTTGCTGTACACCCACTAAAAAGGGCTAGAGTATAACTGTTGTAGAAGACACTTGTTGAATAAGTCTCTTTAGGAGCCTATTTATACTTCAGAAATCCGATATAATTGCGACAATACTCTATTAATAGTCCTTCTTAGAGGTATAACTGTCTTTCTCCTTATGTGTCCTTTTAATTGTTTCAATAAGTTTGATTTCATCAATCATTAACTAGCGCTGTATAATATTCATGTGAGTGCGGCGTCCCGCTACTCACAAACTGTCAGCGGCATCCCGCTGATTAGAGTCAGTTAATGTCCTTCCCTAAAATTGATAGCATGGAACAATCTTACCGGTGGCGGTAGTGGTGGTTTGGCTGGGGAATCAAGCACTTTGTTCGCTAACTTCTAATCGAGTTAGTATGCCCGCTCCGTTCCTCCCGGCTGTTCTCCACGCTCATTATAAGGATCAATCTAACCGCATCATTGACTGCAGGATTGTGGATTCTAAACCGGATCAGTGTGGAGAAACCAGTGTGGATACCGCCTGCCACGTGAGAAGCAGCGTTCGAAACACAAGAGGCAGAGAGATCAAAGAGCCCACGTGTAACGCCGAGCTGCCAGCGTGGAGAACAGCTGGGAGGAACGGAGCGGGCATACTAACTCGATTAGAAGTTAGCGAACAAAGTGCTTGATTCCCCAGCCAAACCACCACTACCACCACCGGTAAGATTGTTCCATGCTATCGATTTTAGGAAAGGACATTAACTGACTCTAATCAGCGGGACGCCGCTGACAGTTTGTGAGTAGCGGGACGCCGCACTCACATGAATATTATACAGCGCTAGTTAATGATTGATGAAATCAAACTTATTGAAACAATTAAAAGGACACATAAGGAGAAAGACAGTTATACCTCTAAGAAGGACTATTAATAGAGTATTGTCGTAATTATATCGGAATTCTGAAGTATAAATAGGCTCCTAAAGAGACTTATTCAACAAGTGTCTTCTACAACAGTTATACTCTAGCCCTTTTTAGTGGGTGTACAGCAACCCTATATAAGACAAGTGCATTTTTTATTTTTATTTTTGGATCCAAGTAGCTTACAGTGGGCATTAAGTGAATGATACTTTTTAATCTTATTATTGTCTAATAAATTTTGTTGAATAACATCTTGACATCTGTTTCTAATCCCACCGATATTGTCCCTAATATCAGAGAGTGCCCAGGTACTATATATATTATACTGTTTTTGCTAGCTAGAAAGGTGAATCTACTAATCTGAGAGCACCTTATGTTGGTGATTGGCTGACTCAGTGAGACACATTTTTCTTTATATTCCATTTTTTTTACTTTAGTTTAAACATAATCCCACAAAAAAAGACACAGGAAAAATGAATGGACTATAAAAGTATAGCTTTATTGGACAAATGCATAAAAGATTAATAACAAGACATATAGAGGGACGTTTCTATACAGATGTGGTGTTACCAAGGTATTACATAAGTTTAGTACTTTAGTTTAAACATTAAATTAGGGCTGGGTGATTTTGCCCAAAAAATCTTGATTATTTTCCACTTCAGATTTTAATTAGATTTATCTTTTTATCTTATTTTTTTGGGCCATAACTTTTTTGTTTTTCCATTGACATATTTTTTAAGGTTTGTTTGTTTGTTGGAGCAGTAATGGGAAAAAAACTATTGTTTTTTACAACTTTCGCACTATATATATATATACTAACATGTCTCATGCAAAGACAATACTTTTTTTTCCGCAGCATCTCAAGAGCTGTAACTTATTGATTTTTCTGTCGATGTAGACACATGCAGGCTTGTTTTTTGAGGGATAATGTAGTTTTCACTAGTACCATTTTGTGGGTTTATTAACATTTATTTTTTTCTTTTGCTTTTTTTTACATTCATGGGGCGGTTCAAATAATATCTTTTTAGGTTTCAGTGAACACCTCAATACCATATAGCTATTTGTGTTGTGTTTTTTTTACTACATTTACACAATAAAGACACTTTTTATGGAATTTTTTTTAATTTTTTATAAACTTTATTCTTGTAAATACTGATTTTTACTTTTAGTCCTGCGAGGAGACATCACTTTTACAATGCATTGGTATACCTTGATCATGTGGAGCGGTACATCAGCGTAGCTTGCTTGGGGTCTGTTCTGTTTTGAGAAATTCATCCAAATCACCAAAGATTCAGATTTGACCTGAATTTCTGAAAAATTCAGGACAAATTTGCTTACCTGTAATCGATGCTGTCATAGAACTTCACAATACTGATGTTTTACAGTGTACCATCTATTCCTACAAATTTAAATGTGTACAACAAGCCTGGCACTACAGAGATATACACAGAGCTATATAGAAAGCTGATTTATAAAAGTATAATATATATAAAATATATTTAGGGGGCTGACTCCGGACAAGAAACCAGACAACCGCTTTAAGAGAAGTGTAAACTAAAGAGAAATGTGTGTGGATCTGCTGTTTCTAGTGACAGGTTGATTGTTTTAATAAGTATCTGCAGGGTCTCTTTAACCTTCAGACTCTTTTTTTAGAGTAGATTTCTCCACGTCTTATGTGGCTGACAAAGGATCTGTCATTTCTCATTCTGGATGCAACTCACATGAACACACTTCAATTGATGTGAAGTATAATTTTCTAAAATAAATGTGATAGTCCTTTTCTGATTTGGAAGGAAAATTTGATGCCAGAAAACTGTATCTCGAGACATGATGACCTGAAATGAAAATCTGTGTTTTTTCTATAAAACAGGGACATTGCTAAGGTCTCAAAAGATTCGAGGCCCAAGCCCCAATGCATATGTCAAACAACAGTGTCAGCAACATATTTGAATGGATATTACATTTAATGCTATCACACAGCACCATATACCTATTAGATCCAGTAATGTCTCCTCTTATGTAGATGAACTCATTCCTTTTCTTCTCCATTCGGCCCAGACAGCCATGACTACTTCTTTCAGTCATGTCTCGTCTCTGTAGAGTTTGCCATACAAACATCTTAGGTTCCTTAGGTTATCCTGCTGGTACCCCAAATACTGTGCCCGCTTTTCTCCCCAATGCCCCCAAGTACTATACTTAAGAAATAACAGTACCAAAAGTGCTCCCGAAAGTCTCAGTGATAGTAATAATTCTCTCCCAGTTTTCCGTCATTAGTAATAGTACCCCCTGTAGTGATAATACTCACAGAGAGTGCCCCTGTTAGTAGTAGGGCCCTCCATATTATGCCGAATAATATTGTTCCCACAGAACACAGGGTAGTAGTAATGCCGCATGGTGCCCCCAGTAGTAATATAGCTCCCCAAATTTCCCCCGTAGTAGTAATGTCCTTTCATAAGGCCCCCTTCTAGAGCCCCCAGCAGTTATAATGCCTCCTATAGTGCCCAAGTAGTTATAATGCCCCTTATAGTGCTCCCAGTAGTTATATTACCCCCTCTAGTACCCCCTGTAGGTTTAATGCCCACTATAGTGTCCCCATCGGCATAGCTACAAGGGTAGCAGACATAGCAGCTGCTATGGGCCCCATATCCACTCAGACATAAGGTGCAGTTATTGGTAAAATGTATAGAAATTGCCATAGAAAATTTAATCACGACCTTATTCTACTTATTCTAAATTTTACTATGGAGCCTCATGGTTACTTTGGCAGTTCATACTGTCCCTTCTGTACGCCATTCATTTTTATACTTTTTGTGCTGTGACATCGTTACATTATTCCTGCACTGTGACATCATAAGTGTATTATATTTGCAGGTGACATCATGGTTTGTATAATTTCAATGTTCTAACATCAGATAACATCTCTGTACTGTGACATCACTGTGTGTATTATGCCACTATTGGGACATTGTGTGCACTGTCCCTATACTGTGACTTTACTGTGCACATTATTCCACTGTTATTACTTTACGGTGTACTGTACATTATCCCTGAACTGTGACATCACTATATGCATTATCCCTAGACCAGGAATGGCCAACCTGCAGCTCTCCAGCTGTTGCAGAACTACAACTCCCAGCATGCCATAACAATCTACAGTTATCAGGGCATGTTAGGAATTGTAGTTTTGCAATAGCTTGAGAGCCGCATATCTGCCCTAGACGATAACATCAATATATGCTTTTAGCCCTGTGCATTAATTACAGAGACCAGTCATAAGCTTTTCTGAAAATGTTGCGGAAGGTGGTCATGATAGAATGGGGCCCCCTTCCAAGTTTTGCTATGGAGCCCCATGGTTACAAAGTGACAAAGATGTCCCCCCACTCCTTGCTGGCATCTGCAATGTGCCATTGTACTGTCTCATAGACCTCAGTCCTAGTGGCCTGTGACCTATAAGAGTGAACGGCTGGGTAGGGAGTCATTGGCTCCCATGACTGTATTGCCGTCCTGAAGATGGCGATGCTGTTGTGTGGTCAGTGGCCACAAGATTCAGGACACTGGAAAAAAACATCTTGGACTCAAGCCCCAGATGTTTAGGCCTAGCAATGCCCCGGCTATACAGAAAGAGCATCTATGTTGTCACCTTGTTAAAGCAAAGCACTTTTAATTAATAAGTACTACAGGCTAAATACCTGTATGGATGCGATTATACTGTTGTTAGCAATTGCCCAGTTGTATATGGACAGTTTTCCTCTACAGCTTTCAGTTTCATTGTTTCTGCAGACCATTGCTCTCTGCCTCACACGGAATCAGGAGTGCTCTATCTCTGAAGTCCTGAGAACTCATAAATGTTGATTATAGCTAAAGTCTTATCAAGTGGATAAAAATGTATCATACTAAACTGACTTCATTTTTAAAGAGATCTTCTGTCGGGAGACATTGACATTCCTGTTGCTCCCACACAGTTGCCTATAGCTTTTTTCAGTAAATTTTGTCAGAACTGTTAAACCAGGCACAATGTCTCGAAGGACTAGTTCAGCCGAATATAATATATTTCACTGAGCGATTCACTGCTTCATTCTGAAGAATAAGAAAGTTTCTTCCATATGCAAATGAGCAGTTAAGTGCCCTGAGGTTGGACCCAAGCCACTCTGTGCACCCTTGCCCCTCCAGCTTCCTCTGCCAGCCCCTCCCTCTTCTTGATTGACAAGGCCTGGTTTTCTCAGTCTTGTCGTTGGCCCGGTCAATCAAGAAGGAAAACTGGTGTTGTGCTTATATGGTTTTGTAGTTTATTGCTCTGATTAAGGAAAACAAAATAAGAGTCTTGCAGGTCTGATACTTTTTAATGGTTATCAAAAATAGAAGCAATGATGTTACATAGCGAGCTTTCAAGTAGACATCAGTCCCTTCGTCTGGCGTACTACAAGAATGTATGAAGAAACAGCAATATATATACAAAAAGAGCAGATACATGGTGTGATGAATCAGCATTTGAAAAAAAAAAAAAAACTGAGAATGAGTTTGTTAATTATTTTATAGATAAGTTGTGTGAAAGTTGTGTGGTTTCTAAATTGATGTTATCTCAGAGACCTGGTGTCCCTACTGTGTCTATAGAAGACTCTTTAGATCTCGTAGTGTGCCATAAATCCCTGAGACAAATTCAGTCCAGTATTCAACGTGTAAGCAGTATTATAAATTTGTATTCCCAAATTCTTCTGACTCTTTGAAATGCAGCTTTTATTTACTAGTCACCCTAATAGAAGGTTAGCTGAGTTGCTCTTATGGGGAATGGATAGGTTGAGTATTTATGATTTATAATCCCATGGCCATTACCTGATTATTTATCACCATGGCCGACATTTCCTAGCCACCTGGTGACTTTTTAGATTTGGATGATTTCCCCCTGTTACACCTAGACCACATAGTATGGTGGCCAGAAAAACACTGTGATTCAGCAGTGTTGACCTTGCTAAACCGCTGACAGCACTAAGTAAGGGCTGGGGAGAGCAGGCTATGGAGTTTTATTCTGCCAAATTCTGCTCCAGCCCAGCGGTGCTTCACTGTGAAGTGCTCTGTGGATTGAGCTGCTTCACAGACTCTCCCCTTTGCTCTGAGTGGTGGCTTTAGTGTATCCTGTCTGGATGCTGTAGCTGTCACTCAGAGTAGAGGGGAGGGGTTGTGAAACATCTCAATACGGAGAGCACTTCACAGTGAAGTCCCACCTCCTGGGCAACTAACTGGAATAGAATCTAGCAGAATTAATGTTCATATTAACACTACTTCTGATGATAAAAGGTATGTTTTGTACAGCTCTGCCCAGCCCCTACCTTGTGCTGTTAGCAGTTTAGCATGGTCAAAACTGCTGACAGACTGAATTGAAAAAGTATCTATTAGATTTCCATGAATTACTGTACATGCCTGTGTAGCCATCATTGTAACAAAACATTCTCTGAGTTATTTTCTATTTTTGATACCTTGGGAAAAATGAATATAATGCATTTATGTGGTGTGAATATGTGATGAATACTGTTTATGCCACCTGTGGAACATAAAATATGGATACTTCCAATAGTCCTCTACTGTAGATAATCCTGAACTGTAGGTATAATCATGTATACTTTCTGCAGTGTGGTCCATTTCTTTTTTCCGGTGCTATATTATTTCCAATAGAAATGGTGTGTGTCTAAATGGCGGCATATGTGATTTAATTAAAACTAGCATTTTACTATTCTGCGCAATCTTTTATGTATCAGGAAGGAACGCGGTAGGAATGTGCATGAAGATGACTTGTGATAAAACAAAACTCACTTTCTCAGAATAATTAAACTAACAAATCTTTAGTGCAATGCTCCGTTTGCTCGTTATGTACATAATGTATCTTTTTTTTATTCTTGCAAGGAGTCTGCCAAGAGAAATGATGATTTAAACAACTCGTAAAGGGGTTGTTTTCATTAACAAAAACATGAAAAAAGGACACATTTTTCACCACACAGTCTTGTGCATAGGCTATGACTGGAAAATAGAACACACAGACTGTTAAGTCACGACCCAATAAATTTAGCCTTCCCTTCATCCATTTACTAGCAGAGATGGAACAAAGGGAAATTAAACCACTGTGTTCTGTGCAGGTTTCTTTTAGGCTACTTTCACATCTGCGTTGTGCTGTCCGGTTTTGAGATCCAGCACAGGGTCTCTAAACCGCAACACAACGCTTTAGTTTTGTCCTCATTCATTATCAATGGAGGCAAAACTGAACAAACTGGAACAGAGTGCATCAGAATGCATTCCGTTCTGGTTTGTTGTGTTCCCACGCCAGACCCAAAATAGCTGCAAGTAGCGTTTCTGTGTGCGGCATGGGACACTGAGCATGCCGGATCCAGCACCAAAAGCCATGTAAGTCAATGGTGTCGGATCAGTTTTTTTTTTCTTTACACCACGGTTTTTTCATTTTCAATATAATACAAGCAGATCATTTCTGAACGGATGCAGCCGGCTGTATTACAGTATTATAATGAAGCGTTTAACCGTGGTTCTGAGATCCCATGCTGGATCTCAAAACCGGACAACAAAAACGAATATGTGAAAGTAGCCTTATTTGTGTCAGAATAATGCAGATAGTCCTGTAGAAGTTCAGGGCCAGCAAAAGAAAATATTTTAATATAAAATAATACAAGCACAACATTTTTAAAGGGACACTTCTATCATTTTTTTTTGTAAATCACATATTAAAAACCACTACGTGACTAATCTATATAAAAAAATGTTTTATATAACAAATAGGTGTATGGTTTTGCGGAAATAATTTTTTGAGGTCACTCCATGTATTCTACTTCCTGTCCTGGCTCTTTAACTTCCTCTTTGTTGGGACTTTCAGCATGGCTAACAGTCTAGCATAACCCTCTCTCTCAGACCATCGATGAGGCCAGAGAGAGCCCCTTTATAGTGACTCAGAGCCTCACATATTACGCTAATCACTGCAAAACTCTTATGTGGACGTCTTCATCTAGACCTCAGTCAAGAGAACAATTGAGCTTTCATACTGTTATCCCAATTCTGCACCCACTGTTATCAGAAGGATCCCCTCACAACATGCAATAATCTGACAATGGGATCCCTATCTATAGATGACGTCTTATCCTTTGTGCTTACGGCTACAGAAGGACAGTAGTCTGTGTCAATGGCATAACACTACCGAAATGAAAAAGAAATCCAAACTTTTTTTAATGTGTTTTCTATAAATGAGTTTTAAAAAGTTGTAAAATTCAAATGTATTTTTGTGATGCTCCAGTATTTCAAAGAGCCTAATGCTTAAAGGGGTGTTGTGGTTTCACAAAATAAAGTTAATTAATTGTTCAGTGAACAGTCATACAATGTTGTATGTTCTCTATCACTTTTTCAGGGTTTTGGTCTGTGCTTGCTGGCATTCAATGGGAAACTTCATTGTTTGCTAGCATGTGGACAGAAAGCAACACAGTGTGTTTTTATTCGCGTATGGGGATAAGCAGCTGCGGCGGTGCGGGGAGCCAGGTAAGTATATTCAATGTGAGGGACCCGGCATATAAGGCGACGGGGGCCAGTTTTTAGTCTTGGATAACCCTTTTAAGCATGAAGGTGCCTATTGAATGGCTGTAGGTAGAGATCTAGAAAACCAAGTGATACTGCCACAGAGTATATTGGAAAATTATACATCATTTCATTGTACAAATATCATTTATTTCCTGAAACTGGAAAACACCTTTAACCACCTCAGGACCGCCTAACGCACGGATGCGTCCGGCCGGCGGTCCTGTTGCTGTGGCTGAACGCATCAGTGCGTCATCTCTTCACAGTGGCGCGCGTCTCCATCGCTGGCAGGCTGTAGAAGTAAAATAAAAAGCATCAAACATGTATACCAGACGCTGTTTTGTTAACAGCATCTGATATACCTGCTACCTGGTCCACACTACACTACCCCCCCCCCCCCCCCCGGCACTTAGTAACCCCCTGTTAACCCCTTGATCACCCCATCTAGATTCCCTGATCACCCCTCTGTCATTGATCACACCCCTGTAAGGCTCCATTCAGACGTCCATATGTGTTTTGCGGATCATTTCTATGGGGACAGACTTTGTCCTGCTCGGATCTGATCCGCGGATCCGCAAAACACTGACATCAGCAATGTGCTTTCCGCATTTTGCAGATCCACACATTGCCAGAACTATATAGAACATGCCTTTTCTTGTCCGCAATTGCGGACAAGAATAGGACATGTTCTATATTTTTGCGGCACGGAAGTGCAGACCTGGAAGTGCGGATCCGCAATTCCGGATCCGAGCAGGACAAAGTCTGTCCCCATAGAAATGAATGGGTCCGCAATTCCGTTCCGCAAACAGAATTGTGGACGTGTGAATGGGGCATAAGGGTCCCTTATCACCGCCAGTTAGTTAGCTACTTGTTAGGTAGTTAGCGCCCAGCCCACCGCACCGCAGTCACTGATTTTGGCAGAGATTTTTTCATCCACGATGATCGATGCGAATGAAAAAATCTGTGCCGTTCATTTGTTTATTTTTGTTCAGCCCAGAGGCCGTATGCTCAATATAAGGAGAATAGCAGAAACTCCTAATGCTGGCCATACGTGTAACGATTGCGGAGACCCTCAAATGCCAGGGCAGTACAAACACCTAACATGTGACCCCATTTTAGAAAGAAGACACCCCAAGGTATTCCGTGAGGGGTATGGTGAGTTCATGTAAAATTTTATTTTTTGTCACAAGTTAGTGGAATATGAGACTTTGTAAAAAAAATATATATATATATCAATTTCCGCTAACTTGTGCCAATTTTTTTTTTTTTTCTGTGAACTCGCCATGCCCCTCATGGAATATCTTGGGGTGTCTTCTTTCCAAAATAGGGTCACATGTGGGGCATTTATACTGCCCTGGCAATTTAGGGGTCCTAAAGCGTGAGAATCCAAATGCGTAAAAATGCCCTGTGAAATCCTAAAGGTACTCATGGGAATTTGGGCCCCTTTGCGCATCTTGGCTGCAAAAAAGTGGCACACATGTGGTATCGCCGTACTCAGGAGAAGTAGGGCAATGAGTTTTGGGGTGTATTTTTATATATACCCATACTTTGTGTGAGAAATATCGCTGTAAACGACAACTTTGTAAATTTTTTTATACAAAGTTGTCAATTTACAGAGATATTTCTCTCACCCAACATGGGTATATGTAAAAATACACCCCAAAACACATTGCCCTACTTCTCCTGAGTATGGCGATACCACATGAGTGACACTTTTTTGCAGCCTGGGTGCGCAAAGGGGCCCAAATTCCAACGAGTACCTTTAGGTTTTACATGGCTGCTCACAATTTAGCCCCACCCAAAATGCCAGAACAGTGCAAACACCCCACAAATGACCCCATTTTGGAAAGAAGACACCCCAAGGTATTCACTGAGGGGCATAGTGAGTCCATGAAAAATTGAACTTTTTGTCAAAAGTTAGCGGAAATGGAGACTTTGTGAGAAAAAACTATAAAAAATCAATTTCCGCTAACTTGTGCCAAAAAAAAAATCTTCTATGAACTCGCCATGCCCCTCACGGAATACCTTGGGGTGTCTTCTTTCCAAAATGGGGTCACATGGGGGGTATTTATATTGCCCTGGCATTTTGGGGGCCATAAAGCGTGAGAAGAAAAATGCGTAAAAATGCCCTCCTAAAAGGTACTCATTGGAATTTTGGCCCCTTTGTGCATATTGGCTGCAAAAAAGTGTCACACATGTGGTATCGCCGTACTCAGGAGAAGTAGGGCAATGTGTTTTGGGGTGTATTTTTACATATACCCGTGCTGGGTGAGAGAAATATCTCTGTAAATTGACATCTTTGTATAAAAATTTTTAAAAAGTTGTCATTTACAAAGATATTTCTCACACACAGTATGGGTATATGTAAAAATACACCCCAAAACACATTGCCCTACTTCTCCTAAGTACGGCGATACCACATGAGTGACTTTTTTGCAGCCAAGATGCGCAAAGGGGCCCTAATTCCAATGAGTACCTTTAGGATTTCACAGGGCATTTTTACGCATTTGGATTCTCACGCTTTAGGGCCCCTAAAATGCCAGGGCAGTATAAATACCCCACAAGTGACCCCATTCTGGAAAGAAGACACCCCAAGGTATTCCATGAGGGGCATGTCGAGTTCACAGAAAAAAAAAATTTTGGGCGCAAGTTAGCGGAAATTGATATTTTTTTTTTGTTTTGTTTTTTACAAAGTCTCATATTCCACTAACTTGTGACAAAAAATAAAATTTTACATGAACTCACCATACCCCTCACGGAATACCTTGGGGTGTCTTCTTTCTAAAATGGGGTCACTTGTGGGGTATTTATACTGCCCTGGCATTTTAGGGGTCTCTAAAGTGTGAGAAGAAGTCTGGAATCTAAATGCGTAAAAATGCCCTGTGAAATCCTAAAGGTACTCATTGGAATTTGGGCCCCTTTGCGCACCCAGGCTGCAAAAAAGTGTCACACATGTGGTATCGCCGTACTCAGGAGAAGTAGGGCAATGTGTTTTGGGGTGTATTTTTACATATACCCATACTGGGTGTGAGAAATATCTCTGTAAGGCCTCATGCACACGACCGTTGTTTGATTCCGTGTCTGTTGTGCCGTTTTTCGTGATTTTCTGCGGACCCATTGGTTTTCAATGGGTCCGTGGAAAACTCGGCAAATGCACTGTTTGTCCTCCGCGTCCGTGATTCCAGTCGGTCAAGAAAATATAACCTGTCCTATTCTTGTCCGCGAAAAACGGTTCGCGGACCTATTCAGGTCAATGGGACCGTGAAAAAATGCGGATGGCCATCCGTGTGTCATCCGTGTTCTGCCTCCGCGTTTTTTTGCGGATCCCTTGGCAGGCACTTGGCAAAAATTGTCAGCCTGTCTTTGGGTAAAATCTTTTGTGTCATGTCCGCAAAAAAAAACGGAAGACATACGGAAACACAATGGAAGCAAAAACGGACACGGATCACAGAACAACAGAACCCCGTTTTGCGGACCGCAAAAAACAACTGTCGTGTGCATGTAGCCTAAATGACAACTTTTTAAAAAAAAATTATACAAAGTTGTCAGTTTACAGAGATATTTCTCTCACCCAGCATGGGTATATGTAAAAATACACCCCAAAACGGCGATACCACATGAGTGACACTTTTTTGCAGCCTGGGTGCGCAAAGGGGCCCAAATTCCAACGAGTACTTTTAGGTTTTACAGGGATGCTCACAATTTAGCCCCGCCCAAAATGCCAGAACAGTAAACACACCCCACAAATGACCCCATTTCGGAAAGTAGACACCCCAAGGTATTCACTGAGGGGCATAGTGAGTCCGTGGGAGATTTTTTTTATTTATTTTTTGCCGGAAGTTAGCAGAAATGGAAACTTTATTATTATTATTTTTTCCTCAGAAAGTGTCATTTTCCGCTAACTTGTGAAAAAATATGAAATTATACATGAACTCACCATGCCCCTCCGCGAATACTTTGGGGTGTCTTTTTTTTCTAAAATGGTGTCATTTGGGGGGTATTTATACTATTCTGGCATTCTAGCACCTGAAGAAACATGACAGGTGCTCAGAGCTGCTTCAAAATGCGGAAATTCACTTTTTTGCACCATAGTTTGTAAACGCTATAACTTTTACCCAAACCAATAAATATACACTTATTGGATTTTTTTTTTATCAAAGACATGTAGAACAATAAATTTAGCGAAAAATTTATAGAAATGTCGTTTTTTTTTTTTTTTTACAACAGAAAGTGAAAAATGTCGTTTTTGTTGCAAAAATTTCGGTCATTTTTGATTAAAAGCAAAAAAAGTAAAAATGTCAGCAGCAATGAAATACCACCAAATGAAAGCTCTATTAGTCAGAAGAAAAGGAGGTAAAAATTATTTGGGTGGTAAGTTGCATGACCGAGCAATAAACGGTGAAAGTAGTGTAGTGCAGAATTGTAAAAAGTGGCCTGGTCATTAAGGGTGTTTATGCTAGGGGGACTGAGGTGGTTAATTTACTATGATCTCGGACCTCATCATGATTTTATCATTTTATTATGCCTGTGAAATGATCGCTGCTCTCTGACCTCTCTGTCTTTCTGAGGTCCTCTGTGCATGTTTCGATTTTCTGCTGCTGCTTCATCAGTTGTAGTATTTGTAGAGAAATGCGACTGTTTTAATTGTTGGTAGTGTTTGAAGTTGCTTTTAATTAAAGCATTTAACATACACTCTGATGCTTCAAATCAAGTATCCCAAGGGGTTACAAACTTTGGTATGTGAATTAATGTAAACATCTGTATGCTAGCGGCATCTTGTAATGGCGTCTCACTAACATTAATACTGCTTATGTCATATATGACACTTCAAGAATGTGCTTTTTTATAGGCATTGAGTATATATGTGAATCATCTAGCTAAGTAATTGGCTCAAGCATTCTTATACAGTCTATACATCATTCTTCACACATTTTGTGTGAGACTAGAGGATGAGCTTGGCCCGCAGCTGCATGCCCTCCCCCTCCTTCTCTCTTCACTGCTGAGGTACAGGCAGCCTGAGTAAAGGGGGGGAGGGGAGGCACTGCTGAGATAAGGAAGAAGCAGCTTAAAGTAACTACATAAGAAAATCTTGTTTCATAAAAAATCTCTATCAGTCCCCCCTTAATTCTCATTCTTTGCCTAAACCTAAACATCTGTCCCAATGCTCCGACTCCTTTTCACCAGCTTCCATGTCGGCCTATTCCTAACGAATAGCCTCCCATGACACTAGATTTGAGCACGGGGAAGTCAGATGATCTTTCCCTAATTTGGGCTGACATCATATGGGGGAGACTAGACGTCATCAGTGCCTCTGATTTTCTGGATCGAAGTCTTCATACAATTCTCCCATCATCATCTCTGGTACGGCCTCGTCAACTGGCTTGCTTAACAATTTTTTTACGCAGGGGATAACACAGCAGATAATTAGTACAAACAAAATTAAAACAGCGATCATGATGATGACCAATTTGCAACAACATCTGCTTCCAATCTTTAAACCAGTTCTCTAGCCCTTCTGTCCATGAATTGTCTATTCCTGAATTCCTTTTTAATTCTTCAGATAGGGAGGTCAATCCCTTTAAAGCATTCATGACCTGCCCATCGGGCCCTAAATTATCGGGTATAACAGTACAGCAGGATTCTCCTATCATTTTGCAAACTCCTCCTTTCTCTGCCAGCAACATGTCCAAAGCCATCCTGTTCTGGAATGCCATAGTACTGGTGGGACCTAATTGTTCTATTATACCTATTAGGGCATCCTGAGTGTAATTCACAAAGCGTTGCTGGTTATAGTAGATATAATTTATCCAATCTGCATTTTTGTTTACCACGATTATTGGAAATATAGATTCCAATCCTGCTGCAACTTGATTCTGTGCCTTAAATTCATCAGGGATCCCCTTGGGACTCCAATGGCATCTATATATACATGGGTGTCCAGACTACCACCTGGAATAGTCTCCTGTTTTTTCTTTGTCCCTATGTGCCCCTGGGATTTTGGAGACTGCTGTATATGACTTACAACCTTCTTCCAATCAGGGATATCAAAAATATGGAAGAGCATCAATACCATGGCTAATGCACACTGACCATGCCATTCTACCTCGATTTGTGTTCTTAATTTCATGTCTGCACATATCCATATTATATCTCCTAGAGCCTTGAGTTTGATTCACCAAATGGATTTTATACTCCTGTCCAGTGGTGTTTACTATCTCACCATAATATCCTTCTGGGAATTTTACCATCTCTTTCCCTTACTTACCCTCCATCTCAAAACAAGTGTAGTTGCACTTGTATCTAGTAATGCCAGTCATCATGGGGCCTTTATTAAGAAGAGGGTACTGGTTTTTCCATTGTTCGCATGCTGTCTCATAAGACGTGGAGTTGGTGTACAGGCCAAGGAAACATATGAAATGAGAGAGAGAGATGCAGAGGAACCGTACCCTGGTGGGGCCTGGCTGCAGCACAAGTGATACATGCGCTCCTATTGGCCTGGGCTGTAGTATATCTGACCCAGTCAAGCCACACGTTACGATATGTAAACCCAGTTTCTGTGACTACGGTTTCTTTCACAGAGTAGGGTTTTCTTCCCTCCTGACTGCGAGCAAGAGGCAGTAAGGGATTTCCAGGGGTCGGAGTGGGGCCAGTGAACGTGCTTGCCAAGTCCTTCAAGTAGAACTGTCCCCAGGGTGCATAATTCCTATAATTTGAAGGGTATCTTCTGAGTACATACATGGCCAGATCTGTCTGTTGTGGGTTCTGCAATATTAGGGTCAGGGAGTAACATTTTTGGGGACCCTTGCAGGTTATAGCATTTGGATATAGCTGACAACTACTGAGCCGGGTTTTCCCCACATTTCTGTCAAATAGATACATTCTTTGTAGTAGGTTCTTTCCCTGTTTGTCCTTACTTTTTAGGGCCTTCTTGGGCCTATACCCCCAATCTACCCCTGTGTTAGTGATGACATTAGACCAGGAGGAACAGTAAGTATTACTTGCTTCAGTACTACAAACATAACACTGAAGCCACTGATAATCCCTATTGTCATCAAATCATAACATCTGCAATCAGCAATATCACAGTAATCAAAGTCATACACTTGGAGTTCTTTGGTTAAATTGACCCAGAAGACCAAAGGCCCTCTATCTGAATGTGGTTCCCAATAAAGACATTTCAGAGGAGGTTTTGGGCACCCATCTTTCCAAAAGCATTTATTAGCTTACGTAACCCCCCCCCCCATATGATGCATAGAATGAAAAAGGATTTCATCATTTCTCAGGAGGTGGGTCAGGATTCGTGATTCTTTTGCAGTGGGATGTGTGTATCCAAGTCTTCTTTCCCTCTATGGCCCATTTCAACGGCAATATTTCCAACTGACACACACAAAACAGAGGAGTAAGCAGGCACCTTTAACCTTTTCCTCCGCAGACAAAGGATTCACCCTCCCCTCTGTTTGGCTCGATCTGACTATCAATCGTGTCCGACTAGTCAGCCAGGGACTCTGCCGCACCTCAGGTCAGGCAGAATAATCGTCCGCCCCTGATCAGGCAAGCCGGAATTTTTTCCCACACCTCGGCACTGCAGTGCCCTCTAGTCCAAACAAGGAGGTCATTTTTCCTCTTCCTTTGCCTGAGGTTTTAACTGTCCTTGCTCAATTCACTCCTCACCCAATCACATGTACACATAACCACATGTACACACCAGAGTGATCTATCAATTCAGACTATGGTTCTATGGGCCCAAGGCTTTAAGCATTTCAGCATTTCAGCCAGTCTCACTAACATTAATACTGCTTACGTCATATTTGGCACTTCAAGGAGGTGCTTTTTATAGGCACTGAATATATATGTGAATCATCTAGCTAAGTATTTGGCTCAAGCATTCTTCTACAGTCTATACATCATTCTTCACACATTTTGTATGCGACTAGAGCCTGAGCTCAGCCCGTAGCTGCGAGCCCTCCCCGCAGCCTGAGTAAAGGGGGAAAGGGAAGGCACTGCTGTAATAAGGAAGAAGCAGTTTAAAGAAACTACATAAGAAAATCTAGTTACATAAAAAATGAAAGGAATCATATTCACACATCAGTAGAAACCTGGGAATCATTTTAACAAGGTGACCTGTCTTCTGAAAATTAAATAAGTAAATAAAACTGTACTAAATGCCATAAAATAGAAAAATCTTCGTTTTTAATGCCGATCCAGCACAAATGCTATTGCAGTCTGTCTGGTCTTTTTATACAAGTGTTGAGTATGTGACTGCTGCAGCCAGCCTTTTCTGTACTGTCAGCATCAAAGCTCCCATTACTGGACATTGATACCAGTAGTTCAGCATATGTCTGCTGAGGGCACTGATTGGATGCAACTGTCACAACCTTACCAATTGTAAACAAAGACCAGGGGACAACAGGGGTGAGTAATGTATTTTTCTTTTTTATTACATAGCATTTTCTACTTTTTTTTTTTTTTTAAAGTCTGATAATCACTTTAAAGGATCTTTGGCAGCAGTTTCGACCATGTTAAACTGATGTCAGCACTAGTTAGGTGCTGGGGAAAGCAGTTAAAAGTATGCCTTTTGTGGAGCTTTTATCAGGAGTAGTGTGAATATGAAGTTTTATTCTGCTGTTTTGCCCCTGCAGGTCCACTGGAGGAGGTGCTTCACTGTAAAGTGCTCTCGGCTCTTTGTATTGAGCTGCATTACAACTATTTTTCTGTGTTGTGACTGACAGCTGAAGCATTTAACCAGGAGTCCACTACAGCTGTCACCCAGAGCAGGGAGGAGGTGCCTGGAAGCAGCTCAATGCAGAGAGCCCTTGAACACTTGTATGAGCAGAACCTGGCGGAATAAATCTTAATATTCACACTTCTCCTGATAATATAAGAGCCACAAAAGGTATATTTGTACTGCTTTCTCCAGCCCCTTGGTAGTGCTGGCAGCAGATTAGCATGGTCAAAACTGCTGACAGACTCCCTTTAAGGATCCTCGTTCTCTGTAAGAAAGCCAGAGAGATAAAAATGGATTATTCTGTTATGTACCTGCTGCAGAGTTAATTGATTGGCATAGTTTAGTGGGGGAATCATGTGCAGAGTGGCACCTTGCCCATGAGTGTACACCTTACTATGTGCAGTGATTGGCTATACCCAGTCTTCAAAGCGCATTGATGATTAGTTCTGACATGATTTTCATTTGTCTTGATGTTTCATTTCAGCGGTCTCATGGGATATTAAAGATTGGAACGCTCACCATGGATAATGACGGCAGTGAATACTGTGCTGTCTATTAATAGCTTTTCTCTGACAGCTTTTCCCATTATTTAGGAAAATTCTATAAACTGAACCTGGCCATAGAAATATCTTTTATAATTTATAATATTGTTCATATCGTTTAACAGTATCTAATTATCACATACAAGAAATGACCATAACAATAGGAGCAATATTTAACCGGTTAATGAATGATCATTATTCAGTGAGCCTTTCCCAGTAGGTAACTATATTGATAGAGACCTCCAATTACACACCATCCTTACATCATGATGATTGATGAAAGCAAGGCTCATGCGCACAGCTGTATAATGGCTGTGTACTGGAATGATTTGCCTGATAAAAGTGTTGCTAACACTACTACACGCTCACAGCGCTCACTAGCACACAGACTAGAACCTTAAGTGAATTAAGGCAAAACAATTAATTTATTTATGCTATTCATAGAAGAGATGAAACCAGCGGCACTCACCAGTGTGTTAAAAGGTCCAAAACGTTATTGTAGTAATTCAAAAGTACAACAACCGGGCTTGGGGGCGGACGTGCTTTCCTCACAGTAGATAAGCGGGGACGGCCGTTTCGCGCAAATATTGCGCTTCGTCTGGCCTCAGGCAACGGATGCTTGAGGGCAGACGAAGCACAGTATCTGCGCGAAACGGCCGTCGCTGCTTATCTACTGTGAGGAGAGCACGTCTGCCCCCAAGCCCGGTTGATGTACTTTTGAATTACTACAATAACGTTTTGGACCTTTTAACACACTGGTGAGTGCCGCTGGTTTCATCTCTTCTGTGAATAGCATTCTATGGACTTTACCTTATCCAGCGCAGCACCGCAGCACGTGTTGTACCAGACTGGAGGACTTTCTGGCGGTGAATGGTGGAAGGAGCGGAGAGTCTGGTAGTGCCGCCCCATACCTGATTTCTGTTGTGATTAAATTACTTTATTTATGATTAATGAAAATAAATGAAGGTTGATAATAATAGTTCTCATAATTATAAAAATACAGTTATCTTGACTATCATGAGTAAGTAAGTATAAGTAAGAGTATAATTAATAGTAAAACATCAATACATCACCAGATATTGTAGCATCACCCGTTGCCCATGAATTGGGGGATTCCAACAATCAGCAAGGGGAAGAATCTGGGAACAGCACAAGGCAGTTCTGCCGCATCTTCATCGAATCCCGGATCCCCTTGGAAACCCCCAATTTTATAATCAATATGATTTTATTTTGGGAAGCGCGTGATCATATTTGCTTAATCATGCGCAGAGAGAAAATTCTTTATTATGAGAAAGAGAAGTCTTAATATGACTATGAACTTATTATGAGAAAAGGTATTATTATGAACACTTCATGTGTTCATGGACAATAAATTGTTTTTCTGCTCAGGACATCTTATGATAATGCCTGAGAATCTCCTTTGTTTTCTTGAACTCCAGTACCCTCAGCACTTATATACACAGCCATACTGACTAAGGTTTCATAACTACTTGAGTGTCAATCATCATGATTCCACTCAGTCTTATACATTCTTATCACATGGTATGAAGCTATCCATGCTCGATGAGGTCCCGGCAGCAGATCCTCATGTGGCTTGCCACTAATTGCCAGGCCACTTTTAAATTGACATCTACAGGTGCCGGCCAAAAATTACAGATATGGGGTGGAATTAGCAGTGAGCTGCCTGCGGATGCAGCTGCCAGGGCCAAATTGTGTACAGGCAGCCTTAAAGGGGTTATCCAGGAATTGATAATGATGACCTATCCTCAGAATAGGTCATCAGCAGGGGCACCTCCGCCGATCAGCTGTTTTAGGGAGCCGCCAAACTCACCAGAGCTTGGGTGCATACATCCAGCTTTCCAAGCACAGCGCTGTACATTGTATAGCGGCAGTGCTTGGTATTGCAGCTCAGCACCATTGACTTGAATGGGGCTAAGATGCAACTAGGTCATGTGACCGATGTACGGTAACGTCACATGGCCTAGGAAAAGGCCGTGGTGCACACAGATCAGTCTCTTGTAACAGCTGACCCCCGCTGACCTGATATAAATGACCTATAAGTGTGAAAGGATACTTTCACACTAGCGTTATTCTTTTCCGGCATAGTGTTCCGTCGTTGGGGCTCTAAGCGGGAAAAAAAAACGCTTCAGTCACATCCCCATGCATTCTGAATGGAGAGAAATCCGTTCATTATGCATCAGGATGTCTTCAGTTCAGTCATTGAACGGCGTTTTGGCCGGAGATAATACCGCAGCATGCTACGGTATTATCTTCGGCCAAAATGTCTGAAGACATGACGGATCCGGCATTAATTCCCATAGTAATGCATTAGTGCCGGATCTGTCATTAAAAATACCTGAACAACGGAACCGCCATTCCGGTCTGCGCATGCGCAGACCTTCAAAACTTTGGGGAAAAAAATATAGACGGATCCGTCATTCCGCGTTAGTTAGACGGATCCGGCGGGCAGTTCCGGCGAGGGAATTGCCTGCTGGAATCCTCTGCCGCAAGTGTAAAAGTACCCTAACCCTTTTAAAGGCTATGGACAGTTGATCAACTTTCATTTATTGTTAATTGATCTTGGCTTGGCATTCAGGAGATCACCGGAGTCAGAAAGTCAGACTGATGGAGTTCACAGTGAATAGCATTTTGCAGCTAGATATGTATTGTAATATATGCAGACTGCAAAATTAAAACTGTGCGGAATTGCTAATGAAAATAAATGCAAAAATTTAAGGGCTATTTCACATCTGAAACTTTATTGGCATGTCGCTAAGACCTGCATGTATTGATGGCCTATCCTAACAATATGCCATCAGTATCCCAGATGGGCCAACCCCTTTACTTTTTTTGCCAAAAATACAAGCGGTAAACAAAAAAAGAAATTTCCAAAGGTGTCCATTGCCTTTAAACATGGTGGTGTAGGGCGATTGGGCTTTTCAAAGGCCATAATTGCACCACCACCTCTAGCTCAGCATTCACTATAACACATCAGTTTTTCCTCGACTGTCCCTTTAAACATCCATTGCTATAGTGAGATGTTTTGACCTAAAAATATCTGGTACGTAGGATTGGCATAGGGTTATTCATTAGTGGTGCGTCAGTCAGGGGAATGTTTCCAGCAGTCTCATGCTGTGAGATAAATGATGCCTTTCCTTCAGATACTATTGCTTTATTCTAGAAAAATGTAATCATGGAGGAGAGGTCATCAGCACTTCATAGAGCCTGCCATTTGTAAGCTCTCGGTGCTGTTAGAAAACAGCGTGAAGGTGCCATGTGCAGGATGAACGGATTTTATCCAGTGCTTGCAAAGCTTTTTCTTCATTGCTCCTTCGTTGTGCTGAAATTTATCTGCACAGGTCACCAGCTGCAAACCAAATCCGAGCTCCTTAATTAAACATGACATTTGCACCATTCAGGATGGTGTCTAAGTCGTTAATGTTTCTAATTAAATAGCAATCATCTGTTTGGAACCTCAGCCTGCCCTGATTCTTGTATGATGCACATTTTCTTATTGAACAAGATGGAATATGTATTTTCTACGTCGCCGCTTCCATTGGACCTTGTAACCCAACACCTTTCATACGAGGACCTAATGCCTAACCAAATGATCTGTCAAGCCTTGCTGCTTATAACGGCAACAACAAGGTCAGTTGTCCAGTAGCTGTAGAGTAGAGGTAGGGGTTTCCAAGGTGGGCAAGATTTTGTTTCAAGGTTTCCACCCTTGGCAAAAATGTTGCGAGTTATTGGGAAATCGTTCTTCCATTGTGAAGTGAATGAGCTACAAGTGGTCCCTCAAGTTACAATATTAATTTGTTCCGGGAAGACCATTGTATGTTGAAAGCATTATAACTTGAGTCCATAGCTCTATGAAAAACAAGTAATTGGTTCCAAAGCCCAAAAGTGTAAAGTTTTAAGAAAGCAGACGACCAAGACATATAAAGCAAGTCCTTAATAAGACAGTCTGGAATAGATGCTGGAAGCTGTAAATTACTTTCTATGGTGACGGCAGGTGCTTCTTCAAGGTCTTGCATAGTACATAGATGTACCAGAAAAATAAAATGGAGTCGTCGTTCAACTGGTGTCCATAGGAGCAGCTCATCCCGGCACAGACAACGGGCAGTGCAGAACATTTAGTATGGCAGAGGAGCTACTACCAGTCAAATTGCCATATCGATTGGTTGAATCTAAGTCTAAGACATTGTATTTTAAGTCTAGCTTCAACTCACGATGGCCCAGAAAAGACCATTGTATGTTAAAAATATTGTATCCTTAAGCCATTGTATCTTGAGGGATCACTGTATTTACATGAGTACGCTAGGAAAAAAAATGGTACCGATTTTTGTTTTCTCCTCCACCTTCTAACAGCCCTAACATAAAAAAAAAAAACAGCAATAGCTAAATGGTTGCATGGAAGTCAAACTATTTGAAATCTCTAACCAAATACCAACCAAAATCAGGCTTAAAGGGTTATTCCAGGATTTTACTATTAATGGCCTATATTCTAAGGATAGGTCATCCGCATCTGATCGGCAGGGTCCGACACCCCATACCCCTACCAATCAGCTGTTCTGCAGTAGCCCTGGCCCCAAAACTCCATAGCACTAGCACTGTCCATTGTATAGTGCTGTGTTTCTCAGCTCCACTCCTCAAGGCTCATGATTTGAGAATATGCCACAGAATGAATACCTTATAAGTCGCGATGCAGTGACAATACCGTTATCACCCGCGTAATACAATGGGAATCCTGACAACATGACATGCTTAGGGGTCGTGAGGACTGGAGTTGAAAAACACCGTTGTAGTGCATGAAGACGATTGCTGAAGTGAGTGGAAGCAGCACCGCGTTGCCCACCTTCTGGCCCCTACTTAGTGGATGGAGCGGTGTATTTATGGCTCTGAAGCTACTCCGAAACAAATGATTGATGGGGTTGTGGGGTATTAGATCCCCGTGGAACAATCCTGAGTATCGGCTATCAATAGTAAAATTCTTAAGTTGTATAGACTAATGTAGTATGGTGATGTGTAGTATTTCACTCATGGTGAATATAAAGTTTGTTTCTTTTAATACCCAGACCCTCTTTTTTTTGTGCAGGAGGCACACATTGTTATCATTAAATCATAGTTTCATGGTTACATTGTCCCCCTAATAGTTCTACTTTAATTTCAGTCAATTTTTTGTACTCTAAATAATAAGACTGCATCAGACTGGGCTTCAAAGGGATAACTAGTGTGTCTGGGACTGACAGTCTTTGATGTCTTGAAATCCACAGAAATTGCTAGCGTGTCATGTAGTTTACCTTTTTATAGGCGTCCCAGTTAAGGTTATTGAATATTTTTAAAGCTTTAAAAAATACTTTTTTTCTTGCTTTACCAAAGCATTTTAATTGGCAGTTATCTGCTGTGCTGTCTTTTTTATCCTTCCCTACCCGGTTCCCTGCAATTTGCAGTAACCGAACGCACCATGGTTTTTGACTGTTGTGATAAACAAGTACTTATGGGGAATAATCAAGCAAATGATTACAGGACTATGAATGTAACCATAAAAAATGCCTACACGAAAGCCGCTGTGTTGTCTTACTTTTTAAAAGATAATTGTGACAAGAATTAATGGCAGCCGATGCGGTATTCATGGAGAATGACACTCAGTTTTCCACAGACCACGGATGAAATACAAATCTATAACCTTCACCTTTCTATATCTGTATTATTAAATAACTAATTGACTGCATCAGCTTTACATAATATGACACAATATGTTGCCCTCGACACCATTGTAAGGCCAGACATCACATTTACACAATACAGCTGTATTTGTGGTTGCAGTTACCACCATTTTATGTAGATAAAACACATTTTGGACTGAGATCTTTTAAGATCTATATTTGAAGGGCAAACAAACTTCTATGTATTACAAAGATTTAAACATACATACATACAACATTTTTGGATACGAGAACATGCCATATTGTTCACAAAGCAAGAGAAAGAGCTCTTCTATTGTCTATGGTTGGGCAGGTCACTCATCATAGAGGACTATTCTTGCCTGATTATTACCTGTAGAAAGCATATGCACCATAAAAGTGTGCCATTCCTTGATGGCTGGACTATGAAGTAAGATTTTGAATGGAAGAAAACTGTGTTCGCTACTGTAGTAAACTGACGAGCTTCCTAAGGTCATTGGCAAAGATAGTGGCTGCCTCCCACAGTGTTAGGCTGGGACTCTATGGACGGGCTTACCTTAGGAAATGATTGTGAGGGACTACCATGCAGAAATGTGCAGGTCGACTTTTAGTAGCATTGTTATCATTACTGTTAACATTACATACAAAGGACATATCATTAGTAAAGATAAATTTGAAATTTGCAAAGTGGCAAGTGGTTGGCTCCAAGTGGAATTGTTTTCTGCAGACTTTGGGGATTAATATGTCAGAGCCCGGTCCACTGGAACTCCTGATGGTCCAGTCCAACTCTGACCTCACATCAAACACGTACAGTCCTACCATTTCATTTACATTGGATAAATGTTGGAAACTCTAAAGTTCTACAAGTATCCTTATTAAAATCCATTATTAACATAAACATGATATGTGGCCGAGTATTTATACCACTTCCTGTAACATTGATAACATTGAGTCTTTCATTATTTTTATTTATTTCCTGCAGGCTCGAGAACAAATTCTTGTGAAGGTAATGAGGAACTACTGTTGGAAGAAGATGAAAAATCGCAATATATGCCACAAAGTAGTGACGCATTCAGAGTTACACAGCAAAGTGCTGCTACCTTGAACTCACATAAAGTGGAATCAAAACAAGGCCTCGATGATGTACAGATTCAAGCTAGCTTGGATGCATTTTATGAACAAAGCTCTTGGAGAGGAAAATATGATACCTTTTCTAACCAACTTTCCGAGAAAATATCAGATTTAAGCAGGAAGCAGCATTTATATGCTTTACGGAGTTTTCAGTTGGGTAAGATTGTGTTAAATCAGGAAGGCGAGAAAGTATTACAGAGCCGTTCCAGTGAAAACTTCTTCTCTCGAGAAAAGACAAAGAATGTGGAACCTGTCCCTGGACTTTCCAAAGATGTGGTCAGGTTCATATTGGACCAGACCTCCCCCTCCCAAAACTGACTTTTAAATAATTTCAGGTGACTTTTCAGAACAAGCCGTCATGTTGGAGTACATGATGAATAACACAAGCCGTTACATGACTTGTATTTTACATTTCTCACCAGTCTTATCCCCTCTGTAGGCTTCATCTTTTATTTTGAGTTGGTCCGGCTCCCCTATCTCGGTCTCTCACTAACACAGAAGCAGCAGTAGCATGGAGGACATTACTCAAATATAGCAGTCTCTGTGTGTCTCTTGCTCTCTGTAGCTGCTTCCTTCCTTCTTTTCCCAGACTGCCATGGACAGCAGCTGTAACCTGATGCCTCAGCTGATAATTAGTCCTAGCGGTCAAAGACTTTTTTTTATGTTATAATGATGTATTAAAGGTTTCTTACCATCACTTGTACTATTGATTAAAGGGGAAAAAAGTAAGCAGTTACTCTTTAATCTTTTTTGGTTGTCTATCATACTTCTACAATCATCTTCCAAACAGCAGAGCTGTGAAGAACTCTAGGTATTTATAGTCCAAAGGAATTATCATTTAAATGAATTCCACCCCCTGTTCTGTGTTTTATAAACTTTTATCACTTGTGGTTATTTTGGGAAAAATGGAAATTGATCCCAGAAAGGTGAAAAGCATAAAAGACTCCGAAAGCTTCAGTTTCTACTTTTATATTATTTATTCTTGTTCAGTGCTGCAAAAGTGGATATTGCGGTGGAATTTCAGTGAATAAACAGCCCTTTTCAATTTCCAATTAGAGATCTGAAAAAAAACATTTAGAGCAGAACCAGAAAAGCCCTGCTACAAAGTAGTCACACACTGACACATAAAGTAAATGCTAGAAGATGATGTTAAAGGGAACACTTAAAGTATTTAAAGGGGTTATCTCATGAAGACAACCCCTGTCTATATGCCTATTTGGGCATATGGATATTATAGAGGGGCACCCCTGACTTGAGAGTCCTCTCTATAAACCAAAATGTAGAGCTACCTTATACAAGCTGCTCCCATTGGGTTCTTTGGCGTTTTCATCAAAAGGCAGAGTGCTCTAGGTATCCCCTTTTTTCCTCCCTTTTTCTCTATAGGGCTTCAAAAACACCAGGAAAAATGTTTGTACAAAACACAAAAGAAAAAGAAAACGCATACCAAACACGCATGTGATTGCACACCACTGGCAAAACTTTATTAATTAGAACGTTTTAAGACACAAAATTGTTCGAAGGAGGACTAACACTCCAGCTAATTGGCCTACAATTCTGTGTTAACCCTTTCTACCCTGGAGTATTTTTGTTTTTGCGTTCTCTCTTTTGCTATTGAGTGGAAAGAATATGTGGACTGGATGGGGAAACTTTTTGCCGTTTGTGTGTCATCCGTATTCTACAGACACTGTTAGGGCTCATTTACACGACTGTATGAATGAGTCTGCATCCATTCCGCGGCCCAGCAAAAAATATAGAGCATGTCGTATTCTTGTCCGCAATTGCAGACAAGAATTGCCATTTTCTAGGATAGTGGCGGCCATGTGCAGTCCGCAAAATGCAGAACGCACACAGGCCAGTATCCGTGTTTTGTGGATCCCCAATATGCGGATCTGCAAAACACTACGGTCGTGTGAGTGTGCCATTAAGCTGAAAATTAGTTTCTAGAACCTCTCCTATCAATGGTGCGTGTGTCACCTGCGTTGTGTCCGTGGTTTTCACAGACCCACAGACTAGAACTTGCATATAAGATCAGACAAAATAGGGCATGCTTATGTTGTGTCACCACGGTCTGTGAAATGCCACTGATGTGTGAATACACACATTAGAGTTAATGTATCTGTAAGCGATCCTTGGAGACTGTGGACGGCACGCACATACGATTTACTGGCGTGTGAAAGGGGCCCTAGACTCACCGTCTGTGGTGCTTCCATCTGAGAGTTGTACATTTACCACAGTTGGGGAGCCACGGTTGGAAACTCCCTGATATCCACTGAACAAATCCTAATGTTTTAAATAAAAATGTTCCTTTAAACTGGATTTTAGCTGAGCTGCGAAATCTTATTTTAGAAGCAGTCCGGCATAAATCAGCCCTGCAGCTTTCAATTATTTTATTTAGCAGCATGTTAAGTGGCGGTATTTATAGCTACTAAGTGTTTAGTGATGTATATGCTGTATATAGATGGCAATAGTAACGCTGCCAATTATGAGACTCTATGCAGCCGCCTGGATGTATAGCATGCAGAGCTCTCCTTTTTACTCTCTGATACCATGCTATTTGTATTGTGCTCCTATAGAATTTCTACCCGGTGTGATTATAGGAAGCTTTTGCTGTCATTTTATCCCCACTGATAACAAAAGACCCAAAACACGTAGTCGTCAGGTTGAAGGAAGAGGAATGGCTCGGTCTGCAGCAGATGATTGAAGCTCTGTATGACTCAGCTGACCGACAACAGATGGAAACACACAGGTTTCCCTAAATGATTAATGGACGTGCTCCCGCCATCGAGAAACCGTATTTTATCAAAGTAATTTTCATTTGTTAGACTGTGTGAATAACACCCCCCAAAATCACATCACAACAGACACCTTATAAAAATAGCATGCCAAACCATGGTACAGCATGGTAACCGATACAAGAAGGGTTAATTTAATGCACTGATCGAGCTGCCAGATTTTCGGTAGTCGTGGCAGGGAGCTTGTGGATTTCATTTGTGTTTGGCTTATATGATTTGGCAAATCTGAGCTTCGGCAAATCCTTTCTGGCGATTTATGGACCTTTTGTATAAAATGCAGCTTGTGTGCAGCTGGCAGAGAGTCTGCTTGGATGCGCATCTTTGCATATGTAGCAGAGTTTTCAAGATGCACAGATTTCTCTAATGTGACGAGATCTTTCCGTAGAACGACAGGTAAACACCTGCCGGGATCAAATCCAGTACCTGAGAAGTGCACATCAGCTGCTACATCTGTAAGGAGATCTATTCTGGAAATTATATTATGTAGACCTGGCTAAGGCTTACTTCAAACACAAATTTTTGTGGCTTTTTTTGTTTGGCATGGTAAAAAAAACATTATGAAATTTATGCGTTGTAGTGGTGTCTTTTTTCATTCACACATTTTTTTAATCACTAAAGATAGGTCTATGGGAAGATACCTGAGAAAAACTCCTTAGCTTGAGCATGTTGGGGGAGATTTATCAAACTGGTGTAAAGTAGAACTGGCTTAGTTGCCCATAGAAACCAATCAGAGTCCACCTTTCATTTTTCACAGCTCCTTTGGAAAATGAAAGGTGGAATCCGATTGGTTTCTGTGAGGAATGTGGAGTTATGATTTCATTTCTGCCATTTGCTCCAGGAGTGGGCAGAGGAAATCAAACTCCACAGGGGGGCCCTTCTTCAAAGTGTGGCCACGTGTTTATCTTTCACACCCCACTCAGCCACACTGGCAACTCAACTTCTCTGGCAGGATGAATTCTGGTGGGGAGGGGGGGGGGGCTGAGTTGGTCGATAGAACAAAAGAATCCATCAGACATCATAGAACTGGGAGTACATAAGGGATTACGAATTGCCGTCCGTTACAGGAATAAACTGATTACATACTGTATCTACGACCATGGGACCAAGGTGGACGTGCCCCAGGTCGTCATTTGGTGGTCGGGTGCCAGGAAGGGAAGATACAGAGATCTCCCAGTATGAACCTAATAACAGCGCCATGTTTGGTCTCCACTTGTAGCCGGATACGTTGCTTCTAGAACCATCCCCCTGTGATCTTCCAGTAAAGAGCTATGATTCATAATGGGTTTTGGATTCTGAGCTGTCTCACAAAAGGGAAATGGGTTCTTCCCAGGGAGAGGGAGCGGAGTGATCGACTACAGGTGGAAAGGCCCATGCAGGCCAGAGGCCAGCGTCTTTCTCTGATGGGGGGGCACTTCATGTAACGTGTTTTGGAGGGACCTGGGAACTCACTGCCTACCATGTGACTAAAGCTAAGGATTTTAGCAACCAAGAATTCACCAAGAAAAGACTACTCATCTACCCAGTAACTGACATTTGATCTGTTTAACTCTTTTGTACCATAGCCTCTGTATTTGCACATCCGAACATTGTATATATTCTGTGTGTACATAGTGTTATGTCTAGTGCGCCCTTAAGGCAATTAAATATATAATTTAATCTTGTACTGTTCTTGTATCTCGATCCACGAATCCCCACCACGGCATAACGTTGTGTACTACCTGGGGTTGATTCTTGAACGGATATAATCCTGCTAGCGGACCAAGCTTATATCTAACGAGGAACTAGTGGCAGTCTACTCGGCTGGCAGGGCGCTGTTTCACCGGGGAAGTGAAAAGGCCCTCTCAGCTTGTCAGGGTTGTGAGCGAGTGTGGAGTCACGCCGAAGGTAGCGTGGACCACCCTCCGCGTGCCTCCCCGTGCCCTTTGGACAGGAGGTGTCTGTGTAAACTGTGCCACGTTGACCTTACGCACTCCGAGGGAGGGCGTAATGTCACACCTTGGTAACCAGTGACGAAACCATATCACGTGAGTCCGAGGTGCAAGGTGCGGTATTCGTCACAGTTGCTATAAACAGTTCTACTTTACACCAGTGTGATAAATCTCCCCCCGTTGTGTTTTGATTAAAAAAAAATTTGTCTTACCGTGGGGTTCTGTGGCACAATGCAGGACATTTCCCAACCCCCTATGCCAGAAACATTGTAAAAAAAAGGCAAACCACTGGTTTGGGACTTTCTAAATGCCATTTGCACAAAATTGTAGCCCCCGCTACTTTCCGAAAAGGGCACATTTATACTCATTTAGGCAAGATTTCTGGCTTAAATGACGACTGTAATCTATTCCATTAACAAGATGTCGTAGATCTCATTCTAGGTGCACTGACTACCATAGTATGCGCTTAATTTATGACAAGGAAGCATCCTCCAGTGGCGCAGGGGCTACCAAGACTGGTTTGGATAAATCTGCCCTAATTTTTTCAAAATACGCTAAAATGCGGAAAATATCCCTGAGAGGTTTGGACTGTAAGCTTCCTATATTTGACTTGCAGAAGGTCATTTATCAGCCAAGTCAGCCTGGCATTATGTACGGATTTATTACATGGATTATTCAGCAAGATACTCTGTGCCCAGTGTAAGTGTCTTCTGACACTGAAAGCTCATTTTCCACCTTCTTCTACTGGGGAACTGGTCCCTTTTATTTTTTGCACAAAACAGAGAAGATAGACCATAACTGCTGCCAAGTGAATACACCCTAATGTTCAATTTCTTCATTAGCCGGTGCCACACATTACAGGAGCGGATACTATTATAGTGCTTACCTAACCTGTTTTCCCTTACCTCTAAGGGCTGTATTACACCTAGCAATAGCCTAGCAATAATTATGGCTAAGCGTTCGTAGAAACGCTTGTTAGCGATTATCTGCCTGTGTAATAGTGCCACAGATTACCCAATGAACGAGCAATCACAAATTTTAGGCAGGTTAAAAAAAAACTTCTCATTTGCCAGTGGCAGATCGTGCCGTTTGATCAGTCTGCTGCTGGCAAATAATGATTCAGTATGGGGATGAGCGATGGCATTACTGATCACTCCTCCATATGCTGTCGAGGAGATCGCTGCATGTAAAGGCAGCAGTCTCCTTCACTGACAAGCAGGCGATTTCCAGGAAGGAACGCTTTCTTCACTACAATCGCCTGTCTCATCTGCTGGTGTAATACCAGCCTAAGTCTGAGCTCACATTTGGCGGTCATGATGCAGTTTTTGCACAATCACTTTCGCATTTCTACAAAACGGCAGCAAAAACCACATCATGACACAGCCTCATTGTATGAACACAGTGCTAAGTATAAAGAAATAGAATAGCATTACATTAGAAACCAGTGGAAACCCCTCCATAAGTAATGGCTAGCTTAAAGGGGTTATCCCATGATTAATGTAAAAAATTAAAATCAGACATCATATAGTAAACGACAATCTTTTTCTAACAAAGCTAGAACCAGCCCTGTACCTCACATGGATCCAGAGATCTCCACATTCATTGCTCTGCTAGATTTATATCATGCTGGCAGCTCAGGGGAGTGTCTTTTCTGCTGCAGCTCAGGGGGCGTGCACATGCTCTCCCAATCACAGCTCAGGAGGCAGCTGAAGGATGAAACTGAGCATGTGCGGCCATCTCAGCGAGCCAAAGAAATAAGAAAAAAAAACAGCAGGTGGCGCTATACAGATACATTTTATTGAGTAATTCAGTGGCTGTACTAAATTTTTCATTACACGCAATTCCAAAAGTATTCATATCCAGGTGCTGGTTTGAAAACTGTGCAATATTTTTCATGGGACAACCCCTTATATATATAATCTAGGCGCTAGGCAGTTGTGTTCACAGAACTTATAAAACCCCATAGCAAAAATTACAATGGGTCCCACCTAATGCAGTGCATGGTTTTAATGCTAATGTCTACTATTACATTTTAGATCCAATTTACTATGCTCATTAAATACATAACACCTTTATGTTGTAAATGATAGCAGTATGCAGCCACCACTAGAGGGAGCTAACTGCAAATGGATTTATACAGCTAGTATTTGTTTTACAAATACATCTGTATCCAGGGAGCTCCACCTAGGGCAGCAACAGGTAACCACTATCACTTTGCAACACAAGTATAGGAAGCCATTCAATGCCTGTATTACCTACTGCCCCATAGCTGGGGAATGGCCTGCTTGTATGATAAGCGCCATCCTGAAGATGCACTTGTGATTTACATAACATTCTATTAAATAATGATAGCTGAAAGTACAAAAAAGCTATATCTCCAAGCGACTTGTGAAAGGCTGCTGAGGGCTAATTCTTATCATACTTTTGCAGCATCTTCAAATATGTGGTATGTATCATATTCTCCAAATATCCATTCATTTCTGCCAGAGCCTTTCTTGAAGAATCCTGAAAGTCCACCAGCATTTCTGACCGGGTAATTAGTTTCCTGCAGGCGTTATTTCCCCAGAGTCGACAGTTAATATCCAGTTTCTCCTCAGCCCGATAAGATGCGTAATCGCACCTACTCATGTTCTTAGATGCCTATAGAATAGCAATAAGGGCTTCTGTAGCCGTCCAATTAGATTCCTAGCAAATATTACCATTATATCTGTGTAACATAAATGAATACCGCTATGCACGCTGACTTAATGCTGTATTGTAAGATTTCCCACACTGATTACAGAATTTGTTATAGCCTCATTTTATTCAAAGGGAGCAGCACAAAATACACAAATGAGATGATGGTAACAAGTAAAATATGCCCCCCCCCCCTTCTTCACCTGTTGGTGCCTTTAGGCACCACCAGACCCTATAGCTATGTGTGGGACCCCACTTACCTCAATCCAGCACTGACTCCACCATAATGTTCCCCCTTTTTTCTTCATAATTAGCAGAGGTAAATCATTCTCCTCCTGATTGTGAATAGCTTTACAGCGTACGTTATAAATAATGTCAATTTACAATGCGTTGAGGAGGTGACCTTGAAAGAGGCGACGAGCTGAGCTTACAATACAGGCCGTGTCCTGAGAAGACCTTGTCCTGTGCAGGAGATGACAATGTGCGTTGGGTGATTGTTTTTTCCTTCATCTATACAATATTTTACCTTCTTTCAAATCGTATACGGAAGATGTTCTGGATTAGAAAATGGATGTAGAAAATGTAGAAAAACGTATTATTTTGTTTTATTTATCTGAATCCTTGTTCTTTTCTAACTTGTCGGGTTTAGTAGCTACTTGCATTCCTCACGTCATAACTGTTTTGGAAGATTGATTCTTGTGAACTTTATTTTAGGCCATTCCTCTGTTATTCCTTCTAAAAGTGTACGAATGAATTGCCAGCAGTTTGCAATAAAAGGGGTTCTCCAGGAATACTGATTCTTTAGCAAGTGCCTAAGATTCCTACTTACCTGTTCCTGTCCTCCGCGACGCCTCTGCTGTGTCCATGTTCCAGACCTTGGCTTGTTTACTTCTGGTGTTGCATGGTCACATACTCCATGCAGCTAACGACTGGCTTCAGCGGTGATGTGGCCTGAAGCAGTATGTCACTGCTGAAGCCAGTCATTGGCTACAACGGAGAATGTGGCCGTGCACATGCAGTGCCAGAAGAAAACAAACCACGGACCAGAATGTGGACAGAGTAGAGGCATCGCGACGGACCAGAGTGATGGGGAGCAGGTAAGTAGGAATCTTCTGTTTATGGAGGCAGGCTTCGGGGGCTTGCTGAAAAATAGTATTGCCAGAGGACCCTTTTAAGGTCGAACTGGGTGTTACTATTTGGGGGGGGGGAAGGTTTTTTTGCCACGTCTACCACTGCCAGCCACAGTTAGCACTGATTGGATAGTGTCAGACTGTGCAAGGACATACCCTCAACTGAAGGTGCCAGGTTGGACCTTTATTGCAGACTACTAGAATTTCCTTCATAAACCTAGGAGGAGTAAGGCCTCATGCACACGACGTATGTATTTTGCGATCTGCAAAAAATACAGCTGACATCCATGGGCATTCCGTATTTTGCGGAACAGAACAGGTGGCCCCTTACAGAACAGTCCTACCCTTGTCTGAAATGCGGACAATAATAGGACAAGTTCTATTTTTTTGCGGAACGGACATACGGAAACGGATTGCACATGGAGGATTTTTGTGCAGACCCATTCAAATAAATGGTTCCACATATGGTCCACAAAAAAAAAGGAACGGACGAAGAAAATACGTTTGCGAGCCCTAAAAGAGGAATTTCGCAACACAGAGTTGTAAGAACACGTGCTCCAGAATTGTTATTACATGTAGAATGCAAGTAGTTCCTAAAATAAATGTGTCAGGGGAGGTGACAGATCCTCTTTAACCCCTTCTACCTTACATGATTTTCTATTTTTTCTTTTCATTTTTACTCCCGGCCTTCCCAGAGCCATTACTTATTTATTTTTACATTTATGTAGCTATATGAGGACTTGTTTTTTGTGGGACAAGTTGGCACCATTTACTGCTGTATACAATGTAGTGTGAAGTTACAATAAAACATTCCAAATGGGGTCAAATCAGAAAAAAAATGCGCATTTCCGCCAAAGTTTTATGAGTTTTAGTTTTACGGTGTTCCATATGCAATAAAACTGACTTAACATGCATAAGGAGTCTGCTGTGGTAGTGAAATAATACTGCGAGTCAGTATGACATGCAGATCACAGTCGTCGCTCTTAGAATCACTGCATACTTATTTGGGCAATCACAGGGCCAAAACTGATCAAATAACTCAAGTATGAAGTCAGTCTTACAGGTCGATGTTAGCGCCAAGAAGAAGCGCACTCCTTTTACACCCTCATCAACTGATCCCACATAGATGTCTACAGAACCTGTTCTATTAAACGCTTATATAAGTAGAGCCCCCCAACAGAGTGGAGAGGGTGATCCGTCAGAACAATAACCCCAAAAAAACGGATCCTGTCTGTTGAGCATCCGCCTTCACTCAGTCAGCATTTGGTCAGTAATCCATCAGTATTGCTAATGCCAAAAAAAACAAACAGGAGTGGATCCTAAACAGAGATGAAACGTGAATGAGGAGACCACAGAGTGGCCCAATGACAGTGTGGGGGTGGCGGCAGCATCATCAAGAGGCCAGAGAGTGGCAAGGTGACAGAGTTGAGGTAGCAACAGCATCAGGAAACCACAGAGTGGCAAGGTGACATAGTGTGAAAGTGACAGCAGCATCAGGAGACCACAGAGTGACCCGGTGACAGAGTGGGGAGGTGGGTGGCAATAAGAGTACCAGCTGAAGATGGTAGTTATTTTTTTGGTATTCTTTTTCAGGAGTATTGATTTAGTATATATTCAGCTTTATGCCTGCACTTTACAGCATTAATTGAAATGAAGTCTGTAAACAACGACTTGTATAGCTGTGAATGACCCTATTAGCACCTGTGTACCAATGTGGAGCTTATATTTCGGCACTGTTTTGGCCATTTTATGCCTTTTTTTTTATTGTTATGCGCTGTCACTTTAATGTTCACGCTGCACTTTATTGCATTTTATACACATAATTAGAGATGAGCGAATTTCAGGTTATGAAATTAGTTCACGCTTCGTGACAATGTACCCATCATCTAAATATCGTATTTTTCGCCCCCTAAGACGCACTTTTCCCCCAAAAAATGGGGGAAAAATGCCCCTATGTCTTATGGGGCGAATGCTGATGTGTCAGCAGGGACGGACTGGAAGGACGGACGGCAATTCCCGCGGGGCCAGGTACGTGACGCCAGTGAGTTACGCTGCCGCCGGCGCGCCCGGCCTGCCTGCATTCTACTGGAGCGGTTAGTGAATAGATATTACCATTGAGGGCACAACTTTAGTTAAGATGAATTGTATGACAGTTTACCGATATGGCAGGCAGATTGATCTGCGGATAGCACTGTTATGGGGGTGATCTGTGGATGACACATATATAACAGTGTCATCCACAGATACCCCATGCCATAATAGTGCCATCCACAGATGTCCCCAATAACAGTGTCATCCACAGATACCCCATCCTATAATAGTGCCATCCACAGATGACCCCCATAACAGTGTCATCCACAGATCCCCCATAACAGTACGTCATCCACAGACCCCCCATAACAGTGCATCATCCACAGACCCCCCATAACAGTGCATCATCCACAGACCCCCCCATAATAGTGCGTCATCCACAAACCCCCATTAGTCTAAAACCCACCAAAAGAGCACGTTTTGGTTAAAAGTACATAAATATCATATATAGAAAACAAAATAAATCATTAATATTGCATGATTATGTGTAGAGATTAGCGAATTTCGTGTTTTAAAATTAGTTCACGCTTTGTTAACTGGTAAAAGGTGAATTGCGTTATGGATTCCGTTACCAGGGACCATAACCCAATTCTATGACGGAATGAATAACAGAATGCCTTTAGAGGCATTCCGTCATAATAAAAGTCTATGGCCTGCAAAACAGATCCGTCCCGTTTCTGTTATGCAGGAGGACATTGCTGTAGGTGTTCTACACATCGCTTTATTTATTATTTGTCATAGCATATGTCATTGTTTCTGTAAAGAAGCAGCTACGGTATATGTAGGTGGCATTGTATATTTCTACTACTGTTCTGTTTCAGTATCTTGCATTGTGTATTGGTATGCTCCTCTCTTCTCCTCCCCCCTCTGTTTCAGCTTCTAGTTGGTTCAGTCTAGCCACTATCTGTTTTCCCTGTCATACATTGCTGTTTTGTGTGCTCTGATTCTGAGGAGAATCTGTGTAGTATCTCATCTTCTTATCAAGGAGAATATTAGAGGCATAATTCTTTTACCATCTGGATTCCCTGCATATCTTGTAATACAATCTCTGGATTAAAAACTACTTGATTAACTCCTGGGTCTCTGATGCGTAAACTGTAAGTGGAGAATGTCTGATTCAACAAGTCACCTCACAGATGCATGATTGTATAAGGCTGACATTTCGAAACGCCACAGTAAAAGAATTGTCTTAGTACTCTCCTTCTCCCGCTCTCCGTTATGCTGCAGTAATAAGAGTAATATCTATAATGCTCAGTACTGCATTCACTAGGATCGCAGAAGCAATTTCAGTTTCATACAGACTAGGAACTGTATTCAGCCTGTTTTCTGAGGTAAATATCGTCTGCCTGCTGTAAGCTATTAAAAGACTGAACCACCACTAGAGGTCACTGTTGTGTTACAGATGAAATGCAGGACACAGCTAGAAGGATTTCTAAGCCCTCATTAAAAATGAAGGAGGCGCTCCTACCTAACAAAATTGAAACATACAATAATTTATCTATTTCATGGGAAAAGACTGAACAATGTATAGATGCAGCACATGGATCAGGCTATAATGAAGATCAATTAAAGGCCATGTGTACAAAATTGAATAAAACCTATGATAGTTTTAAGAGACTGTCTGAAAAATATTCTTCTCTGTTATCAAGTCTCAACTCAGAGGAATTCATCCTAGAATTAAAGACCCACACTGCACTTAATGATGAAAGATATAGCAGATTTATGGCAGTTAAGTCAATGCTAGGGGACAAGATATCACAACAATATGAAACTACGTCCCGCCATTCTAACCTTTCAAGGCACTCCAAGGCTTCATCCTGTTCCTCGAAATCTATTGCTCAGTCCTCATTGCTAAGGTCTCGCTCACAGCACTCTTCGCTGAGTACCTCATTGGTGTTGGCACGCGCAAAAGTGGAAGCAGCGAAGTACAAGCTCACTGCATTAAAAAGGAAGCAGCCATTAAGGCACAAGTCACAGAGACACAAGCCCTATCCCAAGCTAATCAAGCAGCTATACAAGCCCAATCTCAAGCTAATCAAGCAGCTATACAGGCTCAGGCGCAAGCTATACAAGCCCAATCTCAAGCTAATCAAGCAGCTATACAGGCGCAAGCGACCAAGGCTGAAGCTGAGTTGGAGGTCCTTCAGAAGGAAAGGGAAGAAGCAGCAGCCATGGCTGAACTCAGTTCTTGAAGAAGCTGCTGAAGAAGAAACTTATCATCCTATGTCCAAGATATCTAATGACTCAGAAAGGCGTACCCTGCAATTCGTCCTAAACCAAAGCAAAGTCAATGCATTTGCACCAGAAGATTTGGGCTCTGCACGCCAGCCTGCTGAACTCATGCGGATAGAAAAAGAGGCAGCTGATAACTATACAGTTGACCCCAGTCCAGTGGACATTTCTCTCTCTTTCAAACCTATGGTCGTCAAACTGTGTTAAGAGACTCAAAACCGTTCATATCTACGAATCAGTCAAAGGCCTTCGTCTCGCATGGGAAAGATTAGGGCAGACATACGGCGGCTCGGAAGTAGTTGAACGTGCCTTATTTAAATGACTATATGACTTACCTGAATTATCCAATACAGACTGCCAAGGGTTCCAGGAATTAATCCACCTTCTTCTTGAGTTTAAAATCGTCAAGGGAGACCCACAGCTACCAGGTCTCAGCTTTCTTGATACCTCCCATGGTGTGGTCCTGATTGTGGAGAAATTACCCCTCAATATTCAAGACCAATGGGCAACAACAGGTTCAAAATACAAGGAGCAACATCGTGTTCCCTTTCCACCATTTTCATTCTTCTGTAAGTTCATCAAGGACTTAGCTAGAGCTAAAAACGATCCAAGCTTCAACACCTTGGGAACCAACATCTTTGGCTCTACTAAGCAGAGACACAAGACTTTAAGTCCCAGACAGAGAAACCCTAAAGGTCTAATTTCAGTAAAAAAGACAGGGGTTGTGCCCACTACTAACAATGGAAATGAAAGTCCTAAGGAACCCGTTCATCATTGCCCTATCCATGATAAACCACATCCTTTAAGGAAATTCCGTGTCTTCATAGCAAAGCCCTTTGAGGAACGTAAGGAGTTCCTAAGGAGTCATAATATCTGCTTCAGATGCTGTGCATCCACTGTGCACTTCGCCAGAGAATGTAAAAGTACCAGTCAAGTCTTCTGAATGTAATAGTGATGTACATGTGTCCGCTGTTCACCCCTGACCAATCAGGCGGAACCTAGAACCAGTTAGCTGGCACAAGCCCCATTCCGATCAAGGCAGGGAGAGTCATGGCGGGGAGAGTGCCGACCGACCAACCACTACCGTCATGCCCAGATGCACAAAGGTATGTGGAGAAGTACTTGTGTGCGGTAAGTCTTGTTCTAAGATTTACCTCGTGGATGTGTTTCCTACTGCACAACCAGAGAAGACCATAAGAATGTATGCTATTCTAGATGACCAAAGTAATCGTTCCCTAGCTAGCCCTAAGTTCTTTGATCTGTTCAGGATAGAGGGAAAAACTACACCCTACACCCTAGGAACATGCTCTGGTCTTGTGACAACCTCAGGAAGAAGAGCTAATGGTTTCACCTTGAAGCCCATCAAAGGAGATAAGAAACTCTCTCTTCCAACCCTTATTGAATGTGACAAATTGCCGGACACAAGGAATGAGATTCCCACACCTGAAGCCCCACAGCATTACCCTCATCTCAGGAACATAGCCAGAGATATTCCTCCCCTTGATAACCGTGCTGAGATCTTACTCTTGCTAGGTAGAGACATTCTTGAGGCTCATAAGGTCCTTGAACTTTGCAATGGCCCTTTCAACAATCCATATGCCCAGAAACTTACAGTGGGTTGGATCATCGTGGGAGATGTATGTCTGGACAGAACCCGCAGACCCTGCTAAGTACACTCCTTCAGAACTGACATATTAATAGGGGGACGAACTTCTTACGTCAGGCAGTGTCCTAACCACTACGATGTGCAAGATATGCCTTGCCCAAATATTCTAAAAACATCAGAAAGCAGCTTAAGTCCCAAGGAGTCAGCTGCAGAAGAATGTTCCTGGACAGAAGGGAAGCTAGTAGAAAGGCCTTCAGGATCTCAATTGGAGCCCTCTTCAAGCCCTTCCCAGCTTTTCAGTCCTCACACAGTTTATCATAATGAATCCTATATCATCACTGACAACAAGCCTTCTGATTCATGTAGTTCTGATGAAATACCACAGAAATGTGAGTCTTCCAGTCAACTGTATGACAATAAGTTTAATTCTGTAAAAGAAGTATCTTCTGAACGTTCTATAAAGGAGGTTCCTTCAACAGAGAAAGAGTTAATTTCAGATACTTTGCAAGAACCTTCAGTTCCATCTGCAATTGTTGATTGCACCCAAGAGGATTACAGTTCTTCCCATTCTTCAACGGATGAGCACCTTCATATTGCTCAGCCTTTTCTGGAAACCACAGGGAAAGGTTTACCGCCAATGTCCATGACAAATACTGCATGTCAACAACCCAAGTCTGTACATACAAAGACAGATCCCATTTCAGAAGTTAAAAGCAAACAAGAGCATTCGCGTTCACGATCCATGGACAGAAAGCAATCTACATGTAAATCAGCCTCACAAAATAAGCACTCTTGCTCTAAAACTTTGGAAAGATCAAGTAGAACCAAGTCTTGCTCAGCTTCCAATGAAAGCAACAGACAATCTCCTGTAGTAAAATAGAAGAAATCCACATCTGGGGTGCATATAAGATCATTCAAGAATAAACCAGAAAAGATAGGAAATATTCCTGTGCCATCTGGCGTTTTCAAAGAGCACAACTTTTATATGTTTCGGTAGAAGCAGGTACAACATCTCGCCAGTCAGTTCTGGGAAAGGTGGATAAGAAAGTACCTCTGCCTCTAGCAAGAATGCAGAAGGTGGCAAGAACCAAGGCCTAATATAAAGGAAGGAGATTTTGTTCTGTTAAGAGACAAACAAGTTGATCTTCTCGACTGGCCTTCTAGACTTATTACTAAAGTCGTTTCCAGTTCGGATTGAAAGAACTTCCATTGAGATTCCTTCTACCAGAGATGCACATCATCTTCTAGGACTGTTTCCAGTACCAGCTCTATGGTCTGAACTGAAGACATATCCTTTTTTGGTTTGAATAAATGTTCATTGCATGTTTCCTTTTCAGGTTTATGGACATTATTCATCTGTTTATTCATCAGGTTTATGGATATTATTCATTGTTATTTTATACAATTATACAATCTACCGATACCAGACGGGGAGTGTTCTGTTTCAGTATCTTGCATTGTGTATTGGTATGCTCCTCTCTTCTCCTCCCTGCTCTGTTTCAGCTTCTAGTTGGTTCAGTCTAGCCACTTCCTGTTTTCCCTGTCATGCATTGCTGTTTTGTGTGCTCTGATTCTGAGGAGAATCTGAGGAGAATCTGTGTAGTATCTCATCTTCTTATCAAGGAGAATTCCCTGCATATCTTGTAATACAATCTCCAGATTAAAAATTACTTGATTAACTCCTGGGTCTCTGATGCGTAAACTGTAAGTGGAGAATGTCTGATTCAACAAGTCACCTCACAGATGCGTGATTGTATAAGGCTGACATTTCGAAACACCACAACTACAGTAGATCTTTTGCTTTATTTAGCATGAGATGTTTTTGCCCTACATTTGATACGTGTATGCTGCTGTTCACACCTGGCTGTAATGTTGTCTATTTGAATATTGGTGCCAGTAAGCGACATTGTATTCATTGTCACGACTCATTCCAGTAATCTTAGGCTGTGCACATACTCTATATTGGTTCAATATTATGTAAGCACGTAAGACAATTGATACGGTGCTCCCTTATATATTTTTTATGAGACCTAGAGTGTTATAAGCTCCACTGGGGTGCACTCTGCATGGAGGATTTTTGGTTGTGGTTTTCCAAAAAATTTTGGGGCAATACCCATTCTATGTATTTATATTTTATTTAATTATGTATCAATAAAATGTATTATATAATTTTACTCAGGATAGGTTCTTTTTATGTTTTGGGTTGTTTGCAGTTGAATCATGAGAAAGGGTCCATTGGTTATTTCTTAAAAATGAAAAAAAAAACTTTGGAAACAATTTTTTTTCATTTACATATTCTGAACCCCATAACATTTTATAGTTATGTCCACGTTGGTTTATGGGATCTCATTTTTTGCGGGCAGGTCGTTTTTTTTATATATATTTTGGGGTTTGTATGACTTTGTGGTCACTTTTTATTACTTTTTTTGGGAGGTGAAGCAATGAAAAATTGGCCATTCAGTCTTTTTTTTCCTGTTACACCATTCGCAGTATATGCTATGTTTTTTTTTTTATTGCTTATTTGTATTTTTATTCAGGGTAAGGGGAGGATTTAAATTTTTTTATATTCTTTTAAACGGAAAAAAGTTCCGACTTTTTTTTCCCCCCTCTAAAAAGCGAATCTGATAGAAGTGGCTCCTTAGGATAGGTCATCAATATCAGATTGGTGGAGAGGCCAGCTGTTTGAAGACTATGCAGTGCGTGCAGCAGTTTTTGTCCCGCTGAATTTTTGTCATATTTGCTGGGGTGCGGCTGGATTTTGCCAATTATAGTTAAAGGGGTTTTCCAGGAATTAAGAAAATGAAAATAATTAAATATTACTTTATTATAAATGTATTCTCAAATACCTTTCATTATTTATAATGGCTTGTTTTGTCTGGGGAGCAATCATCAGGGGAAACAAAATAGCCGCTGTCCCATCAGTTCACACAAAACCTGTCCTGATCACACATGAGGACAAGTTACTTTACAAACATAGTAACATAGTATATAAGACCGAAAAAAGACATTTGTCCATCCAGTTCGGCCTGTTTCCTACAAAGCCTGCCTCCTCCTCTCGACTTGTCAGGAATTATGATCCTGAATACAAATGCTAAGAACTTTAGCTGAATCTCTGGGGAATTTAGTTCATGAGGAGACATGAAGTACAGACAGGATAGGCTGTGGTAATGGGTTGCTGTGGTAATGGAGACTGTAAACAAGTGCTGCTGCTCATTACCTCCACCTCACTCTCCTCATCTTCTTCATTCTCACAGAGATTCACCTGTATTCAGGATGATGATTCCTGACAAGCAGAGCAGAGAGGAGGATGAGGCAGCACTATGGCTCATTGTGGTGAAGTAACTTGTCCTCCTGTGTGATTAGGACAGGTTTTGTGTGTACTGATAGGACGGCGGCCATTTTATTTCTCCTAATGATTTCTCCCCAGACAAAACAAGGCATTCTAAGTAATGAAAGGTATTTGTTAACATATATATATTTATTATATAATAATATTTAAGTATTTTCATTTTTTTAATTCCTGGAGAACCCCTTTAATGGAGACAGACGGCAACACTGTAGCTTCTGGCAATGCCGGAACCCAGAGAGATCTGGGGGTCTGTTCCCTGTCGGAACTAGAATGGAACTAGCCCTATATGATGGAAAAATGAATCAAGCCAGCAAAGGAGGGAATAGGGACAATCACAGCCTCTTTAAAGGGAATCTGTTACTGAACATCATCGCTATTGAAGTAAATGAATGGCTTTAGCACTTAGTACCTTATTCCCAAATGTACCTTTGTTTCAGTGATTAATGTTTTCCTTTTTCCCAAAAAACTGTTTGTTTGGTATGCAAATGAGCGAGGAGGTGCCAGTTATTTTCACATGATAGAGCCCAGGCACGCCTCTATGTAGTGCCAAAGCCCACCTTCATACAGAGCCCAAGCCTCCCTCCTCTCCGCTATGACATGATGCCCCCTGCTGCAATGTGTCCACTCACCTCCCACAATACGTTAGTTTCACGGCATAACTCGGCCTGCTCTTTCCCTGCTGCATCGCATCTAAATCTCACGCATGGCAGTGCAGAACACTGCCTGTGCATGGGCACTTTGCTTCCCGCTACTATATACTGTATGTTCAATATGCCAAACATACAGTGTTTCAGTTGGTAATACCCCTTTAAGTCTTATTTTCGGCCCTTGGAATTGGTTCAGGCTGACAATGTGGCCCCCAACCAGAAAAGGTTGTGCATCCCTGCGCTAAGGCATCAGCCTAAACTCTTCCACTGGGCATGCGCCGAGCCCAGTGATGTAAGTGACACGCTTCTTCTCCTCCCTTTCCAGCACAGGCTAAATACGTCACCTGGCTCAGCGCATGCAATTGCTTTACTTCAATAGCAATGATGTAGGTGACAGATTCCCTTTAATGATTTTCTTGAACCTATTCCTCTACGTATACAACAGTATAAGACTGGGGGTTGTAGAGCCGTGTACAGCAGGCAGATTTGCTGGTTAACACAAAGATGACAAGCCCTGATTATATTGTAACATGCCACATGTATTTCACGATTATTTTCAAGTCATTAGAATGAACATATCAGCTGTTGCGCAAATATCCCAGGAACAAATGTAACTAAGAGACAAGTCTCAGGCGACAATAGAGGAGAGGCGTTGTGTGGGATCAAAGGGGATATGTCATCAGAAAATAACCTATTGGTCACCTTTTCATTACAGATATGCGAATCGAGGTTGACGAAGCGGAATTAGTTCAGAATTTCAGGAAAAATTTGATTCTATAAAAGGAGAACAGGGTGCAATAGGAGAGTGTGCAGCCTAGCTGCACTAATTGGGGATCCAAATAACAGTTATACTGCTGCTTTTAGGTTGTTTTCATTATATGATAGCTCAGTAATTCCAGCAAACCTTGCTTGTGATTGGGGTGCAAGTTCTGTGTGATGCAGCCATTTACGGGATGTATTAATAGGAAAGATACGTACGTCCTATTAGCCGTTCTGCGTTGATTTTACATTGTTTTACCTTTTTTTTGGGGGTTATTAATAGGAAAGAAAAAAGGGAAAAATATATGTCATAATTGCCGTTCAGCGGTGAAGTTACATTGTACTACAGCCATCTACGTGGTGTATTAATAGGATAGATACGTACGTCCCATTAGCCGTTCTACGGTGAATTGTAATTGTTATATTTCTTTTTTTGGGGTGTAGTAATAGGAAAAAGAATACGTCTTTCACACTAGCGTTTTCAATTCCGCTATTGAAATCCGTCGTAGAATCTTAACAGCAGATGAAAACTCATTGTCAATGGAGACAAAACCAAACTGAAAGAAACGGAGCGCACCAAAATGCATTTAGTTCCGTTTGGTTGCGTCCCCATCGCGAACACAAAAACGCTGCAAGCAGCATTTTTCTGTCCGCGATGTGGTGCTGAGCAAGACGCATCCGCCTTGACACACAATGTAAGTCGATGGGGACTTTCAATGGTGTTCATGACAGATGGCTATATAAGACATAATACAACTGGATCCAATCATGACGGATGCATGCGGTTGTATTATTGTAACTGAAGCATGATGGCTCTGCAAAAAACGCTAGTGTGAAAGTAGCCTTTTACATCATTTACGTGGTGTATTAAAAGGAAATATACGTACGTATTAGCCGTTCTGTGGTGAATTGTGATTGTTATATTCCTTTTTTGGGGGTGTAGTAATAGGGAAAAAGAATATGTCTTAATTGCCGTTCAGCGGTGAAGTTACTTCGTACTACAGCAATTTACTTTGTGTATAAAAAGGAAATATATGAACGTCCCTGTAGATGGAAGTGCCAGGTAGGCAGATGTGTGTGTGTATATATACATATATATATATATATATTTATATATCTATTGTGACATTCCGCCTAGCAAGCTCACCTTGCCAGGGGTGAAAAGGTAGGGGGAATAGTCAGGCTTTTACGCACAAGGAGGACTCAGGAGACATAAATGTATTTAAACTGGCATCCTGCCAGTTTTATTTCCACAGGTTGCAAAAAACAAAACCATAAACACAACACCTAGCCTTGTTCAGGCTCTAACTAAACAGTAGGTCCCTCTCTAGGACGTGGCTGAGCTAGCCTAAGTCCACCCAACATAGACACACAGTCTGAACATAAACCTGTGATACTTGCAGTTTTCCTTGCTCTGGACCTTCAGAGTCTCTCAGAGAGATATGGCTTCTGTCCCTCTCAGGGAGTTCTGAGCAAGCGTGCTGCCAGCCTGGTTATCTAGAAACTCGCCAGGTACAGCTCATCAGGACCCAGGCTTAGGTTTTTTAACCCTTACCTAAATAGCTTTCCACCAGCATATGTTAGGAACCTGGGAGACACATACCCACCCTCAATTACTTCACCATGTGAGACACCACACTATATATGTATACTAGCCCCTTGAATGGCCAGTGGGGATATATGTTTGTTGCATATCCCCTGTATATATATTTCTATGGGCCCAGTATTTTGATGTGGGCCCAGTATATGGGTGTATATATATATATATATATATACATATATATATATAGATGGATATGTATATTTGCCCCTGTAATTATATGCATGTCTATTTATATATTTATTAGGCCAAACTATTCCCCGCAATCACGGGTGCCCCCCCCCCCCAGCTGATTAATCCTCCTGCCGCCCAGAAACTCTGAGAGATCCTCTGTCTTTTGATAAAACACCTCCGGCAGATGGTTGCATTTACAAGGACAGGGGAACAGAGGGCTCCCCTGCCCTTGTATGCCATGTACCTCTGGCACTGTAATCACAGCGCCAGAGATACGTGGACACTTCAAAGGCAGGAGGATCAAAGCGATGCTCCGCCTGGAGGCGCCGGTATGCGCAATCTGGTGTGGTGACGTCATATCACCGTGCTAGCCCACGTGTACTTGACTGTATGCCTGCAGCACAGCTGCTTGGGATCAGGCGCCGACGGTTTTAAATAGTCTGGCGGCACAGCGCTCATCAGTTGAGCCCAGCAGCCCCACTGAAGTGTGAATCAGCCCTTGGACGACGAGCACTGAAGCGAGAATCATCGCCTGGAACGAGCAATAACTCCTAGAGACGAGCATTTGGCTGAATATATTATTAAGCCCTGAATATCCCACTGCCACCAATCCCTTTTTGACCCTGTATTATTAACCCCTTCCCCTGTCCTGCATTGCATTAACCCCTGCAATACTCCCTGCAAATTCTAACCCCTGCAACACTCATTTACCCCTACCTTGCCATAACCCTGTGTTAACCCTTTCCCACTGCCACATATATTAGATAGTTTTTGGGGAGGAATTAGGATTGTATTATGTTAGCGTAGGTAGGTGTATTGTAGTGTTGTTAATGTAGTACGGTGAGCATATATATATTTATATAGCCTATTCAGCAACTAATTGCACTGTGAGGGGAGAACCCCTGCAGGAGCGCATGGTATTTTCTTCTGTGCTAGGTATGGGTACAATAGAGCAGGAGGAAAAACCCCGACATCCGCCCTGACACTCTTGTGAGGCTCCAGAGGATCCCACTCGGTTTTGGCAGTCAGCTCAAGCGACTCTTGTTAGACTTCAAGGTCTTCAAGAGACGGAGAACTAAGCTACAATCCAGCGGGAGCATTACAGGACTAAGATAACGGAGATTTCCCAGGCTTTGGAGAAAGAAAGATTTGGAGGTGTCCTGGTGAGAGAGCCTGTCCGGATACAGCCCAAAAGCCACATTTTGTTATACATTGTGATTGTTCTGCTGGTTCTGGTCATCACCATATACCTGGGATCGTGTTTGGTCAACCAGAAGGTGACGACTGGCCAACCAGTTACAGGAGAACCAGGCAGAACTACACGCGAGACAGCGACGGAGAAGGTTCAGGGTCTAACTTCTGAGAAGCCCGGAAACCTTAGGACTTATATGAATGGTGATGGGTGTTCGGGACAGGATTTTAACCTGGTCCTGAAACCCCATAACATGGTATTTGTATTTATTATATACTGTCATATTGGTTTGGCGGTGTTGGGTGGGGGATGGATGAGGATCTGTTTTTGTGTGAATAGGGAAAAGAGAAGATCCCCTAGGGGCAGGCCCTCTCCTTTACTACGATATTTGCCACTTTAACCCTAAGAAAGGGGAAGTTCGTAGGGGAAAGACTGAATGTCAGTAAGTGCGATGTTCTTTCCCGCAGTTAGAATTTAAGTAATATGACCTTTTACTCAGAAATTCTGACCTGCCTTGTAAAGACCTACGTATATGTCCATGGGAGAACCTTCTCAACAATATATATTCTTCAATCAGGATGAAAGGAGAAGTGTCGGATGAAAATCGTGCCTATGCTGAAAAGAGGCCACTCCACGATTTACCGTAGAAAGAAGGAGGTGCTACATGAATCGACCTAGAGGCTGCGAGGGTGCAGCCATCCCAGAAGTCTGACCAATAAAAGACAACATTGGGAGTAGTTTATACCTGAAGATCGACACTGACAGACAGTTGAAGTGAAAGAACTTCCTTCTGGAGCCAAGAAAGTTACAGAGCAAGATCCGGAGAAAGGCGAAGATGGTGTTTTCTGTAGATGGAGACGTTTGGTTACAGTGAAGGGCAGGGAAGAGGTCACAGCCATGAGGGGTGATGTCTAGGTACCTAAGGGTCGGATTATACTTCAGTTGCGTCAAGGAGGGCTGAGCCATGCGCTCTGCATGGCGCACGTGTTCAATCTGGTTGTAAAGGGGTTCCTGAAGTCTTGACCCCATCTGCAAGACATCCTAAAAATGGCAAGGAAACTTTGCATGCACTTCAGACACTCGTACAACGCAAAGCACACCCTCCTTGAGCTGTGTTTTTCTACACAGGTGACAGGATAGAAAGAGCAGGAGCAGCCGGAGGAGCTACAGGGCGATGAGGAAGACGAGGCAGATGACCCAGAAACACTGTGGCAGTATGCAGTGGAGATTGAGGCAGGGAGTCCCTCCGAGTCACTTGCGCAAATAGCCCGATGCATGCTCAATTATCACCATTCGACAGAGGGATGACTACTGGCTCTCCACCATGTTAGACCCTCGATACCGGTCCAAAATGAGGGCCTTTTTTACACCCACTGAGACGGGGGACAAACTGAACTACTATCGAGACATCTTATGTAGTCAGTTGGCTGCTGCCTATGTGCGCCATCGCCCATCCTCAAGCAGGTCTGACCAGGGGAGCCCTCTGCGCTCACGTTCCACTCCCAGGGCTGCTGGAGGGGTTGGGGGTTTAGGAGCAGTACCAGCTCCATCAGCAGCAACTTAAGTCTAGAGTCGCTGATGAGCAGTTTTCTTCACCCACCTACTGAAGAAACTACTCACCAGCAGCAGCAGCTAGACATAGATCAGAACCTGAACCAGCAGGTTGTGGCATACTTGGATTGCACCCTGCCACCCCACATCGAAGATCCCCTGGACTACTGGGCAGCCAAACTCAATTTGTGGCCACAACTGGCCAAGTTTGCCCTGGACAAGCTTTCCTGCCCGGCCAGCAGTACGGCATTAGAGTGGGTGTTTAATGCGGCTTGGACCATAGTTACCCCAAGGAGAACTCGCCTATCCAACCAAAATGTGGAGAAATTGACCTTTGTGAAGATGAATCAGGAGTGGATCAGCCAGGATTTTCGAACACCAGTGCCTGATTCATCAGACTAGATCATCCATGGTGCCACACCTACACTTTGACAAAAGAGACCTGTTTCTTCTGGCTACCTGCTTAAGCTACTATTATGATGCTGTCACCCGCCTGATGCCACACCTGTTGCTAGGTGCTCCTAAAATCACCCACCATCTTCAGCTGGTACTGGTATTGCCCCCCACCTCCCCACTATGTCACTGGGCCACTGTTTGGTCTCCTCATGCTGCTGCAACCTCACCATTATGTCACTGGGCCACTCTGTGGACTTCTCATGCTGTTCTCATGGCGAACTAACCAAATAAAATTTTTTAGAAATTCGCTGAACTCTACTTTTTATGTTAAACATATCATTTGAGTTGTTTTTAAAATTTTCCATGTCACTATATTAAAAAAAATTGTATATAATCTTGAACAGCTACTATATATGTTTGGCAGTAGCGCTTCTACTCCTTACTTATGACAGTGCTGCAGTAAAGCAGTGTACCACTACTTCTGCAGAAATGTTACTAGTAATACAATATAAATTAATACATTATAAATTATTGTGTTCGAGTGAGATACGGCAGATACGCTGTATCACTTACTAAAAAAGACCACTTGGTGCAGTCTACAGCACGTGAACCATCCATTGACACAATACGTTACGTACAATACGGTACGAAGAGCGGGTATGATATTAGCCTGCTGAACTGATTTTATTAGTAGTTATGGTCCAAATGGGGTTTGATAGTGGAACCAGGTAATAATTTATATGGTGTATAATCCTGCAGTTTTCACAGTGGCCACTAGGTCTAAAATATATCAAGACTCCCTGTCTTTCAGATCAGCCACATGGGCCACAAACACAATGTACTTCATAGTTGCTGGCCTTGCCTGTTTATGTTGCCCCTCCCCATATGTGTTGACCCATCTAGAATATGTTAGTTTTTTTTCTGGGGCCACTTTAAGTTCCCAGTCCGCCCCAAACTCATATGGATCCAGAGATCTCCCTTCATTGCTTTGCTAGATTTATATCAAGGGGAGTGTCTTTTCTGCAGCAGCTCAGGGGGCGTGTCCATGCTCTGCCTATCTAGGAGATATCAAGGATGAAACTGAGCATGTGCGGCCATCTCAGTGAATAACTCAGTGGCTATACAAATTTTTTAATTACATGCAATTATAAAACATTCAGATCTAGGGGATTTGAAAATGTAAAATATTTTTCGTGGGGCAACCCCTTTAAGCAAAAAGCTGTTCTCTGGCTGTCGACATATAAGGCTAGGGCTACAACGGGATCATGGGCGTGAAAGGTGTCACACAACTAAGGATCGCAGGGTAGCACTACAGCCATAGAAATTAATAGGGTGGCAGCGTGACTTGTATATTTGCTGCGACAGCATCCGTAGAATCACAAAAAGATCCCTGAGGGTTGGATTTTTCTGTGATTCTGGGGTTGCTGTCACAGCAAACATGCGCTGCCACTCCATTACTTTTTATAGCTGAAGTGCTACACTCCGATCTTTAGTCGTATGACACCTGTCGCTCCCATGGTCGCTATATGCCCCGGACTAAACATGGTGGAGGCCTCTTAACTCATTTGTTCAAACCTCCATCTCTTCCATCCAATCAACTTCGAGCTCCTTTTACAGCTAATAAAAAATTAAACATCATGTCTGACACACCTTTAATATTTATTGGTTATTTAGTATTACTGTATATGACACAAGCTAAAATTGCGGGTATGCCTTTAAATCCCAGCACAACGACTGGTCACGGAACCTCCACTGAAAGCATTATAGGCCCAGAGATGCTGTCCACTCAGGTCATTAGACCCACAGTCCACCCCACCTGGCATCTATGGCTGTAATTCAAGTTCAGAGTTGCACCTGTATTATGCTTATGTGAAACCAGCCTTTATGGTGTGTTCCCACATATGCTTTAGCTGAAGTTTTTCTGCACGTTTGCATTTTTTTTTTTTGGGGGGGGGGGGGGGGTGGTGTTATTCTAAAAATGCAATGCCAGCTCCAGATATTAGGTGAAAGTCTATGGAAAACGTGAAATGTAGGGTACACAAGCATTTATTTATTTTTTTCACTACTACTGATGTTTTTGTAAATTGTTGGCTTTTTTTTTTGTTTTCTCTATAGGGAAAAAACTGCAAAGAAATGGTTTAAATAGTTGTCTGGTGGTTTGGAAATATGGAAAAAAATGCGGTATGCGAGCACATTTTTGTGTGTTCCATTATCTAAATATTGATAACTGCTTATCAATATCAGATCAGTGGTGCGCACCTTCCAATAGAAGAAGCCACGGCACTCTGGCTCTAGGACGGCTCTGTACACTATGTAGTGGCTGGGTCATCATTCTTTAAAGCAGTTGTCCGAGCATAGGGTGGGGATCTGACTCCCATCACCTCCTCCAATCAACTGTTTGAAGAGACCACTGAGCTCCGGTGAGCTCTGCAACATCTTCCTAGGCCAGTGACCTCACGTCCATCGGTTTCATGGCCTAGGTGCAGCTCAATCCCATTCAAGTGAAAGGGGCTGAGCTGCAATGCCAATGCATGGCGCCGTGCTTGATAAGCTGCAAGGAGGCCGTAGTGCTCGTCGAAAAAGCTAGGGCCTGCTCAAACAGCTTATCAGCGGTGGTGCCGGAAGTCGTATCCCGACCAATCAGATAATGATGACCAATCAATGACCAATTAAACACTCAGAAAACCCCTTTAAGTCCCACAAGACCCCTTTAATGTCATGCCTATGTGTATCATGCATAAAAATATTTTTTAATACACTTTAGCCGTTTTTGTTTTTAATGGGTTAAATAAATGTTACCTATTTTCAGATATTAAACGTAGTGCATTGAACATCTTGTGAGATAACAAGGTTATTTCTAAACAATCTGTCAGGACTCGAACCCGTGACCAGCCATGTCCCAGGCGGTAGCTCTAGCCACTAGACTACCAGTCCTCCTGGACTTTTCCTTCCACTGAATTCTGTGATCTACCTTGTTCCAGCCTTGCCTTGCTAATCTCTTGATTCCGTGCACCTGTTACTTCCCTTTATAAGCCCAGCCTCTAGCACCAGACCTTTGCTGGTTATTGTGCCTCCAAGCCTGTAGCAAGCTTCCTCTCTGCTCCTCCACGACTACTGCTGTTTATCTTTGTTGCCGACCCGGACCGCTTGACCTCGCTGAACTGCCGCCTGCATTGACCTTTGCCTTCCACCGACCACGGCTCTGTCTAATCCTGCTGTTACCTCGCTGCCATCTCTACTGCCGACCCGGACTGATCGACCACGCTACCTGCTTCCTGCTTCTGTGGGCCTTTGCCACTGGACTCCAACCACCAGCCGGCTGTCCTCTGACTCAGGTGAGCAAAGGACCGTTACAGAATAACCAGCCATACCATGGAGTCCGCAATGGCCACTCTGCGCAAGCAGGTTACCGAACTGCAGGAATTCGGTACTACGTACCAGGAGGAATTTGCCCAGCTCCAAGGCGTTGTCCGAGCCAACAGGCGGAGATTATTGAACTTCAGAGGCAACTCCTGGACGTCCGCAGCACGGCCGCAGATACTGCATGCCACTTCCATCAAAATTCGGCGGCGACAGACGCCAGTATCGGGGGTTTCTAAACCAATGCCGCATCTATTTTCAGATGTACCCGGCCCCTTCATTACCGAGAGAAAGAAGGTGCTATTCATGGTTAATCTCCTGACGGATGAAGCACTAGCATGGGCATCACCATACGTGGAGACTAACAGTCAGCTCCTGGACAACTTAAACAACTTTATTGCCGCCATGAGCCAAGTCTTCGATGACCCCAACCGCTGTGCAACAGCTGAGGCGCGACTACATAGTTTACGGCAAGGGAGACGCTCCGTTGCTGAATACACCGCCGAATTTCGCCGCTGGGTCACGGACACCACCTGGAACCTAGCTGCACAGAGGAGCCAGTTCCGGCGAGGCCTGTCAGAATTAATAAAAGATGAACTCGCCAGAGTTGAGGCCCCGGACAGTCTGGATGACTTCATTCAGTTATGCATCCGGATAGACCAAAGGCTGTCTGAGAGAAAGAAAGAACGACTCTGGTCCTTGGACTACAGGCCCACTTACTCCTTCTCCTCTACCGCCCAACGCGACCTCCAGCCAGCAACTGAACCTATGCAGGTCGACGCACTACGCAGGTCTCTATCCACAGCTGAGAAGGAGAGACGGCTGGCCGAAAACCTCTGCCTCTACTGTGGGGAGCCGGGTCATTTTGCCATTAGATGTCCCAATAAGATCCGAAAGACTATTGCCGTCACGGAGCTAAAGGAGCAACCACTGACTCCAGCCCCACCAGCAGCCCTTGAAAATAACAACACGGCAGCTCATGGATCCCATTTCATCATCCCCATCCTCATCGACATTGAGGGGCAACAACTCTCCTGTTCAGCGATGTTAGACTCCGGGGCAGGAGGCAACTTCATGGATCTAACCTTCGCTCGTGAACAGAATATTCCATTGACAGTCAAGGCAGCTCCCATTGACCTGGAAACCGCCGACGGATCCCCGCTCTCCTCAGGGCCGGCTACTCACGAGACCATTGAACTACAGCTCCTCATAGAACCCAATCACTGTGAAAAGATCCACTTCTCTCTGATCACTTCTCCAAAGTTCCCGGTGATCCTGGGCATTCCATGGTTGGCCACCCACAACCCCTCGGTGGATTGGGAAACCCGCTGCTTACGGCTTCCGTCCGAGTTCTGTTCGCTCAATTGCTCCCACAAAGCCGTCCTTCCATCCGAAGACACGACTATCTCTGAAGTATCCGTCAGGAATCTACTACCCCTCAATATCGTGAGTTCCAAGATGTCTGCGACAAGAAAACGCAGACAAGCTGCCGCCACACCGACCCTACGACTGCCCAATAGAACTGTTGCCCGGGCCGAAATACCCTTTGGCAGTATCTATTCCCTCTCAGAGCCAGAACTCAAGGCTCTGAAAGAATACCTGGACGAGGACCTAAAGAAAGGGTTCATCCGGCCCTCTACCTCCCCAGCAGGAGCCCCCTTTTTCTTTGTGGAGAAAAAGACTCATCCTTGCGTCCCTGCATTGACTACAGGAAGCTAAACGATATAACCGTTAAGAACCGGTACCCGCTCCCGCTGATTTCTGAACTCCTCGAGAGACTCCGGGTAGCGAAAATCTTCACCAAACTTGACCTTCGAGGGGCCTACAACCTTGTCCGAATCCGCCCTGGGGACGAATGGAAGACCGCCTTCCGGACACGTTATGGTCACTTCGAGTACCTGGTCATGCCTTCGACTTTGTAATGCTCCCGCCACCTTCCAGCACTTCATTAATGATGTCCTCAGGGACATGCTGGATTTGTTTGTAGTCGCTTACCTGGACGACATCTTGATCTTCTCAGAAGACCTCGAACAGCACCGCGAACATGTCCGCAGGGTATTGCAGAGACTCCGCCAGAACTCTCTCTATATCAAACTCGAGAAATGTGAGTTTGAGCGAACCACCACTCAGTTCCTCGGGTACATCATCTCCCCAGAGGGCCTAAGTATGGACCCAGGGAAGGTCCAAGCCGTGTTGGACTGGCCCATTCCAAGAAACGTGAAGGAGGTACAAAGATTTATTGGCTTCGCCAACTTCTATCGGAAGTTTATCCGGGACTTCTCCAAGGTCATTGCACCGATCACCCAACTCACCAAAAAGGCAGTCCCCTTCTCCTGGACACCCGAGGCCCAGGAGGCCTTCACGAAGTTGAAACTCCTCTTCACTTCTGCTCCAATCCTAGTCCACCCGAACCCCGACTTGCCTTTTACTATCGAAGTGGATGCATCTGACTCCGCGGTAGGGGCAGTTCTGTCACAACGGACAGGGGAGAAGATGCTACTACACCCGTGTGCATATTTCTCTCGCCAGATGTCCCCTCCGAGAAGAACTACGACATCGGGAACAAAGAACTACTGGCGATCAAGGAAGCCTTCTCCGAGTGGAGACACCTGCTGGAGGGAGCTGCCAACCCCATAATCGTACTCAACCGATCACAAAACCTCGAGTTCATCCGCAGCGCTAAGAGACTCACAGCCAGACAAGCCAGATGGAGCCTATTCTTTTCCCGCTTCAACTTTCTCATCACCTATCGCCCGGATCAAAACGGCAAGGCTGACGCCCTCTCCAGAATGTTTTCAGAGCCCTCACAGAGTAATAAGGGCCAAGACAACATCCTATCCGAGAAAAGTGTTGTGGGGGCCACCTACTCTAAAGAACTTCTGGTCACAATCAAAGAAGGATACGAAAATGACCCCTTCCTCACCCACCCCACAAGGAATGTCAGCCTCACGTTTAAAAATGGTCATTGGTTTCATCAGGACCTACAACTTTATGTACCAGAAATCGCACGACTCGAAGTACTCAAACTTAACCATGACTCCAAGCTGGCCGGCCATCTGGGCACAAGAAAGACCCAGGAGCTTCTCTCCCGCCTCCTTCTGGTGGCCAACATACAAGGAGGACACCAAGAAGTACATCTCCTCGTGCACGGTCTGTGCCCGCAATAAGACTCCTCGTTCCTCTCCCGTGGGTCTGTTACAACCCCTCCCACTCCCTCCCGCCCCTGGGGCTCGATCTCCATGGACTTTGTGGTAGACCTTCCTCCTTCAAAAGGGATGAACACCATCCTGGTCGTGGTCGACCGCCTCACCAAAATGGCCCATTTCATCCCCTACAAGGGCCTACCCACGGCCAAACAGACGGCTGATCTTGTCCTCAAAGAGGTCTTCAGGCTGCATGGGATTCCGGACGACGTGGTCTCAGACCGAGGTGTACAATTTACCTCAAAGTTCTGGAAGGACTTCTGCCTGGCGCTCGGGGTTAAAGTGAACCTTTCCTCCGCTTTCCACCCTCAGTCAAACGGGCAGACGGAGAGAACTAACCAGACCTTAGAGCAGTACCTACGCTGTTTCAGCTCCCACCTGCAGGATGACTGGCTTGACCATCTCCCCACAGCCGAGTTCGCTTACAACAATGCTGAGCACAGCTCAACCAAGCATAGCCCTTTCTTTGCTAACACAGGCTCGCACCCCGTGTTCATTCCCCATCTGCCCGTCGCCTCCACCCTCCCAGCAGTGGCCGAGCGCCTAACAACCCTACAGGAGGCACAAAAGGACATAATAGACAACCTCCAGCTCGCCCAGAGGTGCTTTAAACAGGGAGCAGACAGACGCCGCAAACCCACCCCGGGCTTCCATGTAGGAGACAAGGTATGGCTGTCCACCAGGAACCTCAGACTGAAGGTCCCCTCCAAAAAGTTAGCCCCAAAATACATGGGTCCGTTCCAGGTCACCGCACAAATCAATGAGGTCACGTTCCGGCTTGACCTTCCGGATTCCATCAGGGTGCACCCAGTCTTCCATTGCTCCCTTCTCAAGCCGTTTGTAGAGAACACCTTCCCTGGCCGCCATCCTCCCCCCACCACCAGTAAGGGTACAAGGCGAAGAGGAGTACATTGTCTCTAAGATCCTCGACTCCAGACTCCACCGGGCAAAATACAATACTTGATTTCCTGGAAAGGCTATTCTCCAGAAGACAACTCCTGGGAACCGGAGGAGAACATTCATGCCCCCAGACTTGTCAGGGAGTTCCATCTGAGTCACCCAGATAAGCTTTCCTGCGGTGCCCAGAGGTCACCTTGGAAGGGGGAGTACTGTCAGGACTCGAACCCGTGACCAGCCATGTCCCAGGCGGTAGCTCTAGCCACTAGACTACCAGTCCTCCTGGACTTTTCCTTCCACTGAATTCTGTGATCTACCTTGTTCCAGCCTTGCCTTGCTAATCTCTTGATTCCGTGCACCTGTTACTTCCCTTTATAAGCCCAGCCTCTAGCACCAGACCTTTGCTGGTTATTGTGCCTCCAAGCCTGTAGCAAGCTTCCTCTCTGCTCCTCCACGACTACTGCTGTTTATCTTTGTTGCCGACCCGGACCGTTTGACCTCGCTGAACTGCCGCCTGCATTGACCTTTTGCCTTCCACCGACCACGGCTCTGTCTAATCCTGCTGTTACCTCGCTGCCATCTCTACTGCCGACCCGGACTGATCGACCACGCTACCTGCTTCCTGCTTCTGTGGGCCTTTGCCACTGGACTCCAACCACCAGCCGGCTGTCCTCTGACTCAGGTGAGCGAAGGACCGTTACACAATCCCAACCAGTTTCTCTTGGAACTTACTAGTCACACACAAGCTGTGTGAGTACAGTGATTTTCTTTAGCACTCCCACATAAAACAGAGTTGTGTAAAATATGGAAAAGGCCTCGTGGGTATATTAATATGACTAATAGTCTGCCAGCAATGCATAATTTACTAAGTCACTTCTGCAGAATACACTTCTGTCCAATGAAACATTTATACATCTGTTACTACTGTACATAACACTCGTCGTTCCAGATTAATCGCACTAGATATTGTAGTCGTGGTTGCATCTATATTCTCCATAGTGGGGGTAGACTTTGGAGTCCATAAAAAAGGACCAGGTGGCTAACCGATAACAAACTGTATCAACACACATATGGAGTAGAAAAGAAATTTCCCATTTGAGGATAAGATAAATGCTTTTTTCAGGAGTCAAAGAAACCGACCAGTGACACAGACCTGCTGTCCCCTCACACTGCAGGGTCTCTATGTTTTCCTGTGTGATGCAACTTGATCCTGTCTACCCTCTCTGCCTTGTCATATCTCTCCCCTGTCAGCTCTTACATGCAGGAGGCAGAGAGATCAGTGTAAGGTTACATCCAGGCTCGGACTGGCCCATAGGGGAACAGGTAAATCCCCCGGTGGGCCCCCAGTCTCTCATCCCTTGCCCATAACACAGAAGACTGACCGAACCACATGCAGATATGCAGCATACATCATTTCAACCTGCCTATGTCCATATAAAAAATATTTGTAGATTATTTAACAAATGACACAGTTTATTATTATAGATGCAACAAGTGGCCGAGATGACTTCTAGGCAGGCCAGCCAGTATCCTCTTTCCTCAAGGACCTGCCTTCTGAAAATTGCTACAGGGACCCCGATAATCAATCTTCTTAAGCATCTTACTGCTGCCTGCCGTTGTGGTAGCAGGTAGTATTTTGTGTAGCTTTACGGTGGGCCCTTAGAATAAATTTTACTGGTGTTCCCTAGGCACCCCAGTTGGATGCTGGTTACATCCCATAGAACTACACTGGAGAGTCAGTACACACAGATAGTACAGATAGGCAGTGTGAGTCAGGAGGTTTATAACTGCAGCTATACACTGTATACACTCACCTACTATATCTCTCCACTCCTGGTCCTTTACATAGGGGGGACATTATATCTTCAACAGAATTCAGAGGATAGACTTGAGTCATGATCATGGAGGGTAAAAAAATGCTAAAAAATAATAAATAATCTAGCAGAACAAGCATGGCAGGAGACTACAGAACAATGACAGGAGACACATTTACTTTAACAGAGCTGACCACATGCGTTATTGCTGTTAATTAAAAATGGTCAGCAGATGACACACTAAAAGTAACAGGAACTGACCAAAACGATTAACCCCCTCTATGCTTGACTCCAAACTAAGTGACATTGACATCTCTACTTCATTAAACCACTAGGGAAGGTTTAAAAATATTTTTTCTGCTTTTCAGTTGTCTAAACCTGGGGTGCGTCTTCTAGTCAGGTGGGTATTATAGTCCGAAAAATATGGTAACTTTACTTAGCTATACTGCTCAACTAATCAAACCCACATGAATCAGAAATATATAATAAAACGTCCCTTCAATAACTGTTGACCAAAATGACCTAATAATTGCATTGTGTCAGGAAAAAATATGAGTAGTGGCAGGGGGCTCTGGAACAGCTGCCTCTAAGGCACTCCTTTCCAGCCACAGAGGGACAGACAAACCTTCCTGACCCCTCGGATTGGTCCATTCCCTGTTGCCTTACAATCCTCGGTGGTCCTAGCCGGCCATACAAACCAGCACAAACCCATATTATCACATTAGATTGTCCAAAGGCATATCTTGACATACATCCCATCTGCATGAAAGATGTCCCCAAAGATATCTGTGGATCTGCCATGTTTGATTTTTTTATTTTCGGTAATTGTCAGGGGCCGTCACTGAAAAGTCATCCATGCCAAAATAAAGACCTGCCTCCCTTCATTTGATGCCCAGACCACAGATCAAGTCTCACACAAGCTCATACTTGCCCACAAAAGGATTCTCCAGTGTATTCGCCTCCATATAAATGACCACAGCCACATAAGCCTGAAGAAGGGTCACCATACACCCGAAACGTCATTTAATTACATTGTACTGAATTGAGGGTATATTAAAATTCTGTAAGAGCTAATACAACCCATGTTGTCATCCCCATAGTATTGGAGACTGACACTATAATGGGCCCTAAAGATCCATAAAGGACAAGACAAGAATCATTTCCTCAGGTGGGCCCTATGTATCCCAGCCTGACACTGGTTTCACATGCTTTATGTATGACAGGTGTTATAGTATATGAGGTCATCAGGAGATTTTATATGCTGAGTCAATACAAGAACAATAAGCTCATTATGGAACAAAGATATAGAAGACAATGCAGTGTTGTACGTTTTCCATTCTTTTTCTTTTACGTAATACACAATGGCCAAGAATATGAATTTTCCATTTACAACAATGATCTAAATTGAGGCCTTCATTGTATACCATGGAAAAGGAAATGTACTTAATCCTGTAAATGCGTACACACTAAAAATACAATTAATTAAGCCATGTATACATCTTTTCACTCATATCTTCCTGGCAATTTATAGATTTGATTTCCCCTCATAGTAAAGAATGTAAAATCGGTAGTTATGGCTCATTTTGGATAATTGTATATACTATTTAGATATTATTGATCTACATGTCTCTCTCATGTCTTGATAGAGGCCTTATTTACTGTATTGGACTGGGAACAGCCTGCTAGATCCAGCATTGCCGAATGCTGCCTGAATGCCTGCCGGCCCTATTAACTATAATGGGGTCTTGCGGAGATCCAGCAGCAACCCGGCAAATATGCCAAGAATTAGCCAAATACCCCTGCTCACAACGGTTTTTGTCCTGCCTGATTCCCGGCTTTCTACTGCTTTATGTGATGTACAGGCAGTGTGAAACTAGCCTAATTTTTAACTTATGTGATGCCTATTCTTGGGCAGTCCTCTCTCTCCTTCTTTACCCTACTTTCTCTGCTTCACTAAGGTTTTTTGATTTTAAAATGGAAATATATTATAATTTTTAAAATATATTATATTATAATATATTATATTAGTTGGGCATTTTGCACCTACACTTTATTATTCTGTGTTCAGTAAAAAGTTTTGAAACTAAAATTTAGTTTAGCTACTGAGTTCATTCAATAAAATCTAGTTTAGCTACTGAGTTCATTCAATAAAATCTAGTTTAGCTACTGAGTTCATTCAATAAAATGTATCTGAATAGCGCCACCTGCTCTTTGTTCTTTCCCTTGTTTCTCCATCCACCTTGCTGAGGTGGTCGCACATGCTCGGTTGCCTCTTTTAACTACCACCAGCCATATCTTCTGTTAGAAGCTGTGACAGTCACATGGAGAGAATGGCAGCAGAAGGAACACGCCCCCTGAGCAGAAATAGGGAGCCAGCTACATCAGAAAGGTCACTAGTGATGAGCGGGAGGTGCCATATACGATTTCGCGATATTTTGCGACTATTCGATTGAATATTCGCCATATATTCGTCGAAATCGAATATTCGTCATTATTCTATATATTGCGAATGTTACGCGAATTTATATTCGCATCGCGAATTAAACTTAGAGCTGGGTTCCTAATGGTTGTAACTTGTATTGCTAGAATTGACGAAGATAACGAATATCACGAATATAGCACTATATTCTCAATCTTCGTTATATTCTAGCAACAACCATTAGGAACTCAGCTCTAAGTTTAATTTGCGAAGCGAACATATAATCACATTGCGAATTGATCTTAGAGCTGGGTTCCTAATGGTTGTATTGCTAGAATATAACGAATATCACGAATTCACGAATATAGCACTATATTCTCAATCTTCGTTATATTCTAGCAACAACCATTAGGAATTCAGATCTAAGTTTAATTCGCGAAGCAAACATATAATCACATTGCGAATTGATCTTAGAGCTAAGTTCCTAATGGTTGTATTGCTAGAATATAACGAAGATGACGAATATCACGAATTCACGAATATAGCACTATATTCTCAATCTTGGTTATATTCTAGCAATACAACCATTAGCAGCTCAGCTCTAAGTTTCATTCGCGAAGCGAACATATAATCGCATTGCGAATTGATCTTAGAGCTAAGTTCCTAATGGTGTATTGCTAGAATATAACGAATATCGCAATGTGAATAATTCAGGTTATATTAATCGCATTGCGATTACAACTCGATCAAATTTGGGAGATCGTGATTCTCACATCCGACAGTACATTTTAGCATGGAGGCGTTCCCATTGGGATGGGGACGCTCCATGCACACGGGAAGTCGGCAGAAGCAGCAACGTGCGTTAACTGGAGCGGGCAGGAAGCCAGGAATCCTCCGGACAGGTAAGAACAGCTTTTGGGAAGTGGGAAGACAACCAGAGAGCAACAAGGATTAACAGCTAAAAAAAAAAAATGAATATTTGAAATAGCGAATATATACCGCTATATTCGCAATATTCCCGAATTATTGAAGTTGCGATATTCGCAATAAAAATTCGCTATTCGAATATTCGTGCTTAACACTAAAGGTCACATCCCTTTCGGTGCTCGCTTGAACTAAAGCTAGCATAGCAATTGGGGCAACGAGTGAGGAGATCTCTGAGGAGACCAGCCCATGTGAGGTACAGGGCAGGTTCCAGCTTGATTATTAACAGATTGCCATATATTATATGATGGCTAATTTTCATTATTTTACATTAATCATGGGGATATGATTTTCAGTGGGGGAGAGGAAACAACTGGTGCCAGACGCCTCTGAGACTATCTCCTGGGAAAACAAAATAATCGGCAAAATTATTAAATCTGCCCGATCTTTCTCTCCTCCAGCATCATCTGTGTAGGAACGCCGGGATCTCTCCGTCCACATTAGAGTTTTGGCTGATCCTGCTTAAAATGGCAGAATCGTTGGACAATACGGTAGTATGCATGGGGGCCTTATGTCCTAATATTGCGGGGTATGTACTGTATATTGTTAGAGGAGAAATTGTATGTCCAATTACCTAACATTACTTAACATCCTGTATAAACAAAGGTGGTCTGTTGCCAATTTGGTAAAAGCTACTCTTCCATGGTCTTGTCTTTATCGTGGCTGTGTGTATAATTGTATCTCACCAGCATTTCTACATTTACACATAAGGATGGCAAAGTTTCTCTGAGGTAGATGTCCTCTACTTGGTTCAATTACTCCGGCTCATTTCATTGTAACATAAGTCCCGAAAAAAGGAAATTGCTGGATTTATGTTGCAACACAGCAATGTATGTTCTCCCTGCAGTAAGTTCTGTTGGCTCTAATTGATCCTGAGTACTTCAATTTTCTGTTGAATTGCAGAAGAAACTAAGTTACAGATGCTCATGCTTCCTCTAGGGCACAAATGTGGTTACCAGCTACCCAGCGACAAACCAAGATTCTGCTCAAAACAGGTAGCCATAATGCAGTTAACGTTAATTGTTTTTCAGTCTGCACCAAAGCAGACATGTTAAACCTGTGATATGAATCTCATTTTGTTCTCCAAAGCCTAACCTGACAGCACAAAATGAACCATTAGAGTCATTAACAAGGTAATCTTTAACATCTGCATGTTACGTCCATTTTTGTAACTGGGTCATATCGCTGATTAACATTAATCTTATCTTTCTAAAATTTAGAATAACATTTATAACATAGCCGGCAAAAGCAGTTCCATCCAGCAATACATTCATTTGGCTTTCTTTCCTCCCAGAAAAGTACCACACCAGTCCCCTTTAAAGTATAACTGATGTATTGGTTTATTTTTAAAGGGAACCTGTCACCATGAAAGTACAATGTGAGGAACAGCATGTTATAGAGCAGGAGGAGCTGAGCAGATCGATATATAGCTTTCTAGGAAAAGATTCAAGAAAACTTGTAATTTACTAATTTATATTACTGCTGATTCAGGGCTCTGAAGTCCAGGACACGGTCCCATCAGTGACTGACAGCCTTCCCTCTAGGACTGTGTATACAGAGAGAGCTGTCAGTCACTGATAGGACCTTCCCTCTAGGACTGTGTATACAGAGAGAGCTGTCAGTCACTGATAGGACCTTCCCTCTAGGACTGTGTATACAGAGAGAGCTGTCAGTCGCTGACAGGACCTTCCCTCTAGGACTGTGTATACAGAAAGAGCTGTCAGTCACTGATAGGACCTTCCCTCTAGGACTGTGTATACAGAGAGAGCTGTCAGTCACTGATAGGACCTTCCCTCTAGGACTGTGTATACAGAGAGAGCTGTCAGTCACTGATAGGACCTTCCCTCTATGACTGTGTATACAGAGAGAGCTGTCAGTCACTGATAGGACCTTCCCTCTAGGACTGTGTATACAGAAAGAGCTGTCAATCACTGATAGGACCTTCCCTCTATGACTGTGTATACAGAGAGAGCTGTCATCACTGATAGGACCTTCCCTCTATGACTGTGTATACAGAGAGGCTGTCAGTCACTGATAGGACCTTCCCTCTATGACTGTGTATACAAGAGAGCTGTCAGTCACTGATAGGACCTTCCCTCTATGACTGTGTATACAGAGAGAGCTGCTCAGTCACTGATAGGACCTTCCCTCTATGACTGTGTATACAGAGAGAGCTGTCAGTCACTGATAGGACCTTCCCTCTATGACTGTGTATACAGAGAGAGCTGTCAGTCACTGATAGGACCTTCCTCTATGACTGTGTATACAGAGAGAGCTGTCAGTCACTGATAGGACCTTCCCTCTATGACTGTGTATACAGAGAGAGCTGTCAGTCACTGATAGGACCTTCCCTCTATGACTGTGTATACAGAGAGAGCTGTCAGTCACTGATAGGACCTTCCCTCTATGACTGTGTATACAGAGAGAGCTGTCAGTCACTGATAGGACCTTCCCTCTATGACTGTGTATACAGAGAGAGCTGTCAGTCACTGATAGGACCTTCCCTCTATGACTGTGTATACAGAGAGAGCTGTCAGTCACTGATAGGACCTTCCTCTATGACTGTGTATACAGAGAGAGCTGTCAGTCACTGATAGGACCTTCCTCTATGACTGTGTATACAGAGAGAGCTGTCAGTCACTGATAGGACCTTCCTCTATGACTGTGTATACAGAGAGAGCTGTCAGTCACTGATAGACCTTCCCTCTATGACTGTGTATACAGAGAGAGCTGTCAGTCACTGATAGGACCTTCCTCTATGACTGTGTATACAGAGAGAGCTGTCAGTCACTGATAGACCTTCCTCTATGACTGTGTATACAGAGAGAGCTGTCAGTCACTGATAGGACCTTCCTCTATGACTGTGTATACAGAGAGAGCTGTCAGTCACTGATAGGACCTTCCTCTATGACTGTGTATACAGAGAGAGCTGTCAGTCACTGATAGGACCTTCCTCTATGACTGTGTATACAGAGAGAGCTGTCAGTCACTGATAGGACCTTCCTCTATGACTGTGTATACAGAGAGAGCTGTCAGTCACTGATAGGACCTTCCTCTATGACTGTGTATACAGAGAGAGCTGTCAGTCACTGATAGGACCTTCCCTCTATGACTGTGTATACAGAGAGAGCTGTCAGTCACTGATAGGACCTTCCCTCTATGACTGTGTATACAGAGAGAGCTGTCAGTCACTGATAGGACCTTCCTCTATGACTGTGTATACAGAGAGAGCTGTCAGTCACTGATAGGACCTTCCCTCTATGACTGTGTATACAGAGAGAGCTGTCAGTCACTGATAGGACCTTCCCTCTATGACTGTGTATACAGAGAGAGCTGTCAGTCACTGATAGGACCTTCCCTCTATGACTGTGTATACAGAGAGAGCTGTCAGTCACTGATAGGACCTTCCTCTATGACTGTGTATACAGAGAGAGCTGTCAATCACTGATAGACCTTCCCTCTATGACTGTGTATACAGAGAGAGCTGTCAGTCACTGATAACCTTCCTCTATGACTGTATAGAGAGAGCTGCAACTGATAGGACCTTCCTCTATGACTGTGTATACAGAGAGAGCTGTTAGTCACTGATAGGACCTTCCCTCTATGACTGTGTATACAGAGAGAGCTGTCAGTCACTGATAGGACCTTCCCTCTAGGACTGTGTATACAGAAAGAGCTGTCAGTCACTGATAGGACCTTCCCTCTATGACTGTGTATACAGAGAGAGCTGTCAATCACTGATAGGACCTTCCCTCTATGACTGTGTATACAGAGAGAGCTGTCAATCACTGATAGGACCTTCCCTCTATGACTGTGTATACAGAGAGAGCTGTCAGTCACTGATAGGACCTTCCCTCTAGGACTGTGTATACAGAGAGAACAGTCAGTCACTGATAGGACCTTCCCTCTATGACTGTGTATACAGAGAGAGCTGTCAGTCACTGATAGGACCTTCCCTCTAGGACTGTGTATACAGAGATAGCTGTCAATCACTGATAGGACCTTCCCTCTATGACTGTGTATACAGAGATAGCTGTCAGTCACTGATAGGACCTTCCCTCTAGGACTGTGTATACAGAGAGAGCTTTCAGTCACTGATAGGACCTTCCCTCTAGGACTGTATATACAGAAAGAGCTGTCAATCACTGATAGGACCTTCCCTCTAGGACTGTGTATACAGAGAGAGCTGTCAGTCACTGATAGGACCTCCCTCTAGGACTGTGTATACAGAGAGAGCTGTCAGTCACTGATAGGACCTTCCCTCTAGGACTGTGTATACAAAGAGAGCTGTCAATCACTGATAGGACCGCCTCCTGGACTGCAGAGCCCAGAAAGAGCAGAAATGTAAATTTATGAAATACAAGTTATACTGAATTATTTCCCAGAAAACTATATATCTGCTCAGCTCTTCCTGCTCTATAACATGCTGCCTGCAGACACCATGTTCAACATGACAGGTTCCCTTGATTATAGTGTAGGGACAGGGATGTTACATTTTTTTGTAATGCGCTTCTGTAAAAGATTTTCTTAGGAAAGCTCTAACTGTGCACTGAAGACCCATGTGCGTAATATACAGAGGCATCCAGTCAGACCTTCTTACAATCGCTAAATATTAGACAAGTCAATGTATGAAATGGGTAATCAAATTGTTCCAATATAAAACATAAGGAAGTATAGAGCGGGCTCAGCATGCATGTTGGTACCTGCATCCCTGGATTTGATGGTGGCCATTATGGCACATAACAGGTAGTATTTAGTATAATATAATCAAAAACGTTGTGGCACACAGGATGTTCTTGCCGCGACTGGAAGTAGGGTTCCCACCCCTAAGTAGTAACATAATCAATAACTCCAGTTCAATTTGCGGTTTAAGTAGGTTGAATTTATTTGTAAGGCAGCACTTGCATATAGCGTCATGTGACGCTTCGGCCAAAATAGTCCTTCATCAGACTAAGCTGCGTTGTAGAGGAAGCTGTATTGAGCAGAAGGCGGTGGATCTGCAGGACTGTGCCTGCTGAAGGATAAGGCCTCCGTTATCCTTCAGCAGGCACAGTCCTGCAGATCCACCGCCTTCTGCTTCAATACAGCTTCCTTTCTACAACGCAGCTTGAGTCTGATGTAGGTAGTATTTAGTGTTAGGTTCCCGTATTATAGAGATCGCCTTGACGTTTGGCAGACGGGCCCAAATAATTTTATATAAAATGTATTTGCCAAAAATCTCAAATTTGTATTTGCAGAGGGCTGCTGCATTGTCTTCTTTTCGTAAAAGAACCTGAAAAAGTCACAAATTATGGGGCAAATGTGGCGTGCAAGAATCACAGAAATAAACGTGGCCTAAATGGGTGGGACTGCTCCAAACCCCAAACACTGTGGCGTGTTTCTAACTGGGGGGGCAGTTCCTCCGCATGTGGTTCGCAGCGAACGGCTATCCCCAGCAAAAATTGCATACAATGGAGGATACCGGCGCGAACCACAAGCACCACACAAACATCCTACACAAAATAAAACATGTGCGGATGAAAATATATAAACACATAACTCACAGAAAAAAGATGCACCACATGGATAAGCAACTGACAACACTGGCTAATCTGGTAGCTTGCGGCCTCATGTGTTCCCCATTGCATTGTTGGTCCTGCAGTGCAGGTGAGTGGGAGGGGGCTGTAGGCTGCTTAATACCTGTTCAGACCTTGTTCACACACCATAGGTAGTCTAGTGGTAGGACCCCATGTCATGCTGAGATACCGTGAAGGGGTGCTTAAAGGGGCTCCGATATGTTCCTGATTGGAAATATTGGCGAATCTCTCAGCTTTTAACACCAGAGTGAGGGATTAGCCAGTGTTGTCAGTTGCTTATCCATGTGGTGCATCTTTTTTCTGTGAGGTATGTGCAAATGTGGCGTGCACCATAATTTGCAACTTTTAACCTCACAATAGTGTTGTAAAGACCATGATACATGTCCCTCGTGGTGTTAGTAGCTCCCCACGTGTTTTGCCTGGATAAACCCCTGACATAAGAAACTGGGTACAGACGGATGAATTGCTATATTTACTATGTGCCGTGTGTGGTGGTTTCGAGGGGTTGAGAAATACTCTCCCTGGGTCTAGTTTCGATGTCCTCTAGCAGACATTACAGGTAGACCTAGGGAGAATCCGTGTGGATAATCCATGTGGATTTTCTTTTACAGGGACACCTTCTGGTCTACAAAAGCGGGTAAAACCGTAGCAAATTATCTCCTTCACATGTATGCTGATACGCATGACTATGTGCTGGATTAGAAGATGGTTGCTTCCAGGTGTGCTACCACTGGTCCAACCGAACCTGTACATACTACTGCACTGACTTTGGTCATAGTGACCATATCATCTGTCTGATAGGCTGTAAATTATGGTTTTCAGGCAAAAATTAAAAGTTAAGTTTTGTATTGAAATTTTTTGATCACCGTTTCGATACAATGGTTTCCAGAAAAAAAGAGCAGAGAAGCAAAGCACAATGGTATTTGATGAACACAAAATTCCTTAAAAAGTTGTTACACCATTTGGACCTCAGCCATAAAATCAACTGTTATTGATTCAACCACATTGTTATTAACTCTTTTTTTTTTTCTAAATTTCATGTCTGTTACAATTGAAAATTTCAATAAAGATCATTTTAAATGCAAAAAAAAAAAAAAAAAATCTACGAGTCAATACTGCCCTTAGCAACCCATCAGATCTTTTTAAAGTAAGTACTCAAGCATCAAACATTGGAAATACGGCAATAAATGATTCATTTCTAAATCAGTGTTATCCTGTGGTATCTGGCACCAAGATGTTAGCAACAGAGACCTGTAAGTTGCAAGGTTGGTCCTCCATGAATCGTTTTTCTAGCACATCCCACAAATGTTTTAACAAGTTGAAATCTGGAGAAGTTGGAGCCTAGGTCAACACCTTGAACTCTTTAGTTCTACAAACTGTTGCTGTACAATTTTTGCAACGGCAAAAATTAGCATTAGGCACATTGCAGCTATTAAGGGTTGTAAAGTTTTTAGGTGGATGTCAAAGTAAAATCCACATGGACAACAGGACCCAGGGTTCTCAGCAGGACATTGTCCAGAGCATCAGCCTACCACTGCAGGCTTGCCTTCTTGCTATAGTGCATCCTGGTGCCATCTCTTTACCAGGTAGACAATGAAAATGCACCCAGCCAGCCATGTGAAGTAAAATAAAATGGGATTCATCAGGCCAGGCCATCCTCTTCAATTGCTCCCTGGTCCAAGTCATGTGTCCATCATAGACGCTTTTGAAAGTATCCAAGGTTCAGCATGGACGCTCTAATCTGTGGATACACGGCTCCATACTGATGCACTGTGTGTTCTGACACCTTTCTGGTATAGCCCACAGTTAGTTTTTCACCAATTCATGCTACAGTAACTCTTCTGTGGGATCAGACCAGGTGGGCTAGCCTTTTCTCCCCACAAGCATCAATGAGCATTGAGTAGCCATGCTATGAGCAGGTAATAGAGATATAGATATTACATAAACTACATAAACAGATATAGCATAGACAAAACGACTATTTGCCACTTTACCACAACTGTGGTATATGTGCTGTAAAATAAGGGGGTGTCCCTTTATAAGGAACCCCAAAAATAAGGCAATCAAAGGGTGTCCTGCTGCTTGGGCTGCCAGTGGTCAGCTGTAATGTAGAGGAGAAGGGGGCGCTAAATTCCCCTGAAACACAGATGAGATGGTGCCTAATGTGGGGAAGTATCCCTCCTCCAGGTAGAGGTGCACTGCTGCTCAGTCTGCATCATCCTGGGCTGAAAAACCAATAAGGTTCTTCTGTCAGATCTGTCAGACAGGAGTCAAACTCAAATCTGTTACATCCATCTATCTGTCTGTCTATCTATCTATCTATCTATCTATCTATCTATCTATCTATCTATCTATCTATATCATCTATTGTTCTATCCATTATCTATCTATGATCTATCTTAATCTATATATTTATCTTTTTATCTATCTAATTTGTATCTATTTAGATCGATCTCAATATTTTCTCTATCTAAATATATCATTTCTAGCTTTATATCTATGGATATTATCGATGTATGTAAGACATTGGTAAAGCATTAATCATAGTCTTTATTACATAGTGGGACTGTGTTATTGCAATGTTTTTTTTTATTTTCCACCCTCACAGCTTTATAATTTCTAGCAGAAAACGTGAAAATGATCAATAATTCATCAGATGAAGACTTCAGCGTGCTGGACTCTTTGGGGAAGGTGGTGACGCAGATTCCTGGAAGGAGACGGGGCAGCTCTCGGCGCTGAGGAGGAGCCTCCCGCCCGCACCTCCCTATATAGAGAGCTGCACCAGCCCGCGCTGTCACAGGCAGGAGGCTCCTGGACTAACCCCAAGAGCTGACTATTAGGAGTGCGAGGAGGAAAACACCCGAATCTGCAACCGAAGCTTCCAGGGCGAGGGATTATAGCAAGGAGATGCCGCCGGTCTTGGTCCTTCTGAGCCTCCTAGTAGGCACCCTAGAAGGTAGGTGATGGTAGATGATTGAGCACCATGGACAGTGCACATAGTGAGGGGCAGCATCATGGACAGTGCACATAGTAAGGGGCAGCACCATGGACAGTACACATAGTGAGGGGCAGCACCGTGGACAGTGCACATAGTGAGGGGCAGCATCATGGACAGTGCACATAGTAAGGGGCAGCACCATGGACAGTACACATAGTGAGGGGCAGCACCGTGGACAGTGCACATAGAGGGGGCAGCACCATGGACAGTGCACATAGTGAGGGGCAGCATCATGGACAGTGCACATAGTGAGGGGCAGCACCATGGACAGTGCACATAGTGAGGGGCAGCATCATGGACAGTGTCCATAGTGAGGGGGCAGCACCATGGACAGTGCACATAGTGAGGGGCAGCATCATGGACAGTTCACATAGAGGGGGCAGCATCATGGACAGTGCACATAGTGAGGGGCAGCACCATGGACAGTGCACATAGTGAGGGGGCAGCACCATGGACAGTGCACATAGTGAGGGGCAGCATCATGGACAGTGCACATAGTGAGGGGGCAGCACTACCTCATCATGGACAGTGCACATAGTGAGGGGCAGCACCATGGACAGTGCACATAGTGAGGGGGCAGCACCATGGACAGTGCACATAGTGAGGGGGCAGCGCCATGGACAGTGCACAGAGAGGGGGCAGCACCATGGACAGTGCACATAGTGAGGGGCAGCATCATGGACAGTGCACCTAGTGAGAGGCAGCATCGTGGACAGTGCACATAGAGGGGGCAGCGCCATGGACAGTGCACATAGAGGGGGCAGCATCATGGACAGTGCACATAGTGAGGGGGCAGCATCATGGACAGTGCACATAGTGAGGGGGCAGCATCATGGACAGTGCACATAGTGAGGGGCAGCATCATGGACAGTGTCAATAGTGAGGGGGCAGCACCATGGACAGTGCACATAGTGAGGGGGCAGCATCATGGACAGTGCACATAGTGAGGGGCAGCACCATGGACAGTGCACATAGTGAGGGGCAGCATCATGGACAGTGTCAATAGTGAGGGGGCAGCATCATGGACAGTGCACATAGTGAGGGGGCAGCACTACCTCATCATGGACAGCGCACATAGTGAGGGGCAACTCTTCAGTACCATGGATAGTGCACACAATGAGGGGTTGGCACTACCTCAGCACCATGGAAAGCGCACATAGTGGGTGGGAAGCACTTCATCACCATGGACATTGCACATAGTGGGTGGGCAGCACTTCATCACCATGGACATTGCACATAGTGAGGGGGCAGCATCATGGACAGTGCACATAGTGAGGGGGCAACGCCATGGACAGTGCACATAGTGAGGAGGCAACGCCATGGACAGTGCACATAGTGAGGGTGCAGCTCTTCAGTACCATGGATATTGCACATAATGAGGGGTTGGCACTACCTCAGCACCATGGAAAGTGCACATAGTGAGGGGGCAGCACTTCATCACCATGGACATTGCACATAGTGAGGGGGCAGCACTTCATCACCAACGGATAGTGCACATAGTGAGGGGGCAGCACTTCATCACCATGGATAGTGCACATAGTGAGGGGGCAGCATCATGGACAGTGCACATAGTGAGGAGGCAACGCCATGGACAGTGCACATAGTGAGGGTGCAGCTCTTCAGTACCATGGATATTGCACATAATGAGGGGTTGGCACTACCTCAGCACCATGGAAAGCGCACATAGTGAGGGGCAGCATCATGGACAGTGCACATAGAGAGGGGGCAGCACCATGGTGGGTGCACATAGTGAGGGGGCAACGCCATGGACAGTGCACATAGTGAGGGGGCAGCACCATGGAAAGTGCACATAGTGAGGGGGCAGCACTTCCTTTTTTTTATAGAAAAAAACAAATAATGTCAAATAATACAATGTTTAAGCTTAGTCATAGTGCATTATCTTCTACATAAATTAACCTTAAGGAGGTTAATAGAGCCCAGGCGTGTGTCACCCCCTTAGGCTCGTTGACATGTGCTGTAAAAACGCCTTTTTAATAAGTTACACTACTGCCTTCCCATGGCGTTACAGCATAGATCATAAAAAATTCAAGGAGAGATTTTCTGGCTCTTCTGATGGGTGTTTGCTACATACCTCAAGGGGAGAAAACAGTTGGCAATTCCACTAGACATGTAATATAATTCCGCAACAGGTCCCTAGGTCTTGTAGCTCAATAAACCCTTATCTATGATATAGAAGGAAAGCAGATCTACTGAATACATTGATAGATACAGAGGCGAAAACTGAAACGGCGCCCCAACCCCCCAATCTTAATTTCTTAACCTAAATCTTGTCCTCCAGCCCTACTGTTAAAGACATATCTGGAAAACATTACATACAGCGCTACAAAACATTCAGGGTAATACAGCGCCACATACTGTGCCCACTGTGCTTCCCAATACTATACTGCAGAAACAGATAATCCCCCTTCTGCTGCCCCCCTCTGGCCCCTACCGGGTGCTGCCTTACCTCGCCTCATTGGTGGTGCACCCCTGGATAGATAGATAGATAGATAGATAGATAGATAGATAATGGCAGATATGTTTTGCCAATGCTAATACTCTCATACAAACTACTTTTCTAATTCACTGCATTAATCTGTTGGCTTTCATATCTGCCAAGATAGCAGTAAGTCAATGGTCTTAGGCACATCATAAAGTTATATTAAGGACATCTAGTGGCCACTGGTCAGTACTATACTTCACATATACAGTAGGTGAATTTCTACTGCAGCGGGACTTTTTTTTTTTTTTTTAAAGGACCAAGTATTTTAAACATCTCCATTATGACCTGGTTTTATAATATATGAGTGCTCCCATATTTACAGCTGACAGTATCTATCAGTTTCAGGATATCCCCTTGTGTTGTCCCCTGCTTTTAAAATAAGCAATATCATTATAAGAAATACCCCAAATCCTGCGATGTGGTATTCTGCCCTATTAGAAGGTTAGACTGTGTGGTGCTCACAGAGAAGTTTTTATTTGTCATATTTTATTTTTGCTGCTTATTGACTCTGATATAGGCATGGTGTTATCAATGACCAACCAAAAAATAGTCATAGTATTCTATTATAATAGAAATATATCAGACGGCTATTATTCCTTGGCTTTAAATCCACACATTATTAAATATCAAAAAGCCCCAACTCCTCTGAGACTCTGTAAGACGTCTATGATTAGAGCGGAATGCAATATCTCAGTGAGGCGACAGTAGCGGCCTCTCAAAATTCGACAGCATTTTAGTATTAGGTGTTGACTGCATTTAAAGTTATTCCATCAACTATCTATTCTAAGACTATGCTACAAGTAGTGAGGAAAGACTGAGCCAAAGGGGGTGAAGAATGTCCTTTAATTTTAGTCCATGCTCTCCATGGACGGGTTTCGAGATCAATAAGCCATAGCAAAATTGTCTGTATTTTTACATGTTGGTGCCCTGGAGTTCAGCCTCATATATGATAACATGAGCAATGGTTCCCCGCTGGTTAGCAGAGCTGTCTCCTATCTGTGCCCCATAGACCTGAGAGGTAAACTCAGGCACTTACCGCTATGTATGTTGGGTTTATATGTCATTGGTTTGGTTGTATGGCTAAACACTAGGTGGTTGATGACATGCGTATCTGTACGGTTGGAGATAGATCACAGTATATTTTAGTATACTGCATACAACAGCAGAGACCACCATGTCTGGGTTTAGGTGGCGATGTAATGTTCCAGTCATATCACCAGGGGGAGCAGTGTCTCCTTCTGCTAGCAAAATTATTTAGGCACAGGTAGAACCGAGCCCCCGTCTCTCCTTACCATGCTGCAACTTATTTTATTCATACACATAGCATTAGCAATAAATGTAGTCAGTAAGGGGAAGCATGGCCGAAAGGCTCAGACATTGCTCAATATTTCATGAAATAAGTGGATATTACTATAAAAGGGAGAAGAGCATTCCAATTGTGCCCAGTACTATCCAACCCTATGACCTTCTCTTTTGCTCTGGTCAAGCCTACACAGCCGATCCCCTTTTTAGGGAGCTACATCCAGCAACGTAGTAGTATTGGCCCTAGTCCTACTGTCTAAATGCATTCAGTCGGTAGCATTGTTGAGGTTCACAGAGACAGAGCTGAACTGAAAAGTAATAAATAGAAGGGGGCTTTGGTACTGGCTGGTACTTCAGTACCTGAGCCCACTTCAGATTCCTAATGTGAATTGTTTTTAAATACGCCAATACGGTAGTAATTCACCGAAATCTCATGCGACTTTGGGCGAGATGAAGTTTGGCTTCACGGAGCCAATACATTTTAATGCTGTACAGAAACGTTTTTGAATTAATTCGATTTCGGATCTATGATCCAAAGGTCGATTCGCTCAAGCCTTCTGCCATTCATACAGCTGGGATTTCAAAGTAGGGACATGTCGGGTGTCCACTTGTGGATAAGACCCATTGAATTGGGCAAATCTGTGGTCACATCCGTGTAATTTAAACCACAAATCTGCAGTAGAAATCCGAGGAACAGCTTCTGATTTCTGCTGCGGATTCCACGGCAAATACTCCGATTTTTCTGCTATGTGAACATGTCAATAAAGTAAAGTGATACGTTACTAAACTTGTCCATCTGAGAGCAGGATATGATAGAAGAGGAAAGCTGAGCTCTGTGAAATATAGGTTTAGGGGATTCGGAGCTGGATTTCTGAGTAAAAAGCAGAGATGGGGATAGCAGGACTCTCTCGTGTAAACCTGCAGTCTATAACACAGAGCTCAGCTTCTCTCCTCTGTTCTGGAAGCTTTCTCTCCTCTCTGCTCCACTGAAATATTAGTATGTAAGGGGGACTTAAGGGTGACATGTTGACTGGCAGGTTTTTTTATACTTTGCTCTGTCTGGTATTGTAAAGCTCTGTTCACACTTCTGTCAAGTTTTCTGTTTTTCTGTTCCATCTTAGCAACAAACAAATATAATGGCGCACCGGATCCAACATATGACGGACACCAACAGTGCCTGGCGGACCTCATATATTCCTCATGTTGTCAGCTAGATTCTGTCGCAGTGTCTGTCTGTATGGTGGAAAAATTAGTGCGTCATGTGGCCTGATTCTTCCAGTCAAACATGATGGGATCATCTGGAGGAGGCTGCTGATGAAAGTGTGAACAGAGCCAAATGTGCATATATTTATAAAGCCATATGGCAGCCATTTGTCATCTAAAATACACTGTTTGTGTATCTATTTTTTTATCTATCTATCTATCTATCTATCTATCTATTATCTATTTCTCTATTTACTATCTATTATCTATCTATCTATCTATCTATCTATCTATCATCTATCTATCTATCTATTTTTCTATGTATCTATGTATTATCTATCTATGTATTATCTATCTATCTATCTACTATCTATCTATCTATCTATCTATCTATCTATCTATCTATCTATCTATCTATCTATCAACATCTATATATGTATTATCTATCTATCTATTTATCTATCTATCTATCTATCTATCTATCTAATATCTATCTATCTATTGATCTATCTATCTACCATCTGTCTGTATCTATCTATCTATCTATCTATCTATCTATCTATCTATCTATCAATCTATCTATCTTTATTTATCTATCTACGTATATCTATCTATCTATCTATCTATATATCTACATATATAGGGCCAGATTTATCATTAGCTAAAGTCACTTTAATGGAGTGAAAAAGTCGCAAAAAAATGCGCAATCGGTAAAATTGCGCATTTTTTTGCGACTTTGTCAAGCTCTGCACTAAGCTCTCCAGTTTTGTGAAAGTGGGCGTGTTGTCTTATGTAAATGAATCTCTAGACAGATTTACTATTGCAACCATTTAAAAAGTCGCAAAAAAGTCGCAAAAAATTGCGCAATTTCACTCCAGGGAGGACCATGCTTATCTTATGCGACTTTTTAATAGAACATGCGACTTTTTTGTAAAGACGTGCGACTTTTGTAAAGCCGCTTACTGAAGGATAAACTGCTACCGTCAATCCACATTTATCACAGTATTAAAGGACCATTAATAAATCTGACTAACTAAAAGTGACTTTGGGCAGATGTAAAAGTGGAGTAAGATGTAAGTGTAATGATAAATCTGGCCTATAGTATATACTCATATACATAAATTATATAATAATAATAATATAATCATAATAATATGATGTTAAAGCATTACTATTTCATCTATGACACAAGCCTCTGTGTGTGAACTGCACCTAAGCTGGAGGCAGTAGATCATTTTAATTCATTTCTAACAGATCTTAAGCCGCACATTAATTGTGCATGCTGGTCTGAAACAGAAGTCATTATAATCAAAGTGTTGAATGTTAGATTGAAACGCTCATTTATTTTTAATCTAGATGAATTGATAATACGCAGGCTAGAAAAAGACATCTGAATTTGTTATATGCAAAAAAAAAGAACTATAGAAGGTTCCGAGGGTCTTGAATTAATTAAATAGAATAACAAGTATAGAAGTTGGAACTTATTGGTAACCTCCGGCAATAACAATGGCCTATTATAAATGTACTCACACAGGATATTAAGGAGGACTGTGGAGGAAGAAAAGTAGAGCCCTAGTTTGGGAAAATCTTTTGGTAACTGGAAACCATAGACAAGTAGGTTGGCTGCAGATGATATATTATTATAGGTTTAACTCTGATGGTAATTACCAAGGTTAGGCCCATTCTCCTTTGCTCTGTTGTGTAAAAATAGCAAATTGCCTTGAGAATTGTGAGTATCCATGCTTACAGACTACCAATAGTAGTCAGATCCTACAGTCATGTCTTACTCCATTCCTTTAGTTAGGTTCACAAGAAAAGGGCTCAGCAGAAAGAGAGTAACATATAGCTGCAGAATCCGAGTAGACACAGAGGGGGGTTGTAGTCTGTAGCCATGAAGACACATAGGTCTACCTAGGAGATGTCCACCCAAACAGGTGATTTTTATTTTAAAGAGACTTTAAGGAAGTCCAAAATTGATGACCTCTGCTCAGGATAAGTCATAAATATCAGATGGATGGAGGTCAGACACCCTCTCCGATCAGCTGTTTGAAAGGGTTGTGGCGCTCATATCAGCACTGCGGCCTCCTCAGTGGCCATTGCTGCTGCTCGCTCACCCCCAGAGGGAACCATTAAATCTGGGCAGCAGATCGCAGTTTGGACAGTACAGTCTTCTTCCCAGGAACAGTGATTTACGAGACTGTATCATTGATGCTTTCATCCAGTGTTTGCTCGGTCATTGGGGGATCAGCAGCACCATTTCTCAGGGCAAATTTTGGGAGAAATAGTGTACCTAGGAAAGCTCCTTCCCGACAATTTCCCCAACCACTGGCCCATGTAAAGGAGCCTTAAAGGGGTTTTCTAGGATTTCTATGGTTTTAACAGCTCATGTAGTTGTTTACCTCACCTACATCTTCCCCGTGATTTTTTATGTTTTTTTTAGCACTGCCCCTAACAACGCCCAGCTGGTTTATAGCTCCTCCTACAAAGTTACATAGACACACCCCTATCACTGCCCCTGTTGCTGCTCTGACACGCCCATGGATATAACATCGCAGGAAATAAGAAAGAGCAGCATGGACAAGGTCATGTGACCACAGCCCAGAACGGGAGATAGGAGCGATGTAGGTAATAGAAATACATTACAAAATTACAGCTACCTTCATAAATGATTCTTTTAAAGGATGTTGACACAAACAAGAAAACTCATTCACATGTGTATCATTTTTTCCGCTTTTCCGTTCCGTTCTAAGCAGGAATTACATTACTAATATATTTACTATATGAAAATTGGAAGCTCTTTTTATGCACATTTATGATCGAAATAGTTTTAGCCTATCTATCAGTAAAAGGGTAGCTTCCAATAGAGGGGACCTACACTATCAGACTTCCCTTACACAAGTCCTACTGTTCAAAACTCCATCCACAGGGATCCAGGGTGCGTCAACTAAACATTTCCCACTCTCCACCGGACAGGATGGGTTCATGAATTCTTGCTGCTTGAGCCGAATTCTGACCTTCCCATCAGCAAAGGGGAAAACGAAATCCGGATTCGTCTGCACAGTCAATGTTTTTCCATTGCCCAGTCATACAATATTTTCACTCTTTTTCCCACCAGAGCCTTTGCCTTTCTGTTTCCCTTCAATATCAATGACACTAGAACTGTCCACCTGCTGTTATGGCCCATCTGTCCTAAGAAATGGCAGGATGTGTTTTTAGACATGTTAGCTGGAGAACAAGCTTTGTGTTCGGCAACAATTGGCGTGACTGTGCACCACCTGGTCCTCAGAATGATTCTTATCTGACCACTTTCGTCGCCAAGTTGTTTCCGTCCACAGGATGCACTTTTGCTGGATCTTTGATCACTCCATTCTTGGTCTGCTCTCAGAAAACCCCAGAAAGTTGGTAGTTTTTTTAATAGTCTTGCATTAATGCCTCAAAGTCACTCAAATGACTTAATCTTCCCATTCTGTTGTGGGTTCACATTGAAACAGATCCCCTAAAATCTAGTTCATTGCTATGCTGCACTGGGGGTCATGTGTCTAATTTTCTTACAGGGAAGCTAGGGTTGTGAGAGGTAGGTGTCTCCAAGAACGTGGCCATTCAGTGGTTGGCCCATCACATATAGTGAGCTTTGGATCCGAAGTCGCTTAGTTCAAAACTTCGGAATAATACTGTACCGAGATCCGTCTCCATACAGTATAAGAATGTACGGGCTCCGATGAGCCAAAGTTAGTTATTGACGAAGTCGCACGTGATTTTTAACTTGGAAAACTACTTTAAAACTTGGAACCAAACTCAGCTTCCGTTCTGACTGGTACAGTATTAATCCAAGGTTTCGAAGGAAGCTACTTCGGATGTAGCATCCAAAGTTCACGTCGCTCAACACTAATCTCATACATTGGGGTCATATCGCTAGGATATGCAACCAATGTCTGATAGGTTCGGGTCCCACCTCTGAGACCCGCGCCTATCTGTAGAACTTCAAAGTGAAGGACAGCAAAATGCGCATGCACGACAGCCCTGAATTAATTTCTATGGGACTGCTAAATAGTGTGCTGCTCGGCTATTTTCGGTACTCACACAGTAATGGAGGGCGGCCGCGCATGCGCTTTTCGCTGTCCTTCACTTTGCAGGCTCCGTTCAGGCTCCCGGAGGTTGGACCTGCACCTGTCAGACATTGGTGTCATATGATATGACCCCAGTGTATGAGATAGGCCAACCCCTTTAATCCCTTAACAGCAGCGTGATGATGGCAAAAAGTTAGTTAAGCGCTAGATCAAGAATTATCAGATTGGATGTTGCGTCTCAAATTTTTGGCAGGTCATTGATGGAGCAGTGGTTTGAGAGATGCCAGGCAGTTGGAAGCCATTTATGTAAAACACCAGCTAGCTCTGAACCTTTTCTCTTGATCAGGGCTCTTGCACACAGCCATAGTTTCAGTCTGCATCCGATCCGTGTTTTTTTTTCAGATCGGATGCGGACCCATTCATCTCAATGGGGCCACAAAAGATGCAGACACCACGCCCGTAGTCGGTTCTGCAGCACCACAAAATAATAGAATATGTCCTATTCTTGTCCGTTTTGCAGGTACACGCACTGATTTTTCTATGTCCACCGTTGTCTCATTCATCACTGGTTCGGCCTGTATCTGCAAGAGACTTTTATGGCTACGACTCTCATTTTCTTATATGATCTTTATGGTCACTTGTGTTGGTTTTTCGTTAAGTTAAATTAAATCATTAGATTGTTCATTTGCTAACTTTAAACTCAGGCACATGCACACAAGCGTGTCACGACACTTTTAAATTATGCCGTAACAGTGCTGCTATAGAGGGCCATGAGGCTTCTACTGTACAGTACCTCCATAGGCCTCCAGTTTTATACTGAGGGTTTTTTTTTGTTTTTTTTGCAATATGTCCAAATTTGGAAGAAACAAATCATGGTATGCTTTATTGGGCTATATGTATGCAGATATACTCCTCTAGTTGATACTGAACGGCAGTAATAGGAGGCTATATGGCCCAATACCAAAGAGGCGTACAGACTTTGTGACCTGCCAAACAGGTTCCACGCACAGAGCTCTGCCTTATGAATGAGCGCCCAGTCAGATGCACATCTTTCCTTTAAGATGGAACTCATAGAAATTCAACATTTTGCTTTCCATCGAGATCCCTATCTGTATTTTTAGCATTAATAGGAGGAGGCGCTGCCGCGTGGGTGGACATGCCAACAAAAGGCGATGTGGAATCAATACACTGAGATATCTGCGCTACTGCTGTGCCGTCAGCGTGTACAAAATGTACTTACCTAAGGTTGTATCACTTAGGGACAGTATCCATGTAGCGTGTAGGTTAAGTAGAAATTTGGAATAACTGATAAAAAAAACAATATATCTCAGATGTAGTCAGCAGAAAGACCACAATGTAGAAAGCACCATTAAATATTCCACCGAGCACAGAGAAAATGAAGATCAAATCAGGATTTTCTGGAAATAACACTGATGCCAGCTGCTGGCTTATATAACAGGATGCGGTCAGATCTAAGGACTGGGCATTGATGTTACCAGTGTACTCATTAGAATTACATGGCTAGTCACTGAAAAGTGTACAGATGTTGCCTGATGTACTGTGAATAATTACTGGAAACACAGCGGGGGAGGGGAGTCATATCATAGTAAGTCAGCTATAAGACTATCCGGAGGATTTTATCTTGTTTATCACAATAATATAAATGAATGTACCTTTATCATTTTTATTTTAAAAAATATTGTAATGTTAAAAACTGTTAAAGGGGGGTGGTTTTATTTTATTTTTTTAAAAACACTCTTTAAAATAGTTAATAAAGTGGAGTCCTCTGCTCAGAGCAGAGTTTATCCTGGTCTGGAGGACCCAAAATGTCCATGCATTACACAGACAACCCAATTTTCAATAAATTAGTGGTAATGCTTTATTTCCCCAGTGGTAGCGCTGCAGTCAATCGCTATTGGTTCCACCAGTAGGGCATCCTATAATTAGCCTTTTAGTGGGGTACCCTTCAGTTGTACCCCTTTAGTGCCACCTTTCACCTACGGTATTTGGAGGTAACTGTTTTGTTGGACTGAATAATTAACACATTATTTTTGATAGATCTGATATTTCTGAAACTTTGAGCACCAACTATATTGATAACTGATGGCATTGTTATCCATATTAACATGGCTAATGCTGGCCCAAGAAAGTGAAGAAGAAAGCTCAGTGGGATGTTAAAGGGGTTTTCCCACATAAAATATTGTACAGTTTTCCAACCATTACCTGGATCTTAATACTTTTGTAATTGCGTGTAATTAAAAATTTTGCAGAGCCACTGAGTTATTCAATAAAATGTATCTGTATACCTGCTGCTTGTTTTTTTCTTATTTCTTCGTCCTGCTCACTGAGATGGCTGCACATGCTCAGTTTCATCTTTCAACTGCCTCCTGACCTGAGCTGTGATAGGGAGAGTTGAGACATGCCCCCTTAGCTGCAGTGGAAAGGACACTCCCCTTGAGCTGCCATCTTGATATAAATCTAGCAGAGCAATGAATGGTGAGCTCTCTGGATCTATGTGAGGTACAGGGCTGGTTCTAGCTTTGTTAGAAAGAGATTGTCATGTGCAATATGATGTCTGATTTTCATTTTTTACATTAGTCATGGGATGACCCCTTTAACATGCTAGGATGTACACGATCTGTCATAATCATTTTATATTAAGGTATTATTTTTTCTTTCAGTTCATGCTGCTCCACTTGATAAAGGAACACGTCCAGAAGAAATGGTATGTCACTAGACTGTTTTTTCTTTTATGCTTGCATTGCTGTCTCCTAACCCTGCATTGATATAGTAACAGAACATAGGTCATTGTAGAGATATGGTACCAAACCAAAAGCTAGTAAAGATGCACAACCAAGCATAGTGCATAGATACATTACCCTATCCAAGCTCAGCACATAGTCAGGTAACCAGAACCAGCCATAAGACATTCGGTACCATCAACAGTTCATCAATAGTTCTGGCCTGCAGCCTACTGAATCATTGTGATGACTGGTGCATAGTCTCAGCAGTCCTGTACTGTTGGCCCAACAGGAACAACAAATAAATGGTACAGATGAAGCTTGAATTAGAAAATCAGATACAAATGCTAATTCCGATTGCTTATATCTTTCTGTCTTTCCATACATATAAAATGCATTTGGAAAGTCTTCAGACCCTTTCACTCTTTTCATACTTTGTTATGTTGCGACCTTCTTCTACATTCAAAAAAATTCAAGTTTTCCCCCATCAATCTGCTCTCAATAACCCATAATGAGAAAGTGAAAACAGAATTTTAGAATTTTTTGATAATTTAAAAAAAAGGAAAAACTAAAATGTTTCATGGTGATAATTTATAAAAAAGGAAAAACTAAAATGTTTCATGGACATAGGAGACCCTTTGCTATGACGTTTCTCTATTGACCCATTTCTTTTAATCATCTTTGAGATATTTTTACACCTTGATTGGAGTCCATCTGTGGCAAATTCAGCTGATTGGACATGACTTGGAAGGATGCGCCCCTGTCTATATAAGGTCTCACAGTTGACCATGCACATCAGAGCAAGAACCATGCCATGATGAGAAAAGAACTGCCTGTAGATCTCAGAGACAGGATTGTGTGGAGGCTCAGATCTGGAAAAGGGTACTGGAAAATTTTTCTGCACTGAAAATTGTGTGGTGGCCTCGATAATTCTTAAAAGGTAGACGTTTGGGACAACCAGGATTCTTGCTAGAGCTGGCCTCCCCATAAAACTAAGTGATTAGGAGAAAAGGGCCTTGGTGACAGAATTTACAAAGAACCCAATGGTCACTCTGGCTGAGCTCTGAAGATCTTGTATGCAGATGGGTGAAACTTTCAGAAGGTCAACCATCACTGCAGCACTCCAACAATCTGGGCTTTATGGCAGAGTGGCCAGAAAGAAGTTTCTCCTCAGTTAAAGACACACGATAGACGGTCTGGAGTTTGCAAAAAAAAAGCATCTAAAGGACTCTCAGACTGTAAGAAACAAGATTCTCGGATCTGATGAACTCAAGATTGAACTTTTTACCTCAATTCTAAGCGTCATGTCAGGTGGAAACCAAGCACTGCTCATCACCCGCCCAATACCATCCCTACAGTGAAGCATCGTAGTGGCAGCATCATGCTATTGGGGTGTTTTTCAATGGCCGGGACAGCGAGATTGGTCAGGGTTGAGGGAAAGCTGAATGGAGCATAGTGCAGAGATACATTTAATGAGAATCTGATCCAGAGTTCTCTGCACCTCAGACAGTTCACTTTCGAAGAAAACAATGACACTAAGCACACAGCCAAGACAACACAGGAGTGGCTTAGGGGCACAGCCAAAGCCCTGTTTTGAAACCAATCCAACATCCAAGAGACCTGAAAATTTTTGTCCACTGATGGTCCTTATCCAACCTGACAGAACTTGAGAGGATCTGCATGGCATGACGAACGGCATAAAGTCCCCAAATCCAAGTGTACAAACCTTGTAGCATCATATCAAAGAAGACTGGAGACTGTAATCACTGTCAAAGGTGCTTCAACTAAGTACTGAGTAAAGGGTTCTGTCAATGCAAGATTTTAATTTTTCCTTTTCAATAAACTAGATTTTGAATATTTGGAAGCAATCTGAATTAGCATTTATATCAGATTTTCTAACCTGGCCTTCACGCGTACTATTTATTCATTGTCAACTCCACTGTGCTGAAATATGCGCATGCCAAGCTCGCCAGTCTGGTAAGGACAGATCTGCTAAAATCAGTGTTCTCATGAATGTACAGTGACTACACTATGTATGATATACATTATGACTGAGAGTACATATCATTTTCATGAAATCACAATAACTCTGTAGGCAGATATAGATGTATCATTAGTGGTAATGTAACTAAAAATGTTTTTCTTTCCTTCTGCTGATTTCTGCCCAAAATACACTTTTCTTTCTCCATACTTCCTGAGGGGGCAGGCTCTTTCTGGTATGTTCTGTATGCTCTGCACTAGAGATGAATGAATCAGTTTGTGATCATGATATGAACAGAAAGACGTGTCACAGGCCACAATTGTTTGGTGAGCAAAAAATTTAAATATTCACAATTCCTGAAGTACTTGTGTACTTTCAAACTTTTATTATATAGTAGCATCAGCTCTCAGGCCTCATTTCATTTGAGAACATTGAGCTGGTTCCTATCCTGTCAATTTGTAAGACATTTTGAACAGTGTTGGAGTGGGGTTTCTGAAGCCCACCAGAGGAAATTATTCTCCAGGCCCAACCCTTATATCGTTAATAAAGCTAATAGGTTTTGAGTCAAAGAAATAGACCCTAGTGTCAAGTGACTGGCTTCAGGGGCAGCCAAATTGTTTTCATCTTAAAGGGAACCTGTCATCAATTTTATGCTGACCTCACTGAGGGCAGCATAAAATAGTGACAAAAATGCTGATTTCAGCGATGTGTCACTCATGAGCTAAAAGTAAGTGGTTGCAGAGAACCAGCATCATAATCATTGCATCCTAGGCCTACAAAAGAGTCAAATCTACCTGAGAAGAGTCATGGTTTTTCCTAATCTCCTGCTCTCCCCGTCCATCTGCTGATGGTTGCCAGTTCTCTCCTAGAAAGAAAGGGAGAAAACTAGGTAGAAGCCTGTCAGTCATCAGCAGGTGGGCAGGGAGAGAAGGAATTCATGAATAACCAGGACTCTTCTCAGGTGGCCGGGACTCTTTTCCAAGCCCAGTCTGCAATGATTGTTATGTTGGTTCTCGGCAACCACTTACTTTTAACTTATAAATGACCGACCGCTGAAATCAACTCACCTGTCTCTACTTTATTCTGCCGTTAGTATGGACAGCATAACGTTGATGACAGGTTCCCTTTAAGGGCTCATTATGGTATCTGACCTTGAACCCACCAGGAGGATCCTCTGGTACTCTAGTGTGCCAGTCCGACATTGCTTCTGGGTAGCGGCGCAGGAACAGTCGCTGCTTCAGAAGCGGAAGCAGAGCCTCTGTGCTTGTGCCACTACTCGAAGCAGCGGTGAAGATGTGAGATTGTTAGGGTTGGGTGAGACTTCTGCAGCACTGGCGTGGTGGCTGTCCATACCCGCCGACATCCCTCTCCTCCCAAGGGACATGGATGCCAAGATTATGCCTGCTGATGACCTCTTCACCCTCTGCCTTCTATGCTCTGACCTATAGGACACATGCTCTCCCCAGCTCTTAAAGTGCCAGCATGGCCAAATCTATCGTCAGCCAATGCCTGCTCTCCCTGGTTTATTTAAGGTGCCATCTACTATTGGAATGTCCCTGAGCAAGGAGGTACCTAGCTAGTCTAGTCCTTGCATAGTAATATATATATATATATATATATATATATATATATATATATAATATATATATATATTTCAGCTCTGGGGTCCTGGGGTCGAATCTGACCAAGGACAACATTTGCATGGAGTTTGTATGTTCTCCCTGTGTTTGTGTGGGTTTCCTCTGGGTACTCCGGTCTCCCATTGGGGACAGCTTGATGCTAATGTCTGTAAAGAGCTGTGGAATATAGTAGCCCTATTAAAAAAAATCATAAAATAAATAAATATATATATAATTTAGCAACGTGTTCCTTTGTGGCAAGTAAACATTAACAAACCCCTCCCTCCCTCAATTCCTTTCTTTTTTCTACTCTTTTAATAAAAACCCTTCTCACTCGAGAACCTTCAATATCGATCAGTTTTTATTTCTTTCTGTTCACATGAGCTCTCCACAATATTCACCTCTGACAGATTCTCTGCACAGAGCTGCCATTAGATGTGATTATTTGGACAGCACAATTATACTTAACAGCCCAAGATCTGCGGCTGACCTGGGACGAGGATATTCCCACTCTCGATAAACACTAGATTAAGTGTTGCCTGTACGAACATAACAGTTATGACCTGAGCTTGTCAGAGTAATGATGTGAAATGTACCTTTGGTCACTAGAGCCAATACACAACGCGTCAGGATAAATAGTGTCCTTTCTACTTCACCCACGCTTTACCTATTTATTACATAAAATGCTGGGTTCAGAAATATCTCCCATCCCTGCCTCTGCAGGTGAGTGTCAGCTCCTGAGCCAACTGAGGGAGCTGAAAGCAACAGGTAGAACTGGAGGTGTCTCATTAATTGCCTTTAATTGTTTTTTATTTCTAAAAGTCAGTTATGAAATCGTCTACAATCTATCCTTATGAGTATATATCTGCTCATGGACTAGAGAACGAAAAAAAGATCACCTTCTGCCTCATTATTTAGCTATATTTAGAACATCCCGATGAACCCCTTTAAAACTCCCATGAGCATAAATCACTTTTTTATTGACTATCATAAATAACCAGTGATAAATGCAATACGTGTATAAATAAATTTCACCGCAACAAATACTTTCTGGTTTTAATTGTCTATATAAAAATAATGAAATCTTCCAGCTTTCACGCTGGTCACTAGCACTCATTCAGCAGATCACTTTTCAGCTTTCCTGTGTAGACTGAGGCAGAGTCCGTACAGAGTCATCTCATTATAAGTAGAGGCAATGTTATTATACTGCTGACGTCCTAGATAAGGCAGGATATAGTAATACTATGTATATATAACACACCCAGATATATCTACCTTGTCACTCTGAGGGGTCTCTGGGGGATGATCAGTACTTAATTTCTTCCTAGTCTTTAAACAGGATTTCTCACCAAGAACACTTATTCCCTATCCACAGTGTTGGGGATACGTGTTTGATCATTGCGGGGTGCGACTGCTGGAACCCCAACAGATTGCAAGAATGGAGGTCCCTGACTCACCATGTCAATGGAGCAGTAGTGCACATGTGTGACCACCACTAACTTCTATGGCACTGATGAAGATAGAGCCAAGTGATCAGATACTTATTCCTGTGGATAGCGGTGTGTTATTTGTGGGAAAGTCTGATGGTGATTGGGGTATTCCGGGTGTAGCAAGTTATCCCCCTATTCACATTATAGAGTATAACTATTAGATCAGTGAGGGTCCTACCACTGGGACCACAACATAATAAAGACATTGGGGGAGACTTATCAACACTGGCACATTCATATGCCAGTGCCAGTCTTGATCTCGCTGCACTGGTGTGAGATGTGCCTAATTTATTAAGAGGCAAAAGCCTCTTAACAAATCAGGCGAATCTCTGCCATGCTCCAGAAACTGAGGGCTATGCCAGCCACAGGCTGACCTAGACTTCAGCTATAACATCCACCACTTTGTGACGAAAGTTTTAGTAAATGAGGCGGGTGGTGCAAAGCCCCGCCCACTTCCACAAATTTCGGCCCTTTTTTCTTGCCACTGGCGAGAAGCCTGAAAAGTCGCAAATAATAGCACACCTATGGCACGCACTGCAATGTGCGACTTTTCTATGCCACGATAATAAGCTTAATAAATGTCCCTTAGTGGGGCAGATGTGTCAAAACTGGTGTAAAGGAACACTGGCTTAGTTGCCCATGGCAACCAATCAGATTCCAACTTTCATTTTTCAGAGCTGCATTGGAAGATCAAAGGTGGAATCTGATTGGTTGCTATAGGCAACTCAGCCAGTTTTCCTTTACACCAGTTTTGATAAATCTCCCACATTATTTCTGTTCTACATTGCTTCAGTCTGAGTAATGGGACTAAAACGAAATAGACGGGACGTTTCCCTATAACACCTTTTTACATGTGCTATAAGGTTCAGATGTGTAACACGTGTCATTGACTCCATTACTGCACATTCACAACAGATTCTGTCTTGTTATATTCATGGAGATCATTAAGAGGCAAAAATAACATCTATGAGGGAAGGACATATAATTGCACCATCTTACTGTATGTGGCCATCTTTACTTTACACATCTGAGGCTGAAGTTAATTAAAATGTTGATGAAATATGTTCCCAATTACTGCCAGATGATTGTATTGTATCTTCCTGAGGGTTATGAGTCACCAGAGCTGGATGAGTCATGAGAAGGAGATGGAGCCACTCGTTACCAGGCTACTGCCAGGGTAAAAAGTTATTCTACATCAGCCAGATCTACTGTTTCTAACCCGTTATCAGTAATAACTATGGGAATATTACAAAGTTCTTTGTCGCAGTGGAATATTTGCTTCAGGGAATTGTAATGCGATTAAAAATGTATCTGCTGACAATATAGTCTTGACATTTAAAAATGGCTGCATGTTAATTAAAGGCTACAGTCCTCTCCTGATAGTATCATCGTTTCCGATTTACTGCCAAAAAATCACTGAAATTGGTGCACTACAGTGGCAAATTCAATTGACAGTATATGGCTAAACCCTCACGCTGATAATAAAATGAGACAGTTCACCAATATATTCTTATATCAAGAACATACCAGAGCCTGCGCACCCCGTCAAGGTCTCTCAGTGTGGCACGGGACCTAATGCTAACCTATCTATGCCGTATGGACAGTTTATGATAGGTGCATAAAGTCTGACACACAACCAGTAGCTCCCAGTTACCTCCAGCATGAAATCACACATACAATGGGAGGAGGGAAGAGGCTGTGAGTCCCACCTATAACAGGCTCATGTGACGCAGGCTGCCCAGGTGCACCTGATTTTTGTGGTACATGTGGTCCACTGCCGGCATCCTCCATTGTATGCATTTGTGCTGGGGATTGCTGTTAGCAACGGATCACATGGGCAGGATTTTCTCCCCCGGGTAGAAATGCGCAACAGCATTTGGGGTCTTGAGCATCTTTTGTGATTTTGTCTGTATATGTATGCCTGGAGGTGGGGCAACCCCAGGTTTGAATGTGCCTTGATTTTGATTTATGGGTAACATGCAGGTGCACCTGGGCAGCCTGTGTCACATGAGCCCGTTATAGGTGGGACTCACAGCCTCCTCCCATTGTATGTGTGATTTGACGCTGGAGGTAACTGGGAGCTGCTGCCTGTGTGTTGGACTTTATGCACCTATCATAAACTGTCCATACGGCATAGGTAGGTTAGCGTTAGGTCCCGTGCCACATTGAGAGACCTTGACGAGGTACGCGGGCTCCGGTATGTTCTTGATATAAGAATATATTGGCGAACTGTCTCATGTTAATATCAGCGTGTGGGTTTAGCCATATATTGACAATTGAATTTACCATTGTAGTGCACCATTTTCAGTGATTTTCTGTTTTTATAGCCCCATCCACAGATTTGTCTTATTTGTGGTCCGTTGCGGGCATCCTACATTGTATGCATTTTTTTCTAGGGATTGCTGTCAGCATTGGATCACATGTGCAAGATTTGCTCCCCCCGTTATAAATGCGCCACAGCATATGGGGTTTTGAGCATTTTCTGCTTTTAAGACCTGTGCAGGATGTTTTGTTGGTACATGTGGTCCGCTGCCGGCATCCTCCATTGTATGCATTTTTGCTGGTGATTGCTGTTACCAACGGATCACATGGGCAGGATTTGCTCCCCCGGGTAGAAATGCGCAACAGCATTTGGGGTCTTGAGCATCTTTTGCCATTTAGACCAATTTATTCAGTGATTTTGTCGATTTACTACCAAATCGACAAAATTGCAGAGTATAATGGATCTCCGGTGCTAAGTATGTCAAGCAAATTTTTGGTCCATCTTCTCAAAAATCTGTCTAAAATCAATATTGCTGCTGGGAGTGCCGTTGCCACAGGCTATTCGGCCTTATTGGTGAGGCTGTTAGAAAGCGATTGTCTTCCATTCTGACACAGGAGAACATCTGGCCCTGACTGCATCCAATTATGCACCTGTCAAAAGCAATTGATTGGGAATTGTACATGTAGATTGGCGAATTTGAATGGAGGCCATTTAGCTGCTTGAAGAAGACATGGCTGACTAAATTCATACAGTACAATACAGTAAGGAATAAATGGAAATAATCTTAGTTACGCTTTAGACTAGGTCCACACAGAGCAGTTTAATGCTGTCTTTAAAGGGGTTGTTAGAATTCAATAAAAACGTAGGCATTCCCTGTAAATGTGCTAAAATAACAAAAGAAGAGATACTGACTGCAGTGGTGATTTCTGTACACATAGGTCACTGCTGCAACTGATCATTGGCCTCAGCAGGGATGTCCTATATACTGCTGAGGCCAGTGATTGACTGAACGGTGACCAGTGGATACAGAACGTCACTGCTGCAGCCAGGAAGATGACAACGGCAGTGGAACACTGGAACAAGCAGGGGAGAAAAAAGGTAACTATAGCTTGTTTTATTATTTTAGCACATTTACAGTGGCTGCCCAAGTTATTAATCAACTCAGACAAACTGTTTAAAAGGAATGTGTCATCAAAAAAAGACCTATTGCTTACTGACCTTTTACTGAAAAGGCGGCAGCCCAGCCTAAGGACCATTAGTGACCGCCGTAAAAAGACGTATTGGTGGTCACTAAGGGGCTTTTTTATGGTGACCCAGTCTAAGTGCTGCATGGGTTTCCAGAGAACTGCTCTAACGGTCAATGTGTGTGTACGCAGACTGGGGCCTAGTATAGCAGCTTGCTGGTCAATGTCAGTATAGCACTGATATTAAAATACAATTTACTATAGAAATTGTGTATTGTATTTTAGAAGAAATTGCCTATAATAGCCCCCTTGTGGGACTATTAAATAGTTTTACACAAGTAAAAAAACTCATTTGTTAAATTAAAAATTCCGATAAAAACGCTCTTTTTCATAAAAAAAAACACTTTTGGTATTGCAGTATCTGCATATCCCATATGGTAAATCCTGTAAAAAAAACAACAAAAATGCCAGAATTGCTTCTATTTGCTTAATTGCCACTAAAAAAAGGAATAAACAGACATAAAAGTATGTACCCCAAATTATACCAATGAAAACTGTTGTTGTCCCACAAAAATCAAGCCCTCAATTATGGTTCTTGGGATGCAGCCTTGCAAAAATATTTTCTTCTTTTTTGTTTATGTTATTTATGTGGAAAAATCAATGCCACAAAATCTATAACATACAAACTCAATAGCAGTATTGCATTTTTTTTCCTATACCTCTTCCAGGAAGATTTAATAAAAGTTAATCAGTAAGTTCTGCCCAAAATGGCACCATTAAAAACTACAACTTGTCCTGCAAAAAACAAGTCCACATACAACTACAAAGACGGAAAAATAAAAAAAAGTTATATATCTCTTAGAAGACAACGAAATAAATGGAAAAAAAAAATTTGCTTGGTCAGTAAGTCCCAAAACAGACTGGTCACTAAGGGGTTAAATCTATTTATTTTATTTTAGACATATTTTGAAAGAATTTTCGGTGATATTATTTTTTATTTTGTATGTTAATAACTATATTTAAATAAAAACCATAAAATCCTGCCGTTTTCACAGGCTACTAGGCCTTATAATAGGCTCCTCTTGCTTAGTCTGTACAGATCCCTTTACCACAGTTATCTCCTTATTATTACAGGCAGGTTTAGAATGACAGACAGCACCTCTGTGTATAGATAACAACAGGTGGTTGTCAAAGCTTATCTATTCCTTTCTTGTACAATGACCTCTGCACAGGTCACAGCATGCCTAAAAAACTCTCCCATAGAAGTCAATGAGGTCTTCTCCTGACCATTGTGTCTATGGCCCATGGGGCTGCCGTAAAGCAATTCTTTAAATGCTTTCTAAATGCAAGATGGCCTCCCTCATTATCATCTCACATATCAGGTGGGAAAGTAAATATACCAGCTTCATCAAGTCTGCAGTTTGTACTTCAAAAACTGGTGACGGATACATAATATCCTCATACTTCACATGAAAGTCATGTTTACTGCACAGTAGGGATTCTTTTTTCCTTGTGTATATAAGCATTTATCAATTTACCAGGTAAAATGAAAATTACAAGCTTCCGATTAAATTGGATTCCTACCAAGACAGCAGATGCTGCTTTAATTAAACTATAAATGGTTGAAAGAAATGCATGAAATGTAAAAGCTACCAAAGAACAACTCTGCTTGATTGTGATGATCACCTGCAGTGAGCAGGTTAGGCTGGGGTGACATGTTCACTTTCCTTTTTGCAGTTTTTGAAGCCAAAGACAGGAGTGGATTCAAGAAGAGAGGACTCAGTCATTCCTTTATACATGTCCTCTGTTTATGATGCATTCCTGCCTGGCTGTAGCTTTAAAACTTGCACTGAGAAACCTGAAAGTGTAAAGCCAGCCCAACAGTCATTGAAGAACAATTCTCCACCCACTGTGCCACTTGATGTGAAACAAGATGTGCCACTGTTATCATGCTTTCAACGCTAAATATTTCACCCAAAGACCATTTATTAATGGCTATCATAACAATCCATGCATACAGTGCATTTGGAGAGTCTACAGACCCGGGTAAAGTGAAGGTTGTTGCACTGGTGCTACACCTGATGTGGATTAAGTCTCTCGCTGCGGTACCGCAGTGGTATCGCTCCCACTGTTATTTTACTAAGTTGCAACTGTAATGATTATAGGTGCTGCGCGATGCTCTCCCTATTGTCCCCCTCCTATGTGAAGATAGAATTTTAGGAATTTTTGCAAAGTTATTTAAAAGGAAAACCTAAAAATTTCACATGGAGATAAGGATTCAGACCCTTTTCTATGACACATGGAATCTAGCTCTGAGGGCCTCCCATTTCCCTTGATCATCTTTGAGATGTTTCTACACCTTGACTGGAGTCCACCTGTGATAAATTCAGTTGGTTGAGCGACATGTTTTGGAAAGACACCCCACTGTCTAGATAAGACCTAAAGTACTCTCAGACTGTGAGAAACAAAATTCTCTGGTCTGATGAAACCGAGATTTCACTTTTTGGTCTCAATTCTAAGCGTCATGTCTGTCACCTTCCAACAAGACAATGACCCTAAGCTCACAGCCAAAACAGCACAGGAATGGCTTAGGGACAACTCTGCGAATGTCCTTGAGTGGCCCAGCCAGAGCTCTGACTTGAACTCAATCGAACATTTCTAGAGAGACCTGAAAATTGCTGTCTGCTGGTCCATCTACCCTGACACAGGATCTGCAGAGAAGAATGGCAGAAAGTCCCCAAATCCAGGTGTGCAAAGCTTGTGGCATCAAAGGCGCTTCAACTAAATACTCAGTAAAGGGTCTGAATACTTATGTCAATGCAAGATTTTTTTTTTTTTCCTTTCAATAAATTAGCAAAGATTTCTAACATTCAGTTTTCACTTTCTCATTATACGGTATTGTGTGCAGAATGGTGGCGAAAAACTCTAATTTATTTTTTATTTTAGCACAAGGCCACAATGTGAAAAAAGTGAAAGGGTCTGAATACTTTCTGAACGCATTGTAAGTTCTGCATTGTAGACAAAGTTTTAAAATGTTTATTTGAGATGGCTATAATTCTTTAGAAAAAAAAGCCACATGGGCTACCCAACATTTCTTGGTCTCACCATTACCACTCTTTAACACAATGACTATGACTATGAACTACGGAGGAGGAGGAGGATCATTTAGTGGATCTCTTCAATCATGCATTTACCATAGCCAAAGGAGTAAATTATTTGTATAAGTATATGAGTATTAGTATATTGAAGTATAACATCTGATAAGGTGTTCACTTATGTACTTTTTACAGGTAACGCGATGTATCGTTGAAGTGCTTTCAAATGCTCTGGCAAAGCCCAACGCTCCACCAATTGACCCAGAATGTAAAGAGATCCTTAAGAAAAGTAAGTATCAGGCATGGTATTGATGTATACATTGATCAGGCAGCTCATATACAGTGTGCCCAAGAAAACAACAAGGTAAATTATAACTTTATTTGTCTTCCGAATACATTAACCAGACATTTTAATCTAAAGTAGGCTACAAATTATACAGCTTCCAGCATTCCAGATTTGGATGATTTTCTCTTACTGTAAAACCATTTACATCAAGTTCTTATAATGATTATTTAGCATTTAAAAGTGTAATATAATAAATAGATGGCACCTTGGCATCATGAATTAAAGGGTGTCTGTCAGCAGTTTTGAGCATGCTAAACTGCTGATAGCACTAGAAAGGGACTAGGAAGAGCAGTAAAAACATTCATTTTGTGGAGATTTTATTATTAGGAGTAGTGTGAATATGAAGTTTTATTCTGCCAGATTCTGCTTCTCCATTGCCTAGGAAAGGGCTTCACTGTGAGGTTCTGTCTGTGTTGAACTACTTCACAGCTTCTCCCCTCTACTCTGAGTCATGGATATAGTGGTCTCCTGATTGGATGATATAGCTGTCACTCACAGCAGAGGGGAGGGGCTGTGAAGCAACTCATTCCAGGCAGTCTTTTATGGTGAAGACAAGTGCCCCGCAAGTGCACTTGTGTACCGCCCCCTGGGCACTTGTGGATGCAGAGCCTGGCAAATTAAAACATCCTATTCACACAACTCCTGATGAGAAAAAATCCACATAAGGTATGTTTGTATGTCTCTCCACAGCCTCTACCTAGCGCTGTTAGCAGTTTAGTAGGGTTAAAACTGCTGACAGATTTTCTTTAAACTATTGTGAATTGCAGGTGCAGGACACTATATTGGAATATTTGAGCAGTTTGTAATGAGGGCGAACTGTAAATGTCCCACATTTTTCTCCAAATTGCACTGTATTCTTCGCATTGAAATGCTTAGTATTCTTTCACACAATGCACACTATGTGATTGAGGTGTTGAGGTGTGTTCATAAAAGTGTGTTCTCAGTGCCTCTTTTGTGTGCAGTGAGGCACTTGAGAGACACACCTACAGCAAGCCCCTGAGGAGCATTGCAGGGGATAGAAGTGGTAGTGGCCCTAATGAGATGTAATGTCACGGTGTCCTACCTCAGGCTGTCTTTCCCTGGGGTTCAGTGCAGTTAATAAATGATGTGAGGGAACCAGGCAGACATTATAAAACAAAGAACAAGTGCAAAAAAACAAGTAGCAGTACTTGGCAATGTGGCAGAAAATGATACTTAGAAGTTTGGTAGCTAAAAGTTTCTCTCTCTCCTGATTCCCTTCCCTACGGCTGTACTTTGGCACCTGTGGCTGTATGTGTCCACTGTGTGATGCAAGCTTCTAGCTATACTGTCCTAAACTGCGGTTGTGGTGCCTTAATGTGTTTCCCCTCACCTTGCAGCGGAGTCTGAATAGCTTGATTGTTTGATCATTCTGCTGTCTGTAATACACCATAGTTTACAAATCTTCTGTAGCTTGGGACCCTGCGGGCTCTCTGGAGCAGTTGCCATCCTTGATGAGCCAACTCTGTGTTCCTCATGGCCTGGAGGAGTGGGAGCTGGATCGCATACTCCCCCACTCCTCACTCTCCTCTCTCTGACTGAGTCTAACTAGCTCAGCCCCTCCCTTGGTAGGAAGTCAGACCAGCCCACTCCTACCAAGAGGGGAGTAATGGAATGGTAAGTCCTATTCCTGTCGCAGCTTACATCATTCACTGCTAAAAAGCCAAGCACTGGCATAACCGTGGATAGAGTGGATGCCACAAACACGTGCACTTCATTCACTTTGGGCCCTGTTTCTTAAATAAGAGCAGGTCCCTGAGGTGAGATGTGCACCTATTGGATATTTATCGATATGCCATAAATGACCAAATGGAACAGCCCCCTTAAAGGGGTTCTCCTGGAATAAGGACTTTTTTATTTAATGCCCGCAGCCTGCCTCCATAACTAGAAGAGTCAAACTTACCTACTCCCTGCTGCTTCAGTTCTCCCGGCTGGCTCCCGCATGTCCATGTTCTGTTCACCAGACTCTTTACATCAGTTGCTGCATGGGCATGGTCACATATAATGCTGCAGCCAATAACTGGCTTCAGTGGTGATGAATACTTCCCTTGCTCTTACTGCTAACAGTCCCGAGGGGTTGTTTGCCATATTTCATTAGAAACATAGAAACATAGAATGTGTCGGCAGATAAGAACCATTTGGCCCATCTAGTCTGCCCAATATACTGAATACTATGAATAGCCCCAGGCCCTATCTTATATGAAGGATGGCCTTATGCCTATCCCATGCATGCTTAAACTCCTTCACTGTATTTGCAGCTACCACTTCTGCAGGAAGGCTATTCCATGCGTCCACTACTCTCTCAGTAAAGTAATTCTTCCTGATATTACTTTTAAACCTTTGTCCCTCTAATTTAAAACTATGTCCTCTTGTAGCAGTTTTTCTTCTTTTAAATATTCTCTCCTCTTTTACCGTGATGATTCCCTTTATGTATTTAAAAGTTTCTATCATATCCCCTCTGTCTCTTCTTACTTCCAAGCTATACATGTTAAGGTCCTTTAACCTTTCCTGGTAAGTTTTGTCCTGCAATCCATGTACTAGTTTAGTAGCTCTTCTCTGAACTCTCTCCAAAGTTTCAATATCCTTCTGCAGATATGGTCTCCAGTACTGCACACAATACTCCAAATGAGGTCTCACTAGTGCTCTGTAGAGCGGCACGAGCACCTCCCTCTTTCTACTGTTAATGCCTCTCCCTATACACCCAAGCATTCTGCTGGCATTACCTGCTGCTCTATGACATTGTCTGCCCACCTTTAGGTCGTCTGATATAATGACCCCTAAATCCCTTTCCTCAGATACTGAGGTTAGTACTGTATCACTGATTTTATATTGTGCTCTTGGGTTTTACGCCCCAGGTGCATTATCTTGCACTTATCGACATTAAATTTTAGTTGCCAGATTTTTGACCATTCCTCTAGTTTTCCTAAATCCTTTTCCATTTGGTGTATCCCTCCAGGAACATCAACCCTGTAACAAATCTTTGTGTCATCAGCAAAAGACACACCTTACCATTGAGGCCTTCTGCAATTTCGCTGATAAAGATATTAAACAATATGGGTCCCAGAACAGATCCCTGAGGTACCCCACTGGTAACAATACCATGGTCTGAATATACTCCATTGACTACAACCCTCTGTTTTCTGTCCTTCAGCCACTGCCTAATCCATTCAACAATATGTGAGCTCAAGCTCAAAGACTGCAGTTTATTGATAAGCCTTCTATGTGGGACAGTATCAAAAGCCTTACTAAAGTCCAGATAAGCGATGTTTACTGCACCTCCGCCATCTATTATTTTAGTCACCCAATCAAAAAAGTCAATAAGATTAGTTTGACATGATCTCCTGAAGTAAACCCATGCTGTTTTTTATCAATCAACCCATGGGTTTTTAGATGTTCCACAATCCTCTCCTTGAGTATGGTTTCCATTAATTTCCCCACTATTGATGTCAGGCTTACTAGCCTATAGTTGCCCGATTCCTCTCTACTACCTTTCTTGTGAATTGGCACAACATTTGCTAATTTCCAATCTTCTGGGATGACACCTGTTACCAGTGATTGGTTAAATAAATCTGTTAATGGTTTTGCTAGTACACCTCTAAGCTCTTTTAATAGCTTTGGGTGTATCCCATCAGGCCCCTGTGATTTATTTGTATTAATTTTGGACAGCTGACTTAGAACCTCTTCCTCTGTAAAGACACATGCATCAAAGGATTCATTAGTCTTCCTCCCTAACTGAGGTCCTTCTCCTTCATTTTCCTTTGTAAAAACTGAACAGAAGTATCCATTGAGGCAGTCAGCTAGTTCTTTATCCTCTTCCATATACCTTCCTTCTTTTGTTTTTAATTTGGTAATTCCTTTTTTTAATTTCCTTTTTTCATTTATGTATCTGAAGAATGTCTTATCACCTTTTTCACTGACTGAGCTAATTTCTCTTCTGCCTGAGCTTTAGAAGCTCTTATAACTTGCTTGGCCTCTCTCTGCCTCATCTTATAGATTTCCGGTCATCCTCGTTTTGGGTGTTTTTATACTTGCTAAATGCCATCTTTTTGTTTTTAATGATTTTGGCCACTTCTGCTGAGTACCACAGTGGTCTCTTCCTTTTTGCCTTTACTGACAAGCCTAATGCACTTTTCTGTTGCCTTCAGTAGTGCCACTTTTAAGTAGTCCCATTTCTCTTGGACTCCATTGAAATTGTTCCAGTCTGATAGGGACTCGTATACCACTGATCTCATTTTAGAAAAGTCTGTTTTCCGAAAATCTAAAACTTTTGTTTTTGTGTGGAGTGACTCAGTCACTGTACTTATAGTAAACCTCACTGACTGGTGATCACTGGATCCTAAGCTTTCCCCTACAGTGATATCAGATACCAAATTGCCATTTGTGAACACCAAATCTAAAATGGCCTCCTTCCGGGTTGGCTCCTCAACTACTTGCTGTAGAGATAATCCCAGTAGGGAATTTAGAATGTCTGTACTCCTGGCAGAACTAGCTATTTTGGTTTTCCAGTTTATATCAGGAAGATTTAAGTCTCCCATAATGACAACTTCCCCTTTCAATGTCATTTTAGCCATTTCCTCAACTAGTAGATCATCCAATTCTTTGACTTGGCTTGGTGGTCTGTATATGACACCTACACGAGTTACCTTATGATTACCAAGCTGCAACGTAACCCAAACTGACTCTAAATTGGTTTCGCTGGCTTCTATTAGATTAGATTTTATGCTATTTTTCACATATAGGGCCACTCCACCCCCTTTCTTGCCTTCTCTGTCTTTCCTATATAGAGAGAACCCAGGTATTGTTATGTCCCAGTCATTACTCTCATTGAACCATGTCTCAGTAACAGCCACTAAATCTATATTCTCAGATGCCATTACAGACTCAAGTTCGTTGATCTTATTCCCTAAACTGCGAGCATTTGTAGACAAGACTCTCAGCTTGTCATTTCTTATCCTATCAGCTCCTGGCATCTTCTGGCATTGTTTTTTCGGGGGGCAGCTGAACTGATGGATTGTCTCATTTGTGCCCCCCTTTCCTAGTTTAACCCCTTAAGGACCCATGACGTATGGGTACGTCATGGGTCCGATCCCTAAGTATGGCGCCCGCTCCTGCCCTCTGTGGGCGCGATCGCTGCGGGGGTCCGGCTGTTTCCTGTAGCTGACCCCCGCGGCTAATGATCGCGGCCGGCAGCGATGCCGATCGCAATCATTTAACCCCGCAGATGCCGTGGTCAATCCTGACCACGGCATCTGCGCGCGCTAAAACCGAAAGTAAAACTTTCGGCAGCTCTCCGGCTCCCCCTAGTGGTGATCGGGAGAATCGGAGCGCTGTAAGGGATAGCCTCAAGCCTTTCATTCAGCATGAGGCTATCACTTACTATTTCCTATGGAGCCCTTGTTAGCAATAGGGCTTCATAGGAAAGTAGTAAAATCCTCATAAACTCCAATACAAGTGTATTGGAGTTTATGTTAGAAGCAATCAGATGACTGATTTATATAGGTCCCTATGGGACCTATATAACAGTGTAAAAGAAAAGAAAAGAAATAAAAAAATAAAAAAATAAATAAAAAAACCTAAAAATTCAAATCACCCCCTTTCCCCAAAATTAAAATAAAATAATAATTTTTTTAAAAATACACATCATGGGTGTCATAATGTGCGAAAACGCCCGTGGTATAAAAATATAAAAATATATTCCCCATACGGTAAACAGAAAAACGGAAAAAGCGCCCAAATGGCGGATTCGCCATTTTGAGCGCTTCATTTCCTCAAAAAATTAAATAAAAAGTGATCAAAAAGTCCTACACACCCCATAATGGTATCAACTAAAAGTTCAAATCGCCCGCAAAAATAAGCCCCCATACAATGCCATACACTTAATTACAAAAAGTTATAGGGGTCAAAATATGGCGACAAAAATAAAAAAATAAAAATTTCCCACTTTTGAATTTTTTTCACTATCAAAACGCAAGAAAATCTATACATATTGGGTATCGCCGGATTCGTACTGACCTGTAGAATAAAACTAAATGGTCAGTTTTATCACACATCAAATGTCGTAATTTAAAAACCCGTAAAATTGTGGTAGAATTGTTTTTTTTTTGCAATTTCACCCCATTTGGAATTTATTTCCCGCTTCCCACTACATCGTATGCAATATTAAATGGTGGCGTTGGAAAGTACAACTTGTCCCGCAAAAATAAAGCCCTCATATGGCCATGTGAACGTAAAAATAAAAAAGTTATGGCTCTCGGAAGGCATGGAGCGCAAAACGAAAATGCAAAAATGAAAAAACCCCGAGTCCTTAAAGGGTTAAATGTTCCTTAGCAAAAACTTTGAACTGTTCATTGAGGACATTCGTTCCCTTGAGAGAAAGATGCAAACCATCTTTCTTGTACAGTTCTTTTCCATTCCAGCTAGAGCCAACATGAGACACAAAGCCAAATCCCTGGTTCAAACACCATTCACCAAGCCATGCATTGAATTCCTTAATACGCAACTGCTTGTCATGCTGACGGTTATGCACAGGCAGAACTGCAGAGAATGAGACAGTCGATGCAATCTCCCGTATATCATTACCAAGTGTGTGAAAATCTTCCTTCACCTTTGAAACTTCATTGCAAGCCAGATCATTTGTCCCCATATGGACAATAACATCCACCTCCATTTCCATTTTTGCTTGCTTAATAATGTTAAGGATACGTCGTCTGTCCCTGCTGGCAGTAGCACCAGGGAGACATCTCACAAAACCATTTTCATCAAACTTCACACCTCTTATGATAGAATCGCCCACCAATAGCTGCTTACTATTAGTACTCACTATATCCTTTTTGTCTTTGTCAGTAGTCTTGCATACCTTAGGCATAGGAAATGATTGTTCCTCGCCCACTGTGCCTAAGCCATCCTCCATGTTGCTCTTGCATTCTGAAAGTGCTGCAAATGAATTACAGAGAGCCACAGACTGTGGGACATGTCTTCTATCAACAGCTCTAAGTCTACCAGAACCTACAGTAACCCATCTTCCATTTCTGGGGGCCTTTGTGGCAGTGGCATTGCAACATTCCAAGCCTGAGTTTGTCTAACAGTTACTTTACAAATCTCAGATTTCAAAAATGCAATTTCCTGCTGCATTATGGAGAACTGTCTGCAGATCAGACAGCATCCAAACCTGCGAAGAGTGAAACATGAAATGAAAGCACAGCAATTCCTGCACTGAATCAGGTCTGCCATTTTAATGCAAGAAGATATGTTAAACAAAACTTAATAGATTGTACTCACCTCCAGATTACCTCCTGAGTATCTCTTGAATATCTCTAGTGCACTTAGAAATGCTGCACTTTGAGAATGATGCAAGCTAGAATTAGGCAAGCTAATACTATGCGGCTATATATACACACACTCCTAGGGGCTGAAATGTTGGTTTTAAATATTGCAATGCCAGTAATGTGTATTATTAACTCCTTAACGTAACATGTTATTTGTCTGAAAACCAACCAGCACATATTATTAAATGGGAACAAAAATAATGAACTCCCCCCAACCGATATTAACCCAAGGCTAAACTTCACAGAAGGAAGCCAGACAGAATAATCACTGTATATAGCATCCTTTATATGGTAGTGTGTACAGAGAACATGTTGAAAGGGGTTGTCCAAGACCGGAAACTCAGTTTCATATGGGGCAAAACAGGGTAGAGGGGTAAAAAAAAAATCTCTGGTCACCAATGAGGTCGTTGATTGCCCAGCAGTGGTCACCTTCACGTTGAAGGCAGATGGCACTTTTGGTCCAATGGGGACTTAAAGCAAAGGAGAAGTGAGCTCGGTGCTGGAATCGGAACACCGGTGACAAGTAAATCTTTTTTTTACATATGTGCACCCTCTCTGCACATATGTAAAGGGGTTCCAGGGCTCGGAGAACCCCTTTAAAAATAATAAGGGCAGTTTGTCACATTCTTTTGACCATGTAGATGGACTAAAGAGCTTTGTCTGCATCTAACCCACCCTGCAGTATATATGAACCTCCCACATTACATGTGCATTTTAATTAAAGAAGTCGATGCCCAAAGAAGGCCGCAGATATCCCAGGCGCACACATACAGGAGATGTGCCCCTGCCTGAGCTTTGCAGCATGATGACATTGAGGACGCTGAGGTGGAGAGAAGAGTAAGGGAGGAGCATAATTCTGTTCTTATGGACGTGGCTGGGCTCCTTTGGCTCTTTGTCCTCATTAGCATAATTATAAAAACCTGTATTTTGGGGGCAAAAGATAATTGATCTTGACAGAAAGATATATTTGGAAATGACACTAGGAGAGCTCCGGTTCACAGTGGTGACAGACTCCCTTCAAGATCTCTGCTCTTGGTGAATGAAGCATTTCTGTTTGCATCCAGAACCTGAAAACCTATGATACTGTTCACTTCTGACAACTTGCTACAATCACATCCTGCCTAGAAAAACCTATATTAGACTCTGTGTTAGCTATTTGTTATGTGTTAGTAGGATAATATGCTTAGGTGTTTTAACTTGTACAAAAAATCTGATGACACATCAGGTAAAGGGGAAAATTAACCGTATATAATATAAAATAAAGCTTTTCTAGACTCTTCCAGATTTCCATTCTTACATAAGTGTGGCACATTTTACATTATTGAAAGTAAAATTTTCTGGCTACATATGAGGAGGCTTAAAATGTAGCTCAGGGTAAAGATAGTAAAATGTCATACTGTATCCAAGTTACGCTACCGCCCCCGGAATCAGACGGATACTGTCACAGTTCTGCCTATTTGTGTAGAAGTATTCAGCTTTGTTCAGTCTGAAATTTCAGCTGCTTTGACACGAAGCAGAAACTGAGTTCGTATTACTGGCCAAGTTTTGTCAGTGAATTGTTAGTAATCGTACCGTCACCTACCATCCAGTGAGCCCCTGAGGAGTCAGTGCAGAGGATGGTGGTAGCAGCTCTGATTAGATGTCATGTCACGGTGTGCTCCCTCAGGCCATTGCTCTCTGGGGATCAGAGCAGTGGAAAGGTACGGTAGCTTAAAGAATTAGGCGAATAGTAAGACAATTAAAGTCTCTAGTACATCCAGCGGTAGCAATTTATATCCATATATGATGAGGTATCGTGGCTTGCAAAGTGGCGGTTAATGGCACCTCTTGCTGATGACTCTCCCTTTTGGCTAACAGCTGTGTACTGGCACTTGTGGTTATGGGTGTCCACTGTGTAATGCACACTTTGATTTGGTCTGGCCTGGATGTAGTCTAGATGATGGGTGTCTGAACCGTAGTCCCTCACCTGCAGCAGGGTCTGTAAAGCTGTGGCTTGTTGGTCGCTTTGCTGTCAGTAAACGCTGTAGCTTTCAAGATATCTGCAGTTCTGTATTCTTGCCTGTCTGGAGTAGTGCTCTCACAGAAAATCTGGATATAGTGCTGGTTCCTAAGACCTTGGGAGTAGGAGCTCAAGCATGTGCTTCCTTCTTCCTCACATTCTAGACTAGAACTCCCCCTCTTGGCAGGAAGCAGGACGAACCCACTCCTACCAAGTGGGAAGGAGCAGGGTGGTTAACCCTGTCCCTACCAATGATACCTCTTCATGCTGGTGTACTTGCATAACATTCAAGTAATATATGACATAACAATGGTGATGAGTGGCATAGGCAATATTCGAATTCGCGATATTTGGCGAATTTGTGCCGAATATTTGCCATAAATTCGCAAATTCAAAAATTTGTGATCTCCAGTCATTATTTACTTGATTGCGAAAAACGGCAATGTAATATATTCGTGAAAAAAAATTTGCAATTAGAATATTCGTGATCAACACTAAGGGGTAGGCAACTTTCCTATTGGTTGCTAGGGATGTTGCTAAGTGCCGATATTCGTGATAAATTCATGATTAAAATATTCGCGATCAACACTATTCGAGAATACGAATATATAGCACTATATTCTAAGTATTAGCGAATTCTCGAAGTAGCAATATTCGCGATTAAAATTTGTGATTCGAATATTCGCGCATTTGCAAATACCCCCAGGCCTGGGGTGTTGCGAAAACATGTAAGTAATTTGCAGCATTCAGAGTCTGTAACTAATACATATCATTCCCTGTAATGAGAAAAACAGATTCTGCAGGATGCAGGCTTGTGGACATCAAGATAATGTAGGAAACGCAATTTTCCAATGTACTATTTGTATCAATTACTTTTGGTTTTCAGCAGGGGCGTATTTAAGGGCTCACTGTCCCCGGTGAAAAATGTTCAGCTTTTGTCCCCCCAGCAGAATTTTTCACACTCACCAGCTGCGGACTCATCGATGCAGCACTAGCTGCCAGTTATTACAGTGAAGATACACCTTTTTTGATTGGAATCATCCACTTCCCAAATAGTGACTGCATGTTTGACAGAAGGAGTGGACTTTCATACCACATTGTTCTTTTGGGTTTGTCCGGTCCATGAACATCCAACTTTAATCTACTTGGACTGAAGGTCCTGATATGGACCTCACATTAGTTATTGGATACCCCTACACACACCCCCACTCTAAATAGTGGTAGGGGTGGCGCATAACCTCCTATACAGCTCAGCAGCCTCTTTCATATAGATATGTGCTATAAGAACACCGTAACCCTTGCAGCCTCTCATCTGCATTTTTCTCCACAGCTTACCTTCTTTGGCTATATTTTGACGTACTGCTACTTTTAGCATTAAAAGGTTAATAATCTCCTTTCTGACAGTGGGTGATGTCCAGCAGCATACATCTTCTCCCCGGGTCTCCTCCACTTCAGTGTCTCAGATTTATGATACTTTGGATGCCAGACATCAAAGGAGATTAGAAAAGAGATCAAACAAATAGTGATGGTGCCTGTGGGCCCTGTTGCAACTGTGACCCCTATAGTTACGCCACTTCTGTGTGATCATCATATGACATAGACAGATTTTATCCATTGGAAGTAATCAATGAAGGTTTGTGCTGAAAGACTGCAAGCAAAGATCTTGGGCACTGAGAAATTGATATCAAAATTATATTGGAAAATGGTATTGTCATTGTAAAAAGCAACACAATTTGTTTCCCTAACAAGTGGAAAATAAGCAGTAATCTTACTTCAAGCTAATTCACACAGTTGTACAGGGTCAGGCTGCCACCACAGGATCCTTGAGAGGGCCTAGGTTCAGAGACAAGTGAAAAACAAGTAGTAATCTTACTTAGAACTAATTTACACAGTGGTATCGGGTCAGGCTGCCCCAACAGGATCCTGGAGAGGGCCTAGGTACGGACACCATAAAGCAACTAAGTTGACAGTGATTTGTCAGGCTTTATTGCCTTTTGGGGCTATTTTATAAAGTTCTTATAATTTCTTCTATATGTGATCTGTGTGTGCACAAGTAAACTTTAAAGGGTTTCTGTCACCAGATTTGGGCATCATAAGCTGTCTGACATTAGCTTTGTGCCAATGTCAGGCCATCGTAATAATGTTCATCATATGCCCCTCTGACCTTTTATAAGGCTAAAAAACGTCTTTATATTATATGCAAATTAGCCTCTAGGAGCAGGGAGGGCGTTGCCCCTGCTCCTAGAGGCTCCGTGTTCCCACCTGCGTCCACGCCCCTCTTCTTTTGATTGACACTGCAGGGCCAGCTGAGCTCTCCTGCCTCCGGCCGAAATCCCGGGCCTGCGCCGTCCGCTTGTGTATTCGGCGCAGGCGCAGTGAGCTGAGGACATATTCTCGTAATATTCTCGCATTGCACATCTAACTTAGAGCTGTCTATAGGCAACTTTCATATCGGCTTGCTAGAATTAGCGAATATAGAGAATATAGCGCTATATTCATATTCATCATGTTCGTTAATTCTTTCTACCCAGCCAAACAATAAGTAAGTTGCATATACCCACCTCTAAGTTAGATGCGCAGTGCGAGTAATATTACTTAATATTCTCGCATTGCGCATCCAACTTAGAGCTGTGTATAGGCAAGTTTACTTGGCTTGCTAGGATTAACAAAGATAACGAATACGAATATAGCACTATATTCTTTATCTTCGTTAGTAGCGAAGATAGAGAATATTTCGCTATCTTCGTTTTTAATGAAGATAATGAATATAGCGCTATATTCTCTATATTCGTTAATTCTATCAAGCCAACCAATAGAAAAGTTATACCCCGTTAAAAGTTTCATTCGCAGTACGCAGATATTATGTAATGTAATATTCGTGTACTGCGAGTGGAACTTTGAACAGGGTATAACTTTCCTATTGGTTGGCTTGCTAGAATTAACGAAGATAGAGAACATGGCGATAAATTCTCTATCATCGTTAATGGTATCTAGGGTTCAGATTGAAAAAAAACAAAAAAAAACAAATATATAGCACTATATTCTAAATATTCTTGAATTAGCGAAGTGCCGATATTCGTAAAAAGAATTAGCTATTCGAATATTCGCGCTCAACACTACTTCTGGTTGACCCAAAGTACTAAGTACAAAGTAGGACATTTATCATGAGGGCAAGTTTTGAAGTCAGCTTGGCTCAAATCCTTGTTGCTGTTATTTGCGCCAAATGTATCTTTTTTCATTTTTAATATAAATACGCACACAATATTACAAATATATGCAAAATTATAATCACATTCAGTACTCAGTTTCAAATTACTACCCCTTACTTCACTAACCAAACATAACACAACCTGAAATTTTTCCTGTCCCATTTTATTTTCCATTATCTCGGCTTGGATACTTAGGGTCCATATATAAATGTGTAGTTCGTGGTGGACCTTGATGTCATAATACTGTATAAGGAAACCACCCCACTTTAAATGGCTATTCCAGTTTTGCAATTTGTAGCATAAATTGACAGGAAACAACACACACTACCACTTACTAAGAGCGATTGTTTATCTGTAATGCCCCATTTTCCTGCACTCCATCGTGGTCAGGTGACATTTTCCACTCTGTGTTTGCCCTCCTCCCATTTTTGTTCACACTGTTTACCAATTACCAAGTAATGTGTTCACTATACTGTACAGATTATTATAAGTACAAGGATACCAAATAATGTTTTGTGATAGTTATTAAAAAACAGTAAAACTATAAGGCATAAAATAATCCTTATAGCAAAAGTTGTGGCAGAAAAATAGAACTTTTCTTTCAAGCTTTTTTAGACAAAGTTACAATTTTCTGCAAAGTTATTGTTACAAAACAAGATGACAGAGCAAAAACCATTAATGTTTTGTAACAGCCTAAGGCCCCATGCACATGACCGTTGTTTGTTTCCGCATCCGTTCCGTTTTTTTTCACGGATAGGATGCTTCCCCATTCATTTCAATGGGTCCGTCAAAAAATGCGGATGGTCAACCGTTTTTGTTCCGCATCCGTGATCCGTGTTTTCATTCCGTCAAAAAAATAGTGCATGTCCTATTTTTTTCACGTTTGCGGACAAGGATAGGCATTTTTACAATGGATCTGCCATAAAAATCGGATCCGTCAAAAAAAACGGTCCATCATCCGTTTTTTTTGACGGACGCAAAATTTCAAGGAGGAGCGGACACGGAGGCAGGCAGCGGTCGTGTGCATGTAGCCTTAGTATGATATATCAAAGCAATATTTCATATCTCTATAATCACATAACTTTCTTGCTTTTCACTTCAGTAATATGGTATTTATTTAGTGTTATGCCTGTGAAGAAAATAGCTTTTAAGGCTACATGACAACAACAGTTGTTTTTTGCTGTCCTCAAATCGCGGATCCGTCTTCCCTTTTTTTTTACTTTGACTTCTATGGGTCCGCAAACCATTTTTTGCGGACAAGAATAGGACATGCCATATTTTTTTTGCGGACGTGAAATGCGGACAGCGGACGCAGATAGGCAACGGAAGAGGCATCCGCATTTTTAACGGATCCATAGAAATGAATGGGAAACCATCGGATCTGCAAAAAAAACCGAACGGAGGCTGCAAAAAAACACTGCCGTGTGCATGTAGGATAAAGCACAGAAAATTCAGCCCTTCCAATAGAGCAGGTCTGTAGTGTATTGGTAACTCTTCTGCCTCACATACAAAAGGTGTGGAGTTCAAGTCCTGATGAAGACCTGTCAAATAATTTCTTTAGTAAAACTCTTTATCCCGGAAGAGGGCCCCTACCCCAACCCATAGCCAAGACAGCTTCTTTAGTATTATATTCCAGCTGGGGAGGAAGGAGAGGCAGATACCTGGTGCTATAGACACTCTCCATGTGTCTTGCACTGGGATGAAAACATAGGAAGCAGGTCACAGATCACAATTATGCTGGAGGTGTCAAAATGCACTCAGAACATCATCATCTGACACATAATGCAGAAAGGTTGACTGCTGTTTTTCTTTGTGTGTATAATTAAAAAAAACCTTTAACTTTAGTATATTGTCTCACTTTCTTTTCCTTTGTCATATAATTCTCCCACCATCATCTGATTTGGTGTCTTTTTGCCACTAATAAAACAGAATCTTTTGTTCAGTCCTTATGCACATGGCTGTACCTTGTTTTGCGGTCCGCAAAACATGGATACCGGCCGTGTGTTTTCTGCATTTTGAGGAACAGAAGGTCTAGCCCTCAGTAGATATGGACAAGAATAGGACATGTTCTATTTTGTGTGCGGGGCAGCGGAACGGAGGTACGGATGTTCTCATCTTTTGGGGGCTCCAAGCAACGTTCATGTGCATGAGGCCTAAGGATAATGAAATAAACTGAACCATACATCTTTAATGACTTTAATTTTAGTCAATATGAATAAAAATTGTAAAATATCCTGCCAAAACCCCTTAATCGTTTTACATTTCTAAAAGCAGTGGTATTGCCCACAGTTTATTGCATATTGGGCACAATCTTATAGTGAGCAAAGAACCTTTCTAAAGGAATACTAAAAACAATAATATATTCGATGGACTATTTTTTAAAACATTTCTTTCCAATGTTTTTGATACCATTATTGCTTTCCATATCAATGTATAAACAGAGCTGTGTATAGAGATCAGGAAGCAGAAATGCCACTTCCTGCTCTGGTCCAGGCGATCATGTGATCGCTGGGGGGCCAGTAGTCTGCACAAGCTGCTGAGTCTAAGCAGACCTGTACAACCTCTCTGAGGGCTGTATTCCCCATGTAACTGGTACCAGCCAGTACCAAAGCCCACTTCAGATTCCTATTTTAAAATGTTTTTCAATATGGTATAGGAATACTGAAGTAATTCAACAAAGTCTCTCGCCACTTTGGTTGAGACGAAGTTTGGCTCCACGGAGCTAATACATTTTAATGCTGTACAGAAACAGCATTAAAGGCTAGGTACACCTTTCAGGACAATTTTTTTTTATTATTCCATTTTAGTCATTTGGGGCTAAAAATGTGTTTTTCAATTGGTCTTTATTAAAAATTTTGAGCCATTCTACCACAAAGGGTTAACTGTTTTTCTAGCTCTGTGCATCCTACTTTCACTTTGTGCCATTCATCTAATAACCCTTATCTAAATTACTAAGAGGTCATAAACACTTAAGTAAGCCACATTCTTTTCAGTAAGATAAGGATTGAGCTTTGATGAGTGTTTATAAGGTCTGAGAGCAGAGATAAGGAGCCTCAGCTCCTTATTGAACTAAGCAGAGAGACTGACTCAGAGAGAAAATTAAGATGCTGCTAGTAGAGCATCTCACCTCTGTACAGAGAAAAGGACTCCATATTTTTTTAATAAAGACCAATTGAAAAAAAAAAGATTTTTAGCTCATAATGTGTACAGTACAATTGACTAATAAAAAAAATGACCCCCAAAGTTATAGATAGCCTTTAAAACCAAGGTTTTTAAATAAATCTACTTCGGATCTATGATCCAAAGCTCGATTTGCTGAAGCCTAGTAATGGGCATTGATCCCAGGAGAAAGAAATAGGAAAACCTCTCCTTTTGGAATGCAAATACAGCCATGTAATCAAATATTTCTGTGCAATAACCTATTCTCTCTCTATTTTCTTCACCATGTGTTTTCATTACAATTAATAGCCATTCTGTTTAGTGGATTGATTCAAATGCTGATATTTTTTAGAATGTATTATTATCACAGAAGTAGATGTATGAGTCACAGGTCTGTTATATTCCGTCTATGAAGTGGCTTAATAATGTCCCATAATGCTTTGCAATTCATCATAGCCTTCACATCTGTACATTACTAAAGAGAGAACGCTCAGAACAGACATGATTTCAATTTTCTTATGTCTCGTAAAAATGATATTTATTTGAATCATGTTGATTTTTCTTTTGTAGCTGTGTGTCTGCATGTAGAATGCACAGATTTATATCATGATTATTCATGTGAAACTAAACAACAATCTGTTTTTTGTCCTATGTTTGCTGTTGACGTTAGAATTTGCTGCACTCTGAATGCCACCTTTTGAGATGACAACCATTTTGTTTCACAGAGTGAACATGTTCTCAATAAGCAGAGTGCAATAAGCTGCCGCCAGACCCATTTAGCGAAGGCTTATCTCCCAAAACAAAATTATTGGGCATGTTGTTCAATGGAGAGTTGGCTGATTTTGATGAAATAACTGGTTTTAGCCAACATACATCTAATGTGCAGCTTACCTGTCTAAATTTCTAACCATAAGGGAAAACCTTGATAATAAGTAAAATCTAGTATCTATCCTGTATCATGGAAAAAGCTATTCATGTTTATCATAGTATATAATCATTTGGTCCAAAATCTTATTGTTTAAGGTAAAAACTAAGAGAGAACCAGATAACAGTTTGTAAACAGGTAAAAAAAAGTTAAAAAATAAGTTATAAAATTGGCTTGATACATGGAAGAGCATATGTCCCATCTGGGACATTGAGGGAATGTTGCTAGGATATGCCATCATTGTCATATAGGCGCATGTCCCACCTTTAAAACCTGCTGCTATCTAACAAAGAGGGCCCTTGAAGTGAAATAGACCACAGAGTGCAGCACTTGGCTATTTTTTTAAAAGTCCCATAGCGGAGGTTAGAGGACAGGATGTGTGGCTGCTCTGTGTTCACTTTGGAGGTCCTGTCCTAGTAGGATCAAGATTAGTTTATAAAATATTCTGAATTAAATATATAAATATAATGCATTCTATAATCTTCAGTGCCAAATACAATTATAAAGACTATACAAACACATATAGTAAGAGTTCCGAGATATCAACAAGTTGTATTAGAGAGGAATTAAATATCTACTAACTGAATTGTTTCAAAACCTTTTTCCTAGGCAGTCAACACAGTTTGGATGAAAAAGAAGATGAACAGAAGCAGTATGAAACAAGAAATATTAAAGATTTTGACAGTATGAATAAGCACCAATATGAAAGCAATGAAGAATTTAAGAAGAGTCAAGTTTTACCAGGAGGAGAAAATGAAGAGAAACGGCACCATGAGGAAGTTGAAAGCAAAGAGGAGAAGGAAGAAGAAAAAAAAAGTGTAGAAGATAAAGAGGAGAGCACTGGACACTCCAAAGAAAGGGACTTTGTTGATGATAATGAAGATGAGGAGGAAAGAGGGGATCACAAAAATCACAATGGGAAAGAAATTGAAAAAAAGGACAAATCTCATCATGATGATTCACAAGAGGCAAAACATGATATTTTTGACAAAACAGTTCACCAAACAGCTAAAAGTGTCGAAGAATTCTCAGAGGAAGATGAGGAACCAAGTCACTTAGAGGAAATCATGAAGAGACACCCCATAACCTTAAGTCCAAAAGAACCACTTTTCCACTCAGACAAATACCATTCAGCACACTCTGACGAAATGTCTGAAGAATCTGATGAAAAGGAAGAAGAAAGAAAAAGAAGTTATTACCCAAGGCATGATGACTTTGTCCAAAGATTCCTAGATTATGAAGAAAAGAGAAGTCATCAAGAAAAAAAGATGAATTACGTTCCTTCAGATGAAGATACATTTCACTACAAGGGACAAGAGAATCACCTGAAGAATAATTATGAGAAAAGACCACACTACAAAATAGAAAGTTCAGAAGAGTCAAGAGAGAAAAGACACCACCACCAAGACAGGGAGGAAGAGAAAGACCACCATGACAGCAATGACGAGAGCAATGAGAGAGAATTAATAGGACATCATTATGAAGACAAGAAACATCATTTAGAAATAAAAAGGTGGCCAAGTGAAAAAACTGCTCAATCAAACTATGAACAGAGCAATGAAGATAGTGAAGAAAGCAAGGAAGATATTGAGAAACGTCATAGAGATGAGAGGCTCGGGAAGCAAGAACTCTACAGAAAACTGAAACATAATTTCCAGGATAGTGAAGAGGATGGATCATATAAACAAGACAAGAAGCAAGATGAGAAGAGACACTATATAGGTGATGAAATAGTGGATGAGATGAAAAGGTATTATCCAGACTTGTCTTACGAGCAAAACATGAGACATTACAATGAAAAAAATACTGAAAATTCTAATTACCCTGGCAATGACAAATACAAGCGACGTCATTCCGAAGAAGAAACAAGATCTTTCAGTAAATATGGCATCCCTGATGACACTTTCAAGTGGAAGAACAGATATTTTGAGAATGACAACAGCGAAGAAGAGAGAAAAAGAAGTTTGCAAACCAAAAATCTGTTTCCAGACTATGATGATTATGACTTATGGGGTAAAAAGCAGTTCCTTGATGAAATTAATCATGAATATGGTGAAAAAAAGAATCCATTCAAAATCCCCAAGTTTGAAGAAAAAAGGCAGTATGACAGAATGGATGAACTGGCTCAGCTACTTAATTACAAGAAAAAATCCGTGGAGTTTCCAGATTTCTATGACTCAGAAGAAATAAAGAAACGACATTATAATGAACGGAACAGACTGCGTCAAAGGCCACTAACAGAAGAGGAGGTAAATAAACCACATATTTAAAGAAGTTCTCTAAATGTATTTTTACAAACAGTACATAGATGTGACATTAAGAGCCCTTGCATACAGCGTTATAACAGACCCATGTTGTACAGAACTATTATGTGGTGCCATAGACTGGGGCCATTCTGTCCCTACTATATATCAATGCATACAGATGTTTTCCTCACAGGTTCACTTCACAAAGGCCCCATACAATGGCACACAAAGGGGTCATTTACTAACAGAAATATGTCTATATTAGGCGTATTCCTCATGCAGATTGCGTAGCAAATGTTGTTTGCACCGCAATCTGTGCCTTTTTCCCGCTCACACCAGGTCTAAAAAAGTGAGTGGGGAATTCATCATTTTCTATGTCTGTTGTAGGCACAGGAAATAGTCTAAATCTACGCCAGCAAGGGAGCTGGCGTAGATTTGGAAGCAGCGGTGGATCCGTTGAAGTTATGTAGAGATCCACCCCTAGTACAGCCCCTTTATTAATGACCCCTATAGTGTCTATGGATCCATAATATGGAACCATTGGACTCTGTGTGCCACTATACGGAGTTTGTATATTAAAGGGGTTTTCCCATCTCAGATAATGGGGGCATATCACTAGGATATGCCCCCATTGTCTGATAGGTGCCGCTGGGACCCGCACCTACAATGAGAACAGAGCGGGGAAATGAATGGAGGGCGCACTGCGCATGCACAGCCACCCTCTATTCATTTCTACGGGGCCGCCAAAAATAGCCGAACACTGGCTCGGGTATTTCCGTCTGTCCCATAGAAATGAATGGGAGCATGGGCCGCGCATGCGCGGTGCGCTCCCATTCACTTCTATAGGAGAGGCAGGGAGCAGCGCTTGGTGGTGGAAGAACCCCGGGAAATCTGGGGTCCTCCAGCCACGGCGCTCCCCGTTTGTTCTCGTTGTAGGTGCGGGTCTCAGCGGGACCCGCACCTATCAGACAATGGGGGCATATCCTAGCGATATGCCCCCATTGTCTGAGATGGGAATATCCCTTTAAGCTTTTTCATGGGTATGAGAAAGACTCGGTAATGGTAATGTCTTACAAAGCCTCTTTAGCAGTTCTGTTTGAACAGAAGACCTGACTAGAGTCAGGATGGTTGCTATGGATGTGATGCTGAAAATACTGTGGTTGTTAGGGAGTGCATCTCTAGCAACCACTAGGGGTGGTTTTCTGAGATTCTGATATTGATGGCCTATCCTCAGGATAGGTCATCAATATCAGATCGGTGGGGGTTCAACACTCGACACCCCCCCAATCCACTGTTTGAAGAGGCAGCAGCGCTCACATGGCCTAAGAGCCTAGTCCCATGCAAGTGAATAAGGCTGAGCTGCAACACCAAGCAGGGCCACTATCTGATGGACGCTGTGGCCTCTTCAAACAGCTGATTGCTACTGTTTTTCTGTTACTTAACCATATTATTTTTTCACTATTGTGCTAATTTTTTTTTCACACACAATTATGTAAAATAGGTTTTCTGAGATTTTGATATTGATGCCTGTCCTCTGGATATGCTACCAATATCAGATCGGCAGGGGTCCCGGCACCCCAGGCGATCTGATATTAATAGCATATCCAAAGGATAGGCCATCAATATAAAAATTTCAGAAAACCCCCCTTAACACACTTAACAAAATTAGCATAAGGGTGAGTTCACACTTCAGTTATTTCTATCAGTTATTGAGAGCCAAAACCAGGTGCAGATCTTTCCATTACACCTGATATCTGAGTTGGCTTCATTACTGGTTTTGGCTCACAATAACTGATAGAAATAACTGATCAAATAACTGAAGTGTGAACTCACCCTAATACAGACATAAAACGATCAGTGTTATCCAATACATTCCAGAACTGTAAGGGTTACATAGCATCATAAATCAATATAATTCTATGTGACCCCATCAGTGCTGGGAAGTCAGGAAGGGTGCTCTCGCTGACACATACTGTGAGTCCAATGCAAGGAACTCTTTTGAAAACATTGCTTCTCAGTCAGTGTTCTGGTCAGTGAGACTTGTGAATTTCCAGTAACTCCTGCTCAGAGATTCTCAGTTTTCTGGCAGAACATAACTCTGGCTGAGAATAATGACACAACACTACAAGTCTCCTTGTGTAAGGGCTCTCCCATTGCAGTGAATTTTGTGGATCACTGCTTTAAGAATATCTTTCATATGCCTAGTGTTGCGGTGACTGATACTTTAAGATCTATTGAACATGCATTATTTCTACTGCTTCTCTGTCATGGGATTTAATTGACATTTGGAAGCTGCCTGTCACCATTATAGACACAGCTACAGAGTAAATCCATCAAGTGACTGAATTAATCAACTAGTAAATGCAAACTGAGATACGTCAGTTAAAGAAGCACTCCCACAAACTGTTTATTCTCTGGCCTGTTAGAAAGGTGGCTGTATTTGTGAGTTATAACCTCCCTTCTGGTCCTAAGCTGTGTCATGTGACCAGCACTCTGATCTCCAAATAACACAGCATCTTGTGTGTGGACAGGAAGCCAGTTTCTCTGTGTATTCCTATGGGAGCCTCAATGTCAGTCTTATAGGAATAAGAGTAGAGATGTATCTGACTTTCTGTCCTGTCGGGCAATTAATTGATTAAGAATCGCATTTCTGATGTGGCACATGCTTGGGCGCTCTGTGCGCTGGATAGTGAGATTCATGCCAACAAGGAGCTGGTGTAGATTTTAGGTGTAACGTGCACCAGTTTTCTGGCACGTATATTGTTAAATGGGTCAGGATGCAGAGGTGCCAACCGTACCCTGCTCACCTATTGTAAAAGTGGTTAGGGTGTCAGAAAATGGCAAAAAGTTTCCAATTTTAGCATGAAACGGGATTGTGCCAAAATCTATGGCTTTTGTACCCCAGAAAATTTGCATAACTTCTTGATGCATTCCCCAGGTCTTGCCTATCTTACTCATTTGTGCCGTTCAGTGCTAGCATACAACATTATAACTTCATGTACCAGGATCCATGAGAAAAAAAAAATTGATCCATCATACTTTGTGTGCCACCATGTCGAAACTATAGTTCTTACATCCTACCATGTAACACCCGAGGAAATCTAGTGATATTAAATATTCCTTGTTAGTAATCTTCTCTATTTCCCCTGTAGGAGAAAGAATTGGAGAATCTGGCTATTATGGATCTGGAGCTGCAGAAAATTGCCGAAAAGCTTAGCAATAACCGACAAGGCTGATCCAAAATGAGTAGCAATACCTGAAGCTGAAACAGAAATTATATTTAGCTGAAAACATTCCTACATTCCTCGTCACTGCCTCTTCAAAAGAGAAAAAGTTATTTAGTCGAGACAAGCAAAATGTAGTTCATTGTCCATAAATTGTATTTTACACTGTCGAAAATGTCTGTTATGACTCCTGCTGTTGATACAAAGATAAATGACATATATTCATACGTATATAAGAGACATTTTACTATGCTTGTGGATTGGTTTTTGTGTAAATGTACTTTATTACGTCTCTGTCTTGAGATTTGAAATAATAAAAGCAAAGAGAATCTTGTTCTGCAATTATTGTTATTTTGCGAGCGATCATCTTGCTGGAATGTAGAGAGCGTTAGAATTTGTCAATTTAAGTTTACTCAGACGGTATTAACACTGTATTCATTGGAACAGGGAAAGACAATCTGAGTCACCATTAAATGTATGTCTTCTGGGCATTACTCTGAGAAAATGTCTCGCCCAAGGGATACGTAGATGTGTTTTCCAGTGTATGGGGAAATGGCTGATATTGAACTTTTTTTATGGCAGCAAAAGAGAACTGCCTGGGGCTCATAGGACTGTGGTTCTCACGATAAAATGTATTTATTATATTATCCTAAAATGTCAGGACAACACAACAATTGTTGCTATGGTGAACTAGTATCATAAAGTAGGGCTATTATTTCCATTGGCTGGCATTGTATGATTCTACAGGTTTCCAGGAGGGGGGGGGGGGGGGGTTCACATAAGTGGTTTGATTTCTGTTATAACATGCCTATAACAGAATTGCTATAACGGAAACCAAAAGGGACACTGTCTGTTTTAACCCGTTCTAATATAGTTGAACGGAGAATAAATAACGGAAACCAGCATTCCGTCTGATTTACATTATTTTGGACAGAAAAAAAAGTGCAGACAGGACTTTCCCCCTTCTATTTAATTGACCAGTGATTTCGTTGATCCGCGTAAATAAAACAATAAGCGTGATGTATATTCTAAGCATCTCATCCATCTAGACTTTTTAGTTACTTATGGGTGAACTTCTGTAGTTAGACTATCCTTCTCCCAAGGTAAAGAGGCCCTTGGCCTGTATCTGGATACCCTGTCCAAGAGAATCTCATTGGTGCCACTTTGGCGCCCAACACCCTCCTCCAACATCTATTTCACCTGTATGTACCATGCCGAAAAAACAAACACATGGAAAAACCATGATAATTCGCAGTAAAACATCTGAGGTTAGAAAACAAAACTATAATGGAAGAAAATGGCCTTTGGAACTCCAACATTAAAAGCTGGTAGTGGAAAGGAGCTGCTGTCACTTTTCTATCACAAGGGACAGGCAGAGAAGAAAAAGATGGAAAGTGACCACAAAAGATACAGAGGTCAGGGTGAGGCAGTACTATCAAAACATTCTTAGTCCACCATATGTGTATAAAAGCTCACAAGATTTCCAGAGCTTTGTGGCATTTACAATAGCAAGGGAGCTGCATTGATTTCATGAAGGTATTGATGCAGAGTAGAATGAAATGGGTCATTATTGCTTTGTTTTTAATGGAAAACGTAGCATTCAAGTAGGGATAGCTCTAGGTGCTAACAAAGCTGATGAATCTGTTTGACGGCTACAAAGAAACATTTAGCCTTGAAATCAATGCCATCCAAGGCAGCGTTTTTTATTTCCTATACTACAAAAATGAGAACATCGACTGCTAGGAGCATCTGCTTCATCTGCGTTGTTACCTGTGAACATGGATTATTTTACCAATGTCAGTGCATCCAGTTTTTTGCATAAATTGCAGAGTTACAGAGTTTTTGCATTTAGTTCAACAAGGGAGTGTGACTACTTACAAAAGGGATGTTGCTTAAGAAAGGAAAGGGATATGGCCTAAAAGGTGACATTGAGTCATAATTACACCACAATGCTGTCATAAAAATCTGTCTCAAACGAAGTATAACAAAACTGGTATAAAGTTTAACAAAACTGTCTCACTATACCATTTATCACTCTGCCTGAGCCATTGTGAGAAATCTGGTGCAAGTCTAGACAACCTGTTTTCTGCGAGCTTCACATATGCACTTTGAACCCCGGTTGTCTGTTCTGGCAGAGGAGAACAGACTACTTGAACTCACTGTAGGAGGCGCAGGTGCTGGCTTTCAGCCGGACAAAAACTACTACACGCAGCATTTTTTGTCCAAACAAAAGCCATCATATTAGCCAAAAAGTGGCCGGATCCCATAACGTGAATGGGGATACAGCGGTGAACTCCGGCAGTCTGTTCCTCTGCTGAAACAGACTTCTGGAGTTCACAGCGCATATGTGAACCCAGCCTAAATGTATGCCATCTATAGGATTAGGAAATGGGCCCTAATATGTTTTTGAATTGTGGGAAGAAACCAAAGAAGCTGATGGAAACCCATGCAAACATATAAACTCCATGCAGATAGGACCCCAGTGATGCAGGCACCAGTGCTAACTACTGAGCCACCTTGCCGCCTTATTATGGCTCCATTTTGAGGTCATGTTCCAGATGTCGTATGTATTCTCCCCCAGAGGTATTACTTATAGGGGAGAATATCTACATGCATACAACCCTGACTGAGTTTTTTACAGCAATGCACAGTGCCCTATGTGCTTTCAAACTGATGAGTTCACATATTTGTTTTGGGGTTTAAAATTTTTTTTTTTGTCCTTTTACATTGATGGTCTATCCTCAGGATAAGCAATCAATATCTAATCACTGGTGCCTGACACCCCGCGCCCTCGCTGATTAGCTGTTCTGATGGAAGTAAAGCTCTGTCCCTTGTGAGTAATGGTCAGAGCTGGTTACTGGCTATTCACTTCAATGGGAGCAGCACTGCGGTAATCGGCTCTGTCCACTACACAGTGGATGGAGCTATGTAGCTCCGCAACCAGAGCTACGGCAGAACAGATGATCGGGGGAGGGGGGGGCATGTTGGACCCCAATGATCAGATATTGATGGTCTAGCCCAAAGGTAGGCCATCAATATAAAAATCCTGGAAACTCCTTCAAACACAGAAAATATTCCAGCAATTCCTTTGTCTTTGTCTATTCCTTGTCCCAACTTATTTCATGCTACAGTTAAAACTGACAATTACACAAAGAATCTTTTTTCTGCATCCCAGATGATCATCCATGTCCCCTCACCTCACAGTCCTGTGTCTGGCTGTAAGACAAGTAGATAAGCCCTGCTCCCTCAGTCTGTCTCCAGATGAAGATGGAGAAGCTCAGCAGGAGATGAATACCTTTGTCTTCTGCCAGATTTCTACAAGACTCTGTCAGGGGCATGCAGAAAGTATGGGTGAACTTCACCAATTCTCAGACCCGCTGCACATGAGACCATGGTTTGGTGTTCTCCATCGGTGCACAGAGTGGTATTCCTGATGAACTGGCAAATGTATTCACAGGTGGACTGGGAACTTCGAGTGGTCCTGGGAAAAAAAAAACTAAAAGTGGCCAGATGTTGTAGGGGCAGAAAATGGAGCAATACAAGTAGGTTAGGCCTGCAATACCATAGTGCAGCAAAAAATACCTCCCCACCAGAACCAAATACCAAAGTGCAGCACAAAATACTGCCACCCCTTGCCACAGTATTCAACTTTATCACCGTCCTGGAAACAGTAATACAGTTGAGTTCAAGAGGGCACCTGCAACCATTGTCCAGGTGCATACTGTAAGTATAACAATAAATGTTGTTGCCTCTGTTGAAGAAGGGGACCAAAGCCCCGAAACGCGTCTGGTCGGACCCCTGAATAGTGCACTAATACAGAGAACGCCAATTTTCAAGTATATGCCCCGCGGAACGATTTATACGCTGAATGAACAAGGAAGCCTGGACTTTGGAACTACGGTCGGGCGATCCACGTGTTACAGCAAATGAAAGGAGAGAAGGCTGAACAAACGGGAGTGAAAGTGAAACACCTCCTGAAAGCTGAACCTCAATACCGGGGGTAAGAGCGTTCCTGTATCAGCCGGCAGACTCAGGTAGGAGAGACACGTGTCTAATTGTTTTGCAGCGGGACGCCGCTGATGTGGAATATAGCGAGACGCCGCTAATACAACCTGCAGGATTGAATGGTGAGACTCTGAGGATTTAAGTTATAAAAGCTGGACTTCAAATAAGGACTGTTAAATATGAACACTGGACAATTAATTATCATTAACTAACAAATGGTGTTATTGGATTGATTTTAGAGGGACATTGAGACTACAATTAATTATCATCACTATTAACTAAAAACGGTGGCATTGGATCAATTAAGGAGGCACTGGATATATATTGCGTTTTTGCACAGTTGGATTTGCTCATTTGCACATGCACGCTATTTGCACAACTATTGCTGGACTGCACAATTGTGGATGTAGTTTTCGTTTAGTGTCATTTTAGGAGAATATTTCACTATTAATAGTATTGTTCATAACAGACAGACTATTGGAGGAGTTATATCTATAGGTCCTGTGAATATCTAGTGGAGAACATGTTGGATTGATGGTCAATAGAGAACTGGAGACAAATCCCTAGTTTATTTCTGCTGGAGACTAATGTGTATATAATTTGGTTTTAATAATAAAAACTTTCGATATTGTCATTTTATCAATTCACTATTTTTCTCAATATCCTTGGAGTGCCCAGTATATTGTTATATTTTTGCATACTGTAAGTACCCGATGCTCCTAGAATTAGTTAAAGCTGAGAGTATCAGATCATTATGTACCAAACTGGTGGCTGTGAGAAGGTCTCGGGCGGCCCCCTGGGAAATTTCGCTGTAGGTTCTATGGACAATCCTCCCCTGCATGTTTTAATATATGACCAAATCCTACAGTTAAGATGAATAGGTTATTAAAGGGGTTGTCCAGCGAAATAAAGAATTTTCTTTAGATATTATACAAGTGTAATCTACCTTGATTAAAACATTTCCAGCCTTCTATCATCTGCAGAGTCGCTTAACTCACATGTGATGCTGATAATAGTAACCACCATTACTGATAGAACAATGTTCGCTTTCATTCTACTGCATTTCAAGGCGGATGAAAAGGATCTTTTCCCAGTGAAAACATTTTGGTAATTACAGTGGATATAAAAAGTCTACACACCCCTGTTAAAAGGTCAGGTTTCTGTGCTGTAAAAAAATGAGACAAAGATAAATCATTTCAGAACTTTTTCCACCTTTAATGTGACCTATAAACTGTGCCACTCAATTAAAAAACAAACTGAAATCTTTTAGGTGGAGGGAAGAAAACAAAAAAATAAAAAAATGTGGTTGCATAAGTGTGCACACCCTCTTATAACTGGGGAATGTAGCTGTGTTCAGAATTAAGCAATCACATTCAAAATCATGTTAAATAGGAGTCAGCATACACCCGCCATCATTTACAGTGCCTCTGATTAACCCCAAATAAGGTTCAGCTGCTCTAGTTGGTCTTTCCTGAAATTTTCTTAGTCGCATCCCACAGCAAAAGCCATGATCCAGGAAGAGCTTCCAAAGCATCAGAGGGATCTCATTGTTAAAAGGTATCAGTCAGGAGAAGGGTACAAAAGAATTTCTAAGGCATTAGATATACCATGGAACACAGTGAAGACAGTCATCATCAAGTGGAGAAAATATGGCACAACAGTGACATTACCAAGAACTGGACGTCCCCCCAAAATTGATGAAAAGACGAGAAGAAAACTGGTCTGGGAGGCTACCAAGAGGCCTACAGCAACATTAAAGGAGCTGCAGGAATATCTGGCAAGTACTGGCTGTGTGGTACATGTGACAACAATCTCCGTATTCTTCATATGTCTGGGCTATGGGGTAGAGTAGCAAGACGAAAGCCTTTTCTTACGAAGAAAAACATCCAAGCCAGGCTACATTTTGCAAAAACACATCTGAAGTCTCCTAAAAGCATGTGGGAAAAGGTGTTATGGTCGGATGAAACCAAAGGTTGAACTTTTTGGCCATAATTCCAAAAGATATGTTTGGCACAAAAACAGCACTGCACATCACCAAAAGAACACCATGCCCACAGTGAAGCATGGTGGGGGCAGCATCATGCTTTGGGGCTGTTTTTCTTCAGATGGAACTGGGGCCTTAGTTAAGATAGAGGGAATTATGAACAGTTTCAAATACCAGTCAATATTAGCACAAAACCGCTCAGCATGACAACGACCCAAAGCATACATCCAAATCTACAAAGGAATGGCTTCACCAGAAGAAGATTAAAGTTTTGGAATGGCCCAGATCTGAATCCGATTGAAAATCTGTGGGGTGATCTGAAGAGGGCTGTGATCAGGAGATGTCCTTGCAATCTGACAGATTTGGAGTGTTTTTGCAAAGAGTGGGCAAATCTTGGCAAGTCAAAATGTGCCATGCTGATAGACTCATACCCAAAAAGACTGAGTGCTGTAATAAAATCAAAAGGTGCTTCAACAAAGTATTAGTTTAAGGGTGTGCACACTTATGCAACCATATTATTTTATTTTAATATTTTTTCTTCCCTCTACCTAAAATTTTTAGTTTGTTTTTCAATTGAGTTGTACAGTTTATAGGTCACATTAAAAGGTGGAAAAAGTTCTGAAATTATTTATCTTTGTCTCATTTTTTCTTTTTTACAGCACTGACATTTTAACAGGGGTGTGTAGACTTTTTATATCCACTGTATATGGGAGAGATCAATGGAAACCTTCTCCCGCATTAGCCGTCGCTGCGCTGCCTCCAGGAAATAACAATAATTACTTTACTCTACTTTATTGCTCTTGCTGAATCTATGAAATGATAAAAGTCACTTATTTCCAAATATAATATGCTGATTCAGACATATAAAAGGATCAATGGTGCTTACATCTACCAACGTGGACTTTGATGTAATTGCAATCTGTATTAATTTTACATAATGCATGGCTCTAACTCCAGCTAGGATGGATGAAGGAAGTTGGCGATTGTCAATGTTACTTATGTCTATAATTGTCTATGAATGATTGTTTTCAATTGAACAAAAGTTAATGCAGCACTAAATATTGATTAAAAAAAAAAAAAAAACTGTACCTGAGAAATAATTCTGCAGCGAATACGTTACAGTAAATTCTGACTACTGTGGGTAAAATCTACAGTACAACTCTTTGCAACTTAATGGAGTTTTCAGTAGTAGAATACTGATGGTCTATCACAGAACAGGTCATTAATATCTGATTGGTGGAGGTCCGACTGCTGACACCTCCACCGATGATCTATTGAAGAGGTACCAGCATTCCAGTGAATGTAGAGGTCTCTCCCTAGGTGAACGCCGTCATGTTCATTGGCCACTTGGCCTAGGTGCAACTTAGTACCACTTAAGTCAATGGGCTAGGATACATGAGAATAGGAAAGCCTCATCGAACATTATGTTTGAACTTCTTTAAATGGCAGGAAAGCTGTGAATTGTGTGCTTACTTTATCTGGTTGGGGCTGGCAGGCATCACTCTCTTTGAGCTTTGATAGTAAAAATGGTGCAGGTCTGCTGCAGTCCAAGGTGACCTCTGGAAGACCTTCCAGTGATGAAGCTTAAATGTTACGGGCAGGTCATCAATATCAGATCATGGGGTCCGACACCGGGCACCCCAGCAGATCAGCTGGTTGAAGGGAAGGTCGCGCTCCATGTGAGCACTGCCTTCCCTTATTTGTTTACCTGCTCGCTATCGACAGTGCAGCAGCGAGCAGGTGTAATTACAAGCTGTCCCATTAACTTCTATGGGACGGTTCGGTAGTATACACTTCTATAGGAACGAACCGTCCCATTGAAATTAATGGGACAGCTTGTAGTTACACCTGCTCGCTGCTGCACTGCCGATGGCAAGCAGGTAAACAAATAAGGAAAGGCAGTGCTCACACAGATTGAGGACTTTCCTTCAACCAAATAATCTGATATTGATGACCTATCCTGCAGCACAGAGCTTATCACAGGGAAGATAGGCGGTTGCTGGGGATTAGAGAAGTCAGACTGGCAACGACCCGTCGGGGAGGTTCTATTTTAGAAGGGGTTTTCTTATAGAGCAGTGTTTCCCAACCAGTGTGCCTCCAGCTGTTGCAAAACTACAACTCCCAGCCTGCCTGCACAGCCAAAGGCTGTCCGGGCATGCTGGGAGTTGTAGTTTTGCAACAGCTGGAGGCACACTGGTTGGGAAACACTGTTATAGAGCATATAGCAGCTATAGCCAAAACCTACTATGTCACGCTCTTGAATAACATTGTATTCACGTAGATGCATTGGATTAACTCTTGGAAAATGAATGCAATTATAGAATTAAAGAGGTATTCTGATCAGTAGCAATTAGCACCAACTTTGAAATGCGCAGCTGTGCGAATTTTAGCTCTATTCAAACTGGGGACAGGGGTTGAGATGAGCGAACTTCTATTTTTAGTTCGGCGTCCAAAGTTCGGGTTCTCGTAGCATCCCGTTATGGATTCCACTACCGCGGACCATAACGCCATTTGGAATCCATAAGGGGATGCTTCATTGAACCCGAACCGTGGACAACCCTAAGGACCTGGGGTGACGTCACAGTCATGTGATCAGTGCAGGGGGCGTGGCTCATCACTGAATTACCTCTTATCCAATCCAGTGCTGAGCCACGCCCCCTGCACTGATCACATGACGATGACGTCACCCCAGGTCCATCTCTACCCCTGCCGAACTAAAAATAGAAGTTTGCTCATCTCTAGACAGGGGTGCTCAGTGCTATCGATTTTCAGGTCAAATCTCCAGCGATCTAAAGTTTACTACTTTAAGTTCTCTCACATAAATTCTGGAACACATTTATTAAGACAGGCGTTTTAGACGCAGGTCTTAATAATGCCCCTGTTCTGGCGGTGGTTCAGTCGATGTTATGAAGAGGCGCCAGCCTCTCCATAACTTCAGCGCATCCAGTTCTAAATGTAAGACAGCTTCCTTGCTCTTACATTTAGACCATTTTCTATGCCTGAAACAGACGTAGAAAATGCCAATCGTGACGGGCCTCTTGGCCCTTCCCTGCCCATGCCACACTCACAATTTTAGACCTGGCATGAGCGGGGTACAGTGGCAGTAAGCGGCACAACTAACTGCCACCTGCGCCTGATATATGCCTAATGCCTAATCTATGTCTATCCTTTAATATTCTAAAAAAGGATGTTTCCAGTCCTGTGCGTATACCAGCCCAAATAAAACTAGGCTGTAGATACATTTTAGATTTCTAAGTGTTTTCATTCAAATAAATACTTCACAATTTTCCATGTGTAAAAGAGAATCAAACATCATTTGTGTACGAAACAAAATGTATTTTGACACTATGACCACTAAAAAGCAAACAAAAAAAACAAAAACAAATGTACATAAGCAACCAAAATATATAAAATGAGGTGGACAAAAAAAATCCTCTGCATGCTGATGTTTTGGTGTTGGTCTCATGAAATTGCAAATAACATTTAACTTGTGTCTTCTGCAACTTTCAGCTTTTTTGGTGCTGGTTCTTCGGTTCCTTCTGGAGAACTTGTGTTGGCCTTTGTTGTGTCTCTAGCTACAGTGATTCCATGGAGTATGTAACCTCCTCCACTGCTCATCACCAATTTTGGGTGGCTTCGGTCTGGCAGGACCTAAAATATAAGCGGTGGAATGGTCAGCAAAGGGTAACATTTGAAGAAATCAGATGTAAGACAGAAATAGCTAGAGATGGAAACGGTGGGGGCAGCTATTAACTTAGCTGAAACAATGTTACTGCGCATAAGCCCATAAGATCAATATGAAATAAGCTGAAGAGCACGAGACAATTTTGGGCACTTAGGCCCGGTACCTCAATGAAGACATTGCAATGCATTACCACGCACACTTCAGCAAATATAAGTGATTCCTATTCAAGTGAGCTCTGTCACATTCTTCAATTCCCTTCTTATACATGTGGAGGAAATACAAGATCCTTTGATTTCATGCAATTGCGCAGTCAATAGGTTGGCCTTGGTACAAGAGCTTGGCAGATGGTGACCGTTCTCCTTCCACAGCAGAGGGATCGATGGAAAGTATTGCTGGGTTATTGGAAAACAAATTACCTGATAATGCCTTAGCCAGGTCTCCGAGAGCTTGAGGCTAATCACGCCACCTTTTTCTCTAAGTTTTGTATAACATTCAACGAGAGGCTGGAAATAAAATATAAATTAAAGAAAAATTACAAAGTGAGGTTACGTGCTGGTTTTATTTAAAGTTTGTCTTCACGGTAAACCAAATCTCTAATTCTCTGTACTGCTTGAAGCAGTCCAAACCATTAGCTTGTGCAGAAAACCTCCAAACCTTACTCTTAAACCAAACCTGTCGCAACGGAAAAGCAATTTTCAGGTGGCATGTTACAAGTTTTACTAAATCTTTTCCTGTAAAACTATATCAGCTCCTCCTGAGCTGTATTTCATTCATATAACTCGCTCCGCATTTCCCTGCTTAGGAGTCAGTCCTGTGGGAGGTCCTAATAAGTGAATGGCTGCAGTGGTCAATCTGAGCATGGTCCGCTGGGGGCCAGAAGCAATGGAGATGGAAGCCTATGTGCTGTAACAGAGGGGGTTTTGAAAAAGATGAGATTCCCGATAAGATTCCCAGTGCTCACTATTTTTGTGTGGGGTAGAGTGGATAACACCCCTTTCAATAACTGTTTTTTGCTGGGAAAGTATAAAACAAATCACGCTCACCATTCAACCGTTGTTCCTGTGCCAGCGCTTTATGGTCCCTGGCTGGTCTCTGCTTCCTAGTCCCTTCACAGATGCAAGAAATGACCACTCAGCCAATGACTGGTTGAGGTGGGTCCCATTGCTGCCAGTAATTGGCTGAGCAGTCATTTCTTTGGTGTCAAGAGGGACCAGGGGAGGACCGTGAAGCATGAGAATGGGAGCGGTTTAATTATTTTACACCATGCAGAGACTGTGTGTAATGTTACTATTCCATCCCCTGTCCTTTGATGACCCTGCCTAGTCTTCTCAGCAAAGCCAACAAGTGAGCTGCAGTTAACAAGAATGACAGCTTGTGTCAGCTTTAGTCGCCAGCGTGAAACCTCAACTATTTCAAGATTTTTTGGAACATTTATAATTATTTAAATTAGGTGTTTATTTTCTTACATGTTATTTTTTAAAGAAACATTCCCTTTAAATGGGTTGTGAATCCTTTTATATTGATGGCCTCCCCTGAGGATAGGCCATCAATATCAGATCAGTAAAGGTTTGAACTCCCAACACCATCGCTGATTGCTGCTCTGCACTAGCTCTGACGCGGGAACTAGTCAGCTCCGTCCATTGTGCAGTGGACAGAGCGGATTACGGCAGAGCTGCTGCTATTGAGATGAATGGGCACAGTGCAGCGGTTACAGCACTGTCCACAGCACAACGGACATAGCCGTGTAGTTCAGTTGGGGCTACTCAAACAGCTGATCGGCAAGGGCGCAAAGTGTCAGACTCACGCTCATCAGATACTAGAGGCCTATCTTGTGGCTAGGCCATCAATATAAAGGGGTTGTGTCACAAAATATTGTACATTTTTCAAACCAGCACCTGGATCTGAATACTTTTGTAATTGCATGTAATTAAAAATGTTGTATAGTCACCGAGTTATGCAATAAAATTTATCTGTATAGCGCCACCTGCTGTTTGTTCTTATTCTTATTTTCTTGTCCGTCTCACTGAGCTGGTAGAACATGCTCAGTTTAAATGGTCAACTGCCACCAGCCAAAAGTTCTGTTAGAAGCTGTGGCAGTTACAGGGAGAAAGCTGCGGCAGAAAGAACACGCTCCCTGAGCTGCCCTTGCTGAAGATAATTTAGCAGAGCAATTGGAGCAGTGAATCTGTATATCTTTGGTTCCATGGGGCTGGTTCTAGCTTTGTTAGAAAGATAGTCATTTTTTATTTTTGCATTGATTATGACGTAACCCTTTTAAAGATTCTGACCAACTGCTGTCAAAAACACTGAAGGTAATCTATAAAAAAATGTAAATGCCTAAAAACCTCTGTAAAAAGTATAACAAGTATTGTATTAACAAAGATCACATTGGAATGAAACATACCTCTTTATATTGGCAGTAGACAACAAAGGGCCTCGAAGGAGAAAGAAATTCTAGCAATGTAAGTAGCAGAGGTGTAGGGTGGAATCGAGAGGCTATAATTAGCCTAGAAAAGGAGAAGAGAAGAAAATGATCAAACATCACAGATGAAACAAATATATAAAACACTGGCAAGACATAAAAAAGGCTCAACCAATAAAACATTAGTCCCACAGACAGTGAAAAGCTTTGTGCAGCGTTTTGCCCTCACAGTGAGTATTGAACGTCATACTTACAGCCAATGTCCATGATCAGCGGTATTGATAATCACAGACATTTAACCCTGTAGATGCCTTGGTCAATTGTGATCACAGGTTCTAAGCAGTGATCTGCACTTCCCCGAGCCAGGATTGAGGGAGTTGTTTGGTTGTTGTGGCAGCCTCAGCTTTCTGAAGGATATGAGGTCATCAATATCGGATCAGCGGGGGTGGGCTTCCCCCACTGATCAGCTGTATGAAAACAGCATGGCGCTCCGTGAACGCTTAGGCTGCTTCCCATCGGTCATAGGGCCTTGCTGCAGCTCGGCCCCACTCAAGTGAATGGGACTGAGCTGTCAATACAAAGCACAGCCACTATGAAATGGAGGGAGCTGCAAGGAGGCCATGGTGTCCAGCAGAGATCCAGGGAGCGCTGCGGCTTCCTCAAACAGCTGATGGGCGGGGGTCCGGGAGTCGGACCCCCAACGATCTTATATTGATGATCTATTATCCTGAGGATAAATTTGAAGTTTATTGAATCTTGCAAAAAAAATAAATACAATCGCTATATACAGCAGGAACATTCACATCTCGCTAGACCTATGAGTTTCCAACCCCGGTCAGAAAAATGTAGGTATAGCGACATATGAATTGTTCCTGCTGGATACTGCGGTTGCATGTTTTTAATCGATTCAATAAACTTCAAGTTTTAGCACAGGCCTCGAATTCTGGATCCAACTCATCTGTGAAATGCATTTACGTAGATGCTTGGAGCTGTCTATGATCCTGCTGCACCATTAGGAGATGAGCCGATTTATCTTAGTATTGTTTCCAATATTTCTGCCTTTTTGGAGTCTTTAGTTGGCACCATTTCTGGCTAGTACACAATACACAGGAAATTGGCAGGGTGTCTTTGGCAATGAATGCACCTTAGGCTAGTTTCACACTAGCATTACAATCATCCAGCAGAGGGACAGCCTGCCGGAGTTTATCGTATCCAGCATAGCCAGAAAGGGCTGGGGCACTGCCAGGCCCTATTGACTATAATAGGACCTGGCAGCCTTCCTCTGCCGGAACAGCCGGCTGGATGGTTGTAACTCTAGTGGAAAACTAGGTTTAGCTGAGGCAGCTGAAAGTGTTGTCTCTACATGGTTAAAAAGACGTGCTTTATGTTACTTTCAATGTCCACAATCTTCTCACCTTGAGAAGAAAGTTATTTTTTTTAAATCAATCAGATATTTTTTATTAGATTTTCAAACATGTAATAATACAAAAAATACTAAACAATGGTGAAACAATCACCACAACATAAACCTTCCCCCACCTTCGTGCAGTCACCGACCAACCCAACATTCCATAGTAGTCTATGAGCTACCGTGTATGCAGCGGGCCGCCGAAGCCAGCCCGGATAAGCAATCCAAGCACCCCATTGTTTCTCAAATGTCCTAAGATTGCCTCTTTTTAAATATACCTTCTATTCCATATAACTCATATTATTAGCAATATTAATTAACTCCGTCATGCCGGGGGCTGTGGGTAGCAAACAATATTTGGCAATGAGCTACCTAGTTAAATAGAGAATCTTGACTAATGCCATTTTAGGTATGTCTTCAGTAGGAATATTCATTACATAGCCTAAAAGCCCCACTTTTGGGAGCTTCAGTATCTGGACAGAGTAGACCTTTTCTAAAAGAGCGAAAACAGTGGACCATAGGCCCTCCAGTGCCGGGCAGGACCACAGCATATGGGCTGTGTCTGCCTCTAAGTTAATGCACCTAGGACATTTAGCATCTGTCGGGATAACCATTTCATATAGCAAGAGAGGGGTCCAATATGCCCTATGTAGTAAACATAATTGTGACCCACTGATGAGAGTAACAGAGTGTTTGGCAGAACATCTTCCCACTGCGTGTCAGAAAGAGGACCCACATCTACCTTCCACTTTTCTTTCAGCCCCTGTAAAGGATTATTTACATAAAAGTTCCCCATAAGTGAGAGAAATCAAAGTTTTGGATGTAATAGCCATAACTACCCTATCAAAGACCTTGAGAAGAAAGTCTCAGGGGTTGGTAGTCAGTGGTTGTCTATGACTCCAACTCCTTGATAAAACTGACCTTTGGGTCTACAATAGTTGGCATGTTCAGATCTCTATAGATTGTCTAGATATGTTAAGCAAGTAGAATGTAATTTGGTGGTTTGGTCCAAGTGCCCTCTGTTCCGAACCTATAAACTATGGATGCTGAATGATGAATAGCTTTCATGTGTGGTCTTCTGCTGAGCTTCCACCTCCTTACTTTAGGGAAGGCTGCAAACACTCCGGCAGCCTTACTTTTAGATGGTGGATCTAACATTAAAATGATTGAAAAGAACGCATCGGTCATCTAAGAGGTTACAAAATCGCACGCACTTACCCATCAGCATTTCTGTCTTGTAACAGCTTTGCCGCTTCTGACTCCCTCTTTCTCCTCTCATCTTGTTTACGCTTCTTTTCTATGGCCTGGAGAGAAATAAGAAGCTGTCAGGATTTCTGCTTAGAGCGCCAAGCCAATTATACGTTCAGTTCAGGAACATTTTACACAAACTGAGAGGCTAAATCCATATCCTCATAAATGCCAGAGAAAACGCCTACCTACACTTTCAGATGACTTTCCAGAATGAGCTGCCCATGTGTGTGTAAAGTACATGAGAAATAACACTAGTTCTGGCCATTATTATCAAGGGTAACTTTCATTTTTAGCAGTGTTTCCCCTTCTACTGTCTCCACCTTTAAAAGGGGGGTTTTCCAAGACTTAAATATCTGATTGGTGGGGATCTGACAACCAGGACCCCTGGCGATCAGTTGTTTGAGAAGGCAGCGTTGTGTGCAGTAGCGCGGTGGCCTTCTCGCGGCTTTCCCTAGGCCGAGTGACATCAAGTTCATCGGTCACATGGCTTATGCACAGGTCAGCCTCACAGAAGTGAATGGGGCTGAGCTGTGATAACAAGCACAGCTGCTATACAATGCACGGACAGCTACATGGGCCATAGACACAAAGAACAGGAGGGACTCCATTGCTTTAGGAGATTCTAAGAGATTTTTCTAGGCATGCTGTGTGACCTGTGATATCACCTATTGTGAATGGTGGATCCGGTGTTATCTATATTCAGAGAGGTGTTACTTGTCAATGTAATTCTACTTGTGCTGATAATCGCTAGTGAAAAGTTACCTGTACAGAACAGGAAATTATAATCTATTATTAGGCGTAGTGAACAGTGTGAAAATTGCAGGGTTAAGTATTTTTAATTAATTATTAAAAACAAAAAATAAAAAAGTTAAAACCCAATTGAAAAAACAGGTCATTTTCTGATGATGCATTCCCTTTAGGCCTCTTGCACATGACCGTATGCCCTCCGAGACATACGGTCCATGAGCAGGCCATATGTCCTGAGCGGCATCGATCATGCGCACGGGAGCGAACAGCATCATACATTACAATGATGCTGCGCATGTCGGGCTGCCCGCGGTGCTATTGTCCCGCACTCATATCACAGTCTATGGGATTTTTACTGGCTGCCTGTCAAGCCTTGCCACAGGCACAGCTTGAAAGGTCTGGAAGGTCTCATAGCTGCCATAATAACTGCCACACTGGCTTTAATGGCAGGACAGACAAAGCCAACTCCCTCTGTCTAACCACCTTAGCTGCCATGGTCGCTATTGGCTTTGGCACCTGATGGGTTAACAAACAGGAGCAGAGTTATCCCCTATTCCGGGTCATTGTGGCCAGGTGTCAGCTATATTACACAGCCTGTACTCTGTAGTAAAGAGCTGTAAGGAGCTTGTGTACTACTGTACAGGACCCATGTTCCAGTGTCTCCATAATCTGTTGTTTCTCAAATTGCATGTGTCTCTGATATTCCTACTTCTGTACAAGCTCTCAAGTCTTCTACACTTGCTAGAGAATAGGGACGTCAAGGAAGGTGGCAGAGAGGGCAAAGCAAGCAGGGAAAAGGATTGTCTGAATTTAAGGCTTGCTTCTCTGTTCTGCTGTTACATGCAGAGGTCTCAGAAATGACTGGGGAGAACTGAATATACATGTGCACAGGGGGCAAGATGCCACAATGTGGGCCATGCAGAAGAACCAGAGGTGCATGTGCAGCCACCATAGACTGAGAACAGGTTGTAGTTCCTGGGAGGCTTTAGGATACACGCCAATATAACACGCGGGATTTTCTGAAACTACAGATTGTTGACACTAAAATGCAAAAACTGTTGACCCATGGGCTGTCCTATTATATCACATTACTGTAGTTGAACTACCCCTTTAATGATGGTGTGCTCTAAACTTACTATGTGGACCAGTTATTCTTCCATAGAGGGAAGGAGGAAAAATTCTGGATTTATTTTAACGTAGAAGAACAGCAGAGCGTGTATTTGGGGACATAAGTGGAGCATACAATGTAAAGATTATGCCAGTAAGGAGGGCTCACAGCACATCATGACACCAGTTCCTACAACTGGTGCACTACATCCTCAAAAGTACACTTTAAGGAAGGTAGGGGAACTCCTTAAGGAGATCAAATGTGTATGGAGAAAATAATATACAAAGAGGTAAACAGAAAAAGAACCATCTCACTCCATACACAGTTGGTCTCCACAAGGAGAGCCAATACCTCCTGTAAGCTGTATCCGGGCATCGCGCTCTGGCCTTCAGAATCCTACTCCATAATAATGAAGGTCAAACACACCAATATATATGGATATATGGCTTCCCTTGTCATGTCCCAAGGATTTTTAAAACGGCAATGATTCATTGACTTTTCTAAAATGAGATCAGTGGTATACGAGTCCCTATCAGACTGGAACAATTTCAATGGAGTCCAAGAGAAATGGGAGTACTTAAAATTGGCACTACTGAAGGCAACAGAAAAGTGCATTAGGCTTGTCAGTAAAGGCAAAAAAAGGAAGAGACCACTGTGGTACTCAGCAGAAGTGGCCAAAATCATTAAAAACAAAAAGATGGCATTTAGCAAGTATAAAAACACCCAAAACGAGGATGACAGGGAAATCATAAGATGAGGCAGAGAGAGGCCAAGCAAGTTATAAGAGCTTCTAAAGCTCAGGCAGAAGAGAAATTAGCTCAGTCAGTGAAAAAAGGTGATAAGACATTCTTCAGATACATAAATGAAAAAAAGGAAATTAAAAAAAGAAATTACCAAATTAAAATCAAAAGAAGGAAGGTATATGGAAGAGGATAAAGAACTAGCTGACTGCCTCAATGGATACTTCTGTTCAGTTTTTACAAAGGAAAATGAAGGAGAAGGACCTCAGTTAGGGAGGAAGACTAATGAATCCTTTGATGCATGTGTCTTTACAGAGGAAGAGGTTCTAAGTCAGCTGTCCAAAATTAATACAAATAAATCACAGGGGCCTGATGGGATACACCCAAAGCTATTAAAAGAGCTTAGAGGTGTACTAGCAAAACCATTAACAGATTTATTTAACCAATCACTGGTAACAGGTGTCGTCCCAGAAGATTGGAAATTAGCAAACCTTGTGCCAATTCACAAGAAAGGTAGTAGAGAGGAATCGGGCAACTATAGGCCAGTAAGCCTGACATCAATAGTGGGGAAATTAATGGAACCAGACCAATACTCAAGGAGAGGATTGTGGAACATCTAAAAACCCATGGGTTGATTGATAAAAACAGCATGGGTTTACTTCAGGGAGATCATGTCAAACTAATCTTATTGACTTTTTTGATTGGGTGACTAAAATAATAGATGGCGGAGGTGCAGTAGACATCGCTTATCTGGACTTTAGTAAGGCATTTGATACTGTCCCACATAGAAGGCTTATCAATAAACTGCAGTCTTTGAGCTTGGGCTCACATATTGTTGAATGGATTAGGCAGTGGCTGAAGGACAGAAAACAGAGGGTTGTAGTCAATGGAGTATATTCAGACCATGGTATTGTTACCAGTGGGGTACCTCAGGGATCTGTTCTGGGACCCATATTGTTTAATATCTTTATCAGCAAAATTGCAGAAGGCCTCAATGGTAAGGTGTGTCTTTTTGCTGATGACACAAAGATTTGTAACAGGGTTGATGTTCCTGGAGGGATACACCAAATGGAAAAGGATTTGGGAAAACTAGAGGAATGGTCAAAGATCTGGCAACTAAAATTTAATGTCGATAAGTGCAAGATAATGCACCTGGGGCGTAAAAACCCAAGAGCAGAATATAAAATCAGTGATACAGTACTAACCTCAGTATCTGAGGAAAGGGATTTAGGGGTCATTATATCAGACGACCTAAAGGTGGGCAGACAATGTCATAGAGCAGCAGGTAATGCCAGCAGAATGCTTGGGTGTATAGGGAGAGGCATTAACAGTAGAAAGAGGGAGGTGCTCGTGGCGCTCTACAGAGCACTAGTGAGACCTCATCGGGAGTATTGTGTGCAGTACTGGAGACCATATCTGCAGAAGGATATTGAAACTTTGGAGAGAGTTCAGAGAAGAGCTACTAAACTAGTACATGGATTGCAGGACAAAACTTACCAGGAAAGGTTAAAGGACCTTAACATGTATAGCTTGGAAGTAAGAAGAGACAGAGGGGATATGATAGAAACTTTTAAATACATAAAGGGAAGCATCACGGTAAAAGAGGAGAGAATATTTAAAAGAAGAAAAACTGCTACAAGAGGACATAGTTTTAAATTAGAGGGGCAAAGGTTCAAAAGTAATATCAGGACGAATTACTTTACTGAGAGAGTAGTGGACGCATGGAATAGCCTTCCTGCAGAAGTGGTAACTGCAAATACAGTGAAGGAGTTTAAGCATGCATGGGATAGGCATAAGGCCATCCTTCATATAAGATAGGGCCTGGGGCTATCCATAGTATTCAGCATATTGGGCAGACTAGATGGGCCAAATGGTTCTTATCTGCCGACACATTCTATGTTTCTATGATAGGAAGCCCTTTCCAAATGGTGGCACCATGAGATGGTTCTCTTTTTCTGGGAGATACCTATTTGCATGTAATGCTACTTGAAGGAAACTTGTGAACCCGATACTTACAAATTGTTCCTTGTCGAGATTCTGACCTCCTTTGTGGTTTGCAGAGACATTTCCACAAGTTTTCAACCCTTCTTCATTTTCTGGTCGACTAGTTTCCATACTTTCTTCAGATTCTTCAGCTAAACAGTCCCCAACAACATCTCGAGAAGCTTCTTGCTTTTCACAGTCTGACCTGCTGCTTTCTTTCATCAGTCTTTTCTGCATTCTCCTCAGCAGGAATAACTTGACAAGAGTAATTCCCAGTTCCAGAGATCAAAGCATCAAGTTTGTTGAGTGGAAACTCATACAGTGTTTCGTAGAAGGACTTCCGAAACCCAAAGCAGTCTGTTGCGGCTCTGACAGACCCACCACCTGAGTACATCTGAATTACAGATCCATATCCTTAGAGGAAAAAAACCCAAACTTAATCAGCCAAGGGATAATAAAAAATAAACTGTAGACAATTATAAGACATTTGTTCACCCTAGTCTGTCACTACGAAAGGCCAATAGGCTACCATAAATGGCAACCTGAAAAATGCGGGAGTTTGTGGTAGCAATGTACAGACAAACCTTATTATACGAGACCTTTCCATTGCTAAATAGAGACCGATAACATTACATAAGTGGGGCAGCTATTCAAGAATATCTTCTGTACATTATGTTTGAGGTGAGCCTATGCTTTAATCACCGGGATACAGTAAATCCCAGTTACTGTAGATCACAGTTACTGTATCCCAGACATTGATATATCGATCTTTGTTCCCCCCCTGAAAAAGATCCTTTTTTCTGATATGCAAATTAGTTGAAAAGAGCCCAAGCGGCAATACTCTTGGGCACTGGAGCCCAGCCACTGCCATTAGAATTGAGGCCTGCTCCTCCCATCTTCACTTCACCTCCCTCCCCTCCTGATTTCAGAAACCCGGAGGTTGAAATCTCTCAAAGGCGAAAGGCGAATATCATCCCTTATCTTCCCTTCACCACAGTTGATGACACCAATGCCCACAGAAGGCGCAGACACAAACAGGCAGCTGATATGCACCTGCATGAGATTTCAAGAGATGAAATGTCAGGAGCGGAGGGAGGTGAAGAGAAGATAAAGAAGGGAGGAGTAGGCCTCGAAACTAACGGGAGTGGCTGGGCTCCGATGGCCAAATGTACTGCCCCCTTGAGCTTTTTTTTGGCTCATTTGCATATCAGAATAAAGATCTTTTTTGGGGGAACAAAGATCGATAGGATCAACAAAAAGCTATGTCTAGGATAGTGGTTTCTAATGAAAAAAGATTGAGTAGACGCCCTTTAAATCCATTCCTACCTGAATACTGCGTTGTTTAAAATCCTTCCGATGTACAAGAAAACTTATTCAGCTATAATTATCCATATTGGTTATGTCATTGAAACTATATATGGCTTTTGGACACAAGCATTTCAACACCATTAGCAAATCTCAAAGCTGGACAAATTCCAGAAGCTACTAATTACTGAAGTAGTCTACTGGATTCCAAATGCATTTCACATTTCTTCAATATTAAAGAGCTGGTAATTTTTATTTTTTTAAAAGAAAACGTAACAATGATAAAAAACAAAACAAAAATGAAGTGATACTCCGCTCACCAATCCCAACCACTCCTGTTCAGATGCTTCTCTAGGTCCCACTGGTCTCTATATTCTGGTCTGTCTCAACACACAGGAAATGACAGCCAAACATCTTTATTTTTTATGCCATTCTGGACCTTTTTTTTAAATAAAATGTCACTGCCTAGACCAGTGATGGCCAACCTCCGACACTCCAGCTATGGTGAAACTACGACTCCCAGCATGCTTGATTCATTTCTGGGGAGTTTTGAGAACAGCCAAGCAAGTGTGCATCTTTGGAGTTGTAGTTTTAGCACAGCTGGAGTGCCGAGGTTAGCCATCACAGGCCTAGACAATGTTTGTCCAGGGACTCTGGTAGGCTGGCACTATATATGTGGTCATGAGACTCTTCTTATCAAAAAACAAAAGTGATTTAAGGCCATGGACACCTATGGCTAAAATCTTTTTTTCAAAAAATTTCCAACAGTTTTTCTTCTAGACATTTCCGTTTCAGTGCATTCGCAATCTCTCTGCTACACACTGAATAAGTCAGAGAACTGCTCTGTCGGCTCAATCTGTAGCCCTTACCTCTGAACTCCAGACAACTCATAAGCACTAAATTAAGCTACATTCTTATCAAATGGAAAAGAATTTAGCAATATTGAGTACTTATAGTCAGGCAAACTACAGACAAGGACTACAGATATGCCGTCTGAACAGTTCTCTGACGAATTCATTGTGAAGTAGAGAGCCTGCTACTCTGTAGATGCACTGAAACTGAAAACTGTAGAAGAAAAAGTTTAAAATGTTTAATAAAGACCAATTGAAAAAATAATTTTTAGCCCCAAATAAGTAGAATGCATTAATAAAAAAATGCAGATGTAGATTTTACTCTGTTGCATCTTCCAGGAGGATCTTTGTTTTTTATATACCGTTGCTTTGACTGACAATCTAGCACATTTCAATTCATGTCAATGCTGGCTAAAGGGAATTTTACTGTATAATAAACACACATTGACAAAAAGTATTGAAATGGAAATACGTGGAGAATGTCACTATTCCATTTTAAATAGTCCCCACATTATCATCTAACAAGTCTGAGGAAAGGCATAATGGTTATAAGCACTCAGAATATATTTTGTTTAGGAGAAAAGATGGTAATTTTTGTTCCTTAGAAAAAGAGAACAACCACTGATGTCACTAGGTTATATTCATGAAATTCAATTTCTACAACATTCCCGCATGCTATAATATTGGCATCTCAATTGGATTGTCCTGCAAATAACATTTTCTTTTCAAAGGCCAAACTTCTGCTGGTCTCCGGTTCCTCCCTCTCACCATGGAGTAAATGCCCGCTCAGCCACTCACTAGCCGAGGTAGGTCACTGCCCAGGCATTTATTGCTGGGGTGCTAAACGCCTATTTTTTTTCTTTAAAAGAGAAACCTGTACCCATGAAATGCAGTGCAGCATGTTATAGAGCAGGAGAAGCTAGCAGATTGATATATAGTTTTGTGGGAAAAGATTTTGTAAAATTTATACACTTAAGTCTCTGCTCTTTCTGAGCTCAGTTATACACAGGGCTGACTGATCAGTGACTGACAGCTATTTACGTATACATACTTATTCAGGGAATGCTATCAATCACTTGAGGACCCCCCCATGTAAAATCAGTGGCTAACTACGTATGTATACACTGGGAATACTATGAATTACTGATAACGCCTCCCCCGTGTACAACTGAGCTCAGAAAGGGCTGAAATATAAATGCATAAATTACAGGATTTATTGAATCTTTCCCCATAAAACTATACATCAATCTGCTCAGCTCTTCCTGCTCTATAACATGCTGCTTGGAGATGGCATTTCATTTCATGGCGACAGATTCTCTTTAGGAAACTGATAAGTTGCTTGGGAGAGGACTTCATTAGGGATTTGCTATGGCTCATTAATTGTTGTGTAAACACAGTGTACATATAATTGGCATGCTGTGTACCTGTGATATTGATTGATGTGCTAACTGTACATTTTTTGGAACCTGGTTTGATAGACTGATGAGAATTATTAGTTTCATGGCTGTCAGCGAACGGAAAGAGTCAACAACATCATTGTAGGCTACAACACAGCCTGACGCTAAGGTGAACCAGAGAAACCCGATAGGAGGAGCAGAAAGAAGTTAATAAAGTTTTGCTCTGGTGCCAAGAGGCAGAGTATAGATGGCCTGCATGTGGCCTGTGAAATGTGTTAAAGGGGTTGTCTCATCTAGACATTGGTGGCATATCGCTAGGATACACTACAAATGTCAGATAGGTGCGGTACCAGAGGTGAGGATCTCCAGAACAGGCCCCCGCAGTGAGCATAGAACGCGCGGCTGCCCTACATTCATTTCTACAGGACTGCTGGAAATAGCCAAAGACTGGCTCGGTTATCTCCGGCAGTCCCATAGAAATTAATGGAGCAGTGACTGCGCTTATAAGGGCGTTCGCTCAGCTCTTTTTGGAACTCCCATAGAAATGAATGGAGATTACACCGCGCAGTTTGCTCTCCCTCACTTTCGGGGGCCCGTTCTGGACAAAAGTGCAGGCATCAGAGGTGGGACCCGCACCTAACTCTCTTTGCTGGCAAATTCTAGCAATATGCCGTCAAAGTCCCACATGAGACAACTCCTTTAAGCCTCAGCCTGTCCAGCAGGAGAGTGCCTGTGAACTGGAGACCAGTGTTGGCTTGTTGGACAGGGCAGCATCAGTGGGGTGAATCCTTAGTGGCATGTCCATGGCCTAGGAGATGGTGGGGTGGAGTCCTGTGAAGACATCTCATACCACTTTACAGGACTGATCAAAAGTGTTATTTAGAACACTGTGGGCCAGATTTATCATTACACTTCCATCTTACTCCACTTTTACATCTGCCCAAAGTCACTTTTGGCTCAGTCAGATTTATTAATGGTCCTTTAATACTGTGATAAATGTGGATTGACGGTAGCAGTTTATCCTTCAGTTTATCCTTTACAAAAGTCGCACGTCTTTACAAAAAAGTCGCATGTTCTATTAAAAAGTCGCATAAGATAAGCATGGTCCCCCCTGGAGTGAAATTGCACATTTTTTTTCGACTTTTTAAATGGTTGCAATAGTAAATCTGTCTAGAGATTCATTTACATAAGACAACACGCCCACTTTCACAAAACTGGAGAGCTTAGTGCAGAGCTTGAAAAAGTCGCAAAAAAATGCGCAATTTTACAGATTGCGCATTTTTTTGCGACTTTTTCACTCCATTAAAGTGACTTTAGCTAATGATAAATCTGGCCCTATGGACAGAAAGCATACAGTGGGCTCTACCTGGTTCTGGTCCTCAGGTGCTGCTCACAGCTAAAAGTCAGACTTTCTTTTCTCCAGATGACTGGTTTTATTTTCTAACCTCAACTTGTTATCAGCAAAGACATATACGGTACTTTTTGTATGCAATGCCTTCCAACTAGGTCCATTGTCTAGACTTGGACTGAGAAAGTGCTGAATTTCCTGAGCTGGTACAACTTGGGCTTGTAAGGTGGGGTAGTTGACATGCTTTATTGCCCCTGCATTCAAACATGCACATATTGAGTATGTTGCAATGGCTACTGGTGCAAATTTTACATTCATTAGATCAAATTTTAAAAAGAAAGGAAGTTCTATGACTAGGTAACCACCACAGTCCAAGTATGCGCCAGTGTTTGCACGCTTAGCCATTTGCAGGTTCATGTAGATACTGGCAGGGGAAGCTGTGGAAACTGACCCTCTACATTCGTGTGGGTCTGCGACTGTAGCTGGAGGGTAAATGGGTTTGTACAGGAGTCTGCTCTAATGGGAAATGGCTAATTAAATGTCATCTGTTTCCTATTGTGTCCCACACCTCTGCAGCACCATTCACATCAGCTTTGTCTCCAGGCTGTAATACATAAGTGCATCTGTTCTGAAACGACGTCACAGGGAATTAGACATGGCAGCATTACCATTGTTGCATAAACTTGGTGCTTCCTGGGACCAGAGATGAACAATGCATGGAAAGAACGCATTTTAAGGCTGGGTTCACTAGTGACTGAAAATCCAGAGGAAAAATCAGCTGCAGTTTTTGTTTCTGCAGCAAAAACTGCAACAAAGCCACATGTATTATATGCTTTTTTTGACACAAAAAAGCCAATGGACTTCACCTTCTCAAAAAACAACAACAAAAAAACACCATAGACATTGTGGCATTTTCTAGAAAATGCTGTGTGCAAAACTTTCACACACCCTGCGGTTTTGTAAAAAAAAATAAAAAAAAATCTCATTTTGTGGCATTTCATCTTGGTCAAAAATGTGCAACATACAATATTGGTTTCTGCCTTTTTGGGGGTCAGTGGTGTTTTCTCAAAACACAGCATGATCTAGGTCTGGTGGAATTTATTTTTTTATTTTTTCCTACCCGTTTGTCTATAAGACTTGAAAAACACAAGTATAAAATGATAAAAACAGTGGCATTTTAGGTAGTGGGTGTGTAATTTCCTCCCAACTATTTGACTATTTGATAACGGGATTCAATGTCGACGAATTCAGTTATCGAATAATCGGCCGATTCGTTGCTATGCGGGCTGGAGCGGCGGTCAGGCTTTTAGCTTCTTCATATATATTCCCTTACCCATCGTGACTTCCAGTAGAGGAGCGGAGCTGTACTATGGCTTAGCAGCGGAGTAGGGGAGGGGCTGTGGCCACCAACAGGGTCGCCTCTCCCCTCCTCATTGGTGGCAGTGGCAGTTCCGATTGGAGCCTGAGCAGTATAATCCTGGGGCTCTGATCGGTTACCATGGCAGCCAGGATGCTACTGAAGCCCTGGCTGCCATGGTCAGCTCCCTGCTGCTGTGTGCACTATGCACAGGGCAGCAGGGAGATGTGAGATCCTATTCACACTAATAGAGCTCTATCAGGGAGAATAGGACAAGGGATTAAAAGAATATCAGGGGGCACCAACCTTTTTTACATTCTAATGCAATATTTTTATAATTATGCAACTCCTAAAATTGTTTTAATATGGCCTTTGTACATAATTTTTCAAGTAAAATCATATAAACCCCTTTTTTGTAATTTTGGTGTTTTTCCCAAATAATTGGTGAAATTATCGACAACTAATCGATTATTCAAATAATCGTTAGCTGCAACCCTAATACTGTATTTTTTGCCATATAAGGGTCCATTCACACGTCCGTTGTGTTTTGCGGATCCACGGATCCGCGGATCCGCAAAACACGGACATCGGCGATGTGCGTTCCGCACTTTGCGGACCGCACATCGCTGGCACTCTCATAGAAAATGCCTTTTCTTGTCCGCAATTGCGGACAACAATAGGACATGTTCTATATTTTTCGGGAACGCAATTGCGGACTCGGAAGTGCGGATCCGCAATTGCGGACCCGGCCGGGACATCGTCTGTCCCCATTGAAACTAATGGGTCCGCAATTCCGTTCCGCAAAATGCGGAATGGAATTGCGGACGTGTGAATGGACCCTAAGACACACTTTATTCTCCCCAAAAGTCAGTGTGTCTTATGTGGTTAATACTAATGAGCTCTTCCATTATGCATTAGTACAGGAGGACCAAGGAGCAGCTCTGTACTGACTGCTCCCTGGTCTTCTCCTGCAGGGCTGCGCACAGCGTGACGACGTCAGCTCCCTGTGTGACCTCACGCAACGTAGGGTCACAGCACAGTGCGGCAGTAAGACCAGAGAGAGCACTGGATCTCAGGAGTGGCAGAAGCATCCACAGTAGGAGAGGTAAGTTGATTTTTGTCTGCTCTGAGGTCTGCTTAACATGTAGGTCTGATCTGAGGTCTGATTGGGCAGGGGGGGGGGGGGAGGGTCTTATTCACATTAGGGGTCTGACTGGGGGGGGCATAATTGCATTGGATTGCATTGGGGGGGGGGGGTCTGATTCACATTGGGGTTCTGATCTGAGTCCTTATTCACATTGGGGGTCTAAGCTAAGGTCTAATATAAGGTCTTATTAACATTGGGGGTCTGATCTGAGGTCTGACTGGGGCTCTTATTAACACTGAGGGCCTGATTGGGGGTCTGATTAATATTGAGGGTTTGATTGGGGCTCTAAACTGAGGTCTAATAAAAATATTTTTCTTCTCCACTAAAACCTAGGTGCATCTTAGAGGCACGTGCGTCTTATCTAGCTAGATAATCAGAATAATCTTACCTCCCATGCGCTCCATTACCGATCCCAGAACTAAACCAGCACATGTTTCCATGACTATCACTTTACTGCCTGCATGGATATTTCCTAATGTGAGCATCTGGGCCAATGTATCATATCGGAGCTGACTGAAAAAGCAAAAGAAACAGGAAGTATGTACAAGGAAAGCAAAGTACTATATCAAAGAGGTTTCCTATGTTCACAATAAGGATAGGTCATCAATATCAGAACGGTAGCGCTCCGACTCTCAACATCAATATTGTGAACCTTGAAAACTCCTTCAATTTGTGGAAGTAACACATTATTGCTTGACAATTCTAACAATTAAAAAATATTTTAAGTAAAGGAAAGACTTAATAAAAATATACGTCACAAAGTAATAGAATTTGAATACATATTATAAACCAATCGGCCATAACATTAAAATGGGAATAACCTAGATTATCATGCGACAGTGGCACTTGACAAGGGGTGGGATATGAAGCCGCAAATAAAAAGTTAATTCTTGAGTTGATGCATTGGAAGCAGGAAAATGGGCAAGCATAAGGATGTGAGCTCCTTTGACAAGGCCCATGTTGCAACGTGGAGATGACTGGGTTAAAACATCTCCAAAATGGCAGATCTTATGGTTCCTTGTATGCAGTTTTTCCTACCAAAAGTGGTCTACAGAGAACCAGTGACAGGGTCGCGGACATCCAAGGCTCACAGATGTGCTTCTGGTCCATGAAAGATAACACTCACACCTTACAGGTCTTAAAGGAATTTTTTCTGCCAGTTACAGCAATTGTGACTGTTATTATTTTCTGATTTTAGATATTTTTGGACATGATTTTAGATTTTCCTGTATCGATTATGGGGGCGGCCATCTTGCCTTGTTCTTAACAGCATTTACAAAGCATTAAGAAAATTGCTTTACGGCAGCCCCATGGGCCATAGACACAATTCAGGAGGGGGACCTCATTGACGTCTATGGGAGGATTTTCTAGGCCGCTCTGTGCCCTGTGCGGAGGTCATTGTACAAGGAAAGAAGAGATAAGCCATGACAATCACCTATCGTGAATGGTGGATCCTGTCTTATCTATACACAGAGGTGATATCATTACAGGCAGGATTAGAATGACAGATAAGCAGTAATAAGCAGTTTTTTTTTGCTTTAACTATAGATATTAACATGGAAAATTAAAAATTAACCATCAAAAACGTTTTAAAAATGTGTTTAACATAAAAACGTGATTTAAACAATAGGTCCTAAAGGATCTTCTGCTAACATCTTGTCCCCAGATAAGACAGGACAGCATCGAAGGTCTTGTGGAGTCTATGCCTCTACAGTACATAGCTGTTTTGGTGGCACGATGGAGACTTACACAATTTTAGCAATGTGATTCAATGTTATGGCTAATCAGTGCATAATAATCGAATGCTAGTAAATGGAGACAGAGTGAGCAATCAATAAAACTATCTGTTTTTAAGTAATAACAGTATAAAAAGGCCCCTTACCAGATTTTTCCAGGTTCCCTTGCATAGTACATTATGGCAAGAATACGAGTGGAAGGCTTTAAAATTGTAATACTAGCTTCGTACCTGCGGAATGAAAGTTATCACTGTTGAAAGCAGTAGATGTTACTGAAAATGTACACCATAAAATAAACATACAAGTACGGTAATATTGTGCGGCTTTGCCATGGTTTTTATAGGCGAAAGACATCTCCGATTTACCAATTGCATCACCCTTGTAATAATTCTGGAGCATATGTTCTTATGGCTCTATGGTGTACTATTCCTTTTTTATTCCAACTAGAAGTTATAAATGAATTACTAGCAGTTTGCACTGAAGGCCCAGATGGGTGTTACTATTTGAGAGTGTGTCCTTGCACAGTCTAACATTACCCAATCAGTGCAGCCAACTCCACCCATGTAAATGTGCTGCTGATCACCCAGCAAACAAGCAAAATGCTCATTTTTTGAGTGATCCATCGTGTATGCGCCACATAATGTATGTTGGCAGCACATTGTCCAGTGTATAACGGGATGTGCTGTCGACAAACAGCTTCATCAACACAGAGGACGACTGCTGCTTGTAAAAGCTGCTGAATATGTGGGCAATGATCGAGAATGAGCAGTTTGTTCCCAATCATTGCCCTATGTCTTGGTCCATGCAAATGGACCCTTAGGATTCCTATAAACCAGCAGAGCATGGGGCCAATTAACGACAGCGATTGTTCCTAAAAACGCTTGTTCCTGATAATTGGCAGCGAGTCAATCAACAAATGGGCAAAATGCTCGTTCGTTGGGTGATCATTCTTTTAATGCTGCACCCCAATTGCCCTGTGAATGTGCAAAATGAATGGGGGATGAACAATCGTAATAACGATCATTGATTCCTCTTCCACTTTGATTTGGGCCACATGAAAGGCACTATAAAAGGAGTGTCAATCCATTTGTATATCACTGACTGGTGCAAGTTTATTGCCTGGCATTGGCCTGCAGAGAAGAACCCTTACGTATCGTCTATGCTCATCACTACGGAGGTAAGATCGTATAGATTCTCATAAATGTAGGGTAGCGCAAGATACGATAAGGAGGAATTGCACCATTGCACCTAGAGGCTCTGCCCTCTGGAACTGCTGCACCCTCGCCACTCTCACATCAAAGTGGATAGGGAGCGGCAGTTGTAGATGGAGCAGAGCCTCTAGGTGTAATGGCAACGCCCCATGGCTCCTAGAGGCTCATTTGCATGTATTAAAACATAATTTTTCTCAGAAATGAGGGCACATATGAACATGGGACCAACTCAGATGCCTTCAGCTGCCAAGTGCACCTAGAAAAACATGGCTGCTTATTCAAAATATAGCCCATCTCCATTCCATGAGTTGTGCCTGGTACTGCAACTCAGCTCCAATGGAGTGAATCTATTGGTCTGTATAATAAAGAAAAAGCCTCCTAAAGCGGAATTCGGGCCTGTAAAGTGAGGTCGGAACACCCTACTTCCTTTTGCTGATGACTCCTTTAGGAGGCATGTAATGACATACCTGGTCTGGAGGCGGAACGGCCAACATGACTCCTCAGGAGACTGGCTCCACCCCCTTGACTCCACTGCCAACTGACCATATCAAAGTTGTTTTTCATTATGCAGAATTGTCCAGAAGGTAGAAAATTGACACTGTAAACCGGTCACCATAATGGATAACAGGTTGGTGGCGGTTTGGGGAAGGGGGAGGCTAACCCCTGAGGACAGATTAGAGACTATTGAGAATCCACAACGAGCATCATGGATCAAACTGACTTTGGCTTGGTGACATCACATCCCCTTGGTTTGCTACCACGATGACCGTCGTTACATGTTTCAATATGAAATGGTGCAGCTGTTAAAAAGCTTTCTAAGCCACTACGCCCTGATTCCATGATTAATATATTTGTCCAATACCCATGAGATCCGTGTGGCTCAGGCAATTTCTGTCTCAGCAAGGGAGACAGCGGTCAGCGGTCTGTTAACACCGCTGAACCAAACTGATGATAGTGAAGCAGCACGTAGGGGGGAGGTTTTCTGAGAAATAATCTCCAGGGTCAGCGAGGAGATGCTGGCTGCTTTGAGATGAACACACGTATATCTTTCCTTTGGCTGCTGGAGCGGTGATCAATAGCAAAACGGCTCCAAATCTTACTGTGCAGTACAACACCAGCCAGCAGGAATGAAAGTGGAGCCGGTCTTGTCGAAAAAAGAACGGAAGAATCAATAGGTTATAATGATGGCTGATTGTAGCATGGACCAAATACTGAAGACATTCTATGGCTGGTGGCACTGTGCAGCTAAGGGTACTTTCACACTAGCGGCATGGCTATCCGACAGGCTGCCCCGGCGGGTGAACAGCACGCCGGATCCGCCATGCCGCAAGTACCCGTGTGCTGCCGCTCCGTCCCCATTGACTATAATGGGGCGGAGCTACGGCGCAGCACGGCAATGATCTGCGGACTAAAAAGTCGGACCTGCAGTACTTTTAGTCTGGCGATCTCCGCCGTGCACTGCCGTGATGCGCCGTAGCTCCGCCCCATTATAGTCAATGGAGATGGAACGGCAGCACACGGGTACTTGCGGCATGGCGGATCTGGCGGGCTGTTCACCCGTCGGAACAGACTGCCTGATAGCCATGCCGCAAGTGTGAAAGTACCTTAACAGTTACCAGTCCTGACCCCTATAAACCGCAGTACATAGGGGATCAACATGGAAATGAGAAAAAATTCCATCCACTTGAATACAAATCTTCCCCGACGCAGATTGCAGGCAAAGCCCACTGATATTGAAGTAATTTGTCCTTACAATTTGTCATGCCTTTTTATAAGTATATAAACATTTATACATTATTATTGTTATAACGTGTATTCATGGGCTATAAGCAGCCATGTTGTACTTATGTTCATCCTTCTGTATGAACCGTCATTGTGTAAAAGAGAAAAATGGGTTCAAGGAAAGGTCCTTCCTGGAGGGGTGGGCCTATCTAAGGGAGTGATTTTACCTCATCACTAGGCTATGAGCCGAGATAAGGTTCTTCGTGGCGCTCGTCTGTCATATATATTTTTAATGAAATGTATTAATGAGACAAACATATAATGTCTGTCTGTTCATATAGTGGATCGTATTTAGTCTTGACACAAGTTAATCGATATATCACATATGTGTTGTTTTATGTTTCACATATTGGTTTTATTTTGTTACATGTTATAATCGTATACTAACATATATATATATCCTGTGTGTGTATCACCAGAAGCGTGTATTCCTGAGGTATGTGGGAAAGCATGCTCAGTTGGATTTCTGCTCAGAAAAGTTGTGTTTTTTTCATAAGATAAGGCACCTGTGAAATCCAAAACCCACACATTTGGGGCCAGATTTATCATTACACTTACATCTTACTCCACTTTTACATCTGCCCAAAGTCACTTTTAGTTAGTCAGATTTATTAATGGTCCTTTAATACTGTGATAAATGTGGATTGACGGTAGCAGTTTATCCTTCAGTAAGCGGCTTTACAAAAGTCGCACGTCTTTACCAAAAAGTCGCATGTTCTATTAAAAAGTCGCATAAGATAAGCATGGTCCCCCCTGGAGTGAAATTGCGCAATTTTTTGCGACTTTTTTGCGACTTTTTAAATGGTTGCAATAGTAAATCTGTCTAGAGATTCATTTACATAAGACAACACGCCCACTTTCACAAAACTGGAGAGCTTAGTGCAGAGCTTGAAAAGTCACAAAAATGCGCAATTTTACCGATTGCGCATTTTTTTGCGACTTTTTCACTCCATTAAAGTGACTTTAGCTAATGATAAATCTGGCCCTTGTTGTCTACATTTTAACTTTATGACATGAGAACAGTTATACTAGTTTCTGGGAATCTAAGTTTTAATTGCTTCAAGTGTCAGGGGGTATGCCTCCCTTTCTGATGTATGTCCCAGGTGGTGGATGTCTACCACTTAACAAGTCACATTATATAAATTTAACTCCTAAAAGCTTCACATTTATAGCTTATACAACATTGCCGCCTAGGTATCGGCAGGTAACATAACACGTTCACCGCAAAGCATTTTGGGTAATGTATGATCTCACAGTAGCATTACCATATGTGCACACACTGGTTTGGTTGGAAGACCGTTATCTAAAGGGGTGTATGCTTTTGATAAGTCTGTGAATATTAATCATAGACGGTATGAGAGAGGGGATTCCAGGAGAAAGAAAAAAAAAAGACTACAAACAAAAGATTAAACAGACACGTGGATTTTATCCTGGATCACGGGGAACCCTCTGGAGAGCTGACCGTCCCTCCGGAGCCCTACTCACCTTTTGACTCTTGGTAACGTATATCTTGCTTATTGCTTGCGGTATTGATAAGTTACTCAGCCCGGTATATAGTCAAAGGTCCCCATTTGTGGATCTGTATTTGATAAGGCTCCTGATCAAGTTTGATCATCCTCTTAGCAAAGATGCATATTGCTAACTGAGGATCAGACATTGGTACTTAGTCCTTGGGAACTTTGTTATTCCCTAGCCTGATACCGAGCTGGTAAATTTGTAGTGCCGCCATATACCTCAATTGGTTAAAAGTTGATAGAAAGGGGTACTCTTCTTTAATTTGGATTGTTGCATATCATTGCATTGATTGGCGATATTCAGTATTGATTGAAGGTAGTGGTATTATATTTTATTGTCTATCATTGTACAGGTTGTATCATCGATTTTGTATTTAGCACTTATGTATAATAAACTTGCATATATTTTTGCATAGATGATGGTACCTCGTTTTCTTTCTAGTTGCACAAAATAATTAAGGTTCTCGTCAACGAGCTGAGAGGTTATTATGTCGCCCTCTCCTCAATAGGATCAATAACTTTGATATTTTTTCCTTTGATCCTTTCTTTTGTTTTTTTTTGTATATAAAGCATTTTTGCGCTTTATATCCGCGACAAATTATGGCTATAGGGCAGCATAAAGGGGTTGTCTCACTTCAGTAAGTTGCATTTATCATGTAGAGAATGTTAATACAAGCCACTGACTAATGTATTGTTATTATCCATATTGCTTCCTTTGCTGGCTGGATTCATTTTTCCATCACATTATACACTGCTCGTTTCCATGGTTACAGACCACCCTGCAAGCACGACCACCACTGATGGATTGCAGGGTGGTCTGTAACCATGGAAACGAGCAGTGTATAATGTGATGGAAAAATGAATCCAGCCAGCAAAGGAAGCAATATGGATAATCACAATACATTAGTAAGTGCCTTGTATTAACTTTCTCTACATGATAAATACCACTTACTGAAGTGAGAGACATCCCCTTTAAAGGCATTAACAAGATTAGAAAAAACGATCTACTTTCTTCTAGAGACAGTGCCACACCTGTCCGCAGGTTGTATGCGGTATTACAGCTGAGAACTATTGCAGTGAATTGGGCTTAGGTGCAGTATCACTCAAACCTAAGTGAGGCACTGCTTTCGGAAGAAAGTAGCCATGTGTTTCTTAAAGGGGTTATTCCATCACTATAATGACCTCCAGAATGCTCGGTCCCCTTCTCTAGAGCATACTTACCTGGTCTCCAGCACTTGTGTTGCTCAGGATCCCTGCACGGCCGCAACTGCATTTCCCCGTTGTGCGGATCAAAACATCTGGCGGCGAGGGGAGCAGCCAATAGCAGGCCGTGACAGGGACGAGCTTCCCCAGCATCAGAGGTAACGCTAGGGAGGCTGTCACAGTCAAGGCCTGCTATTGGCTGCTCCCTCCTTCGCCGGACGTTTTGATTCGCGCGACAGGGTGATGCAGTGGCGGCCGAGCGGGGATCTGGAGGTATGTGGGTGCCAGTGAGCAGGTCAGTATGCTCTAGAGGGGGGCCTGGGAATTCTGGGGGTCATTATAGGGATTGGTTAACCCTTTTAATTTTGGACAACTGCTAAAACTTGGTGATGGGAACCTGTCACTTTAAAAATGCAGTGCAAATGGCAGGCAGCATGTTATAGAGCAGGAGGAGCTGAGCAGTGACTGACAGTATTCTCTGTGTGCACAGTCATAGACAGAGAGCAGTCAATCACTGATAAGACCGCCCACATGACTCCTAAGCTGAGAAAGAGAACTTTCTATGTATACGTTTGTTGAATCTTTTCCCATAAATCTATACATTAATCTGCTCAGCTCCTCCAGCCCTATAACATGCGGCCTGCAGGCTGCACTGCATTTTCATGGAGACAGGTTTCCTTTAAAAAATAAATAAAAATCATGTATTTTACTAGGAAAGCTACTCAGCTAAAAATGAATTTTCAGAGCATCTCCTATTAGTGAAAAATGGTCCCAATACGGACGCAACGCGGGTGACATCGATTTCATGGGCATGTTTTGTCTGCATCACGGACCAAAGTAGTGCATGCGTCCGTGATTTTTTCACTGACCCGTAGTCAGTAAAAAAACAAATACTGGGTTTGAACCGACACAATGAAATCAATGGGTACGTGTGCTGTCCGCATTTTTCGGTGAAAAATAGAAATGCGAACGAGGCCTAAGCCGGCTTTCATTCTCATCAAGGATACAAGCTGGTGGACACATAAAACCTACTTTTTCTTCTTTTTCTTTATATACTTTTCTTGTGCGAATTCAGTCTTGTCACGAAAAGTTGAACTGTTCTCTATCAGCTGCTGGACAATTTCCTGCGAGAAAAATGCTTAGAATTAACTGCTGAATATGAATCCACGCTACAAACACCATATGTAAAAACAGTTCAAATAGCACCTGAGCATCCAACACCTGCAAAAAAACAAAAAACTCGGGTCCGTGGTTAGCATTTGTTCTATCTAGTCCAACAGTGCTGCCCCTCAGAGGGGTCTGGGCAGGAGAGGCAGCAAAGCTAATATTTATGGCGCCAGCAGAGCAGTGCGGTATCAACTGCAGCTCTGGGAGGAATGACGCTTCCACAAATGTACGTTCCCTGATGCCTGACATTTTTATTGAAAAGCATTACTTCTTCAGGAATGTTTGCTGACACCAACACATATTCACTGCCAAGTAATTATGTTCGGATTCAGACAATATCAGTGACAGCACACAATGCAAGACGCCGTGTCGCTGGAAGAGCACCTCATTTATGTCAGCGGGTGACTGCTGGGAGTCATCGAGTCCATTAACCTTCTGTCTATACAAGGATAACAACGATCGGGATGCTTCACGCCAGGAGGTTTACACAAAACCAAAAGTTTACTCAAAGAATAGGTAAAGTATGGCCCAAACCATTGGCTTATCCAAAGGTGTAGCAAGGGGGCAGCTGGGGCACATGCCCCAGGCTCAAAGGCTGGGGGAGGCGCATCGACTGGGCTGTTTATGTTCACGGTGAAGCAGGGAGCCGCCCGCTCCCTGCTTCATTGCTCCGCTGATCTCCATGGCTCTAGGTGCTCCTATGCAGGCCGCACATCACGCTGCTGGCTGTGTGTGGGAGCGATGAAAGCCCGGGAATGAGTCCCCTGCACAGTCATCAACGCGATGGGTGTGTGTGAGCGCACTGGGCTGCTGCTGAACGCAGGATGTGCCGTTCATCAGGGAAACAGTAAGTATTTGTGTGTGTTTTTTTTTTTTTATGGAGCTGGAGAAGGCCAAATGGGGACACAAGGAGGAAAGCCGATCCCTTCCTTCGGGTGCTGGAAAGCCTAGCTACATCTCTGGCTTAGCTACATAAAAACAAGTAACAAACCCATAGATACAACTATGTATATGTTTGCACAAATATATATAAAAATAAATAAATAAACAAAATATATCTATATTTATATATATAATTGAGTGCGCGTGTAAAACTCTTCATGCTGTTGCCATGACTTGCATTGTTGGGGAGACCAGATGAATATCACAAATCGGTCGGGTTTTGCTTTTTTTACTTAATGGAAATAAAAGTACAGCACGCAGTGGATTTCTGATGGGATAGGGAAGAAAGCAAAACAAAAACGTAGTGCAAAAAGTAACATGTCCTAAAGAGCAACTGAAAATACGGTGTCCTGATAAAAGGGGTCATCCCATGATTAATGTGAAAGATGAAAATCTGGTATATAGTACAAGACAATCTCTTTCTAGCAAAACTAGAGCCAGCCCTGCACCTCACATGGATTCAGAGATCTCCACATTGACTGCTCCAATTATTCCACTAGATTTATTTCAAGATCCCATTTTAAGGGGAGTGCACTTACACAGAGGGCGTGTCCTATCTGCTGCAGCTAGTGGAAGTTGAAGGATGAAACTGAGCATGTGTGTCCATCTCACTGAGCAGGACACAGAATTGAAAAAAGAACAAACGGCAGGTGGCGCCATACAGATAGATTTCAGCAGCTATAGTAAATTTTTATTTACATGAAACTACAAAAGTATTCAGATCCAGTTGCTGACTTGAAATTTTTTTAATTTTTTTCGTCAGACTAACCCTTTAAGGCAGGATATTAGCATGACAGGTCTTCTGGCCCTTTCTACCAAGAGGGAAGAATTACAGCAGTTATAGGCCCCCTCTAGGCAATAGCCTCGCGCTCCCTTGCCTCCTTCAGCCACCATCATCAATGACAAAAGACTGTACAAAGCGCCAACCATCAATTATTGGAGGACATGTCATGAAAATGCTCAGTTCAAGTATACAGAGGAATTGGGGTCAGTTTACATGGGATGTAAACTGCATTAGACTACATGCACACGACCATATGTGTTTTGCGGTTTGCAAAAAAAAAAAAAAAAGACGTTATGTTCGGCATCTGTTATTTTTGCGGATCCATTGTAATAATGCCTATCCTTTTCCGCAAAATGAACAAAAATAGGACATGCTCTATTTTTTTTTTGCAGGGCTACGGAACGGACATACGGATGCGGATAATATACAGTGTGCTGTCAGCATTTTTTTGAGGACCCATTGAAATGAATGGGTCTGCATCCTATACGCAAAAAAAAAACTAAACGGAACGGACACGGAAACAAAATACGTTTGTGTGCATGTAACCTTAGAAAGACAGATTTGTCAGAAATGTAGCTCAGGACTTCACCGTGTTCATCGCAATTTAAAATCCGCACCCCAGGTCAGTTTCCAGCAGATTTTTATTTTTGGAATGCAAACTTTATTTAACAGAGGACTTTTCATGGGTTTATGTATTACAAATGGGTATGCTTACCAGATGGGGCGACCCCTACAGATGCCAGAATTATTTTTTTCTAAAATACCCCTCCATTCCGGCATTGTGCCCACCGCCGTTTTTCGCGGCCAGTATGTTAATTTAGAGTATCGGTACAAGGAGGAGGACACAGCCGGGTTTCTCAATGGGCGTCTCCTTCTCCCAAGCTGTAGCGCGGGTCCAATTGCAGGGAGAAAAAGGTTTCTAACATATAAACCCATAAAAGGTCCTCTTTGAAAGGGGGTGTGGGGATTACTATGGTTTTGTGCTCATGTAATTGCTTACCTCATATAAATCTTCCCCATGCTTTTATTTGTCAGTTTGGACTTTCCTGACCCGTTTTCACCAAGTAAACAAATCCCTCTGGTTTCTTGCCATCCTGTATGTGGCCCTTCCTGTTCCTGTATCCAACCAAACCCAGGAGGGACTTCTCCTTTCTCCATAGTAGCCAACTGTCCCGAAATTAGCGAGACTGTCCAAGAACAGGTGAGGCTAACTCAAACCCCACCCATAAGTAGGTGTTCCTAAATGGGTCACGACATTCCCAGGGGCGGGAGTTAAATGCCCCGATTCTTCCAACTGAAACGTTGGTATGTTTCTCTGCCAAAGCTCCAGTGACGCGCCTAACACCCAGCTAGTTTATAGCTCCTCCCACCACTTAGTTACATAGACACTCCCCTATCACCGCCCTTAACACCCAGCTAGTTTATAGCTCCTCCCACCACCTAGTAACATAGACACTCCCCCTAACACCCAGCTAGTTTATAGCTCCTCCCACCAGCTAGTTACATAGACACTCCCCTATCACCGCCCCTAACACCCAGCTAGTTTATAGCTCCTCCCACCACCTAGTAACATAGACACTCCCCCTAACACCCAGCTAGTTTATAGCTCCTCCCACCCAGCTGGTTACATAGACACTCCCCCTACCACCCAGCTAGTTTATAGCTCCTCCCACCCAGCTGGTTACATAGACACTCCACTATCACTGCCCCTAACACCCGGCTAGTTTATAGCTCCTCCCACCACCTAGTTACATAGACACTCCCCCATCACTGCCCCTAACAACACCCAGCTAGTTTATAGCTCCTCCCACCACCTAGTAACATAGACACTCCCCCTAACACCCATCTAGTTTATAGCTCCTCCCACAACCTAGTTACATAGACACTCCCCTATCACCGCCCCTAACACCACCCAGCTAGTTTATAGCTCCTCCCACCAGCTAGTTACTAGCTCTCCTATGACTGCCCCTGTATGGACATAATATCACAGGTAATAAAGGGTGGCATGGACACGGTCACGTGACCACAACCCAGAATGGAAGAGAGAAGCAATAAAAGTAATATATTACAACATTACACCGACCTTCATAAAAATGGCTATTTTAAAGGATGTTGATGCAGTCTGGAAGAATCCTTTAAAGGGGTTGTCCAAGTTATATTTATTGATGACCTATCCTCAGGATAGGTCATCAATATCAGATCGGCGGGGGTCCGACACCCGGCACCCCCGCCGATCAGCTGTTTGAAGAGAAGGCGAGCGCCCTGCCAGCGCTGCCTCCTCGTCATTGTTTACATGCTGGCCGTTGCATCTGCAGCGGTGAGCAGGTGTAATTACACCCAAGCCGTTCTATTCATTTCAATGGGACGGCTCGCTTCTATACAAGTGTATACTACAGAGCCGTCCCATTGAAATGAATAGAACGGCTTGGGTGTAATTACACCTGCTCACCGCTGCAGATGCAACAGCGAGTAGGTAAACAATGAAGAGGAGGCAGCGCTGGCACGGCGCTCGCCTTCTCTTCAAACAGCTGATCGGCGGGGGTGCCGGGTGTCGGACCCCCGCCGATCTGATATTGATGACCTATCCTGAGGATAGGTCATCAATAAATATAACTTTGATAACCCCTTTAAGGCTGGGCTGTCAGTATACAACTGTCAGCCTGGTAATCCTGATGATAGTGAAGTAACAAATGGAACTCTTAGATTTTTTATGTCTCGTAGATACGGTGATCAGTATTTATTGCAGCGGCTAATTGATTAAACGGCTGAGACCAGAGTTTGGCAGTGAGAGTCAAAGCGCATGGAAAACTGGCGCGATCCCAAGATCCCACCGCCACATACTTGCACAGGTTAAGATGTAAATGTACAGTGTGTGGTAGGATGAGGTTAAAGGGGATGGACAGTTTCTACAATTTCCCCATAGTCTTAGGCCAGACACACGAGTGTCCTGATAATGACTGATAATGCTGTGGGACCCCGAGAGTCCTGGAAGCTGCTGAATTACACTGACAGCGTTATGTCAGGGTCAGTAGAATTCTGTGCGATCCAGTCAGGGGAGCGGAGGCCACAACGGGACCTCACACTGATACACGCTGCAGGTTTATGGCATTGAACGCGCTGGTGTGTGTCTGGCTTTAATGTAATTCTTGTGGGACATACATCTGTTTGTCACACTGTGACTCGCCACGCAGCAGTAGGCCCCTGTTGGCTCTGTGATCTGCTACACTGATCGGCCGTGCCTTCACAGCGCACAAGCTGGCGGTGTTAGTCGCCCGTGTAATGCTTTCTAGATTCTCTTCTGCGCAAACGCTCAACAGGAAGCGAACATGCTCATGCACAGAAAAGGATCAGTCCAGGGACAGCACAGAAGGTGGTGACATGGGCGAGTCACGTCACCGCTGGCATCTTGCAGCCTATGGAAGCAGTGGGCGATAAATGTAGCAGTTTACAGAGCCAACACACGGGGGACGTGCGGATACGGTGCAACATACGGATAAATGTCATACCAAAACGGCAGTAGATTAGGACCTACTCCGAAATATCTGTAGAAATAACACTTTTTACTCTGGATCACCAGATATTTCAGATCCGGGATCAGCAACCCCCAACACTCCAGGTGTTCTGAAACTACAACTCCCAGAATCCTCCTTTAACATCTATGGGAGTTACAAGAACAGCCAAGAAAGTGTGTATGTTGGGAGTTGTAGTTTCACAGCAGGCGGAGTGCTGAAGGTTGCTGATCCCTGATCTAGATTATCAGCTGTTCCACTGCATTCAAGAAGAGGACAAAATCAACCAGGAAGATCTTCCATAATAATATGTTTCACCAAATTAATGTTTTTTTCCAGAGAAATCAGATTTCCTAATTAAGGTAGATATTAGTTTGGTGTTTTGCTTACAGCACAGCAGTGTTCAGACCATCAGATGCAGATATACCCACTGGTAATGATGAGATAGATGGGATCCTGGCTGGCTCCTGACCCTAGATAGGGCTTTGCCGCTACACAACTTGCAATAGCAGATATGAAAATCATCTCAGACTAAGGCTACTAAGTTTCACACTAGCGGCAGGACGGATCCAAAAGGCTGTTCACCCGACGGAACAGCCTGTCGGATCCGTCCTGCCGCTAGTGAACGTGTGCCCCCGGACTACCGCTCTGGCCCTATTGACTATAATAGGGGCGGGGTGGAGTTTCATCAGCGCACGGTGAGAGGCTGCCGGAGTAAAACTACGACAAGTCCGACATTTATTCCGGCAGCCTCTCGCCGTGCCTCCGCTGGAACTCCACCCCGCCCTCATTATAGTCAATGGGGCCGGAGCGGTAGTCCGGGGGCACACCTTCACTAGCGGCAGGACGGATCCAACAGGCTTTTCCGTCGGGTGAACAGCCTGTCGGATCCGTCCTGCCGCTAGTGTGAAACTATCCTAAAACATATCGCCGCCTTATATTCCACTGACAGCGAACATAAAAGCCGGAGATCTGCACTAATAAGACACAGCAGAGCTGGAGTACAGAGTGTGTTGCTTTGCAGCATTAAATAGAAATGGCCGTTCTATATATTCAGATAGAAGGCAATTCTCCAAGCAGGAGTGGATAATGGATCAACAGTACTGCTGAAGCATGAATCTGAGCAGAGACATTCCCTAGAAGAATTCAGCGATAATGTGAGCTCTTTCTTGAAGGGAAAAATAATAGGAGATGGTTCTAATCAATGATGCGCTATGTGCTGTGAATAAGACATCAGGGATGGGAAACCAGCTCTGCAGGAAAATCATCAGGTTGTGCCCTATGCACGAATAAACTACACATACACTAATATATATATATATATACACACCCACACACACAGGCAGTATATATTGGTGACAGGATAGGTTATCAATATCTGAATGGCCAGGGTCCAACACCCAGTACCCACGCCGAACAGCTTCCTCTTCATTACACTGCCCGTCATCTCGGAAGTGCAGTGTAATTACAAGTACTTGCACCATTCACTTGAGTGATTACTTGTAATTACGATATGCCGCCGCTGCAAGGGAGACAACGTGCAGTGTAATGAAGAGGAAGCGGCGCTTGCAACTTCAAATACATAATCGGCGGGGGTGCCGGACCACTACCGATCAGATATTGATGACCTATTCTGACGACAGGTTATTAACCGCTACAGGACCGCCTAACGCAGGGATGCGTCCTGCGGGCGGCCCTGTAGCTTTGTACCGACGCATCGGCGCGTCATCTCGCGAGAGGCGAGATTTCCTGTGAACGCGCAAGGCGCACGCGCGCTCACAGGGAAGCGCGGCACAGCAGCTGGCTACAGCCTGCCAGCGATGATCAATCGCTGGCAGGCTGTAGATGCGAATAAAATCGCATCAAACAGCTATATCAGACGCTGTTTTATGAACAGCGCCTGATATAGCTGCTACCTGGTCCTCTGGTGGTCCCATTTACTGGGATCGACCACCAGAGGACCAGGTAACACAGTAAAGTTGCACCAAACACTACACTAACCCCCCCACCCCCTCACCTATTAACCCCTTGATCACCCCATCTAGACCCCCTGATCACCCCCTGTCATTGATCACACCCCTTGTAAGGCTCCATTCAGACGCCCATATGTGTTTTGCGGATCCGTGGATTCACGGATCCGTGGATCCGCGGATCCGATCCGCAGATCCTCAAAACACGGACACCGGCAATGTGCTTTCCGCATTTTGCAGATCCGCACATTGCCAGAACTATATAGAAAATGCTTTTTCTTGTACGCAATTGCGGACAAGAAAAGGACATGTTCTATATTTTTGCAGAACGGAAGTGCAGACCCGGAAGCGCGGATCCGTAATTCCGGATCCGAGCGGGACAAAGTCTGTCCCCATAGAAATGAATGGGTCCGCAATTCCGTTCCGCAAACAGAATTGCGGACGTGTGAATGGGGCATAAGGGTCCCCTATCACCACCAGTTAGTTAGCTACTTGTTAGGTAGTTAGCGCCCAGCCCACTGCACCGCAGTCACTGATTTTGGCAGAGATTTTTTCATCCACATTGACCGATGTGAATGAAGAAATCTGTGCCGTTCATTTTTTTTTTTTTCAGCGCAGAGGCTGAACGGAAAAAAAAAATCTCATTACACGTATGCTCAATATACGGAGAATCGCAGAAACTCCTAATGCTGGCCATACGTGTAATGACTGCGGAGACCCTCAAATGCCAGGGCAGTACAAAACCTCACATGTGACCTCATTTTAGAAAGAAGACACCCCAAGGTATTCCGTGAGGGGTATGGCGAGTTCATGCAAAATTTTATTTTTGTCACAAGTTAGTGGAATATGAGACTGTAAAAAAAAAAAAAAAAACAATTTCCGCTAACTTGTGCCAAATTTTTTTCTGTGAACTCGCCATACCCCTCACAGAATACCTTGGGGTGTCTCCTTTCCACAATGGGGTCACATGTGGGGTATTTATACTGCCCTGGCAATTTAGGGGTCCTAAAGCGTGAGAATCCAAATGCGTAAAAATGGCCTGTGAAATCCTGAAGGTACTCATTGGTTTTAGGGCCCCTTTGCGCATCTTGGCTGCAAAAAAGTGTCACACATGTGGTATCGCCGTACTCAGGAGAAGTAGGGCAATGTGGTTTGGGGTGTATTTTTACATATACCCATGCTGGGTGTGAGAAATATCGCTGTAAACGACAACTTTTTAAAAATTTTTATTCAAAGTTGTCAATTTACAGAGATAAATAAAATTTTACATGAACTCACCATACCCCTCACAGAATACCTTGGGGTGTCTTCTTTCCAAAATGGGGTCACATGTGGGGTATTTATACTGTCCTGGCATTAAATATCTCTGTAAACGACAACTTTTAAAAAATTTTATACAAAGTTGACAATTTACAGAGATATTTCTCTCACCCAACATGGGTGTATGTAAAAATACACCCCAAAACACATTGCCCTACTTCTCCTGAGTACGGCGATACCACATGAGTGACACTTTTTGCAGCCTGGAGCGCAAAGGGGCCCAAATTCCAACGAGTACCTTTAGGGTTTTACATGGCGGCTCACAATTTAGCTCCGCCCAAAATGCCAGAACAGTAAACACACCCCACAAATGACCCCATTTTGGAAAGTAGACACCCCAAGGCATTCACTGAGGGGCATAGTGAGTCCGTCTGAGATTTTTTTTTTTTTGCCAGAAGTTATCAGAAATTGAAACTTTTTTTTTTTTTTTCTCAGAAAGTGTCATTTTCCGCTAACTTGTGAAAAAATGAAATGATACATGAACTCACCATGCCCCTCCGTGAATACTTTGGGGTGTCTTCTATCTAAAATGGTGTGATTTGGGGGTATTTATACTTTCCTGGCATTCTAGCACCTGAAGAAACATGACAGGTGCTCAGAAAGTCAGACCTGCTTCAAAATGCCGAAATTCACTTTTTTGCACCATAGTTTGTAAACGCTATAACTTTACCCAAACCAATAAATATACACTTATTGGATTTTTTTTATCAAAGACATGTAGAACAATAAATTTAGAGAAAATTTATATAGGAATGTAGTTTTTTTGAAAAATTTTACAACAGAAAGTGAAAAATGTCATTTTTTTGCAAAAATTTCGGTCATTTTTGATTAATAGCAAAAAAAGTAAAAATGTCAGCAGCAATGAAATACCACCAAATGAAAGCTCTATTAGTGAGAAGAAAAGGAGGTAAAATTCATTTGGGTGGTAAGTTGCATGACGGAGCAATAAACGGTGAAAGTAGTGTAGTGCAGAATTGTAAAAAGTGGCCTGGTCATTAAGGGTGTTTAAGCTAGGGGGGCTGATGTGGTTAATATAAAACCTCCGCAGAACCCTCTTTAAATCAGTTTTTGGTGTGACCACCTTTTGCCTTCAAAACAGCCTCAGGTCTTCTAGGCAGACTTGCACACTTGTTTTTGAAGGAACTCGGCAGGAAGGTTATTCCAAACATCTTGGAGAATTAACCACAGATCTTCTGTGGATGTAGGCTTGCTCAAATCCTTGAGTCTCTTCATGTAATGCCAGGCAGACTTGATGATGTTGAGATCAGGGCTCTGTGGGGGCCATATCATCACTTCAAGGGCTCAATGTACTTCTTTACACTGAAGATAGTTTTTAAAGGGGTTGTGCCAAGTTTTTAAGTTATCCCCTATCCACAGTATAGGAGATAACTAGCTGATCGCTAGGGGTCCCACCGCTGGGACCCCCACCAATCATGAGAACAGTGGTCATTGTTCCCCTGTACTGATGGAGTGGAGGTTGTGCATGCGCACTGCCACTCTATTCATTCTCTATGGGAGCTCTGGAGACAGGTGAGTACAGCTATCTCCGGCACTCCAACAGAGAATGAATGGAGTGGTATTGTGAATGCACGACCTGCTGCTCCATCAGAACTGGAGAAAAGGATCCCTGTTCTCCTGATCGGTGGGTGTCCCAGCGATCACCTAGTTATCTCCTATACTGTGGATAACTTGGCACAACCCCTTTAAAAACTATATTCAGTGTAAAAAAGAAGAAGGAGTCCTGGAAGTGATGAAATGACCGCCACAAAGTCCTGATCTCTACATTATTAAGCCTGCCTGGGATCACATAAAGAGACAGAAGGATATGAACAAGCCTACATCCACAGAAGATCTGTGGTTACTTCTCCAAGAAGTTTGGAACAACCTTCCTTCAAAAACTGTGTCCAAGTGTACCTAGAAGAACTGATGATGTTTTGAAGACAAAGGGTGGTCACACTAAATACTGATTGGATTTAGATTTCTCTTTTGTTCATTCACTTTTCACTCTGTCAACTGACAGAAATAAACTATTAGTACTTCTATTTTTGAAGGCATTCTTGCTTGGAAGCATTTTTCCCCACACCTGCCTAAAAAAATTATATATATATATATACTATATATATATATATATATATATATATATATATATATATATAAACATACACATATAGACAGTGGATATAAAAAGTCTGCACACACCTGTTAAAATGTCAGGTTTTTGTGCTGTAAAAAAATGAGACAAAGATAAATCATTTCAGAACATTTTCCACCTTTAATGTGGCCTATAAACTGTACAAACCAATTGAAAAACAAACTGAAATCTTTTAGGTGGAGGGAAGAAAAAAAAAACTAAAATAATGTGGTTGCATAAGTAATAAACACTTATTTACAAAGTAAAAAAACACTTATAACTGGGGATGTAGCTGTGTTCAGAATTAAGCAATCACATTCAAAATCCTGTTAAATAGTAGTCAGCATACACCTGCCATCATTTAAAGTGCCTCTGATTAACCCCAAATAAAGTTCAGCTTCTCTAGTTGGTCTTTGCTGAAATTTTCTTAGTCGCATCTAGGGTTGTTTCGGGTATCGAACTTTGGATACCCAATCGATACTTTTCTCTGGTATCGAGCTCGATACCAGGATTAGTATTTTATCGATACCGCACAGCCCAGTATCAGAGAACGTGGCTGCGCCGCTCTCAGCGCGGCCATGTTCTCCTCGGCCTCACATGGAGAAGAAGGCAGTCTCTCCCGCCCCCTGTGCTGCTTCCACCAATAGAGCGAGCGAGCAGTTAACCCTTCAGAGCTCTATTAGGGTGAAAAGGATGAAAAGATCCCAGGTTCTAGCCCCTAAGGGGGAAATAGTTAATAAATAAACTGTAAAAAAAAAAGAAAAAAAAGTACACTAAAATATTAAGTAAAAATCACCCCCTTTCCCAATTTTACATATAAAATATATAAACAATAAATAAAATATTACATATCGCTACATCTCAAGTCCAAACTATTTTAAGCGGTGAACACCCATAAAAGAAAAAAAAAAAAAAAAAAGAAAAGAAAAACTGCACAATTCGCCATTTTATTTTAGTTGCCTTGTCCCCCCCAAAAAAATAGGATCGGACTGTTGTATTATTGGCCGGACGTTCCATAAAATGAGGAATGCACGCAGCTTTTTTTGGCATATTTTTTTTTTTTGCGTGGTATCGAATGGTATCGAGTATCGCAATACTTTTTAATGGTATCGATACCGAATCAAAATTTTGGTACCGAAACAATTCTAGTCGCATCTCACAGCAAAAGCCATGGTCCACAGAGAGCTTCCAAAGCATCATTAAAAGGTATCAGTCAGGAGAAGGGTACAAAAGAATTTCCAAGGCATTAGATATACCATGGAACCCAGTGAAGACAGTCATCATCAAGTGGAGAAAATATGGCACAACAGTGACATTACCAAGAACTGGACGTCCCTCCAAAATTAATGAAAAAACTAGAAGAAAACTGGCCTAAGAGGCTACCAAGAGGCCTACAGCAACATTAAAGGAGCTGCAGGAATATCTGGCAAGTACTGGCTGTGTGGTACATGTGACAACAATCTCCCGTATTCTTCATATGTCTGGGCTATGGGGTAGAGTGGCAAGACGAAAGCCTTTTCTTACAAAGAAAAAAATCCAAGCCAGGCTACATTTTGCAAAAACACATCTGAAGTCTCCCAAAAGCATGTGGGAAAAGGTGTTATGGTCTTATGAAACCGAGGTTGAACTTTTTGGCCATAATTCCAAAAGATATGTTTGGCACAAAAACAGCACTGCACATCACCAAAAGAACACCATCCCCACAGTGAAGCATGGTGGTGGCAGCATCATGCTGCTGGGCTGTTCTTCTTCAGATGGAACTGGGGCCTTAGGTAAGATAGAGGGAATTATGAACAGTTCCAAATACCAGTCAATATTGGGACAAAACCTTCAGGCTTCTGCTAGAAAGCTGAACACGAAGAGGAACTTCATCTTTCAGCATGACAACGACCCAAAGCATACATCCAAATCTACAAAGGAATGGCTTCACCGGAAGAAGATTAAAGTTTTGGAATGGCCCAGCCAGAGCCCAGACCTGAATCCGATTGAAAATCTGTGGGGTGATCTGAAGAGGGCTGTGCACAGGAGATGCCCTCGCAATCTGACACATTTGGAGTGTTTTTGCAAAGAAAAGTGGGCAAATCTTGCCAAGTCAAAATGTGCCATGCTGATAGACTCATACCCAAAAAGACTGAGTGCTGTAATAAAATCAAAAGGTGCTTCAACAAGGTATTAGGTTAAGGGTAGGGATGTCCCGATACCGATACTAGTATCGGTATCGGGACCGATACCGGCATTTTCACGATTACTCGTACTCGTAAAAATGCCGCCGATACCACTGCCGATACCGGAAGTTCCGGTTCGGCAGCGGCTATATTCTGTTTCATTACCCCTAACTTACTGTGCCCGTGATTACTAACTATTAATGCGCAGTCCCTACATGCTCCTGCCCCGCGCGCCTTCTGTAATCCTAAAGTGGGCGGAGCGGGCAGGCGGGACATGAGGCGCATGGAGGAATCGGGCAGCTTGAGCTCTCAGTTCCTCCATGCGCCTCATGTCCCGCCTGCCCGCTCCGCCCACTTTATGATTACAGAAGGCGCGGGGCAGGAGCATGGAGGACTGCGCATAATAGTTAGTAATCACGGGCACAGTAAGTTAGGGGTAATGAAACAGAATATAGCAGCTGCGGGGCCGGTGTATGAGTCAAGCTGCACCGGCCCCCGCAAGTGTAATCTGGATGACACTAATGGGGGATCTGTGGATGACATGTATATAGCATAAGATGCTATATATGTGTCATCCACATAGCCCCTAACAGTGTCATCCACAGATCCCCCATTACAGCCTCATCCACAGATCCCCCCATAACAGTGATGTCCACAGGTCCCCCCCATAACAGTGATGTCCACAGGTTCCCTCCATAACAGTGATGTCCACAGGTCCCCCCATAACAGTGATGTCCACAGGTCCCTCCATAACGGTGACGTCCACAGGTCGCCCTCCCATAACTGTGACGTCCACAGGTCCCCCCATAACGGTGTTGTCCACAGATTCCCCCATAACGGTGCCATTCACAGATCCCCCATAACGGTGCCATCCACAGATTCCCCATAACGGTGCCATCCACAGATCCCCCCATAACGGTGCCATCCACAGATCCCCCATAACGGTGCCATCCACAGATCCCTCATAACGGTGCTATCCACAGATCCCCATAACGGTGCCATCCACAGATCCCCATAACGTGCCATCCAGATCCCCATAACAGTGCCATCCAGATCCCTCCATAACAGTGCCATCCACAGATCCCCCATAACAGTGCGTCATCCACAGATCCCCCATAACAGTGCGTCATCCACAGATCCCCCATAACAGTGCTTGCCATCCACAGATCCCCCATAACGGTGCGTCATCCACAGATCCCCCATAACAGTGCGTCATGCACAGATCCCCCATAACAGTGCGTCATGCACAGATCCCCCCATAACAGTGCGTCATCCACAGATCCCCCATAACAGTGCGCCATCCACAGATCCCCCATAACAGTGCGTCATCCACAGATCCCCATAACAGTGCGTCATCCACAGATCCCCATAACAGTGCGCCATCCACAGATCCCCCCATAACAGTGCGCCATCCACAGATCCCCCATAACAGTGCGTCATCCACAGATCCCCATAACAGTGCGTCATCCACAGATCCCCCATAACAGTGCGTCATCCACAGATCCCCCATAACAGTGCGTCATCCACAGATCCCCATAACAGTCGTCATCCACAGATCCCCCATAACAGTGCGTCATCCACAGATCCCCCATAACAGTGCGTCATCCACAGATCCCCCATAACAGTGCGTCATCCACAGATCCCCATAACAGTGCGTCATCCACAGATCCCCCATAACAGTGCGCCATCCACAGATCCCCCATAACAGTGCCATCCACAGATCCCCCCATAACAGTGCGTCATCCACAGATCCCCCCATAACAGTGCGTCATCCACAGATCCCCCATAACAGTGCGTCATCCACAGATCCCCCATAACAGTGCGTCATCCACAGATCCCCCATAACAGTGCGTCATCCACAGATCTCATAACAGTGCGTCGATCCCATAACAGTGCCATCCACAGATCCCTCATAACAGTGTGTCATCCACAGATCCCCCATAACAGTGCGTCATCCACAGATCCCCCATAACAGTGCGTCATCCACAGATCCCCTCATAACAGTGCATCATCCACAGATCCCTCATAACAGTGTGTCATCCACAGATCCCCCATAACAGTGCGTCATCCACAGATCCCCCATAACAGTGCGTCATCCACAGATCCCCCATAACAGTGCGTCATCCACAGATCCCCCATAACAGTGTGTCATCCACAGATCCCCCATAACAGTGCGTCATCCACAGATCCCCCATAACAGTGTGTCATCCACAGATCCCCCAAAAACAGATCCCCCTGGAGGCACATTGGTTTGAAAACGCTATTATATTCCCATTTATTAATTCATTAACACTTGTACAAAGGAAAAGAAAAGCCGTTGTCCAAAGCAACCAAATTCCAGCTTTAATTGTTTTCGTTGCTATCAGTAACTGCGCCGCTGTTTATACGAGGTATCGGTAATTGGTATCGGCGAGTACTTAAATAAAAGTATCGGTACTCGTACTCGGTCTTAAAAAAATGGTATCGGGACATCCCTAGTTAAGGGTGTGCACACTTATGCAACCATATTATTTTAATATTTTTTCTTCCCTTTACCTAAAAGATTTCAGTTTGTTGTACAGTTTATAGGTCACATTAAAAGGTGGAAAAAGTTCTGAAATGATTTATCTTTGTCTCATTTTTTTACAGCATAGAAACCCGACATTTTAACAGGGGTGTGTAGACTTTTTATATCCACTGTATATATATAATCCACAAAGAATCAACGCAGCACTTTTCTTGTGAAAAACCGCAACGACTTTATTCACATATGTGACACAGATCGGCAACGTTTCAATCCCCTCCCGGGATCATTCTCAAGCCAAACACTTGGCTTGAGAATGATCCCGGGAGGGGATTGAAACGTTGCCGCTCTGTATCACATATGTGAATAAAGTCGCTAGTGTTTTTCACAAGAAGAGTGCTGCGTTGATTTTTTGTGGATGTATATACTCGATCAAGGGTGGGACGCGTGCACCTTGAACATGAAAAAGTGAGTGCTGCCGAATTTTATACATACTATATATATATATACATACATACACACACACATTCACACAGTATTTATGGCCCACAAGACACACTTTTTCCCCCAAAAAAATGTTCCTGCGTCTTAAGAGATGAATACTAATGAGCGCTTCCATAATGCTGAGGAAGAAGATCGCGAGCTGTGAGGAGCAGCAGCGTCGAGGAGCAGGAGAGGTAAGTGTTTTTTTTATTTTGTGATCTGAGGCTCGGGGCTGCTGAATTATAACTGGGGGCCGCTGAATTATGGCTGAGGCTGCTGAATTATGGCTGGAGGCCGATTATATGACTGGGAGCTGATCACATATGGCTGAGGGCTGCAGAATTATGGCTGGGGGTTGATATGAGGCAGGGAGGTCTCATCTGAGGTCTAATTGGGCGTCTTCTTTATATTGGGCTCTGATCTGAGGTCTGATTGGGAGTCAGAGCTGAGGTCTTATTTAGGGGTCGACCGGTTATCGGTATGGCAGATATTATCGACCGATATTCCGGATTTTGTAAAGTATTATTATCGGCCGATATTGCGTCCACTACGCCAGTGCCAAGCAAGGATCGCGGGAGTATAGCAGAAGGGGGTGTGGGCCTGCCTGGAACGCCCCCAAATGGGACTACGTAGGCTACGCGGTGGACGTTACTGCACTGTTCAGTGCTCCGGCTGGTGGCAGGAAAGTGTGCGTGCACTGCACTGCCTGCAGGCCTACAAGAGTGCCTTGCCTTCCTCCTGCTGCAGGGGGTCGCAATTTGAGTGAGCCGTACCCTCCATTCACTCACGCAGTCACTATACTGCGATATGGTAATTACTCTGTGTTAAACTCATATTCTACAAGTGTGCACACCTGACCTTATTGTATCATACATATACAGCCGTGTCATGTACCTACCTAGTCCTACTATATCATACACACATTAGTGTGTAATTTAAATCTGTGTATGATGTAGTATGAGGGTATATAACACACACTGACTGTATATGTATAATAGTATTAGTAGGTATGAGCCCCCGAGCGGTGAAATGCATTGCATTTGCAAAAGCCAAACATTAACAATAAACATGTTCATTTTCAGCAGATTTGTGTAGAAATTTTTTTTTCTCAAAAATAAAAATGCTCAGAATATCGGCAGAAAATATAGGCTATCGTCCTGAAAGTTCACGTAATATTGGCATCGGTATTGGCACTAAAAAAAATCAATATCGGTCGATCCCTAGTCTTATCAACATTGGGGATCTGATTGGGGCTGTGAGCTGAGGTCTGATTAATATTGGGGGTCTGATTGCTGATCTAATCTGAGGTCTAATAAGAAATCTGTTTTTATTATTGTCCTCCTCTAAAACCTAGGTGCGTCTTATGGGCCAGTGAGTGAGTCTTATAGGGCGAAAAATACGGTATATATAGCGGGACAGTTATCAATTTTAATTTAGCAAGAAAAAAATAATCGAAATTAACTATAAATACAAAGTGCTCAATCGGCCCCTTATGTTGTGTCATTCTGCACTTTTAAGTTAACCCTTGCCCTTTGTATCCAATCAGATGGGTTGTTTCACTTTCTAAGCTGCTGTAGTAATGATATCTGTGCTCTGAGTGGTTTTATCTTCACATATTCCTGACGGGGATCTGCCGGCAGTACTGAAGGTAGCGGCAGACGTTTAGTTCGGCGGCGGGCTAATTTTTCGGCTCCCTGACTGATGAATAGCAGCTGTGCCCAGAAAATAATGAAAATCAGAGACCATGTAGTACATGACATTCTATTTCTAACAAATGGTCCTGTACCTCACATGGATCCAGAGATCTCCCCACTCATTGCTCCAATCCTTCTGCTAGATTTATTTAAAGAGGTATTCCAGTTACCATAAGTATAATTTATGTTTTAGACTAATTCATCAGCAATAATTACCTAATATAAATAATGTAAATTTCACTACCCGCTGTGTTTCCTCATAAATTACCACGGCATCGACCTGTAGTTCTGAGCCTTTGTTAGGTCGAGCACGCTCAGTGTGCCGCTATCAATTCTCTACCTAAATGTCTTGTGAAACAAAGGGCGTATTAGAGGCAGCCAATCAATCAACATCAACCCTCACAGCAGGAAAGCTAGGGATTGTAGTTTTGTGAGAGAAGATCAGGCGACATGATGCTCTCAGTGTGTTGCTGGCTCACACAGGAGCTTGACAAATGGATTGCAATGTAAAATGAGGCTCTTGTTATATGTATAGGTATGGCTTCTGGTTGTGTCACAGCTTGCAGCCTTAATGCAATTTTTCAAAAAGTAAGTTACGGTACTTTACCGGAATACCCCTTTAAGGCAGGCAGTTCAGGGGCGTGTCCTTTCTCAGGGGGCATAACCTTTCTGCTACAGCTCTCTCCCTATCACAGCTCAGGGACAAGTCCTTTGTGTTTCAGCTTTCTCTGTAATTTTTAATAGATCACACATGGACCAATTTATTTCTATGGGTCAGCAGAAAAAAAAAAAAAAACGGACATGTCCGCATCAATGTGGATGGCCCACAAATTATAGAACTGCTCTATTTTTCTCCATTTTGAGTACAAGAATAGGCTTTTTTTACAATAGGTCCAGACCGCATCAGTATTTTGCAGGTCTTCGATTTGTGGACCGCAAAAAGGATACAGTCTTGTGCAGGAGGCCTAACTGCTACAGGTTCTAACAGTTGATATGGCTGATGGCAGTTAGAGGATGGAACTGAGCATGTGCGACCATCTCAGTATGTGGCTGCGGGATTTTGTTACAAAGTAAATTAGAAAAGCAACTTGCTTTTCATGCAGAGTTATAATAAAATAAGGTAGCTGAGCTGCATAGCCACTACTATCCAAACTGCGAGGAGGCCATGGTGCTCACAGTTAATCACCTGGGGCCCGGATATCAGGCTCCCACTGATCAGATATTGATCAATATTAAACACCCAGAAACCCCCTTCAAATGCTATGTACACCTTTGGGGGCAATGGTTTTTTTTATTATTGAATTGTACTTATTATGAGCCAAAAATCATTTTTTCAATTGGTCTTTATTAAAAAAAATATGGAATCCTTTTTGTGTACAGAGCTGAGGTGCTCCAGTAGAAGCCTGTGGATTTTCTGTCTTTTCCGTCAGACCAGGTGCAGACGGACTCCTTATCGCTGCTCTCTGACCTTATAAACACTCAGTATAGCTTAGTTCTTATCTCACTGATAAGAATGCGACTTAAATAAGTGCTTAAGACCTTTTAGTAGTTTAAAGATATTAGATGATCGGCACAAAGTGAAAGTACCAGTCACACAGTTAGAAAAACAATTAACGCTTTGTGACAGAATTGCTCAATATTTTTAATAAAGGTCATTTGAAAATATGATTTTTAGTCAAAAATGAGTCAAATGCAATCTTAATCAATAATTGCCTCTGAAGGTGTACATAGCCTTTAAGAATTTGTTCTATAATGGACTTCACACTTTGCCTAAGCACTGAGGGAGTTATTCAAATTAGGCATATTTCTGGCGCAGATTGCGGCGCAAAAATCCTTTGTGCTGCAATCTGCGACTATTCCTAGCTCACGCCAGGTCTAAAAAATAGGGGACGGGAAGGGCCGACAGGCCTGTCATTTACCATTTTCTACACCTGTTTTAAAATGGTCTAAAGTAAGACAGCTAGGAACTGGTGGAGGATCCACCGAAGTTATGTGGGGGCCTGCGCCTCTTCATAACTCCCGCGGATCCATTGCCAGGTATAGAGGTTATTAAGACCGGCGTCCAAAACACTGGTCTTACTACATGTGCCCCTGAACTCTCATCCACCCTAAGGTTGGTCACAGACATAACACATCTGTCGGCCGAATAACGGATGGGGATTGTGGCGGTCCCAGACGTTAACGCTATATTAACTGCGGGGAATCCCTTTACAGCATATGTTAACGCGCCAGAACACTGGCTTTGATGCCACTGAGATCAGAGCTAATGTAAGGGAATGGTGAAGCGCATCTTTATAGCAGTCTGTCTGGGACCCGCTGTGTGATCCATAAGGAAAGTGATGACTGTCAGCAGAGTCATCTCTGATCTCTGCCGTTACACAGGGTGCCCCGGCTTTCACTGACAGCCTATTTGCTGAACAGACGGCACAGGCACAAGCATGCCACGGAGAACTGGCGGCACATAAACATACTACCTGAGCATGGCTGGGCCTCTATTGAGTTAATTTACTATACGGTACACAATTCCTATAATGATATACTTTTTATTTGCTTTTATCTTTCACATAGCACAAGTAAAGGGAAGTGCGCTCCGGCTGCACGCTCTACATAATGGATGAGGTCGCTATTTGCGGAGGTGACAATATGGAAGCGTTTTACTGACCTGGCCTTTGATGCCCTTTTCCTTCAGAGCCTCGATGTCTTCCCGCGTTAGCTTTTGGGATTTGCCATCGTCAACTATATTGCGGTTGTCAGCACCTGCTTCCTTAGGCTCTAAAGGAAAATGGAAATTTCATTTTTAAAGCAGAAAAATGAGAAGCGCATGTATAATTTATGTATGTTTCAGCTTCTGGCACCAAGTACTTATTCACTGAGAAGGGCTTGACATCCTATGGTTGAACGGGGGGTAAAGATAAGACAAATCTATCATAAAGCTTGCACAGGTTTGGAGCTCACAAAGTACATTGTAGAAATAGTCAGCTGGTTCCTACCGATCTGACCCATTTTTGGCTGATGGTGACTGGGCTTACAATGATTGTCCTATTAAAAGAACATATTCGTATCCACAGGTTAAGTGTCTAATCGGCAGGGGTCTGACTGCTGGGACCCCCACCCATCATAAGAAGGGGGGCCTGTGCAACACGTTTGAATGGAGAGATAGACACATATGAATGCCCGCTGCTCCACTCAACTGTATGGGACTGTGGGAGACAACCAAGAGCTTGTACTCCACTAGCTCTGCCAGCGCCACAAACTCGGGAACACGCGCCCCAGTTATCGTCAGCAGTCAGACCCTCCTCCTTGATCAGACATAGGATAGGGGATGAGTTGTCTTAATGGGACAACCCCTTTAAATGGTGTGGTCTCAACACGGACATGCAGCATCCAGCCTGTGATTGAAAGCCCGGAATTACAAAAACAGCTAACCGCGTGGCTCATTGTTAAACTACGCCAGTGTGATAAGCTTGTGCGTTAACGCGCCAGGAATGGCTGCTACATCTGTGGGGGCAGACATGTCGGGCATACCCTGTGGATGGGGGTACCCGTTTAACAACCTTGTGTCATACTACAGAAAGGACAGGCTGCTGCAGCCAGTGAGGAGGGGGACATGGCTGACCTCTAGAGACACAGAGAGAATTTTTTGTTGCATAACTCTCACTCTCAGTATTAGCTAGTATTGGAAAAGGAGAGACAAGGAAAGGAGGAGATTACCGGTGGGATGGATATATATATATACACTTTTTTTTTTATGGTGGGGGAGGGACATTTTCTCAGTTTTGGGTTTTCCTCCATACATATACCTTTGTGTAAGTGGTTATACAGATTATGCAGTCATCAGTGACGCTGAGATCTCTCTCCTTCTTCCTCACCTCTCTTCTAGCCATGCATTCTGATGGCACATATATATATATATATATATATATATATATATATATATTAGACTAGCTTCACATCTGCGGCACCAATTCCAGTAAGCTGTCCTGGTAGAGAACAGCCTGCCGGAGTTCTCCAGATCTGACTCTGCCGGATGCTACTGTAATGCCAGTTGACCCCATTAACAATAACTGGAGGAGATCTGGCCGCAATCCGGCAAAAAAGGCAGAGAATTGGTTAGACAGAAACTACTGCGCACAGTGGTTTTTGCCCGACGATTCAGACTATCCTATGCCAGAACAGCCAGGTGGAGGGCTGCAGCAGAGATATGAAAGAAGCCTTAGACAGTCATGTTGTTTTTGGAGTGATTAAAACCCCTCTTTTAAGAACGACATCTGCCTACACGGAGGTTACAGATAAGTGTCAGTCACCTCCAGAGTTACACATCTTGGGGGAAAGAACAGCATACGACCAGGAGGCACAGTTGTGCTGCTGCTGCGACATGGCCACCTTGCGGTTAGGCACCGCATTGCCATTTGGGCTGCAGTGGGCCTTTAATTGAACCAAGATGGCACTGTTTAGTTGGTTTATATTGTTAATGGCTGTGTGGTACTAAAGGAGCCGCCTGGCCATTAACAATGCAGACCGACTAAACAATGCAGCCTTCATTAGTTTAATTAAGGCCAGCTGGGGACGGTACGGCCGCATCACAGGCACGACTGTTTGTACCTTTAGGGCTCATTCAGACAACCTTATGAATGGGTCTGCATCCTTTCTGCAATTTTGCAGAATAGGTGCACATCCATTCATTTCAATGGGGACGCAAAAGGTGCGAACAGCACATGGTGTGCTGTCCGCATCCGTAGTTCCGTTCTGCGGCCCCACAAAAAATATAGAGCATGTCCTATTCTTGTCCACAATTGCAGAGAAGAATAGGCATTTTCTAGGATAGTGCTGGTCATGTGCGGTAAGCAAATTGCGGAACACACACGGGCCTGTATCCGTGCTTTGCCGATCAGCAATTTGCGGACCGCAAAACACTACGGTCGTCTGAATAAGCCCTTGGAGAGGTGAAAACCAACTTAGCTGAGTCATGTTTGAGAATGATATGTCTAAGGAGTCTGTCCGAAAAAACTATTCACACCGAAGATCAAGACATACCTGCTGAAGCTACCACGTTACTCTTGGTCTGAAGATTTCCGCCTCCGGTTATCTCAAACACTGTGCCGTAATGTTTACCAATGACGTTATCCAAGTATATCCATTGCTTTTCAAATATGACTTTTCTGTTGAAAAATATACAAAAATAAATCATACTGGTAAATTTCCTCAATTTGAGGATAGAGAACAAATATAATCTTCCCTATCCAAGAACAAGACGCTAGATATCAGAAAGAAGTAACAATGAAGGATGTCTCATGTCAACCTGACACCCGTCCTTTACTGGATGCTTACAGGGGTCCTCCGAAATGTCTCATTTCCTGCACAATCTTCAATTATAAGGTCTATAAGACGCACCCCAGGTTAGACAACAGAAGATTAGAAAAAAATACTTTCTACTTCCATGGTGGTTTAGCTTCCTAACAGTCACATTAAAACTGGAAAAATCCTCTCAGAAAAGTCACTTCTTTATGGTAGATTTTAATGTGTGTCTGCAGTAAATCTTGTTGGCGCACAACTCAGGGGACACAATTGCATTTTTAACCTCCTTGTGTTCTAACTAAATTTTTTTGTCTAAATTCTTTTTTTTATTTTGCTGGATTAGTTGTAAGTTTTTTATTAACCATTTTGGGGTATATATAATGTAGTAAATAACTTGCATTATTTTATTTTTAGGGAGAAAGATAAAAAAAAAAAGCAATTTTAACATTACTTTGGAATTTATTTATGGCGTTCACTGTGTGGTAAAAATAACATAACACATATTACGGGTCACTACAATGATGATGATAATACCACATTTCTATATGTTTTTACTATTTTTCCTTTGCTCCTGCATCTGTCAGCTCTGCAACTGCTCCCTCTCCTCCTCCAAGCCCCAGAAGGTTTTCTGCAAGCCCCATTAAACGGGTTATCCAATATCATAAACAAACCCACTCCCATGTGCGAGGCCTCTCACAGGTAGTATACTTACCCCGCTCCCTGCACCACACCACCACTGCTGCTTCTCCCTGTACACGGATGAAAACATCCAGTGTCGGGGGATGCAGCCAACGGGGGATGGGGACGAGCCTCCCTAGCATTGTGGATGACGCTAGGTAGGCTAGTCCCCGTCTGCCATTGGCTCTATTTAAATCAACGGAACTGATTTTCAGTCGCGGAAATTTCTGCCACAAAATCTGCCGTGTGTGTGAAGGTGCCCTCAGCTGCTCAAAGCTCTGGTCTGGTAGCAACCAGAGATATGGACTATAATGCCAAAATGAAAGCATTATCTTCACTGCATGGGAAGATATCACTGTTAGAAATCGGGATGCAGCTGAAAATGAAAGTAAAAGTAGGTTTTACCCAGGGCTACACAACAATATGTGGCGCGTGACATTTTTTTAATGCTAGTTTATGGTTTTGCACTGCGACACGACAGTCGCCAAAAATCCCTCCAAGCAGTAGTGTCGCTGTGCGACACCATAGACTAGCATTACAAAATATGTCACGCGACACATGTTGCAGTGCAGTTGTACCCTACAACGTGACTTATTGTCGAGCACACACGTTGTTTGCTTAGCCCTAACAGTGATATCTCCTGCTTATCTTGGGCTAATGCTGCCATTTTGGTCTTGAATGAAATCCTGAAATGCCAGCTTTCAAGCAAGACCAAACCAGACCAGTCAGGAGATATCAGCAGCTAAAGCAGTTGTTTGTTTCAGCGTCCGTTCCGTCTGCCAAAAAAAAAAGGATGACGGACCTTTTTTTTTGGCGGATCCGTTTTTATAGCAGATCCATTGTAATAATGCCTATCCTTGTCCGCAAACGTGAAAAAAATAGGACATTGCGATCGCACTGTACATGTAACACGGACCACGGATGCGGGAAAAAAAAACGGTTGACCATCTGCATTTTTTGACGGACCCATTAAAATGAATGGGGAAGCATCCTATCCGTAAAAAACAAAACAAAAAACGGAACGGACGCGGAAACAAACAACGGTCGTGTGCATGAGGCCTTAGAATGTATTGGCTCCGATGAGACTTCGCGTAATAACTTCATAACCTGATTTCTACTGTAAAAAAAACATTTCCCGAACTCGGGTTTGGTTCCAAGGTACCACTAGTAATAACTTCGGCTCATCGGAGCCAATACATTCTAATACTGTACGGAGCAGTATTGAAACAAAGTTTTATGCGAATCGACTTTGGATGTTTCATCCGAAGTCGATTCGCTCATCCCTAGTCGTAACCATTGACACAAGCAGTGTATGATGTGAGGGAAAAAAGAATTAACAACCACAATACATTAGTAAGTGCCTTGTATTAACTTTCTCTACACAATAAATGTCATTTGCTGAAGTGAGTATTTTTAGTAAACGAGGAGCACGAAAGTTGTAGTAATTCCAATAAATCCTACGCAGACATACATAATGCCAAGAGGTTGCTATTTAAGTAGGGAACCGCTTCTAGTCTACTCTATAATGGTCTTTCATGCACAAATAGCAAATTTTGACAATTTTAAAGGAAATCTGTCACCAGTAACCTCCCTATCCAGCTGTTTGCATAAACACATAGCTGTGGTTCACCTGACTAAATATCTGCTTTTCTTAGGTTGACCTGAGGCTCTGTTCCTGATTTATGATACTTTTTCCCAATATGCAAATTAGGCCTTTGGTGCAATGAAGGCGTCACCTTTGCCCTGGCTAGACCCAAGCTCCGCTCCTTTCTGTGACCAGTTTCTCCATCACTGCCTAGCCCTGTCAATCAAATCAGCCAGGGAGGGGCTGGCCACAGAAATGAGCAGAGCCTTGGTGCAAAGAGAGCAATGATGACGCCCCCGTTGCACCAAAGGCCTAATTTGCACATTAGGAAAAAGTATCATAACTAGGGAACGGAGCGCCGGATCGACAAAAGAAAGACGGCATTTTAATCGGGTGTGTCTATGCCAGTAGTCAGCAAACTGCGGCTCTAGAGCCACATGTGGCTCTTTAGCCCCTTGATATTGGCTCTTCCAGGTGCGGGCTCACATGTACAGTGCGATCGCATTTTCGTTGCCCGTGGCAAAAATCGGCCGGAGGGGGAGGACCAGAAGGCAGTGAAGGCTCTGTACTCACCGCTTCCTGGTCCTCGGCTGTAGGCTGTGCAGGGCTGCGCACAGTGTGAGGCGCTCTGTGACGTCATGTTGTGCACGCCAGTTCACAGCACAGCCGACAGCAGTAGGAACACAGAGCGAGGGTGGTGAGGAGCAGCGGCATCCAGGAGCAGGAGAGGTAAGTGCTTTTTTATTTTATGAAACTTGGGGCTGATCTGAGGCAATGGGGTGATGAGAGTCATAATGGGTGATATGAGGGGCATTATGGATGATGAGAGGCATCATGGATAATAAAGGGGATGATGAGAATCATAAAGGGGGATATGAGAGGTATCATGGATGATGAGAGGCATCATTGATGATAATGGGGATGATGAGAGGAATCATGGATAATAACAGGGTTGATAAGATGCATCATGGATGATAATGGGGATGATGAGAGGCATGGGGCTCTTATCGGAGGTCTGATTGGGGGTCATTTACATTGGGGTCTGAGGTGACGTCTGATCTGAGGGAGGTCTTATCTGAGGTCTGATTAGTGGTCTGACCTGAGGTGTAATTGTATATTTTTTTCATATTGTCCTCCTCTAAAACCGACATGCTTATAGGGTGAAACGTTGTGGAGTGAAAGATGTAGTGTCGAGGATTGAGAAAGGTGGTTCAGATGGTTAGGAATACCCTTATTAAGTTAATGCCCACCACTGGTCTATGCAAAAGGTTTATGTCGCTACAGTTTGCATATGCTCGGTCCTGTACAATACTATTGTCCTGTGATCCCAGCAGCTATACAATGTACTTCGCTGTGCCTGGTGAGCTGTGAGAAGGCCGCGGTGCTACGGCAAGGGCCAGTGCCTTCTCATACAGCTCCTCTGCGGGGGTCCCGGGTGTCGGACCCCCACCAATCAGATACTTAGAGGATAGGTCATCAGTATGAAACTCCCGGAAAACCCCTCTAAAGGTTTGAAAACGCATTTAAGCAACGAGATTACAGACACATAAGCGAGCTCTTCACTGTCTCCACGTAGGCAACAAAGAAAGTCTAATGAGATAAGCGGAAAGTCGGGGAAGTCAATGAATCAGCCCGAGGCGTTCTGCGCAGAGAGCCATCTAATAATAACGCTTGAGGTATCACTTATTGACTACTGCCGGGACATATGCCGCCCTACGCGAGCAGATGTCATCTGGAGGAGGCTTGGAGAAAATGTCTGTTTTCCTGGCGGATTAGGCAGTGACATCAGGGATCCAGAATAGTCGTGCCTCTGGGCAGAGGTTTCACACAATTACACTTAGATGAATGAACACGCACACGGCTTGTGGGGGGCAAAAACACAAAATGATTATTTTGCTCAGGTAACCTTAGAAATATTTGTTGAGCCTGTGCCTGTAAATGAGGGAAGCGCTTCAATGCTGTACTGGCAGCTGACAGGATATCATTCAAGGGGTCTTCTGGGACTCCTATAGTGATGACCTATCCTCAGGACAGGCCATCGTTATCAGATCGTCGGGGTCCGACTCCCGCTCCCTAGTGAATCAGCTGCCTGAAGAGAACGTGGCAACCTGGTGAGGGCAACGGCCTCCTCACAGCATACCAAGCACAGCGCCATACATTGTATAGTGGCTGTGCTTGGTATTGCAGCTTACCGCCATTCACTTCAATAGAATGGAGCTGTGCCTAGGCCATACGACCGATGAACGTGATGTCACTGGCCTAGAAAGACGCTGTTGTGTTTACCACAGTGCCGCAGCCACTTCAAAAAGCTGATCGTCGGGAGTTCTGAAAGTCAAACCCCCACTGATCAGATCCCGAGGATAGGCCATCAATACTGAACTCCCGGAGAACCCCTTTAATATCTAACAGACGTGTTTTCTCTGCTTGGATGTGGCACCTGGCTCACCAGGAGGGATGCGGGTCAGAGGCCCCCAGCTCTCAACATATGTGCTGGTACTGTGGTGGGACATTCATGGAATATGAGTTGGGAAAACCTGGCAGACGTCAGTCCGCCTCTGTGGAGAACGGGTTTCCCGATTCCCATCCTGCCTAGTCAGGCGGCCAATGCATCCAGATGGAGAGTGTTCACAACTGGAGTGCGCAGTCAGCAGTGTCTGTAGCTCCCATACAGATGAATGCAGAGACAATCTCTGTGTTCACTCTCCACGTGGGCGTAGTGACTTGTGTACCAGCCAGGAAGTGGACTGGAGGACCCCAGTTATCAACACAGGTGCTGGCGCCAGCCGCTTAGTTAGGCCTCATGCACACGACCGTTGTTCTGGTCCACATCCGAGCCGCAAAGGACCCATTCACTTCAATGGAGCCACAAAAGATGCGGACAGCACTTTGTGTGCAGTCCGCATCCGTTGCTCCGTTCCGTAGTCCTGCAAAAAAAATATAACATGTCCTATTCTTGTCCATTTTAGGTATCTCTATAAGGCACACAGGCGGTTTCCGTGTTTTGCGGACCGCAAAAAATTGGAACGGTCGTGTGCATGAGGCCTTAGGCTGAGGTCTTCACTTCTACAGCACAACTGATGTCAGGAGACGCTGCAGAGCACGATCTGCACAGACTCCGCCGTAAAAGGGTTGCTTTTAATGGTCAATTTTAAAGGCGTTCTCTGGGATTTTGATAATTGATGGCCTATCCTCAACACTTCTGTCCTCAGATGTTACTCCACCCATTTACTAGAGGAAGATTCAAACAATTCTGAAGACTTTTTAAAAAGTCGCAATTGATAAATCTGGAATGAAACTCATTGACATAGCCAGCTAGCCCACTTCCCAAAACTGGAGTGAGTGGTGTAAAAAAGCAAAATGTCTCAAACGTTTTGAGTAAATAAGCCCAAAAAGTCTCAAAGATTTTTTGAAGACAGAATTCTGGAGTGCCGGGCATGACAAATTTCCCCCACAATGTGTAGCATACAGTAAGGGCTGATTCACACCACCGCGGTCGGTCCAGGAAACACTCCGAGCGTCGGCCACATCTTCCGGATTGACCGCATCATAGCAATTTATGATACAGTCACTTCCTATCTGATTGAGGGCCTAAGGGTACTTTCACACTAGCGGCATGGCTATCCGGCAGGCTGTTCCGGCAGTGAACAGTCTGCCGGATCCGCCATGCCACAAGCACCCGTGTGCTGCTGCTCTGTCCCCATTGACTATAATGGGGCGGGGGGCAGAGCCACGGCGCAGCACGGCAGTGATCGCTGGACTAAAAAGTCGGAACCTGCAGTACTTTTAGTCCAGCGATCTCTGGCCATGCACTGCCGTTCTGCGCCATAGCTCTGCCCCTCCCCCGCCCCATTATAGTCAATGGGGACGGAGTGGCAGCACACGGTACTTGTGGCATGGCGGATCCGGCAGACTGTTCACCCACCGGGGCAGCCTGCCTGATAGCCAAGCCACTAGTGTGAAAGTACCCTAATGTGCTGGGCTCACATTATGTCAGTACAATAGATTGTGATTAGATACGGACTATCACAAATCACTATGCAGTCAGTTTGGGCCAGGGGAGCCGCTGCTGACACACAGGCTGTGTTTCCCAGATGGACCACAGTTGCGTCAATCAGCCCTAATGCGTAGGCCTCCTGCACACGACCGCATCCGTTTTTGCGGTCCACATATGATGGATCTGGAAAACACAGATACCGGCTGAGTGCATGCTGCCATTTTTTTTCTCCTGCAGAAATGTCCTATTCTTGTCCACAAAATGAACAATAGGTCATATGCTATTTTTTTGTGGGGCCGCGGAGCAGACATACGGATTGAGACAACACATGGGTGCGCTGTCCGCATCTTTTGTGTCCCCATTGAGATGAATGGGTCTGCATCTGATCCACAAAAAAAAGAATTGGATGGGGACCAAAACTACGGCCGTGTGCACAAGCAGTTAACATGGGATCTTAAAGGAGTATTCCAGTAATTGCATACGGTAGTTCTAGTAGGAATAATAGAGGAATTGCTTTATTGCTTAATTAAATACAGCTCAGGAGAGGTGACAAGACCTTATCCCTATTCTAACTAAAATAAGATACACCTGGACTATTTAGAGGTCACGCACAGTTATACAGGCCATTTATTACAGCCAGGCATCAGTAAACATGTCAGCATCTGGCAATGGAGCAGTCAGCAGCCACTCACTTCCTCCTCTGCACCTGGACCGCTTTAAATACGTCCTCTCTCTTCAGCACCACGTAATCCCCCTCGCTGATGAGCTGTCCGCAGGTTGCGCCCGAATCCGCCATCCCTCCCGCACACACAGCAGCGATCAGCCCGCAGAGCCGCACAACCCACGTGCGGTACACACACACAATACTTCCGGGGTCTCCCGAACCACGCCAGATGAATCGATCCCAGGACACATCGAGCGCACAGGCACTTCCCGAACACACGTCCTCAGGATAGCCGATGGCATCGATCGCTTAAATCTCTCATTACTAATTTTAGACCTCTGAGGCATCACACGAACAAATGAATGGCCGTCCTAGTGACAGGTAAAATAAAAAAGCGGAATTAGGGAAGGTCGCGTTACCATGGTGACCAAGACAGCTCCCGGAAGTGACGTCAGGTGGGCGCTAAACTAGAACTGGAGAGGCTGGTAGGTGAAAGTGTGCGGTATGTATACGAGGTGTCCTTATTATCGCCGGAATAATTACTCTCCTGCAGCGCCCATGAGCACTGCCGTGGGGCGAATCTGTGACTGGCACAGTCAGACCAGGTTCAGATTTAGCATGGAGAAACCGCAATGCATCATTTTTGAACCATAATTTACATGTGGTGAGAAAAACAATCCATAGCTTCAAAGAGGCACACTTATGGTTCATTGTGTGAAAGATCAGGTTTTATTGCCTATCTATACCCTGGCAGATGTGCTCCGCTGCCGCCATCCTCCATTGTAAGCGTTCATTGCTGCGGATCACATGTGGAGGTTTCGCTCCCCCGGTTATAAATACGCTTCAGTATTTGGGGTTCTGAGCATTTCCTCCCATTTGGGCCTCTTTATTCAGTGATTTGTGGATATGTATACGTTTCAATAGTTTTCTCTTATGAAATAGCGCAAAAATGATATGAATATAGAAATTTCTAAAATTCAAATTGCATCAAGCAATGAAATAATCTACAAGACGGGCTCTAATATACAGAGAGGAACCAGACAAACACCTTCTGGGCCAATATGGTAAAGCAATAATGCAAATCTATCCCTCAGATCAAAAAGAGGGACCGTCCCTCCAAAACTGGGACGCTTGGGAGGTCTGACAATCTGCGCTGTCGCCATGTTTCCGGCATTCCTGTTACCTTGAGGAATTGCTGCAGATTTTTGCAGTAAAGACGGTGAAATTTGTATTTAATACCTGTGAACCCAGAAGATGCTCCTGGGATGAGGGGTCGTGCAGGCGTACCCCCGTCTCATCTTACATCGCTATTTTGTGTCGGTCATTTTGTTATATAATATGTATAGCTTCTCATAAAAGACTTTATTTTATTCCCCCATCCCCTTATTTGTATTATTATTATGATATTTTTATATATAATATATTTTAGGCACATAATATGTCCAAGAGTCATAAAAACAACTCTGGGGGTCACTAACTTTTTTTTTGTGGATTAGCAGTTTTCCACTGTAACTGGGGCATCCAAAGGAGTCATTAGGACTCATTCAGACGACCGTATGAATGGGTTCGCATCTGTTCCGCAATTTTGCAGAATGGGTGGAGATCCATTCATTTCAGTGGGGCCGCAAAAGATAGAACATTTTCTATTCTTCTCCACAGTTGCAGACAAGAATAGGCATTTCTATCATCGGGCCGACAAAAAGCGGAAAGCACACGGCCAGTATTCGTGTTTTTTGGAGTGCAAAACACTTACGGACGTCTGAATGAGCCCTTAGGCTGAGTTCACTCTTCAGTTATTTGGTCAGTTATTTCCATCATTTATTCTGAGCTAAAACCAGGTTTGGGTCAAAAATACAGAATTCGTGCAGCTCTGCCCATTACACCTTATCCCTGTGGAGGCTTCACTACTGGTTTTGGCTCACAATAACTGACCAAATGATTGAAGTGTGAACTCAGCCTTACAGGGGAAGGCAGCCCGCTGTTGGAGCATTGTACACAGGCAGAGCTGATCAGGATCTACTAAGGCTACTTTCACATTAGGGTTTTTTGCGGATCAGTCATGGATCTGCAAAAACGCTTCCGTTACAATAACACAACCACACGCATCCGTCATGAATGGATCCGGTTGTATTATGTCTTCTGTAGCCATGACGGATCCGTCTTGAACACTATTGAAAGTCAATGGAGGACGGATCCATTTTCTATTGTGCCAGATTGTGTCAGAGAAAACGGATCCGTCCCCCATTGACTTACACTGTGTGCCAGGACGGATCCGTTTGGCTCCGTTTCGTCAGGCGGACAGCAATGCTGCAGGCAGCGTTTTGGTGTCCGCCTCCAGAGCGGAATGGAGACTGATCGGAGTCAAACTGATGCATTCTGAGCGGATCCATTTCCATTCAGAATGCATTAGGGCAAAACTGGTCCACTTTGGCCGCTTGTGAGAGCCTCAGAAACGGAAAGCCAAAACGCGAGTGTGAAAGTAGTCTAAGACCGTCCGGCTCTTCTGTGCCCAGTAGAGGAATCGGCACAGCTAGGCACCAAGCACAGGCGAAGGAGGAAGTGACAATAAACCGCTTCTGTCTTCTCCTCGGGGTCCCCGGCTGTCAGATTGCAGGACCAAGAACTTTATATACCCAGTACATATTCTCTGGATAAAAGCCCAAGACCTTTTTGGAGTTAAAGGGGTTCTCTGAACTTTTCTAAAAATAAAGGAGCCCTCTGACCTGTGGAGGTAAGATGCTTTCCTCAGTACTTACCCCTCTGTTGTGCCACCGATTCTACAGTCCTCACTGGACTCACATGACTGCCTTCACTCGCTGTCGGCTCTTTCACTCAAGTCCTGACTGCATGTGCCAGGATGCCCCACAGACGCTCAATAGAGTTTAGGTCTGGAGTAGGGGTCGACCGATTATCGGTTTGGCTGATATTATCGGCCGATATTCATGATTTGCACAGTTATCTGTGTCGGCCCCTAACCAGGCCGATATACCGATAACTGTGCTATCACAGAACATGAGCGCGCCGGTCTCAGCGCGGCCATGTTCCCTCAGCTGCACAGGGGAGAAAGAGGCAGTCCCTCCCTCCCCCTGTGCCGCGCTGCCAGTGGAGAGAAGAGGAGGAGGGGCTGAGGGCGCACTGGCCACCAATGAGAGACGAGGAGGCGGGGCTAAGGGCGCACTGGCCACCAATGGAGAGAAGAGGAGGAGGGGCTGAGGGCGCACTGGCCACCAATGAGAGAAGAGGAGGAGGGGGGGCTGAGGGCGCACTGGCCACCAATGAGAGAAGAGGAGGCGGGGCTGAGGGCGCACTGGCCACCAATGAGAGAAGGAGGCGGGGCTGAGGGCGCACTGGCCACCAATGAGAGAAGAGGAGGAGGGGCTGAGGGCGCACTGGCCACCAATGATAATAAGGTTTAAGATATTACAAACGCAGGCATTAGAAGCACATTGCCCAGACCCTGCCTCTGATAGAGCGGTGCGATCCGCGGCAATTAACCCCTCAGGTGCCGCACCGCTCTATCAGAGGCAGGGTCTGGGCAATGTGCTTCTAATGCCTGCGTTTGTAATATCTTAAACCTTATTATCATTGGTGGCCAGTGCGCCCTCAGCCCCGCCTCCTCTTCTCTCATTGGTGGCCAGTGCGCCCTCTGCCCCGCCTCCTCTTCTCTCATTGGTGGCCAGTGCGCCCTCAGCCCCGCCTCCTCTTCTCTCATTGGTGGCCAGTGCGCCCTCAGCCCCCCCTGTCCACAGTATAAAAAACATTGGTGGCCAGGATTTTTTCATATCTTCAGAGAGTTATTTGCCTTGAGGTGCCATGCTGAACTTCCAATGACCAATATGAGAGAGTGTGAGAGCGATTACACCAAATGTAACACACCTGCTCCTCATTCACACCTGAGACCTTGTAACACTAACGAGTTACGTGACACCGGGGAGGAAAAATGGCTAATTGGGCACAATTTGGCCATTTTAACTTAGGGGTGTACTCACTTATATTGCCAGTGGTGTAGAAATGAATGGCTGTGTGTTGAGTTATTTTGAGGGCACCCCAAATTTACACTGTTATACAAGCTGTACACTGACTACTTTACATTGTATCAAAGTGTCAGATCCTCAGTGTTGTCCCAGGAAAAGATAGAATAAAATATTTACAAAAATGTCAGGGGTGTACTCACTTTTGTTAGATTTACCCCAAAATGTTGTCATTGTAAAATACTACTCTTTTTTCAGAAATTAAGGCCTCACTTCACTGAAGAAAGGCTGGGATGGGAAAACAGGAAAAGTTTCAGCAGTAAGGGGTTAAAAGGGACTATCCATGAGTAGTACTTGTCACCTATCCACAGAATTGGTGGGGGTACTACTATTAGGACCCCCACCAATCATGTTTCCTTGTTTGGGTGGGACATTGGTCATGCATAAGCATTGCCGCTCCATTCAGCGTCCGTGGAACTGATGGAGATAGCCACGTACAGTTCTCGGCTTGACAAGTTGTATTTGTCAACATTTTGGCACACGTTATGTTTTTGATTTGTTTTTATTAATTATTGGGGGAGATACTAAAAATCCCTACAATTTCGGCTTTTTTTTTTTTTTTTTTTACCATGTGATAATACAATGTTAACTTTATTCTATGGGTGGATGTGAATACGGTGATACAAGATATGTGCAGCTTTTGTTTTAAAAAATGTTGGTAAAAACTGAAAATTCAGTTTGTACCCAATCCTTTAAAGGGGTTGTCTGACCCCACAACCAATTTTAGTTATTGCCCTGAAAGTGTGCAAATAAAAGAAAAATAGCCACTCCGTTGTCCTGGTCCTCGGCGTGCTGGAAGTGTGACGTCCCATCCGTAGTCCTGCTCACCAGCAGTCATAGGTCATAGAAGCTCAGTGCTGTACGAGACCCCAGACTGGACGTCACACCTACAGTCTGCTGGGGACCAGAAGGAGTGGGAATGGGAGCCTTGGCGATGATAAATAGGTGAGTGGCCTTTATTCTTTCACTTACATACTTCCATGGCCATTACTGAAACTGGTTTTGGGGTCCAGAAATTCCCTTTAATTTTGAACGTTAGTTTTAATTTGTTCTGTTTATTTCTTAAGAAACAGTATCGATTTGTGTGAGTGCAGCTAAACGTTATGGAATGAGTCAAAGTTGGAGAGATGGATCACGAGGATGGAGAGGAGGTGGAGGAGCAAATCATTACTCAGGAGGATGGAGAGGCCGCCCCTGGAAGCAGAGAGGCAACGGAAGGGGCCAGAATGGAAACTGGAACAGAAACCTCGTCACCAACCCTTCAAGTGAGTCGCACATTTGGCATCCGGGATGCGCGTAGGACTTTTTTTCCCATCTAAAATCTCAGATGGAAATGGCTAAAACGGATTCCAAATGTGCATAACGGATGCTTCAAATACAGGATCCATTCTTTTACTTTATTTTTCTGTTCTTCTGATGGATCAGAAGAACGAAAAAAAAAAAAAATGGTGATGTGAACACAGTAGATATTGGTCAATGAGTTGTTAACAATTCTGTTCAGTTTTTCTTAACCCCTTCAGGACGGCGCAATTTTTCATTTTTTATGTGGTTTGGTTTTTCAATCCTCGCCTTCCCAGAGCCATAACATTTTTATTTTTCCGTTCGCATATGAGGGCTTGTTTTTTGCAGCTTGTACTTTCTGTTTTAATACCATGTTTTTCTTTTTTCTTTTAATGTTTTTTTTCCGTTGTGCCATTTGTCACATGGGATAAATATTTTTAGATTTTAATAGTACAGGTGTTTTCAGACGTGGCGATACCATGATGTTTTTTTTTTTTTAATTGTTTATTTCAATTTTGGGTACGTTTTTGGGTCATATTTAATGACCGGACTTCCATCATACATGTACGGTGGATGCCCTGAGAGGGTAAAGTGATTTCCACCTTTTTTTTTTTTAATTTGTGCAAAAGTCTATACTGATGAATTTATTATTTGTGTGCTTATACTGTTTACACATTGATATCAATAATAGACAGGATGCTATGAATTCTTAAAGGGGTTGTTCCATAAACTACATAAGCTCCCATTCCTCCTTGGATGGTGTTTTCTATTTTTTCAATTCACCTCCTCCTCCGTTTTCTCTTATCCCCCATGCTTAAATCTTACTTCCTGGTTTATCCTGCGCCTGCTATCCTATTATGCCTTAGAGCAGTCAAATGCGTCCTGACATCAGTAGATCATGTGACGCTAACCACACCCCTTGTTCTCACCAATGACAATGAGCCTCCTATATTACTAGGCTCCAATGCAGGATGTTACCAACAGTAACTGAATATCACAACAGATTTGTCGCAGGGTGCAATGACAGGCTAATAACTTTAGAATAAGGCAGTTTTGATAAATGGTGTATTGTGTAGTTATATCTGTTGGGTGGGATACATTTATATTACTGGCACAACCATTCGAAACTCCCCCTAGTGGTGGCTGCACAGTATAGGTACTCACCACTGCTGGGACTTCCACCAATCTAGAGCCGTTGTCCCGAGCCCCCTTTCTTTCTCACTGTACGACCACCATGTGAGAGAGTTTGAATGGAGCAGCAATGAAGCATGGTCAGCGCTTTCCCGCCTCGCCCCATCATCGAAACACGTAAGGTCCCTTGGAAGGGAGGCCCAAACTCAGCAAAAGGGGACTTATTGTTGCTACTCTCAATCGATGCAGTACCTTGATATCCCCATGATTCATTGGGTCCTGCACCCCTCCGCTCTCTTCCTTTGCGTCCTCACTTCCATCTCTCTCCCTTTCTGTTTGCTTTTCTCCTGCAGGTGGTACCTCTTGCCATTTGGCATCTCATATGGTTCCTGGAGGATACCCTGGTGGTCCATCTTGATAATATGGTCACTCCAGCTGCTCCTCTGTCAGGTCCCATGTTTTCGTGTGGGACCCACCTAATGAATAGAATTCCACCTCTGAGGAACCTTATCTCGATCTTTATCTCCATTTTTTTCCAGGTCATTCCAGCAGCCCTCGATTAACTCAGACTACACTGGATAAGTATGTTCCATACAAAGGCTGGAAGCTTTACTTCTCTGAAGGTACAGCATGGAGAGGTGGAGAAATGCGTTACACCCCTGATGGCCTCTAGTTTCCAATTTATGTCCTGTACACTCTTCCCTGCACTCATCCAATACCCTTTACTACCGAGCATTTTCCATGTAGTGCTCATGATTACTGGGGTCAGGGCGGTGGCAGGTTTCTCCCGGTATCGCATCAAATGCATCTGTGTCACGGTCAGAGGGCAAATACCTTTCTGGCAGGAACAGATTCCATTAGTGCAGAGTATCCCTCCGTGTTATTATTAGCCACTTCTTTGTATTGAGGCTGAAGTGCTTTGTACAGCCGAATACACATGGACTGATTAGGACGGACGCTTGCAAGCATCGTTTCTGTGATATTCATATAATGAAGGACATGTCTAATCCCCTATATATATGTAAAAGTCCATCCTAGCTCATCTTTTTCATTCCACATTTATAATATTGTCTATCGGTTACAAGGACGTCAAGTGGTCTTGTGTGTAATCGCAGCATATGTAGTGATTCTCACTGTGGCTGGAGAGCGTCAAACCCTTGGGCCCCATTCACACGACCGTATTTTTGCTCCGTAGCCCTGCAAAAAAGGTAGAATATATCCTCTGCTTGTCCATTTTGCAGACAAGAATAGGCATTGTTACACTGGGTCCGCAAAAAAACGGATGCAACATGGACGTCACACAGACATCATCCGTATTTTTTGCAGATCTGGGTTTTTTAACCGCAAAATCCATACTGCGCGTAAATGCATCTGTATCTGCCACAAGCTAGACTTCAACAGTGTATTACTAAACTTTTATCATATAACCTCATAACCGAGTGGATTTTTTACCATAGTTTTGGTAAAATGAGCACATTTATGAAGAATAACTTTTTAAAAAAGTAAAAAAAAATTTTAACCATGTTATTTCCCGCTTCGGTTTCAGAATTTCTGTTATTGAACACCTTAGGTATTTTGTGAACCAACACATATTTGCAATTACATTAAAAATTGTGTACCGTCTGTCTTCTGCATCTTCCATGTATTCCCATAGACTGCAAGCTGCTCGATTCTGTTCTGTGTTAAATTTGCCCGACTGCTCTTTGTCCTCTTCTGAACGCTCTCCTATAGTCAAAGCTAATCCGGTAAAGTCCAATCAGATAGGAGCTTCCTGGAGAGAGGGAGGTTTTGGAGATTATCGTCTATAGGAATGAATGCAAGCTGCGGAAGACAAGTGGTTGAAGAGATTTCCTTAAAGCATTTCCATTGTATTTTAGTTTACAGTGACAATTCCCCGTTTGTGCTGAAGGTGCAGGCCTTCGAGAAGTTCTTTACAAAACGCTTAGAGTTGTATGATAAGGTAAGGAACTCTAGGTCATCCACTCAATCATTTATGGGGTTGGGAGCTTTATGTCTTTGGTCAGCTTAACACAAGGAGTCAAAGCTGATTCCTGATAGCCGAATGAGGTTATAATAAATATGAGAGGTCGGAGGTCATAATATACATATAATATATATAACATACATAATACAGAGTGGTCCATGAAAAAGTAGACCGCCTCCAGCGATAGAATGACAAGATAAACAAGCAAGTGGAATTTTTTTTTGTTTTGTTTTTTAAAGGGGTTATCCAAGACTATAAAATGTCCCCCCCCCACCATACCCCATATGCTGGGCCCCTCACAATGAATGTACTTACCGGCTCCCCGCTGCCTGCGCCACTCCTGTCCCTGCACCGCCGCTGCTGCTTCTTCTTCTCCCTATGCGCTGATAAAAAAAACATCCGGTGTCAGGGGGCAGCAGGCAGTGACGGGGACGAGCCTCCCTAGCGTCACCCGTGAAGAATATTCAGTGTGAGGGGCCCGGCAAATGGGGGGGGGCATTTTATAGTCTTGGATAACCCCTTTAAGTACCCACAAGTCAGAAAAGATGCTGAAAGTGGTCCCCGTTCACGTTTATGCCTCGTTGGGCACGTCCCCAGACTTGTCCACATGCGATTTTTATATTAAGAGGTCATTTTATAGCGCTTTTCTGTTTCCAAGTTTCTGGCTCATGTTGCTTGATACAGGTGTCATGATATTTTTGAGTATTGATCACCTTTACTTGTTTCCTTGTCTCAAGGGACAACTTAACAAAAGTAGGCATTAAGTAAATTTCTTGATGAAATCAATTCTTCACTGTCAGAGGAATGGTTTACTGATTGTGTGGCAGAAAAGCGCCATCTAGCTGCCAGGTTCTGAATTTCTTTTTTTTGTGGCCCGATCCTCCTCCTTTCTATGACAGCAATAACCCCTTAGTGACCAACCTGTTTTGGGCCTTTCTTCCTTTTTTCATCGTCGTGTTCCAAGAGCTATAGCTTTTTTATTTTTCCGTCTATATAGCTTTATGAGGGCTTGTTTTTTGCAGGACAGGTTGTTTTTAATGGCACCATTTTAGGGTATACATAACTTTCTGATTAACTTTTAGAGATGGGAGAAACAGCAATTCTGCCACTGCGTTTTTACGTTAAAAATTTTATGGCATCTAAAATAAATTATCAATTGTGTCTTTCTTTTAAAAAATTTTTTACGGCGTTCACCGTAGGGGATAATTTATGTGATAATTATGTAGTCCAGGTCATTACGGACTCGGCAATTCCAAACATATGGGGGAGATTTTTTTTTGCAATATTTTTCATTGAAAAGTGTATTTTCAATGGGAAAAAAAGCGTCATTTTTTTAATGGAATTTTTTTTATTTAATAAATGTGTTTTTTTTTGTTTTTTTTTACCACTTAATAGTCCCACAAGGGGACTATAATAGACAGTAGTGCATTGCATTTTAAAAGGAATCAAAATATCCCTATAGTTCATTGCTTTTTAATGGCAAAACTATTCTAACATTGACCAGCAGGCTGCGCCAGAGGGGCGCAGCCTGCTGGAAATTGCTGAAGGCTGGTCTGGGGCCTACAGCAGACCCCTGACAGCCTTCACACACATCGGCACCCCGCAATCGATTCCTCTGTCAGCACTTTACATGCGGCGGCCGGTCCGGGCTGTTAGAGCAGGGCCGCGGCTCTCATGTCTACACAGTGACACTGGTTGCTGCCAGGCTCGCTGAGTAGCGGTCATCCCATAGAAAGGAATGGGATTGCTGCATCCATCGCAAGAAATCCAGCCGTGTTGTTTTTCTTGCGATGGGCATGGCGATCCTATTCATTTCTATAGGATCCCCGCTAATCAGCGAACCATGCCACAAAGGCTGCCTTGCAACCAAGGTCGTCGTGAAGCCATACCCTTAAAGGGCATCTGTCGTCAGTTTTGTACCTTTGAAACTGGCTGACCTGTTACCTGTGCACTCGGCAGCTGAAGGCATCTGTGTTGGTCCCATGTTCATATGTGCCTGCATTCCTGAGAAAAATGATGTTTTATTATATGCAAATGAGCCTCTAGGAGCAACGAGGGCGTTGCCATTGCACCTAGAGGCTCTGCTCTCTCTGCAAGTGCCGCTCCCTCTCCACTTTGATTGACAGGACCAGGCAGGCGTGATAACGTTTACACTGCCTGCCCTTGTCAAAGTGCAGAGGACGCGGCAGTTGCAGAACCTCTGGGTGTAACAGCAACGCCCCCGTTGCTCCTAGGGGCTTATTTACATATATTAAAGCATCATTTTTCTCAGCAATGCGGGCACATATGAGCATGGGACCAACACAGATGCCTTCAGCTGCCAAGCGCACATGTAACAGGTCAGCCAGTGTCATAGGTACAAATCTGCCGACAGACGCCCTTTAAAAGGAGTTTTCTGAGGCTTTTTACCTGATGACCTATCTTCGGGATAGGTCACCAGTATCTGATCTATGGAGGTCTGACAACTGGGATCTCCGCCAATCAGCTGCTTGAGAAGGCACCAAGCACACCGCCATACCTTGTATAGCAGCTGTGATTAGTCCCATTCGCTTGAATAGCTGTGCCTAGGTCATGTGACTGATCTCAAACAGCTGATTGTGGGGGTCCTGCGTGTCAACCCCCTACCAATCTCATACTGATGACTTATCCATCTGTTAAAAAGTTTCGGAAAAAGAATAGATTCCAATTCAGATTAATAGACAGTTATGTTTAGTTGTTTGCAGTGGACTTTGGCATGCAAAATAATGCTGTGTGAACATGCGCTTATATAGTGGCACTGCAGCGATATTGCCATCACTCTCATCAGTTCAAGTCCCTCACAATCTATTCACAAGCTTTGATGTCAATATCCGCGTGCCCTGGCACTATGTCTAATGTGTGTGTGATTTCATATCACACATGTCATCCACGCCTGCATCATTGATGTTCTTTTTTTTATGTGACACAGGATGAAATTGAAAGGAAGGGCAGCATCCTTGTTGACTATAAGGAACTTCTTCAGGACACCGAACTCATGTCCTCTGTTCTACTGACAACGGACCTAAAAGACATGCCTGAGAAAGTACTGGATTGTATGGGGCTAGCCATCCACCAGGTGTGCGACTAAGTTACAAAACATATAAATACACTTAAAAATCTATCATCAAATTAGAATTTCTATTCACCCGTCCAAAAGCAATGTTTTATCTCTTACACTGGCGCCTTTCTCAGGCTTGCCAATGTGAATGTGAAGGCTGAAACACTGCGGCAGATTTGTTTCAGAAATTTCTGCAACTGAAAATCTGTTTCGTTTAGGGTACTTTCACACTTGCGTTATTTTTTTCCGGCATAGAGTTCCGCCAAAAGAGCTCTATGCCAGAAAAGAACTGATCAGGCATATCCCCATGCAATCTGAATGGATATAAATCCGTTCAGTTTGCATCAGTATGCCTTCCGTTCAGTCACTGTCAGGCGTTTGGCCGGACATAATACTGCAGCATGCGGTATTAACAATAAACAATCAACGATAAACAATCAAAAATGTAAGGAAAATGTAGAAAAATTAGCAATTTTCTAAATTTGAATTTCTCTGCTTTTAAGATAGAGACCTCACAAATAGTTATTTATTAACATTCACCCTGTGTCTCTATTACGTTGGCATCACTTTGTAAATGTTATTTTACTTTTATAAGGCCTTTAAAAGGCTTAGAATTTTACAAGCTATTTTTCAAATTTTTAAGATCATTTCCAAAACAGAATTTTTTTAAGGACCAGTTCAGATTTTAAGTGAGTTTGAGTGGATTATATAATAAAAACTGCCTATAAATGAGCCCATTTCAGAAACTACACCTCTCAAATTATTCAAAACAGATTTTAGAAATTTTGTTAACCCTTTCAGTGTTCTACAGGAATTAAAGTAAAACGGAGGTGACATCTAAAAATTACTTTTTGATTTAGATTTTCCACTTTTCCTGTAACACAGCAAGGGTTAACAGCAAAGCAAACCTCAACTTTATTACCCTGATTTTGCAGTTTACAGAAACACCCCATATGTGGCCATTCACTGCAGTATGGGCAAAAGGCAGGGCTAAGAGGGGAAGGAGTACCATATGGAAGGCAGATTTTGCTGGACTGGTTTTTGGGTGCCATGTCTGCAAAAGATAGGACATGTCCTATCTTTTGCCGTATCTTGCGGCTCACGGACCTATTTAAGTCAATCTGTCCACATCAATGGAGTATGGAGTTCACAAGGCCACTGTCCTTGTATTGGAGACTGCTATTTGTGGTCTGCAATACGGGCAAGACAGCCATGTGGTGATGGGAATGGGCCCTTACACTGACAGTTGCCTAACGGACCCTGCCTGGGGGATGGTCCTCATAGACTTCCGTACATGGCAACCGGGAGCTGATGGAGTTAGAGAGGGAGCTCCCTCCTTTTGTATACTCTTTAGATGCCACGGTCAGCAATGCTGTCTGAATCCATGTGGCCATATGTCCATCCTGCAAAAGAACATCTCCTGTTCTTGTCCATTTGGCAGACAAGAATAGGCATTTTTACATTGGGGTGGGACGTGCAGAATGGGACAATGCGGGAAGCACACGACCGGTATCTGTAGTTTGTGAACCACCAAACACGTGGTCATGTGCATGAGGCCTAATTCATATGTAGATGAGCAGTTAAGTGCACTGCGGGTGGGCCCAAGCCACTCTGTGCACCTTTGCTCCTCCTGCTTCCTCTGCCAGCCCCTCCGTTTTTTTTTTATTGGCATGGTTGGGTTTCTGTCATCTTGCTTGGCTCTGAGCGGAGATAGCTCTATAAGCCATTGTGCTTTAATAGTGAATTATCTGATGAGATAATCATGTATTTTGGATAGTTCTTGGGCTTACAAGAATCTCTCCCGAAAGCTATTCCGCCCGTCCCTCCCATGCACACTCGGCTCAGCCAAGCATGCATATGTTCTGAATAGAGAGAGGGACGAATGTTCCTACCAGACACCTCTGGCATCAGCAGATCTCCCTGAGAGCAAAAGTATTGGGTATGATAATATCCAACTGCCAGAGGCCCCCGGCTGGTCCTGCCGACGTGAACATTAATCTATTGTGTATGGCCAATCTTCTTTTTTTTTTTTTTTTCCGTCTTTTTTTGTAAATTTGGATATATTTTCAGGTGTTAACGAAGGACCTTGAGAGACATGCAGCTGAGTTACATGAGCAGGAGGGCCTTCCGTTAGAGGAGACCCCCATTGTCAATGTGCCGTACATACATACAAGGTAGGTATCATAAATTATTATTAGTATGCAGATATATATGATGGAATTATGTTTGATAACTGGCTATTTTTCCCACAGGGTATTTAATTATGATCCATTGACTGCTTTGAAAAACCTTAGGGCCAACCTTTATGGAAAATATGTTGCATTACGAGGCACAGTTGTGCGAGTCAGCAATATTAAACCCCTGTGCACCAAAATGGCTTTTGTATGTAACATGTGTGGTGACGTCCAGAGCCTCCCGCTGCCGGATGGAAGGTACACCATTCCAACAAAGGTAACCCCTTTTTCTTTATTGTGGAGGAGACTAGTGAGATGTAGGAGATGTAGTAAGCTGGACATGACTCTTGGCTGTATCTAATAGAGAAGGGGTTCTTGTCATTGACTTTCCCCCCTTGTCATTCTATCCCCCCCTCCTTTGTCATTCCCCCCCCCCCCTTCCTTTGTCATTCTTTCCCCTGTCCCTTGTCATTCTCTTTCCCCTCTTATTCTCTTTCTTCCCCCTCCGCTACCTCTAGTGTAGCGTGGCCGAGCCCTGTATGGTTCGCGAGTACAGGAGCTTTAGTTTCCTGTACCCGGGCGGACTGACAGGAAGTGCACACTGTGTGCGTACTTCCTGTCAGTCCGACTGGGTAGAGGAGACAGATGCTCCCTGTACCCGCGGACCATACAGGGCTCGGCCACGCTACAATGAGGGAGTGACAGGAGGGAGCTCTGAGCGTTTCCCTCCTGTCAGTCCCTCTCTTCATGCTGCGCCCGGGAGGTGCGCCCTCATGGACGCGCCAGCCCGGGCAGTGCTGCAGCCGCCTAAGGCTCTATACAGAGCGCTCGGGCGGCTGCAGCATGAAGGGGGCCGGCGCTCCTAGTCCGCATATAGGACGCGCTGACCCTGCGCCCTGGCACCTTGGAAAACGGGCTGACAAATACTCAGGCGCCTGGGATTTGTCGAGCCCTGTGTTATGAGCAGTCGCTCATGCCGGGAACTACTCCGTGGACAGAACCTTCTCTTGAATGGGAGCCGAGCTGCAGTACCCCTGCACAGCCACTACACGGTGGATGGAACCTTCTGCCCTCGCTTCTTTCCACTGTATGGTTTCCAGAGCTAGTGGCTGCCCGAAACAGTGATAGTTGGTGTGTCAGACCCCCACTGATCTGATATTGATGACCTATCCTAAGGAAACACAGTCAAAACTCTTCCCATCTCAGACGTTAATGGAATATCGCTGGGATATGCCACCAGTGTCCGTTAGGTGTGGGTGCCATCTCTGGGACCTGCTCCCATCTCCAGAACAGGCTCACCTAAGTGAGGGAGAGTGAACCGTGCAAGTGGGGCCACCCTCCATTTACCACTATGGGAGTTCTGAAAATAGCCAAGTGCCACAATAATACTCATGTTCTGAAAATAGGAGTGGGTCCCAGAGGTGGCATATCCTAAGTGATACGCCATCAGTATCTGAGATGGTAAATATTAATTGTGGGGGCACTCAGCAGATCTGTATATGGATTTGGTTATTTATTAGTATGTATCATAAAACTCAATAAAATTCCACAGTAAAATTCAATGTCTCACGTGGCTGATCAAACCATGCATAAACCTCAAACCATGCATAAAAACATGCATGAAATAGCGCCAATATAACAGTAAAATGAAATCTAAACACACTCCTATATACGATGCGGACTGGCGGTATAGATGTCAATTTCCTTAAGCAAGGTCCGTGCTTAATTGTTCTCCACAGTATGTTTCCACAGTTTAACTGTCATCCATATTAATGCTCAGTCTCTTATGTGCAAATTTAGATATGTGTACATTACCACACTTGTTCTTCTCCCGGTACGATGCGGGCGGCGTGTTCGCTGCGCCTCTCCCCTGCCAGGACCTGGCGCGGCGTCCCACGTGATCACTCCGTCACTCTGTGGAGTCCCACGTGATGGTGGCGGGGAACCTTTGATTGGTCTCCGTAGAAGCGGTTGTTTGAGATGCAGCTAGCCGTATTCAATTGTGTGGTTCTCTGTCTGTGGATTTTTTAAAAGTATTAGGAATAATCGCCTTCTCCCAAACGCGTTTCGGGGCTCTCTTACTCTGGCCCCTTCTTCAGTGGTAGAAAGACGACATTCAAAGCTCCCTTAATATAGGTTCACCCATCCGGATTAGGTCAAGTCATTTCAAAAACGTGGATGTAACTCCATATGGAACGGGTTTATAACCCCGTAATGTGAGTCTTCTATATTCAAACCATTATATATAATTTTAATGAATATAGAAGACTCACATTACGGGGTTATAAACCCGTTCCATATGGAGTTACATCCACGTTTTTGAAATGACTTGACCTAATCCGGATGGGTGAACCTATATTAAGGGAGCTTTGAATGTCGCCTTTCTACCACTGAAGAAGGGGCCAGAGTAAGAGAGCCCCGAAACGCGTTTGGGAGAAGGCGATTATTCCTAATACTTTTAAAAAATCCACAGACAGAGAATCACACAATTGAATACGGCTAGCTGCATCTCAAACAACCGCTTCTACGGAGACCAATCAAAGGTTCCCCACCACCGTCACGTGGGACGCCACAGAGTGACGGAGTGATCACGTGGGACGCCGCGCCAGGTCCTGGCAGGGGAGAGGCGCAGCGAACACGCTGCCCGCATCGTACCGGGAGAAGAACAAGTGTGGTAATGTACACATATCTGAATTTGCACATAAGAGACTGAGCATTAATATGGATGACAGTTAAACTGTGGAAACTTACTGTGGAGAACAATTAAGCACGGACCTTGCTTAAGGAAATTGACATCTATACCGCCAGTCCGCATCGTATATAGGAGTGTGTTTAGATTTCATTTTACTGTTATATTGGCGCTATTTCATGCATGTTTTTATGCATGGTTTGAGGTTTATGCATGGTTTGATCAGCCATGTGAGACATTGAATTTTACTGTGGAATTTTATTGAGTTTTATAATACATACTAATAAATAACCAAATCCATATACAGATCTGCTGAGTGCCCCCACAATTAATATTTACAATTTGTATTAACGGGACGGGGTGAACCGGTGGGTGTGCACCTGTTCATATTGCACTGAGGGGTTGAACCACTGTTTATTTTATAATCAAGTATCTGAGATGGGTATAACCCTTTAAACTCTTCTTGCCAGGATCCTCACAAGTTACGGATGGGTCCCAGCAGCAGGACCCTGTGTACAGTTTATGATTTGGGTCCCTTGTGACAGAAAGGGCTTGTGCCCAAAATGGGCACGTCCTTCAGGTTACAAATGGCTGATTGTCAATGGGTCAAAGTACTGTCCTGCAGACAAATGTACTTCTTAGCAGAAAATCCGAATGTGTACAGTATGTCCATCTTACCGAAAACTTTTAAGCGGTATATTTGAATGTATCAGTGCCTATAACGCTATAATGCTTCTATTTATCTCCAAAATTTGCCGTTTCAGTGCCCAGTCCCAGAATGCCGAGGACGTTCATTTACACCGAACCGAGGTTCTCCTCTAACAGTGACTGTGGACTGGCAGACGATCAGGCAAGTAGAGAGGATCATTTGCCTTATTGAACTGCAAGACATAAAGAGGCGCCCTTCATCTGCTTTATGTATGTTTTCCATTTCCCTACATCTCTGTTCTTGACAAAAGCTTCCATAGATCAAAGTGCTTGTTACAAAGGCACAAGAACAATGCAGCAGCTAGTCATCCTACGTACGCTTTACTGCCCGTGTCCTAGAAGGCTTATTCGCTCTTATCCAAAATACATTTATAGTGGCTTCTTCGAACCAAAAAGCAGATATTCTGTGATATTTCCATATGAAAGAAATCGTGATCATATCATTATTTCAAAATGGAAAAGAAGAGTTGATGCTTTTTATTCTATTCGATTCATCCAGGTGTTTTTCCTCTATTCATGCTTGAGAACATTATAGTTAGTTCATACGCAGAACAGGATATGTATTTTGACTATTGTGTCGTTTTATTGCTTTACAGATATATTCTGCCTTATATCTTATTTGATGTCTCCGTTAGATAGAAGTTATGCTAATGATAGTATATTTCTATCCATACAGTCTAATAAAGACACAACCAGATGACATATCCTCATTAAAGTGTTTTTCTCTAGGTCATCGTTCCCCGACCTTTGCTGGGCCTTTTAGTCTGGAGGGTCGGGGAAAGGATCCTCTCTGGAAGATCTTACCCCACCCATGACAATAAAGGACCACTCCACTGTTTTATGCCCAGTGCAGGTTCTGATGAGAAGGTGCATTATTTTCATCTTCTATGTTCTTTGGAACCCAGTCAGGCCCTGAACTATGCATAACCTGATGAATCCATTTTCCTGCTGTTTCTTTCATTTTCTGGTCACACAAGTTGATGGTCACAAGGTTGTATTTAACACACGAAAAAGGTTTGGAATCTTAATAAAAAAATAATTTTTCTGTGCAGTTTTCTGTTATCAAGCGGGTTTTGGGGTGGATTTTGATATGGCTTTTGGGCCTACAATCGATTTTAAATGGGTGTTTGAACATGTAGCTTTTTTTAAATGTGATATAGATTAGGGCTACACGATATGGGAATTTTGTGCGATTGCGATTAGGGCCCTAAAAATTGCGATAACGATATGCGATGCGATATTTTAAGGGAATTGTGCTAGAGGTCTATCTGCTTGGATTTTCAAGGTAAAAGCGCACACAGATGACTGATAATGTGAAATGTAGTTATGCTGAACTCAAGAACTGAAATGCGCAGTGTTTTTCAAAATAAAATACGTATTTGCATTAGTGCAAAAGTACAAAATACAAAACTTGCCATTTTCTTAATAGCGCTGCACAGAACAGATAAATAAAATAGATATAAGAACATGTGTTCATTAAAATAACGACTTTCCACCAGCCCCTCCTCCCTCCCCGCACTGTAACTGATGCATCGCCGGGCGCGCTGTGCAGCATAGCGGCCGGAGATACATTGTCATGTAGAAAGTCAACCATCGCTTTATAAGACACACTTTTGGGGGGGGGAAAGTGCGTCTTATAAGGCGAAAAATATGGTAATATAATTGCAGTATTTTTGGGTCGGCAAATTGCGATATGGCGATTAATTGCGATTGCTTTCGCGATATATTGTGCAGGCCTAATACAGATTATCAATCAATATGCAGAACAAAATGCACCATATGAAATACAGCTTGGTTTTTCCATTCAAAACAATAGGAAATGGATTAAAAGCAGATTCCATATGGCTTTTGGTGTGGAAAATGTGCCATGTGAACATGGTCTCAAAGGGGTTGTTTAGAAACAAAGGTTTAAAGGGAAACTGTCACCTAAAAAACCCTTCCCAAACCGCCAGCATTACCTTAAAGAGGACCTTTCACCGGTCCAAAGTTTGTTAGTGAAAGGTATGTACATGCAGAGCGGCACCCAGGGATGTCCCTGGGTGCTGCTCCGTTCGCCCGCTGTAGCCCCCGGTACTGGAGCACGTGCTGCTGCTAATTTTGCCTTGGGCGGAGACATCCTCTTTTGTCCTGGGCGTCTCCTTCTCCCAGGTTGGAGCGCTGGCCAATCACAGCACTCAGCTCATATCCTACAGTCTCCCAGGATACCCCGCATTGCTGTTAGGTAGATTTCAGCGGCTCAATGCTCCTGGGTGCGAGTGCGCGTCAAGACGTTCACGGGTCCCAGAGGGAATGCGGAAATAGAGACGGCGGGCGCATGCAGAAGTCTTCAGCCGGCTTTTCTGAACAGACGAAAACTATTAGCTGTCGATCATAGGAAAGAGGACGTGGTTATCCTGACTTGAAGCGAGGAGGCCGCTGCCCCCTTGTAACTCTGCTGTTACATAGCGCGTGCAGGAAATTAACACACAAGAAAATAAATGCAATCAGCTCGCCGCCTTTTCCAGTGCTCGGGGCACAGATCCTTAGGACAAGCAAATCCTCATTGTAGAAAAAAGTAGCGGTCCAGCACTCGGGTCTTGGATAAAAGCATGTAAGGATGTACTCGGTCCTTATTCATGACAACAACTTGTCATTAGTAAGGACTGAGTACAGTCCAAAACGCATTGACTGGTGTGGGGAGATTTCCTGCTGTGTGCCATTTTGGACTTTTTTTTTTAAAGATATTTGAAATAAAAAACCTATGGTTTTATCCAAGACCCGAGTGCAGGGGATTAAAGTTTGTTTTTCATCTGGTCAGAGGAAAAAAAGAATCTTTAGAAACATACTGCTGGCTACTTTAAGGTAATGCTGGCGGCTTGCAGGCGTTTTTTAGGTGACAGGTTCCCTTTAAAGATGTACTTTCACTGCTCCTGACATGCCTGTTTTATTAGCTTCATGCATTCCCCATGTAATACCGATTCTGGAGCATCGATTCTTATGACCCTGTGTCGTGCCATTTCTTTATTATTTCTCCTAGAAGTTATGAAAGAATTGCTATTAGACTACAGTAAGGGTACAGAGGGGAGGTAACCAGTGGGGGGGGGGGGGGTGTACCTGCACAGTCTGAAAATGGCAGTGCTGATTAGATAGAGTGAGTCAGCGCTCCGCTCTTAGCCAATTGGATGCGCTCGCTGCCAGGGAGAAGAGACACCGCCAACCAGAACTAAAAGAAACCTCCTACTATAACCAAGTCGGCTCATTAGCATAAAAGGCGCAGAAGATAACGGGAGCGCAGCGGGCGAACAGGGGGTCGTTTAAAAAAAAAAAAAAAAAGCGGTGTGCGGACATCAGCGGCAGCAGCCCAGTAAGATGTTATCAGTATCCCAACAATATTTTTTTGCTGAAAGGTCCTCTTTAACTCTGGGTTGCCTTTTAAAGCTACCCGGCGACAATATCTCTTTATTGTTTTGCCCGTTAGTAGAGGGCATCATGTGAGTTTACCACACAGTGCTGCTTCTTGTAAGTCTCTGAGAGCCTTGATGTGACTCTCATGAACTTGCATATGAAGGGTGACTTCTGGTCCACACAGGAGACACTGTGTGAATTGGCAGGTCAGTTTGCAGATCATATGACCAAACAGGGGACCCAAATGGAGCCGGTATTACAAAGTGCTAGGGTGAGTAAACCGACTATTCTGCCGTTTACATGGTGCCCTCTACTAACCGGCAAAAGAATAAAAAAAATTATGTCAGAGTGGCACTTCAATTTTGAAAATCTGTTTTAGCCAAATTATACATAGTAGGCAGTCCCTTACTGGAATATATTTTCTCTTACAGAGTCCAAGAGTTGATGTCAGATGATCAGCGGGAAGCTGGTAGGATCCCAAGAACTGTAGAATGTGAACTGAGCCAGGATTTAGTGGACAGCTGTGTCCCTGGAGATATGGTGACCATTACTGGGATAGTTAAAGTATCAAATATTAAAGATGGTGCGTCCTGCTTCTCTTATACGAAAGCTTAAGTGCTTTTATGAATTATACAGATTAAATTCAAACATTTGTCAGATACTTGCTCCTGGAAGGTGCTGGTTCTCATTGCGGAGATCCATCTTCCTGCCTTCGGAAGGAAGTAAACTGTCTCTTTAGTGCCATCTATGGGTAGCATCCCTGTAACCCTGGGTTCACACCTAAAATGCTCAACAGGCGAAAACCCATGTTTCCCTATGGGCATGGTTCTCACCTGAGCGTTTTACAGCGCGTACGAACGCACTGTAAAACGCCCTACGCCCAAAGAAGTACAGGAGCTTCTTTGGGGCGTTTTGTCGCGCGTATTGTGATTGACGCCAGAGTGGTCAATCACACGAACGCGCGTACAACGCGTTTTTTTTATTTCCAAACACGCGCGTATCAAATACGCTCAAGTGTGAACCCTGCGTAAGTCAATGTCCTAGTAGGTGGCACCGGTGAGTGTGTTTTCTTTCTATCTCTGGAGGAGAACAAACTAATACGGTTTTTTAACTATTTTGACTGAGTACCTGACAACAATTATCCAGTTTTTAGGGCAGTTTACTTACCTTTTCCTCTTTATTAATTGAGTTTGAGAAGCTTATAGAAAGGTACCTTGTACTATTGCACTTTTTTGTAATGCTTGGCAAAAGTCCCAGTAACTTATTCACATTTGGGAGTTGCATGGATTTTTTTCTACTATTCATTTTGGACGTTTTTGCTCAAGGCCGCAAATTCAGGCACACCAATCTAATATTACTTGCTGTGCTGCTCTATTTCCTTTTTTATATATCTTTTTCCCCCACTGTCCATGGGTTATTAAGCAACTTAAATGCCATGGCAAAGGGTCCATAAACCTACAGCGATTTGTATCGGATTGCTTGTTTGCATGTATATATGATACATATATAATGGCTTGTCATCCTGTAACCCTTTGGTAGAGGATATTGAGGTGCATCTCTGTGTTTAATGATCAGAAACCTCGTATTAATCTCCTCAAGAAATATTGAGTGGCTGCATTGGTGATATTTGAAAAAAATGTAGTGCGGTGTTTTTCGTTGATCACAGCGCTATATCTGGACATTTATGGTATATTCTTGGGATACATCATAAATATCTGATTGGTGTAGGACCCACCTCTTGGACCAGTATGTGTACTTTGGCTGAAAGGGGAAGTAGCTGCGCATGTGCTGCCCTCTCCTTTCAGTTCAATGGCAGTTCAAAAATAGCCGAGTGATGAAGACATAAAACCACGTACCTGTGGATATTTCATAAATGTCCAGATGGGAATACCCAGCCAAGTCAGATTTATGGATGGTTGGCACCATGACAGTATACCAGCTGAACTTGTTAGCTAGGCAGAATGGTTTTGTATAAAACCTGTCAGTAACAGCGCACTATTGGTGATAGCACGTTGTACAATGTAGATGACAAGCTCAGATAGCGTACTGCTCCTCTAATTTGGGATGGAGTGTAGTACCTACCGGGTAAACCTTTTGAAAGCCTAAAATCCAGTGGGGAAGTTTATCAAGACTTGGGTACGCATGCACCAGTCTTGATCTCTCTGCGCTGGTGTGGGATACGTCTAATTTATTAAGAGGCGGATGCCCCGCCATTTCCTGCGAAGTCTGTCCCCTTTTTCATTCCACTTATGAAAAGTAGTAAGAATCCTAAAAACCCACAAATTATGGTGCACATATGGCCACCATACGTGTTGCTTCCTAAACGACATCATGTTTCAGTGCATGTTATTTGTACGTTTTATTCAGTACATTTTATCGTGCGCTACCTTTTTTATCAACCCTTATGAAATGCTTACCTTACATTCTTGCCTTTTATATTCTATACAGGAGGATTTAAAAATAAAAATAATAAATGTATGTTCCTGTTATACATTGAGGCAAATTCTGTCAGCAACAGCAAAGGCCACAAAAGTAAAGAGACAGAAGAAAGTGTCAGTCATAGAGCCGCCATGGACTTCTCCTTAAAGGACCTGTATGCTATTCAGGAGATCCAGTCTCAGGAGAATCTCTTCAAATTAATAGTCCAGTAAGTATGCTTCCTTTAATATTTCTTGCTGACTGATGTTAATGATTTATGTGTTCATTAAAATTGAAAAGTAGAAGCTTGCTTTACTAAGCAACCTTCAGCTGTAATCGCATAGGACTATTTCTGATGATTTATATTTAGGCCAGACATATTCAATTTATCCGCAAGGTTTGTTTGATAGAGCGGAGGCCGCATATCACCCAGTGAAAGTGAAGTAGGGCCTATGCCGTTTCGGTGTGAGAACACGGCTGTGATATTCCTCAAAGGAAATCCTGATACAATATCTGCAACTAATTTCACGGCTCTTCAGAACTGAAGATATTTTGTGGATTTTTATTTTACTTTTAGACTATTGGTATTTATACATGAACTTAAAAAAAAAAGAATTAAATGTATGTATAGCATGCTAAAGGGATGTCTCGTGAAGACAACCCTAATCCACATTAGGCCCTATGGATATCATAGAGGAGGATTCCCTCTCAGGGCCTGAAACGCACTCAATGAGAGCAGCTCGTGTCCTGGCAGATTTGAGCCTTCTTTGCATTACATAGATGACCTTTCATCTGAATGGCTGCCATTAAACAGTTAGAGAAGCTGGATGTGACCTTTCCTGACAAAATCAGCTGTTTGCAGTCAGAAGTGGGAATTCACAGAAAAAAATATAATCTCACGAGAAGACGGTATCAAGTATATCACTCTTAGCAGAAACCTCTGGCATCTCCATTAAAACATTAACTTTTATTTTAAATAGTCTAAAATATGAAAATTTAGACTATTGAAAATAAAAGCTCTGTTTTAATTGAGAGGCTTTAGGCTTTGCCAACAGTGATATATATATATATATCTATAGGTGTCAGAAGTGGGCTCTTGGGTGACCAGAGGCTGCATCTTAAAAGGTATCTTCTGTGATGAGACAACTTTAACACAAGTGCGATACACAAGGTTTTTCCACAATTGTGACTGCTCTGACTCATGTAAACAGCACAGTTGGAGCTTTCTACAAAGAAAGGGAATTCTTTTGTCAGAAAAGAAGGCCACACACTGCACAACACTGGCCACATTAGAACATGCTGTGAGATGGATCAGAATTGGTGCAATGGAAAAGTAGAGGATTTGAAACCATATTCTTTTACAAACTAGTAAATGGCATCTGAGGACCTCTCATTACAGCGTCCGTGATCCTCAACCTTCAACACAACCGTTTTCTCAATGTACCGTTCCATTACATTGTGCATTAGTGATATTGGCCAATAGAAGTCATCAGTTACCTCCATTTAATTAGTCTCATTATCATTTATTTTTCTTTTAGCTCACTTTGCCCTGCAATATATGGACACGAGGTAAGCCAATCCACAATACCTGTGCAAGGACCCTATAAAGCAGGGGTGCACAACCTGCGGCCCTCGATACCATTCTGCGCGGCCCCCAACCATCTGGTAACAGACATGTATGTCTATATCTTATGGCTGCTCACATGTATCTTTCGTGTATTCTCCCATTAGATGGGAGTATTAGAAGTGTAACTAGACATTTATAGTATATACTGTATGTTCAATGCGACATAAATATAGTATTTCAAGGTAATACCCCTTAAAGTTTTATTTTAGGCTCTTGGAATTGGTTCAGGCTGACAATGTGGCCCTCAACAAGAAAAAGGTTGTGCACCCCTGCTATAAAGAGTACCTGTCTGCATCCCTGCTATAAAGAGTACCTGTCTGCATCCCTGCTATAAAGAGTACCTGTCTGCATCCCTGCTCTAAAGAGTACCTGTCTGCATCCCTGCTATAAAGAGTACCTGTCTGCATCCCTGCTATAAAGAGTACCTGTCTGCATCCCTGCTATAAAGAGTACCTGTCTGCATCCCTGCTATAAAGAGTACCTGTCTGCATTATGCCCTAAACTTACAGGCTTGACCACAAATCGACAAGTTTGTGTGCCGTCCGCACTTTATTTGCAGACCCACTGTTTTTAACGGCTCTGTGGTCTGCATTTTGGCAAAAGGATAGAACTTGTCCTATATTTGTCCGCAAAATGCGTCCTTAAAAAATGGCTCCTTAAAAAATGCGGCTGCAACACAGGCTGCATGCGTATTTTGCGGACCTGCTATTTGCAGACCACAAAATGTATATGGTCGTGTGCATGAGGCCTAAAGGTGACATACTCTTGTCGATGATTATGTCATACGTAAAAATAATCATCAGAACAAGGATATTAAGAGTACTTTCACACTAGCGTTTTGGATTCCGTTTGTGAGATCTGTTTCAGGGCTCTCACAAACGGCCTAAAACGGATCAGTTAAGCCCCAATGCATTCTGAATGGATAAGGATCCGTTCAGAATGCATCAGTTCGGCTCCGTTCCGCTCCTATTCTGTTTTGGAGGCGGACACCAAAACGCAGCTTGCTGTATTTTGGTGTCCGTCTGAAGAGGCGGAGCCTAACGGATCCGTTTTGAATTACAATGTAAGTCAATGGGGACGGATCCGTTTTCAATGACACAACATGGTGCATTTGAAAACGGATCCGTTCCCCATTGACTTTAAATATAATTCAAAACGGATCCGTTTTGGACTTTGTAATTTTTCTTTTAACTAATGCAAACGGATCGATTCTGAACGGATACAAAGGCTTGCATTATAGGTGCGGATCCGTCTGTGCAAATAAACAGACGGATCCGCACCAACGCAAGTGTGAAAGTACCCTGTGAGAATTTAGGACTTTTGGATTTTACCGCCTTTTTCACACACCATATCTAAAATTCTGTTCATTACATTTACGTCACTTAAATTCATTAAAATGTTTCATCGCAAACATTTATGTGTTATATCTCGATGCAGAACATGCTTAACATAGTAACGCCCTCACTTGATATACTGCAGTAAAGCAGGCCATAGCGGAATTGTGTGATCCTAGTGCTTTCCGCTTTCTTCATAGAAATAACGTGCATTCGTCTGGTCTGAATGGCCATGTTAGCGATGGTGCTTCAAAAAAGGGAGTCTGACAACTCTGTAAGGCTACTTTCACACTAACGTTTTTTTATTGCATTAGAGAAAACGGATCTGTCCCCATTGACTTACATTGTGTGTCAGGACGGATCCGTCTTGCTCCACACCACGACGTGGACAGAAAAATGCTGCTTGCAGCGTTATTCTGTCCTCTATGTGGACGAAACGAAATGCATTTTGGTGAATTCCGTTTCTTTCAGTTCAGTTCAGTTTTGTCCTCATTGACAATGAATGGGGACAAAACTGAAACGTTTTCTTCCGCTATTAAGATCCTATGTCGGATCTCAATAGCGGAATTGAACACACATTGAGATATGTTGGTTTCTTCTCGGATAAAGATAACTTTTTTTTTTCAGGTGGTAAAAGCTGGTCTGTTGCTTGCCCTTTTTGGAGGTTGCCAAAAATATGTGGATGACAAAAACAGGATTCCGATTCGAGGAGATCCCCACATACTTGTGGTTGGAGACCCTGGATTAGGAAAGAGTCAAATGTTGCAGGTATGGATGGCCTTTTTCTCTAGCAGACAACTATAATGGCATTTATAAGATGCTCCCCTCCTCTTTGACCCAGTATACCGTTTCATGCAAAAAAGAAAAAGTAGCTACGGCAGATATTGATGTTGGTCTCCATTGAGACCCTTTGTGGTCACCTCTTACAGCTTTCGTCATGCAGATAGGAGGATTGCACTATTGGTATGCCTTTTAGACTACTACTTCTTTGCATGGGCCCTATCAAGCTGTAATCTAAACTATAATTAATGTCATCACGGACTTCTGAATGGGGGGGGGATGGCATGTCCGTAGGATGCACCCACCTGCCTACTGCAGGGGACCGCGATGAAATTGAGAAATTTACATGGTGTACAAAGTGTAATCACATCAAACTGATGGAGAAGTGATTATCATCTGAACATTTAGTTCACCTGAAGTAATTTCATATCAGTCTGGTTGGTAGAAATGACTAAATTGCCTGTAGGTCAGCTAGTCCAGTGTTAGGCCCCTTGCACACGACAGTATTTTGCGGACCGTATACTGGCAGTTTTTTCAGTTCAGTATACTGACAGTATACTGAACCATTCACTTCAATGGGACCGCAAAAAATACTGAAGTGTCTCCGTTCCGTTTAAATATAGAACATGTCCTATTCTTGTCCGCAAATCACGTTCAGTGGCTCCATTCAAGTCAATGGTTCCGCAAAAAAAAACGGAAAGCATACGGAAAAGCATTCGTATGTCTTCCGTATCCGTTCCGTTTTTGCTGAAGAATCTAATGAAAATTTTAAGACCAGCCCAATTTTTATTATGGAATTACTGTATACTGTATATGCCATACGGAAAAACGGAACCGAAACTGAAACACAACGGAAGCAAAAAACGGATCTGATAAAAACGGACCGCCAAATACTGAAAAAAACGATACGGTCGTGTGCAAGAGGCCTTAAATGTATTTGCAGAGACAGTTGCTGTATGGAATTAAAGTTAATAAAAGTGTGATGTACATCATTGTGTATTTGTAGGCCGTGTGTAACGTCGCACCCCGCGGCATTTACGTATGTGGAAATACCACCACCACGTCTGGACTGACTGTGACTTTATCCAGAGACAGCGCTACAGGAGATTTTGGTTTGGAAGCTGGGGCTCTTGTTTTGGGCGATCAAGGTATGAAGCTTGCTCTTAGATTTGAGGCAAATTAAAAAGCGCACGTCCCTATTGATAAAATGTACTTGCAGGCTGATCTTTCTCGCTCGTATCATTTGGGGACACAGGACCGTGGGCATAGCTGCTGGAAAGTGGGCTTTCTGGTGGCGATCACCTCCATCAGGCGTGTGTCGGAATTGGCGGCGCTCTCCTGTAGGGAGCCCTTTCTTATTCTGCACCAAGATAAGGCGGTGCTTCTCCCTGTGCCTTCCTTTCTTCCGAAGGTAGTCTCCGCCTTTCATCTCAATGAGGACATCGTTCTTCCCTCATTTTGGCCCTCGCGTTTGCATCCTAGGGAACAGGCCCTCCACCAGCTAGACGTGCTTCGTGCCATGCGGATTTTGTATTTTTTTTTATCTGCTTCAGAGTCGTTTTGGCGTACCAACACTCTGTTATTCCTGAGGGTCCTCGCAAGGGTTTGGCAGCCTCCAAAGGCACGATTGCCAGGTGGATCTGCTTGGCCATTGCCGAGGCGTAACGCTCCCTGGCAAGGCTCTGCCCCTCCGTATTACGGCTCACTCGACCAGGGCGGTGGGCGTTTCTTGGGCCCGTTTCCACCAGGCTTCCGCTTTGCTGCTGTGTTTTGCACACGTTTACCAAGTTCTACCAGGTGCATACCTTTGCGTCGGCAGACGCCACTCTGGGTCGCAAGGGCTTGCGGGCTGCTGTATGTTAGACTACCACAACTGTGTCGTCCAGTAACCTCTTTCTCGCTGAGTTCATTGGAGGACACCGCTCCCACCTGTTGTTTTTGTTTCTAATTTTGCCGCAGTTGATTAACTGGTAGGGTCCTCAGTTTTGGCTTCGGACCCACTGGTTATTGTTATTTCTTTTCCTCCTACTGCTTGTGCACAAACTGGTATGCTCTTTCCAGGCTGGAGGGGATATAGCCGACGGGAGGAGGAGCTAGCACTTTTTTAGCCTAGTGTCGCCTCCTAGCGGCAGCAGCTATACCCACAGTCCTGTGTCTCCCAATGAACTCAGCGAGAAAAAGATTTTACAGGCGAGTCCACAAAAATATCGTTTTGTCCCAGTTCATATGACATCTGATGTGTATGTCCAGGGTATATGCCTGGAAAATCCCCCAGTCTATATGCCATACCAGACATTTGTATTTTTGGCGTTTGTTTAGCCCCTATGTGTGTCTGCATGCTATTGTTCTGTGCTATTGGAAAGCAAAATCAACTTGCATGGAGAAGAGCAGTGGCAAACATGATGGCGTCTTTTCAGTGGTACCATGGACGTGATTGTTGTACGGTGCACGTTTGTGAGATTATCTATTAATTATAGGGATTATTTAGATTATCAAGGGGGGTGCCAGAGACCAGGGAGCTGTATGAAAAGAAGAAAAAAAAAAAAAACACACCTTTTAAATGGCTCCTTGGTCCTCGACGTTACGATTCCCGTTCATGTGACTGCTACACATAGTCACCGATTCTAGCAGTCATATGCCATTCATGGAGGCCATTGATTGGCTGCAGTGGTCATATAAACGATGAACAGCTCAATGTGTGTATATGTTCTGCACAACGCTCCTGATTCCATTTATTCTTTTTTTTGTTTTTTTACATTTAGGTGTATGTGGAATCGATGAATTTGATAAGATGGGTAACCAGCACCAGGCTTTATTGGAAGCCATGGAACAGCAGAGCATTAGCCTTGCCAAAGCTGGGATTGTGTGCAGTTTACCCGCCAGGACATCTATAATCGCTGCTGCCAACCCTGTGGGAGGACACTACAACAAAGGCAAGACTGTCTCTGAGAACCTCAAGTAAGTGATAAAGTTATATTATTGGAGGAAGGAAACCTCATCTGCAGTGATTTCCCGTTGCTGCAGTTAGCCATACATGTTTGCGGACCGCAGTCTCCGTATAAGAATCCCAGGGGGGCTGGGAGGTGCAAAATTTGGTTGCATGTTGAAGTTTACACATAATCCAAAGCCGCATCTCGCCCTGTATGACTTACAGCTCTTTACTATTTTCCTCCAACACAACCCATTGCGTTCAGAGGCGTTTGGGAACACTTGAGGACCTTTTTCAATGCACGTGCAAATTAAGAAGTACACTTAAAGTGGCTACTTTTGACCAATGTGTAGGTAAGGACTATATGACACTTACTAATATAGCCTTTGTTGATTTTCTGTGGCATTTACTATATTTCATAAGTCATGTCCCCTTGCTGGGCATATCTTCTGTGCTGTCCACACAGCAGACCTGTCCATAAGATGGCCGCTGATGCAGGGTCATGTGACCAGGGAAATAAAAAAAAAAACCTCCAGACACGTCACTCAGCCTTCTACACTCACATAGACCACGTCTGCCGCCTGCACTTGCAATGTTGAGAGTTTGGTGCAGGTGTTGTGTTTTAGTGGAGGAGACTGAGTGATTTGCCTGGTCACATGACCCTCTGACAGTAGCCATTTTATGGACAGAACTTTGTGTGGACAGTGCAAAAGACTGTACCCAAAAGGGAAAATACCTTATGAAATATACAAAATTGTGCAGAATATCAACAAAGGCTATATTAGTGAGTGCCATATAGTCATCTTACATACACATTTGTCAACAGCACCCAGAAAGTGGCCAACCCCTTTAAGCAAGTGAAAACACAGAACCTCACAGCAGTACAGTGATGAAAACGGTGAATTCAGAAAGTCTTCAGACCCTTTCCCTTTTAGTGTTTTGGTTGGAGCTGAAATACCGGTTATGTATGGCTTATTAGGTACTCTGTGATTGGGAATATTGATAGATGTTAGGATATACTGTTATTGTATATGGTAATTGTACAGATATTAAACCTTGTGGCATCATACCCAAGGAGACTGGAGGCTGTAATCGCTGGCAAAGGCTTCAATTCAAGTCCCGAGTAAAGGGGCTGAATACTTATAGAATTTTAGTTTTTCCTTTTCAATAAATTAGCAAAAATTTAAAAATTCTTTTTTCATTTTCTCATTATGTGGTATTAAGTGCAGAATAGTAAGGAAATATATATATATATAAATATTTTTAGCACAACGAAATATGAAAAAAAGAGAAGGGGTCTGAAGACTTTCCGCACTGTATGACCGCACAGGCTTATAAATGCAGTCAGAAATGTATGATTGTTTCATAAAAGTATAATTGTATTCCTGCAAAGAAAACGTGGCAAGAGTGCCATCTACAGGTCAGATATCATTCTGTCCCCATAGTTTATTTCATGAATATATAGTTTATTGTACACTATGGAAAAAAAAAGATTCCAAAGGCGCCCTGCTCGTCCTGGGAGAAAGCCTTTTCTCTACGCATATGGCCCACCCTTGAGCAAGCAGAGGTTTTATACCTCAAAGACTCATTGGAAGCATCTGCCCAAGATATAAGAAAGCAGAAGATGCCGACAATTAGTACTTTTCCTCTTTGCAATATTTCTGTTTTTGATCAGATCGTATTGCATGTCTCTGAAGCCGAACATATGGGACAGAGAGACCAAACTATGTAGTATTCCTGCGGCAAATGTGTGATGAAGCCTATGGGGGACAGTATTTGCAGACTACAATTAGCATGGTGTTTGTTTCTCTGCACAGAATGGGAAGCGCCTTATTGTCCCGCTTCGATTTGGTCTTCATCCTCCTGGATACCCCTAATGAAGACCACGATCATTTACTGTCAGAACATGTCATGGCCATGAGGTCTGGGTCAAAGGAGGTCATACACAGCGCTAACGTGACACGTGCGGACACGCAGGAGTCCAACATCTCTGTGCTAGAGGTGACCCCAGACAGACCTTTGAAAGAGAGACTAAAGGTATTGTTGATGGTCACCCATGAAATGGTATGCAAGAATACAGCATAACCCGTATTGCTCATACTGAAGTCTTTGGTTTATTCTAGGTCCGCCCTGGGGAACATATTGATGCCATTCCACACCAGCTCTTACGAAAATACATTGGTTATGCCAGACAGTATGTGCAGCCAAAATTGTCACTGGACGCAGCTCAGGTCCTCCAGAACTTCTACCTGGAACTCAGGAAACAGAACCAGGGCATAGACAGCACTCCCATAACTACCAGACAACTGGAGTCCTTGATACGTTTAACCGAGGTACGGAAACGCAATCGTAAATTCATGTTTGTTACCAACCGGCAAAAAAAATCTGCTGTATAAACCACAACATGAGTCGCATACAGCGGTTTTTTATATTATTAGTATATTCTGCAGCACACACACAAGATCTAGCAATGCAAACGCTTCAAAAACAAATTATTTATTGGATCAAAAATAGACACATACTGGGAACGCTGGCACATCGCAGTATACTAATTCTGGTGTCGTTTACAGGGTCCTAGCTATCATAATGTCATTCTGCAGTGCACGTTGGTCATATGCACTGGGTAAGGTCTCGGCGCATGCGTTAGACTGACCCATAGGTTCCCATTATACAGAAAATAATGTTTTTCTTTTTTTGCCTCCATCTTATTTTTTGCTGTATGGATTTTCACAGCCCAGTGCGATTTCCCATACCGGGGTATCCAGTACTGCTTACTTTTTCACTGGTGACATTTGCCGCTCAGTGACATCTGTCAGATGTATGCTCTTGAGATTTCAGTGGGCAAATCCGCCCAGTGCAAACCTAGGGATGAACGCTGCACAACACTGCGTTAAAAAAATTCCTACTTTTAAGTTAAAATTTCTTTGTATTTTACCCAGGCCAGGGCAAGATTAGAACTGAGGGAGGAGTCCACCAGAGAAGACGCCGAAGACGTTGTTCAGATAATGAAATACAGGTAAATCAACCTTCAAAATGCTCAATTCTGAACTAATTTGCACATCTTGGCAGTTTTGTTAAAGTGTTCTTAAATTTACACAAAAAAAAGTTTAAAACCTACTGTAAATGCCCTAAAATTAGTTTTTTTTATATATATATTATTTATTTTTTTGTTTTCCATGCAATATGGGCCTATAGCGCTTTCCCTGAGGCCTTCCTGTGTAGCACAAGGCTCTCCTGTCTGTACCAGTGCTGCTTTTCTAAGGCCTGGCATGGATGTGCTAAGCTAGGCATAAGCAGAGTGGGTACAGGCAGAGGAGCAATGCGTTATGCCGATTTCCTGCCGTGTCGCGGCTCTTTACGCTGTGAGAGCCTTGCATGTTGCAAGGCACAAGCGCTATGTTCTCTTAAAACAGCTGATCGGGGGGGCATCGAGAGTCAGACCCTGACTATCTGATATTGATTATCTATCCTGAGGATAGGTCATCAGTATAAGAAACTGGCCAACCCCTTTAATGACCAGACACTTTTTGTGATACAGTTTTACCTTTTTTTTGGTACTCTGCCAAAATAATTTTTGTGATCTTTTCTGCTTTATGTTAATGTTTATTTCTGTAATTCTGTTTTGGTTTATGTTGACGTTTCTTTTTCAAGCTTGACACATGGACACCATTGACTATTATAGGCAAAGCCAGAATATTATGGACTTTTTCCCAAATGATTACTGTAATGTTTTAAAAAGGTTGGGTTCACACTTCGTTTTAGCTCTTTGCTGAGGTTCCCATCAGGGGTATACCCAAAAATATTCAAAAGTATACCGCCATGGATCCATTCACTTCAGAGGGCCAAATGGAGTCTGATGGATTCATCTTTGGACTCTATTTGACCCGCTTTTCTTTTGCCGGACAGAGTAGCGTAGCCTGTCCGGCAAAAAAGACAGCAACAAACGGAAAATAGGGCAAAGATGGATCCTTTGAGCTCCATTTGCCCCTCTCAAGTGAATGGATCCACTGTGGTGTATGCTTGGATACAGTTTTCAGGTATTAAAGGGTATGCTTTCATTGGAAAGCCGAAGAGAGGGCTACCACGCAGTGCGAACCCAACCCTACTTGTATTATGTATTACACATTCCTTGGAAGGATCTGTGCACGAGGACATTTCAGAGTCACTACATTTTTACAGGGTTGGCTGCAGACGGTAATCCTAACGATAAAAATGGTAATGCGTTGGCGTGATAGAAAATTCTAACCTGTATACTGTTTGAATGATCATTACTATGGGGTACCGGGTAAGCTTAGGAGGATTTGTTGTTTTTCAAGGGGAAAAAAACTATGGACATTTGGAGCTATGAAACTGAATGTTTTTTATTCCCGGTAGTCTACTTGGAACATATTCAGATGAGTTTGGGAGATTGGATTTCAACAGATCTCAGCATGGTTCTGGAATGAGCAACCGGTCACAAGCAAAGAAGTTTGTTTCCGCCCTTAACAGGATCGCAGAAAGGACCTACAATAATCTATTTGAGTATCAGCAGCTTCGGCAAATCGCGAGGGAGATGCAGATACAGGTAGAGACACATTTACTGCTCCTCCAAGCACGTTCTCCCCCCTTTAATGGGTTCTCTCACTTCATTCGATCCGCTTCCCATTGTCACCCACTTTTTCCGAACCCCTGAAGGGCAAAGCCTATCCAGTTATATAGCAGCTCATCTCCTTCCCTTATCAGACTTCAACTCAAAAAAGTTTGAGGCCTCAAGGACATATATCGTGCATTTTGTTTGTTTAAAGGGGTAGTCTTCCGTTAGCAAATGGCTTTTATCATGTAGAGAAAGTTAACACAAGGCACTTACTAATGTATTGTGATTGTCCGTATTGCCTCCTTTGCTGGCTGGATTCATTTTTCCATCACATTATACGCTGCTCGTTTCCAGGAGTTACGACCACCCTGCGATCCAGTAGCGGTGGCCGCGCTTGCACACTTTCTGAAAAAGCGTAATCCTCATATTCGCACTGCAGCACAAGTGAGACAACCCCTTTAAATGTACAAAATGCACAATATAAGTCCTTGAGGTCTCAAACTTTTTTTGAGTTGATGTCTGATAAGGGAAGAGGATGAACTGCTATACAACGTGCTCTGCCCGTCAGGGGTTTGAATAAAGTGGGTGACATTGGGATCCCTCTCTAATGGTTGTTGCTTAGACGGCCGAGTAGACTTTTTTAAAATACTTTCCACGAAGAGAAAAAGCGTGGCTGGCCTATATGGAGTTATCCTCTATGTACATTAGTATTTAAACCATTTTAAACCATTCCACTTAAACCCTTATGGGATGCACCCGTTTTCACTTTTTACATCTTGCCAGAGTCATAACTTTTTTTATTCTACTGTTCACATAGCTGTATGAGGGCTTGTTTTCTGTGGGACAAGTTGTACTTTGTAATGCCACCATTTTATATTGCATACAATGTAGTGAGAGCCTGGAAAAAAAATTGGGTGTTAAATTGAAAAACACATGTAATTCCACCTTAGTTTTATGAGTTTCTGTTTTAACATTGCCTATGAAGTAAAACTGACGTTACCTTCATTCTCCGGGTCAATACGATGACACCATCCAGGGATAATGGATAGAACACTGGGAGTGTCATTAATGGGCCAGTATCATCCAGGGATAATGGATAGAACCCCGGGGCGTGTCAGAATGGACCAGTATCATCCAGGGATAATGGATGGAACACTGGGCGTGTCACAATGGGCCAGTATCATCCAGGGATAATGGATAGAACACTGGGCGTCTCATAATGGACCAGTATCATCCAGGTATAATGAATGGAACACTGGGCGTGTCATATTGGGCCAGTATCATCCAGGGACAATGGATGGAACACAGGGCATGTCATAATGGGCCAGTATCATCCAGGGATAATGGATGGAACACTGGGCGTGTCATAATGGGCCAGTATCATCCAGGGATAATGGATAGAACCCCGGGGCGTGTCAGAATGGACCAGTATCATCCAGGGATAATGGATGGAACACTGGGCGTGTCACAATGGGCCAGTATCATCCAGGGATAATGGATAGAACACTGGGCGTGTCATAATGGACCAGTATCATCCAGGGACCATGGATGGAACACTGGGCGTGTCATAATGGGCCAGTATCATCCAGGGACAATGGATGGAACACTGGGCATGTCATAATGGGCCAGTATCATCCAGGGATAATGGATGGAACACTGGGCGTGTCATAATGGACCAGTATCATCCAGGGTTAATGGATAGAACACTGGGCATGTCATAATGGACCAGTATCATCCAGGGGTAATGGATAGAACACTGGGCGTGTCATAATGGGCCAGTATCATCCAGGGATAATGGATGGAACACTGGGCGTGTCATAATGGGCCAGTATCATCCAGGGATAATGAATGGAACACTGGGCGTGTCATAATGGGCCAGTATCATCCAGGGATAATGGATAGAACACTGGGCGTGTCATAATGGGCCAGTATCATCCAGGGATAATGGATGGAACACTGGGCGTGTCATAATGGGCCAGTATCATCCAGGGATAATGAATGGAACACTGGGCGTGTCATAATGGGCCAGTATCATCCAGGGGTAATGGATAGAACACTGGGCGTGTCATAATGGACCAGTATCATCCAGGGATAATGAATAGAACACTGGGCGTGTCATAATGTGCCAGTATCATCCAGGGATAATGGATGGAACACTGGGCGTGTCATAATGGGCCAGTATCATCCAGGGATAATGAATGGAACACTGGGCGTGTCATAATGGGCCAGTATGATCCAGGGACAATGGATGGAACACTGGGCGTGTCATAATGGGCCAGTATGATCCAGGGACAATGAATGGAACACTGGGCGTGTCATAATGGACCAGTATAATCCAGGGATAATGGATAGAACACTGGGCGTGTCATAATGGGCCAGTATCAGAATGGACCAGTATCATCCAGGAATAATGGATAGAACACTGGGCGTGTCATAATGGACCAGTATCATCCAGGGATAATGGATGGAACACTGGGCGTGTCATAATGGGCCAGTATCATCCAGGGATAATGGATAGAACACTGGGCGTGTCATAATGGGCCAGTATCATCCAGGGATAATGGATAGAACACTGGGTGTGTCAGAATGGACCAGTATCATCCAGGGATAATGAATGGAACACTGGGTGTGTCAGAATGGACCAGTATCATCCAGTGATAATGGATAGAACACTGGGCGTGTCATAATGGACCAGCATCATCCAGGGGTAATGGATAGAACACTGGGCATGTCATAATGGACCAGTATCATCCAGTGATAATGAATAGAACACTGGGCGTGTCATAATGGACCAGCATATACCAGGGGTAATGGATAGAACACTGGGCGTGTCATAATGGGCCAGTATCATCCAGGGGTAATGGATAGAACACTGGGCGTGTCATAATGGGCCAGTATCATCCAGGGATAATGGATGGAACACGGGCGTGTCATAATGGGCCAGTATCATCCAGGGACAATGGATGGAACACTGGGCATGTCATAATGGGCCAGTATTATCCAGGAATAATGAATGGAACACTGGGCGTGTCATAATGGGCCAGTATCATTCAGGGATAATGAATGGAACACTGGGCGTGTCATAATGGGCCAGTATCATCCAGGGATAATGGATGGAACACTGGGCGTGTCATAATGGGCCAGTATCATCCAGGGATAACGGATAGAACACTGGGCGTGTCATGATGGGCCAGTATAATCCAGGAATAATGCATAGAACACTGGGCGTGTCAGAATGGACCAGTATCATCCAGGAATAATGTATGGAACACTGGGCGTGTCATAATGGGCTAGTATCATCCAGGGGTAATGGATAGAACACTGGGCGTGTCATAATGGGCCAGTATCATCCAGGGATAATGAATGGAACACTGGGCGTGTCATAATGGGCCAGTATCATCCAGGGATAATGGATGGAACACTGTCGGTGTCATAATGGGCCAGTATCATCCAGGGATAATGAATGGAACACTGGGTGTGTCAGAATGGGCCAGAATCATCCAGGGATAATGGATGGAACACTGGGCGTGTCATAATGGGCCAGTATCATCCAGGGGTAATGGATAGAATAATGGATAGAACACGGGCGTGTCATAATGTGCCAGTATCATCCAGGGGTAATGGATAGAATAATGGATGGAACACTGGGCGTGTCATAATGGGCCAGTATCATCCAGGGGTAATGGATAGAATAATGGATGGAACACGGGCGTGTCATAATGGGCCAGTATCATCCAGGGACAATGGATGGAACACTGGGCATGTCATAATGGGCCAGTATCATCCAGGAATAATGAATGGAACACTGGGCGTGTCATAATGGGCCAGTATCATCCAGGGATAATGGATGGAACACTGGGCGTGTCATAATGGGCCAGTATCATCCAGGGATAATGGATGGAACACTGGGCGTGTCATAATGGGCCAGTATCATCCAGGGGTAATGGATAGAACCCCGGGGCGTGTCAGAATGGACCAGTATCATCCAGGAATAATGAATGGAACACTGGGCGTGTCATAATGTGCCAGTATCATCCAGGGATAATGGATGGAACACTGGGCGTGTCATAATGGGCCAGTATCATCCAGGGATAATGGATAGAACACTGGGCGTGTCATAATGGGCCGGTATCATCCAGGAATAATGAATGGAACACTGGGCGTGTCATAATGGGCCAGTATCATCCAGGAATAATGAATGGAACACTGGGCGTGTCATAATGGGCCAGTATCATCCAGGAATAATGGATGGAACACTGGGCGTGTCATAATGGGCCAGTATCATCCAGGGATAATGAATGGAACACTGGGCGTGTCATAATGGACCAGTATCATCCAGGGGTAATGAATAGAACACTGGGCGTGTCATAATGGGCCAGTATCATCCAGGGGTAATGGATAGAACACTGGAAGTGTCATAATGGGCCAGTATCATCCAGGGATAATTAATGGAACACTGGACGTGTCATAATGGACCAGTATTATCCAGGGATAATGGATAGAACACTGGGCGTGTCATAATGGACCAGTATCATCCAGGCGTAATGGATAGAACACTGGAAGTGTCATAATGGGCCAGTATCATCCAGGGGTAATGGATAGAACACTGGGCGTGTCAGAATGGGCCAGTATCATCCAGGGATAATGAATGGAACACTGGGCGTGTCATAATGGGCCAGTATCATCCAGGGACAATGGATAGAACACTGGGCGTGTCATAATGGGCCAATATCAGAATGGACCAGTATCATCCAGGAATAATGTATGGAACACTGGGCGTGTCATAATGGACCAGTATCATCCAGGAATAATTGATAGAACACTGGGCGTGTCATAATGGACCAATATCATCCAGGGGTAATGGATAGAACACTGTGCGTGTCATAATGGACCACTATCATCCAGGGACAATGGATGGAACACTGGGCGTGTCATAATGGGCCAGTATCATCCAGGGATAATGGATAGAACACTGGGTGTGTCAGAATGGACCAGTATCATCCAGGGATAATGAATGGAACACTGGGCGTGTCATAATGGGCCAGTATCATCCAGGGATAATGGATGGAACACTGGGCGTGTCATAATGGACCAGCATCATCCAGGGGTAATGGATCGAACACTGGGCGTGTCATAATGGACCAGTATCATCCAGGGATAATGAATAGAACACTGGGCGTGTCATAATGAGCCAGTATCATCCTGGGTTAATGGATGGAACACTGGAAGTGTCATAATGGGCCAGTATCATCCAGGGGTAATGGATAGAACACTGGAAGTGTCATAATGGGCCAGTATCATCCAGGGATAATGAATGGAACACTGGGCCTGTCATAATGGACCAGTATTATCCAGGGATAATGGATAGAACACTGGAAGTGTCATAATGGGCCAGTATCATCCAGGGGTAATGGATAGAACACTGGGCGTGTCATAATGGGCCAGTATCATCCAGGGATAATGGATAGAACACTGGGCGTGTCAAAATGGGCCAGTATCATCCAGGGATAATGAATGGAACACTGGGCGTGTCATAATGGGCCAGTATCATCCAGGGATAATGAATGGAACACTGGGCGTGTCATAATGGGCCAGTATCATCCAGGGAAAATGGATAGAACACTGGTCATGTCATAATGGGCCAGTATCATTCAGGTATAATGAATGGAACACTGGGCGTGTCATAATGGGCCAGTATCATCCAGGGACAATGGATGGAACACAGGGCATGTCATAATGGGCCAGTATCATCCAGGGATAATGGATGGAACACTGGGCGTGTCATAATGGGCCAGTATCATCCAGGGATAATGGATAGAACCCCGGGGCGTGTCAGAATGGACCAGTATCATCCAGGAATAATGAATGGAACACTGGGCGTGTCATAATGGGCAAGTATCATCCAGGAATAATGGATGGAACACTGGGCGTGTCATAATGGGCCAGTATCATCCAGGAATAATGGATGGAACACAGGCGTGTCATAATGGACCAGTATCATCCAGGGGTAATGAATAGAACACTGGGCGTGTCATAATGGGCCAGTATCATCCAGGGGTAATGGATAGAACACTGGAAGTGTCATAATGGGCCAGTATCATCCAGGGATAATTAATGGAACACTGGGCGTGTCATAATGGACCAGTATCATCCAGGGATAATGGATAGAACACTGGAAGTGTCATAATGGGCCAGTATCATCCAGGGGTAATGGATAGAACACTGGGATTGTCATAATGGGCCAGTATCATCCAGGGATAATGAATGGAACACTGGGCGTGTCATAATGGGCCAGTATCATCCAGGGACCATGGATGGAACACTGGGCGTGTCATAATGGGCCAGTATCATCCAGGGATAGTGAATGGAACACTGGGCGTGTCATAATGGGCCAGTATCATCCAGGGATAATGGATGGAACACTGGGCGTGTCCTAATAGGCCAGTATCATCCAGGGATAATGAATAGAAAACTGGGCGTGTCATAATGGGCCAGTATCATCCAGGGATAATGAATAGAACACTGGGCGTGTCATAAAGTGCCAGTATCATCCAGGGATAATGAATTGAACACTGGGCGTGTCATAATGGGCCGGTATCATCCAGGAATAATGAATGGAACACTGGGCGTGTCATAATGGGCCAGTATCATCCAGGAATAATGAATGGAACACTGGGCGTGTCATAATGGGCCAGTATCTTCCAGGAATAATTAATGGAACACTGGGCGTGTCATAATGGGCCAGTATCATCCAGGGATAATGGATGGAACACTGGGCGTGTCATAATGGGCCAGTATCATCCAGGAATAATGGATGGAACACGGGCGTGTCATGATGGACCAGTATCATCCAGGGGTAATGGATAGAACACTGGGCGTGTCATAATGGACCAGTATCATCCAGGAATAATGGATGGAACACAGGTGTGTCATAATGGGCCAGTTTCATCCAGGGATAATGGATAGAACACTGGGCGTGTCATAATGGACCAGTATCATCCAGGCGTAATGGATAGAACACTGGGCGTGTCATAATGGGCCAGTATCATCCAGGGGTAATGAATGGAACACTGGGCGTGTCAGAATGGGCCAGTATCATCCAGGGATAATGAATGGAACACTGGGCGTGTCATAATGGGCCAGTATCAGAATGGACCAGTATCATCCAGGAATAATGTGTGGAACACTGGGCGTGTCATAATGGACCAGTATCATCCAGGAATAATTGATAGAACACTGGGCGTGTCATAATTGACCAATATCATCCAGGGGTAATGGATAGAACACTGTGCGTGTCATAATGGGCCAGTATCATCCAGGGACAATGGATGGAACACTGGGCGTGTCATAATGGGCCAGTATCATCCAGGGATAATGGATAGAACACTGGGTGTGTCAGAATGGACCAGTATCATCCAGGGATAATGAATGGAACACTGGGCGTGTCATAATGGGCCAGTATCATCCAGGGATAATGGATGGAACACTGGGCGTGTCATAATGGACCAGCATCATCCAGGGGTAATGGATCGAACACTGGGCGTGTCATAATGGACCAGTATCATCCAGGGATAATGAATAGAACACTGGGCGTGTCATAATGGACCAGTATCATCCAGGGGTAATGGATAGAACACTGGAAGTGTCATAATGGGCTAGTATCATCCAGGGGTAATGGATAGAACACTGGGCGTGTCATAATGGACCAGTATCATCCAGGGATAATGGATGGAACACTGGAAGTGTCATAATGGGCTAGTATCATCCAGGGGTAATGGATAGAACACTGGGCGTGTCATAATGGACCAGTATCATCCAGGGATAATGAATGGAACACTGGGCGTGTCATAATGGGCCAGTATCATCCAGGGATAATGAATGGAACACTGGGTGTCTCATAATGGACCAGTATCATCCAGGGACAATGGATGGAACACTGGGCGTGTCATAATGGGCCAGTATCATCCAGGTATAATTAATGGAACACTGGGCGTGTCATAATGGGCCAGTATCATCCAGGGGTAATGGATAGAACACTGGGCGTGTCATAATGGACCAGTATCATCCAGGGATAATGAATGGAACACTGGGCGTGTCATAATGGGCCAGTATCATCCAGGGATAATGGATGGAACACTGGGCGTGTCATAATGGGCCAGTATCATCCAGGGGTGATGGATAGAACACTGGGCGTGTCATAATGGGCCAGTATCATCCAGGGATAATTAATGGAACACTGGGCGTGTCATAATGGACCAGTATTATCCAGGGATAATGGATAGAACACTGGGCGTGTCATAATGGACCAGTATCATCCAGGGGTAATAGATAGAACACTGGGAGTGTCATAATGGGCCAGTATCATCCAAGGGTAATGGATAGAACACTGGGCGTGTCATGATGGACCAGTATCATCCAGGGATAATGGATGGAACACGGGGCGTGTCATAATGGGCCAGTATCATCCAGGGACAATGGATGGAACACGGGGCATGTCATAATGGACCAGTATCATCCAGGGATAATGGATAGAACACTGGGCGTGTCATAATGGGCCAGTATCATCCAGGGACAATGGTTAGAACACTGGGCGTGTCAGAATGGGCCAGTATCATCCTGGGGTAATGGATAGAACGCGGGGCATGTCATAATGGGCCAGTATCATCCAGGGATAATGAATGGAACACTGGGCGTGTCATAATGGGCCAGTTTCAGAATGGACCAGTATCATCCAGGAATAATGTATGGAACACTGGACGTGTCATAATGGGCCAGTATCATCCTGGGGTAATGGATAGAACGCGGGGCATGTCATAATGGGCCAGTATCATCCAGGAATAATAAATGGAACACTGGGCGTGACATAATCGGCCAGTATCATCCAGGGATAATGAATGGAACACTGGATGTGTTATAATGGGCCAGTATCATCCAGGGACAATGGATGGAACACTGGGCGTGTCATAATGGGCCAGTATCATCCAGGGATAATAGATAGAACACTGGGCGTGACATAATTGGCCAGTATCATCCAGGGATAATAGATAGGACACTGGGCATGTCATAATGGACCAGTATCATCCAGGGATAATGAATACAACACTGGGCGTGTCATAATGGACCAGCATCATCGAGGGATAATGAATAGAACACTGGGCGTGTCATAATGGGCCAGTATCATCCAGGGATAATGGATAGAACACTGGGCGTGTCATAATGGGCCAGTATCATCCAGGGATAACGGATAGAACACTGGGCGTGTCAAAATGGGCCAGTATCATCCAGGGATAATGAATGGAACACTGGGCGTGTCATAATGGGCCAGTATCATCCAAGGTAATGGATAGATCACTGGGCGTGTCATAATGGACCAGTATCATCCAGGGATAATGAATGGAACACTGGGCGTGTCATAATGGTCCAGTATCATTTAGAGGTAATGGATAGAACACTGGGCGTGTCATAATGGACCAGTATCATCCAGGGGTAATGGATAGAACACTGGGCGTGTCATAATAGGCCAGTATCATCCAGGGATAATGGATGGAACACTCGGCGTGTCATAATGGGCCAGTATCATCCAGGGGTAATGGATAGAACACTGGGCGTGTCATAATGGGTCGGTATCATCCAGGAATAATGAATGGAACACTGGGCGTGTCATAATGGGCCAGTATCATCCAGGAATAATGAATGGAACACTGGGCGTGTCATAATGGGCCAGTATCATCCAGGAATAATGAATGGAACACTGGGCGTGTCATAATGGGCCAGTATCATCCAGGAATAATGGATGGAACACAGGCGTGTCATAATGGACCAGTATCATCCAGGGTGTAATGAATAGAACACTGGGCGTGTCATAATGGGCCAGTATCATCCAGGGGTAATGGATAGAACACTGGACGTGTCATAATGGGTCGGTATCATCCAGGAATAATGAATGGAACACTGGGCGTGTCATAATGGACCAGTATTATCCAGGGATAATGGATAGAACACTGGGCGTGTCATAATGGACCAGTATCATCCAGGCATAATGGATAGAACACTGGAAGTGTCATAATGGGCCAGTATCATCCAGGGGTAATGGATAGAACACTGGGCGTGTCAGAATGGGCCAGTATCATCCAGGGATAATGAATGGAACACTGGGCGTGTCATAATGGGCCAGTATCATCCAGGGACAATGGATAGAACACTGGGCGTGTCATAATGGGCCAGTATCATCCAGGAATAATGTATGGAACAGTGGGCGTGTCATAATGGACCAGTATCATCCAGGAATAATTGATAGAACACTGGGCATGTCATAATGGACCAATATCATCCCGGGGTAATGGATAGAACACTGGGCGTGTCATAATGGGCCACTATCATCCAGGGACAATGGATGGAACACTGGGCGTGTCATAATGGGCCAGTATCATCCAGGGATAATGGATAGAACACTGGGTGTGTCAGAATGGACCAGTATCATCCAGGGATAATGAATGGAACACTGGGCGTGTCATAATGGGCCAGTATCATCCAGGGATAATGGATGGAACACTGGGCGTGTCATAATGGACCAGCATCATCCAGGGGTAATGGATCGAACACTGGGCGTGTCATAATGGACCAGTATCATCCAGGGATAATGAATAGAACACTGGGCGTGTCATAATGAGCCAGTATCATCCTGGGTTAATGGATGGAACACTGGAAGTGTCATAATGGGCCAGTATCATCCAGGGGTAATGGATAGAACACTGGAAGTGTCATAATGGGCCAGTATCATCCAGGGATAATTAATGGAACACTGGGCCTGTCATAATGGACCAGTATTATCCAGGGATAATGGATAGAACACTGGGCGTGTCATAATGGACCAGTATCATCCAGGGATAATGATTGGAACACTGGGCGTGTCATAATGGGCCAGTATCATCCAGGGATAATGGATGGAACACTGGGCGTGTCATAATGGGCCAGTATCATCCAGGGACAATGGATAGAACACTGGGCGTGTCATAATGGGCCAGTATCATCCAGGGATAATTAATGGAACACTGGGCGTGTCATAATGGACCAGTATTATCCAGGGGTAATGGATAGAACACTGGGCGTGTCATAATGGACCAGTATCATCCAGGGATAATGATTGGAACACTGGGCGTGTCATAATGGGCCAGTATCATCCAGGGATAATGGATGGAACACTGGGCGTGTCATAATGGGCCAGTATCATCCAGGGATAATGGATAGAACACTGGGCGTGTCATAATGGGCCAGTATCATCCAGGGACAATGGATAGAACACTGGGCGTGTCATAATGGGCCAGTATCATCCAGGGATAATGAATGGAACACTGGGCGTGTCATAATGGACCAGTATTATCCAGGGATAATGGATAGAACACTGGGCGTGTCATAATGGACCAGTATCATCCAGGGGTAATAGATAGAACACTGGAAGTGTCATAATGGGCCAGTATCATCCAGGGGTAATGGATAGAACACTGGGCGTGTCATAATGGACCAGTATCATCCAGGGATAATGGATGGAACACTGGGCGTGTCAGAATGGGCCAGTATCATCCAGGGATAATAGATAGAACACTGGGCGTGTCATAATGGACCAGTATCATCCAGGGATAATGGATAGAACACTGGGCGTGTCATAATGGACCAGCATCATCGAGGGATAATGAATAGAACACTGGACGTGTCATAATGGGCCAGTATCATCCAGGGGTAATGGATAGAATACTGGGCGTGTCATAATGGGCCAGTATCATCCAGGGATAACGGATAGAACACTGGGCGTGTCAAAATGGGCCAGTATCATCCAGGGATAATGAATGGAACACTGGGCGTGTCATAATGGGCCAGTATCATCCAGGGATAATGGATGGAACACTGGGCGTGTCATAATGGACCAGTATCATCCAGGGATAATGGATAGAACACTGGGCGTGTCATAATGGATAGAACACTGGGCGTGTCAGAATGAACCAGTATCATCCAGGGATAATGAATGGAACACTGGGCGTGTCATAATGGGCCAGTATCATCCAGGGGTAATGGATAGAACACTGGGCGTGTCATAATGGGCCAGTATCATCCAGGGATAATTAATGGAACACTGGGCGTGTCATAATGGACCAGTATTATCCAGGGGTAATGGATAGAACACTGGGCGTGTCATAATGGACCAGTATCATCCAGGGATAATGATTGGAACACTGGGCGTGTCAAAATGGGCCAGTATCATCCAGGGATAATGAATGGAACACTGGGCGTGTCATAATGGGCCAGTATCATCCAGGGATAATGAATAGAACACTGGGCGTGTCATAATGGGCCAGTATCATCCAGGGATAATGAATGGAACACTGGGGGTGTCATAATGGACCAGTATTATCCAGGGGTAATAGATAGAACACTGGGCGTGTCATAATGGATAGAACACTGGGCGTGTCATAATGGACCAGTATCATCCAGGGATAATGAATGGAACACTGGGCGTGTCATAATGGGCCAGTATCATCCAGGGATAATGGATGGAACACTGGGCGTGTCATAATGGGCCAGTATCATCCAGGGACAATGGATGGAACACGGGGCATGTCATAATGGACCAGTATCTTCCAGGGATAATGGATAGAACACTGGGCGTGTCATAATGGGCCAGTATCATCCAGGGATAATGGATAGAACACTGGGCGTGTCATAATGGGCCAGTATCATCCAGGGGTAATGGATAGAACACTGGGCGTGTCATAATGGGCCAGTATCATCCAGGGATAATGGATAGAACACTGGGCGTGTCATAATGGGCCAGTATCAGAATGGACCAGTATCCTCCAGGAATAATGTATGGAACACTGGGCATGTCATAATGGGCCAGTATCATCCAGGGATAATGAATGGAACACTGGGTGTCTCATAATGGACCAGTATCATCCAGGAATAATTGATAGAACACTTGGCGTGTCATAATGGGCCAGTATCATCCAGGAATAATGAATGGAACACTGGGCGTGACATAATCGGCCAGTATCATCCAGGGATAATGAATGGAACACTGGGCGTGTTATAATGGGCCAGTATCATCCAGGGACAATGGATGGAACACTGGGCGTGTTATAATGGACCAGTATCATCCAGGGATAATAGATTGAACACTGGGCGTGTCATAATGGGCCAGTATCATCCAGGGATAATAGATAGGACACTGGGCGTGTCATAATGGACCAGTATTATCCAGGGGTAATGGATAGAACACTGGGCGTGTCATAATGGACCAGCATCATCGAGGGATAATGAATAGAACACTGGGCGTGTCATAATGGGCCAGTATCATCCAGGGATAATGAATGGAACACTGGGCGTGTCATAATGGGCCAGTATCATCCAGGGATAATGGATAGAACACTGGGCGTGTCATAATGGGCCAGTATCATCCAGGGATAACGGATAGAACACTGGGCGTGTCAAAATGGGCCAGTATCATCCAGGGATAATGAATGGAACACTGGGCGTGTCATAAGGGGCCATTATCATCCAAGGTAATGGATAGAACACTGGGCGTGTCATAATGGACCAGTATCATCCAGGGATAATGAATGGAACACTGGGCGTGTCATAATGGGCCAGTATCATTTAGGGGTAATGGATAGAACACTGGGCGTGTCATAATGGACCAGTATCATCCAGGGGTAATGGATAGAACACTGGGCGTGTCATAATGGGCCAGTATCATCCAGGGATAATGGATGGAACACTGGGCGTGTCATAATGGGCCAGTATCATCCAGGGATAATGGATAGAACACTGGGCGTGTCATAATGGGTCGGTATCATCCAGGAATAATGAATGGAACACTGGGCGTGTCATAATGGGCCAGTATCATCCAGGAATAATGGATGGAACACTGGGCGTGTCATAATGGGCCAGTATCTTCCAGGAATAATTAATGGAACACTCGGCGTGTCATAATGGGCAAGTATCATCCAGGGATAATGATGGAACACTGGGCGTGTCATAATGGGCCAGTATCATCCAGGGGTAATGGATAGAACACTGGAAGTGTCATAATGGGCCAGTATCATCCAGGGATAATGAATGGAACACTGGGCGTGTCAGAATGGGCCAGTATCATCCAGGGATAATGAATGGAACACTGGGCGTGTCATAATGGGCCAGTATCCTCCAGGAATAATGTATGGAACACTGGGCATGTCATAATGGGCCAGTATCATCCAGGGATAATGTAATGGAACACTGGGTGTCTCATAATGGACCAGTATCATCCAGGAATAATTGATAGAACACTGGGCGTGTCATAATGGACCAATATCATCCAGGGGTAATGGATAGAACACTGGGCGTGTCATAATGGGCCAGTATCATCCAGGGACAATGGATGGAACACTGGGCGTGTCATAATGGGCCAGTATCATCCAGGGATAATGGATAGAACACTGGGTGTGTCATAATGGACCAGTATCATCCAGGGATAATGAATGGAACACTGGGCGTGTCATAATGGGCTAGTATCATCCAGGGATAATGGATGGAACACTGGGCGTGTCATAATGGACCAGCATCATCCAGGGGTAATGGTTCGAACACTGGGCGTGTCATAATGGACCAGTATCATCCAGGGATAATGAATAGAACACTGGGCGTGTCATAATGGTCCAGTATCATCCAGGGGTAATGGATAGAACACTGGGCGTGTCATAATGGACCAGTATCATCCAGGGATAATGGATAGAACACTGGGCGTGTCATAATGGGCCAGTATCATCCAGGGATAATGCATAGAACACTGGGCGTGTCATAATGGACCAGTATTATCCAGGGGTAATGGATAGAACACTGGGCGTGTCATAATGGACCAGTATCATCCAGGGATAATGATTGGAACACTGGGCGTGTCATAATGGGCCAGTATCATCCAGGGATAATGGATGGAACACTGGGCGTGTCTTAATGGGCCAGTATCATCCAGGGACAATGGATAGAACACTGGGCGTGTCATAATGGGCCAGTATCATCCAGGGATAATTAATGGAACACTGGGCGTGTCATAATGGACCAGTATTATCCAGGGGTAATGGATAGAACACTGGGCGTGTCATAATGGACCAGTATCATCCAGGGATAATGATTGGAACACTGGGCGTGTCATAATGGGCCAGTATCATCCAGGTATAATGGATGGAACACTGGGCGTGTCATAATGGGCCAGTATCATCCAGGGACAATGGATTGAACACTGGGCGTGTCATAATGGGCCAGTATCATCCAGGGATAATTACTGGAACACTGGGCGTGTCATAATGGACCAGTATTATCCAGGGATAATGGATAGAACACTGGGCGTGTCATAATGGACCAGTATCATCCAGGGGTAATAGATAGAACACTGGAAGTGTCATAATGGGCCAGTATCATCCAGGGGTAATGGATAGAACACTGGGCGTGTCATAATGGACCAGTATCATCCAGGGGTAATGGATAGAACACTGGGCGTGTCATAATGGACCAGTATCATCCAGGGATAATGGATGGAACACTGGGCGTGTCAGAATGGGCCAGTATCATCCAGGGATAATGAATGGAACACTGGGCGTGTCAGAATGGGCCAGTATCATCCAGGGATAATGAATGGAACACTGGGCGTGTCATAATGGGCCAGTATCATCCAGGGATAATGGATAGAACACTTGGCGTGTCATAGTGGGCCAGTATCCTCCAGGGATAACGGATAGAACACTGGGCGTGTCATAATGGGCCAGTATCATCCAGGGATAATGAATGGAACACTGGGCGTGTCATAATGGGCCAGTATCATCCAGGGACAATGGATAGAACACTGGGCGTGTCATAATTGACCAATATCATCCAGGGGTAATGGATAGAACACTGGGCGTG